>OY720629.1:37338218-38564608 GCA_963170105.1 Cantharis lateralis
CCCCTGGAGCAAACCCCGGAAATTATATTATCAACGGCTAAAATCACAGGTCAAATTAGATCACGAAATTAAATTAATAAAGCTAATTTCTAAAGGTAATATTAAAAAATTAGGTTCCACCGAGATTTGAACTCGGATCGCTGGATTCAAAGTCCAGAGTGCTAACCGTTACACCATGGAACCTCACTGAAGATTAACAGCAATATAATAGGTTACAGTCTCATTTTTCTGAACTTTCAAAAAAATTAACGTTATTCCAGTGAATTATTCAAATTTTAACTTTCCTTGTAAAGTCACAGTAATATAAGTTTTTACCTAAAATGGGGGGGGGGGGGGAATTTTTACAGTGTCAATTCTTCCTAAACCTAGCAAAGCAATTGTTGTAAAAGTGGCAGATGTTTCAAGATGGTAAATATCCGAAATTATCTCAAACGACCACTGGGAACCCCCTTCCTCTTGTAAAGGATCATATGAATTCCCATGGATACAGTTCCATCACTGACTTTGCTTTTAATATTATATTAAAATAATTGTCTTTTTTTTTATGTAATTCCCCTACACAATTTCATTTAAACTGGAATGATTTCCCTTCTCACTTTCCGGCTTTATAATTTTATTCATGCCGCCATTTCGGCTGTGACTTTTTGTGTTGACTTGTTACACAAGTGAGGTTCCATGGTGTAATGGTTAGCACTCTGGACTTTGAATCCAGCGATCCGAGTTCAAATCTCGGTGGAACCTAATTTTTTTGACGACTCAAAATTTAAATTTAAAAATCTTCTGTGGAAAAATAAAATTTTATTTTCGACTTAAAATTTTCAAAAAAATTTGTAATAGTATTTTTTACTTGGAAACTAATACATTTCGTTATTTAATTACTGTTGACCTCCGATAGTATTTTTGCTTATCGAAATTTTTTACAGCGTGATTAGGTAATTAAACAACATCATTAAGATGCAGAAGCGTAACATTGATTTATAAGTGCCTGACCGCGCATAATATGGTTCCTACCTAGCATACAGATTTTTTTTTTAACGCAATTTATTAGTAATTTAATCATATTATAAACAGGAGATCCCCAATATGTGTGATACACTTCACATTGCGAAAATGTTTGAAAAATGTACTTGAAACTGATGATTGACAATAAATATGGAACATGCGTTTTTAACGCGGGTCATTAAATCAAAAAAAATAAAATGTTGTTTCTTTATTTCAAACACGGGACAGTAACTCCATTATACCCGAACATTACAGTAATTAATACGAATAAACTTGTAATTTATAGGGGAATACATTTCCAGTACTTTCACGAGTTTCCACGCTTACGTCCTCAAACATTCCTAATTTGGTAAACTATCTAAATTAATTGTATATTTTCGTCATTACGAGCAAACTATAGTGTAAGTAAGTTACCAACTACCGTGATTCTTCAAAAGTTATCAATAAAATTTAAAAGGATTTAATTCAATTAAATTTAATTGATAGATAGTGGAAGTTTGCCAACACATCGTCGAGATAAATTATGTTTGATTATACAGTTTTT
This sequence comes from Cantharis lateralis, assembly GCA_963170105.1. Taxonomy (NCBI): domain Eukaryota; kingdom Metazoa; phylum Arthropoda; class Insecta; order Coleoptera; family Cantharidae; genus Cantharis; species Cantharis lateralis. Next base: position 37,339,765 of record OY720629.1, read on the forward strand.
TGTCGGAACTCCAACAATTTCCCAAGGGTTTTATTTTGTCTAACTTTTCAATTAATTTTATTTGTCTTATCAATACTTTACAATAACAAGATTATATCATGCGGCCCACCCAAAACTAGACCAAACAGAACCCCGAGTATATAATAATTCTTTTGCTTTGTTTAAGCTTTAAATTAGAGAAAAGTAGGTTGTAAGCTAGATTTAAATACCTTCTCCAAAGTGTTTAGTGTACCCTGAGATAGTTGCTCTAACTACAAATTCCTAATATTTTAATCTGAAAATTTGGCCCGGTAACTCCCTCTTGATTGAAAAATGCGAAAATAAGCAAGTTCTGGTATTAAGTTACTTAATCGCAAATTCTATTAAAACTAAGCTTTGTAAACGTTGTCACTGATTATGAAGTTAGATACAAATTTCTAAAACAAAATTTAACTCTACAGTCGCGTATTGTAATTTTGAGATAAGAGCCGGATTGTTTAGAATGTTCAAATGAGTTAAACTGTTATAGCTTAATTATTGTAATAGAAATAAAGAATTGGGTGTAGTTTGCGAAATTAGTATCTTAATTCATATAAGTTTGGAATTAATCTTTTTGTTTTAAAATGACAAGCTCGGAAATTTGGCTTAATCTGATGGTTTGAGGAGCTTATTATTCCGTTCATATATTAAACGTCAGGGTGGAACTTTCCATGGTATTACTAAATTTTAAAGATAGGCGAGTAAATATAACATAATAATGAGTGTTTTGTGAAAGATTTTTCTTGCTAAAAATTTTATGGGATGTTATTTTATTTCGTAGGAAGTTTTTCTTTTATCGCTTCACTCTTTTAGTGCTTTTTTATATATTTGATGGAGTGGAATCAAGTGTTGACCTGACACTTTTGTTATACTAATCAAACTACCATCGTCTTTTTCGCTTCGGGAAATTCTCGGGAAAATACTTTTTTACATTTTATTAATTGTTGGCAAACCACGGAGATTAATCTCACATTTTCTTAATGGATTACAATCTCTTGCTTTTCACTTTGACGAGGAAGGTAATAAAGAGCAAATGTCTTTACATGCTTTAGGCAAAATTAAATTAAGAAACACTATACGCCTAAATGTGAAGTGTTTGAATTAATTGCTTTTGTAAGGAAAATTTTGCTAATTCAAACCAACCAACGTGTAGTTTATTTTATTATACTCTCTGTTTTAACAAACTCTGGTTGCCTTGCAAGAATTCACATAAATGTAGTATTCGGATTGCTGCTAAAAAAATTTCTCTTAGTACCTAAAGATTTCAATGAAAAGCTTTATTTATGTATTGCCAACCGCACAACTCCTATTCTGCGGCACATCACTTCGTACGTTTCAATGTTAATTAAACCTTTGATATTATTAAATAACAGTTTGCTGAATCGAATCCAGGGATTAGAAGCTCATGAATTACAAAACACATTCGCATAATTTATGATCGGTGGTGGATTTAACCGACTTTTAAACACAGAAATGTCTAGCAACTCCTAATTATAGCGCCCTAGGAGATTTTGTTATAGAAAAATAGTTTCAATCAGCCACAGTCAGCCTCTGACCGTAATAACGAGAAGCATAATAATAATGTATGTATTATAAATTATTATTATATTTATGTTAGCTTACGTTCACTGCAAGCCCCTGGTAATAAGCGCCAGATATAATCATAAATAAGTTTGCCACTGTTTATAGCAGTGGTGCTCAATCTCTTACAGCTTATATATTATTACTCGTTGCACAAAACATACACTTGAAATCCATAAATTATTATTCTACTCAAGATTACTAAGCAGATTTACAAATACACAAATGTATCTTAACTGAAATGTTAAAATTAATTAATTTAAAGTCATAATTAATTAAATAAATTAAAGCTCAAACAATGGCAGGTTATGAACCCAAGCCAACCACGCGATAAAAATCTTGACCAAAAGTTTCAGTTTCATTAACGAGATTTTATTTTGAAACAGAAGTTCGTCTATGAGTAAAAATAAAGCAAACAGGAGTGAAGTGTAAACCGAAAGAGGGAGAGGGAAACTTCTTCGGTGAGCTAAAGTAGGGCAATCTGCAAGAGTCTTCCTTCAAACACTAGGTTACTAGGTTATCAGTGTTACCTTATACTGACGTCTCTATTACTCAACTTCTCTAGGAGATACCTAAATGTCACCTGTTCAATACTGTCTGATTATTTTGGGAAAATTCGTTCAACTCCAGATTTTAGCCTTTGTTTCGTTGTATTGAATTCGTAAAACTTTGGAAAACTCCGCGACAGAAGTTTGATTAAAATTGTATTTCTGCAGGTAACACGAAATATTATAATTTTGGCATTAAACTTTTTAGTTGAATAATATTTGTTTTGCTCTAAAAATAAATTTCTCTAAATTTATCTTCTTAAAAATGGAAATAACTGCAGAAACCGCGTTTGCTGTAATTATGATTGAAATCCCAATAAATTAGAGGTTTCCAAGTTTTGAAAAATGAAATGGCTATTTAAAGCTCCCTTTTTTCGAAACTTATTAGGGAAATAAATTTCAAGCATTCGTGTTTGTGAAAATTAATTCGAATTATTTAATAATACAATAATTTAGGTTTCAATTTTCAACTTGTATGAACTTTACATGCTCTAAATAATTTACAATCATGAGATTTGCAAAATTTACCACTGCCTGCGTGGCGAACATATCGACTACGACAGTCGATAAATTAAAAGCTTATGACACGACAGGTCATTAGGTCATAATGTAAATAATGTATACAGGATTATTTCACGAAAATGAAGTTGTGCTAAATTTGTTTAGATCGATGTCAGCATTAATTTTATATTTCACATATATAGTGCAGTGTCGCATTTACTTCTTCGTGGCTGACGCACACAATTTAATTAGGAAATTTTCGAAAATGTGTCTGTGTTTAATTTAAATTTTCGAATCAATTACGTCGGCCGGGTTAATGGCTTTTAATTTTATAAGCTAATTTATGTATCAACAAAAATTCAAATTTATGGTGGCATCGATTAATTTTAAGTTAATTTTAGACCGCACGAACTGGAATGTAGTCGATAGTGCAACAGCCGATTGGGGTAGTTTATGATGGTTAAATTGTAGACTGATCGTGCCAAATTTTAATTTCGAAAAAATAGAAATAAAATTTTATTATACAGAAAAATGTCGTTAAAACTATTATGAAAGAAGTTAAAGCAAAATTGTAGCGCACAAAAACTTCAAGATACTTAACGACCAAAAAATTACTGGTTTTGTTGCACCCTTGACCGTCTGCGTTTCTTTCATCCCAGTCGTAGTCCTGTTTTCCTAACGATAATTTTATCTTCCTGCTGACTGGCTTGAACAACTCGCCGACCTTCAGGGGCGTATAAGCTGTTGTATTTGCTGGAACACGGTTAACTTGGCACGTATCATGTCCGGGATAATTTGTGTTACTCAGCTGTTTCTAAAGAAAAACCTAAACCGGGTTTCAAACATCTCGTGATTAACCGTCCGTCGCAAACAACAAAACTTATTGCGTTCCAACGAATTTAAATACACGGAAATATGCATTTGACATCTAGAAGCCTCGAGTTTTAATCGTAAAGGTTTGTTCTTTGGGGAATCCCCTCAACCGGTGAGCCTGCTCGTAAAACGTAATCCTGTCTAGAACGCAAATAACGCCTGCGCAATGGTTTAACTTAACGTACTCTCGAGCCTCCCCCTCCCCAGATAAAAATTCACTTCGTTTCAGGAAAAAGTGTATAATATAAGAAATCGGTTTAATGTTAAATTTAGCGTATCGAAAGGAAATGCCAATATACATATAACTTAAGGTTGAATAAGTTTGTTTAAAGTGCGAAAATCCTATTTGCACAAAAAAAGATATGGAAATTCATTTTCGACAAATAGTTTAGGTATAATACTGCTTAGTTTATTGTGGGACGTTATCGATCATGTTTTTGTATAAATTGTCATTTACTTCACATGGTGAACTTAAATTTGCCAACATCGCAGTTTTTACCATCGTAATCCTAAGTAGTTAGCGTATACGGCCCCGCAGCGGTTAAGTTATGCAATTTAACTAATTACTGAAAAACAATTGATGAATTTAGTAGATTTTAACGTCTGTATTTTACGAGACATCAGTACAATGCAACTTCAGTTTACTACATAAAGTTTACTACTAAAGACTAAATAATTATGGGTCTGAGCTCATCTCGCAGTTTGTGTGAAGTTCTAAGCTAGTATAAAATACATATTTTAAGCATTTAAGCACTGCCAATAAAATCTCAAATAACTTTAATCGATAAATTGAAACACTGTATTTCAGCATAATGTTTTTCAACAAACAAAGCAAAATGAATCATCCTACAATAAAATCTTTCGTAATTATAATAAATGTGAATACTTTTTAAGTCTAAAAGCAGAGAACGCACAACATAAACAACTTGGTTATATATTTTTTAAATTATGACCTACGAAGCGTGGAATAACAATTTTACACTGTAAAATTTTTAATTTGTAGGCTAATTGCACCAGTTCTTTCGACAAAAATTCCCACGTGCAATTTAGGTATTTAACAATAACAGCTGTAACAGAAAGAAAGTGGTAAAAAATTGCCAAAATTTTTTACGTTCATTTGAACTTCTTGCGCCAATGGAGAAAACATATCGGTTGATGATGTTAAATAGTTTTTCTTTCAGTCAAAAAGCTAATAATCAATCTTTAAAGGTTAATCTGTTAAAAAAATTACTAGCGAAAATCGAAGGGTTTTTTTGGGAAATTTGTGGTTAATTGAACCTTGTCTTTCATTCGAATGCACTTTGCATAACTAATAATGGAAAAAAAACACGTTTTGGTAATTTGTTTTCAATATCATCCATGTTTGCAAATTTTGCGTCTTTAATATAGTGAAAAGCTATAAATTTTCCAATATCACAATTTCGTTTATTGCTAGAGTAAACGTTTAGAAGGAATGTGACACGATGTTGAAAAATAAAGATTTGGAAACAAATATAAGTGTCATCTCAATTGCTTATTACTTTAAAGATCTAGCGAAACCGTGAGGTTTTTTTATTTTTGTGACAAGAATGCGACATACTTCATATTCATTTATATTAAGTACCTAATAATATAACTTTATTGTTGTATGATAACTTTGAAAATTGATTACATGGAGGAAAAGCTTTTGTGTGTTGAAAAGGGTTTCTGGGCAGCCTCAGAAGAGACCGACACCAGCCAGCAGTTGGTCTTGCTGATTGATTGATGATTCTGGAGTTTAACCCTGAGTCCTCTTCGTGCACACACACTGAAAACCACTGTTATTTATATCTGCAACGTTTTATACTGTTACGTCTTTATGTGCTATAAAGTCTTCCATTACATTTGTTCTTATAAAGTGGATGAACCTTTCAAATTGCTTTATTTTAGTTTGTACAAAATGAGGCAGTTAAAGTTGATGTATTGTTAGGGAAAACCTTATTTGTACTCATTTTCTTCTTTTACTTTATCTAATTGATAATTATTTTTTTGGATTACTCTTACTTCCAACAACAGCGAAACCCAATTAGGTTTCAACATTTTCAATGGAGAAAGATTAAAGCAGCTCGAGATATTTAAAATTTCAGCTCGATTCTTGTTGTTTCTTTTCACTCGATTTAATTTGATTACATCTTTTTGCACCTACGAGATCCTTATTCAGAGCTTCTTACTCGAGTGTTCTTAGCATTACTCGACCAAGTGCTTATTAATCATACCGAAAGCTTTAAAGCTCATAACTTGTGTGGTCTGGAAAGTTAAGTGCAGATTAAACAATGCTAAACTACCGATTTTATTGACCATTACCTGTGTCTATTAATCTAAGTGCAATTATTGTGGTTTTCATTAATAGAAGGTCTAATTTTTTCTTTCTTCTTTTCAGGTAAATCATCACGACTAGGCTTGGTGTGCGAGGTTTGCCATTTCGTTAAATGGTAAGTTTTTACTTCGGTTAAGTACACAGAGTATCCACTCACCTGACGTCAAAGTATTTAAAATTTCATTAAATAAAATAAAACCCGAGGAAATTTTGGGGTTTTAGCTGCTTGGATTCACTAAACTTCCTTCAAAAGATTTTTAATCATCTTTCTTGAGACATCGAGTCTAAAATACCGTTACGAATTTTCCTGGATCAATATTAAGTTATCAGATGTTACAGAAAGTTTGTTCTAGAGGAGCCTTTAAAGGGAAGCGTTGACAAGCTTTAACTTAATAAAATATCATGAATTTCATTGCGTATTTTATCAATGTGCACCTTATTTTTTTGCAACTTTCGGTAATAGGTTTTTAACACTCCATTTTGTTTTTATTATGATGTTTATAGCAATTTATTATGTATCTCCTAGGAGATTTTAAAGTATAGCGCCATAAAAGATGAGGAACGTCTTTGTTTGACCTAGTTTTGCGCACCGATGCGATAGTTCCAACGACTTAAAATTTGGGGATGGTTACTTTGTAATGAAACTTTGGAAAGCTTGTGGTGTTCTGCACGGAAATTAACCAACGTCATAAATTGCAGTTACACACTTGTAGTGTCGTTAGATATGTTAATAATGGCCGCTATTACATGCTACCAAAGTGTTATCTCATGTGAATCTTGATAACGACTGCAGATTTCATGTTTATCCTATTATACAAATATATAGTATGACAAGAACTTACGCTAACAGACGACTGACGCAAATGCGACATCTAATCAACAATCAATCTGTAAAAGTTGGCATCTGACGTCACAAGACTATTGCTGATGGACTTGATTTTGTTAAATATTTAAATGTCGAAGTTCTGTAGATTTGAAAATTGCATAGAATTTTTATTTCATTCTTCATTAGAGATATCGACTCTCAGTTTAGTTCCAGACAGCAAAAAAATTAACTGTTCACTTTAAAATAATTGACGATATCAAGAATTCGGAAAAAAATAGAGTGGAGAAACTCGACTGCAGTTACAACTTGGAAATCATCAATCAAGTCAAGTTTTACACCATAAGACCCAGACGCAGCTTAACACATTCGATAAATTTGAAAATAGAGACAGACACAGTAGTACTTATTTAACTTTAGCTTACGGAAAAACAATACTTTCTGTATGTGCACATAAGGTGTCACTGTAATTTCTCTCGTGGACATTGCAAGATAAATGTGGTATCGTAGTATCCAATATTCAACTTGTTTCTTTTCCTGGAAACTACAGCTTTATAAACAAAATCGTGCTTGTAAATCTTGTACAAAAAAATAAATTGTTTTGTTATTTCAAACACCATGTAACTTTTATAAAGTAGGAATTACACTGTCGGCAGTGCAAACTTTTCAGACGTCCGTTACGATTTCCTTCCAAATTAAGTATCGAATAAATTGCAACAAATTCAGGCGCAGGACGAAGTTTTCAGTTTTTCATGTTTCCGATTCGACCAAAAACGTATTGTTAAGTTTGGGTGAAATATTTTCCAAGTACAATTAAAATTTTATTTTGTCTGAAAGTTGCAGGAAAATTTTTTAATAAAATATTTTCAGACTCGCTTTTATACGCCGTTATTTCTGAAACTCGAAAAGTCTAAAGAGATTTACGAATATTCCGAAAGGACTGTGAATAATTTCAAACTTTAAAAGCAAGGTTTCAGACGTTTTAACATTTTTATGCTGATATTTTATGACTTTTTCTTGTTCGGTGTTTATGTAACGAATGCGTATGATTTAAAAAAATTATCAGCACTTGCTTATTTTGAAGTTGCTTTAGGGACCCTTCTGTCTTATGTAAAGCACGAAGGGCGATGAGGAGTGGAAAATTTGTTTCTCTTACGTTTTAAATTTTTTTAGTGCTAAATAAAAGTTTAATGTCTAAATAAATTAATTTTAAAATTATTTAAACGTTGTTGGCATTGTAATGAAAATTTAAAAATTCGAATGTCTTTCTTGGATGTTACTTTCACGTCTGGAAAATACAGCTGTAAAAAATGTATTATCATGAGAATGGTAAACCGTAAAAATTTTGATATCTAATATTAATCTTAAGTAAAGAAATTTTTATTCTACGACAAAATAATTTAACTTTGTATTAAGTAAATTAACTAAATTTAGTAAATTGCTCAATTAAAATGAATCAATTTGGCAGTAGAAAATTTGACGAGGACAATATTATCCTGATCGATGTAGTTTGGATTCTACGTTAAACCGTAAGATATTATGTAATATGTAATTCGCCCCCTTCTCCCACCAAGCAAAGGAAGATCTTCAAGAACTTGATGAAGTCGTTTGTTTGAAGTTCGAAGCTGTAACATAAACTGTTCAAGCTCTGCCAGCACTCAGCCACTTGTTTTACCGTAGATGACATTAGAAACGTCGGCTAACTTTGGGATGTAACCCTCAGTACTACAAATCGGGTGTTCTCGAACAGATTAGTATAACGATTTTCACCTACAACTTGGCCGAAACCGTACAAGCGTCATAATTTATTGATTTTGTATTAAGTTTTATTAAATTAATGTTAACCATAGGATTTTATTGTACTTTTTATTATAGTTGCATTAAAGAAAACTATAATTAAGCACATTAAAATTATTTATGTCGTTCACTAATGGAATTTCTCACATGAATGATTTAAAGTAGCATAAAGAATAGTAGACAGACAGGATATGACGATTGGAATTCCGGATATGGGGTGTGTGACGACATTCTTAACTACCGGAAATACGATTATAAATACCCCATTGTTATTTGGGATCTCAATGAGCTGCATATACGCAAACAACTTCAATTAAAACTCGTTAATTTCATAACCAACTTCTCCCTTTTTTATATTATCTGCTCGCCCGTTTTCACGTCATAATTTCTTTGTAAAAACGAGGTCAATAAGAAAATTCGTTCTTTCGGGTTAATTTTAAATCAATTATAAAATTTTGCTATTAATAAAAAAAAATAGACGATAATGCTTACCTCGCTAAGCATTATCTTCCATAAATCCATTAAAAGCGAATTTAAAGCAAAAATTAAAAACACAGTTGATTGCACATCTAAAGGAAATTTAATGAAGGCAATGAAAAAATATATAAAGTATTGACAAAGGACAGACGGTAAATGGAGCAGATAAAAAATACAATTGGGGACTGAAAAATAATATTTCCGAATTTTAAATATTTTTTCTGACTTTATTTGTATTTGTTGTCGAAAATTCAACGATGATAACATTGTCGATTCGTTTTCTAATCAAAAGTTATAATTACCTGCCCGACGATGGTAATTTTGGTCTACGAGGTCGTCCTCAAAATTATCTGCCCTCTCTAAAATAATTTGTGAAAACCTCTCTGACAGCTTTTAAAACAAACATAATTAATTCTTCGGCATATCAAAACCGTATGCTCGTACGTAACAAATTACTCCGTAGCTGAAAGCTACCAAATTTATGCATAAATAAATGTTAACCGAAAAAGGAAGAGTTTTCAATTTGAGAATCGAACTAATAATTTTCGCCGAACAACAGAAACCTGAAAACCTGCAATTTAAAATTGTATTGCCTTTTAGTACAAGAATTGCTATGGTCGCTTTTCTGTTAAATAGTTCTCATATCGGCACATTTTTCCAATAAAAATCCAAAACTTCAAAACTCCTGAAGTTCAAACTTTTATTACAATAACATCTATAGGTTTTATTCCCGACCAACATTTTGCTGATTAAATTGTGTCTGAAGAAAAGTAAAACTTTATATTTTCTGTGCGAAAATATTTATACTACTATAAAACCACGAGCAATATATTTTATATTTAGCAGTAATCAAATTGTTAATTATGTTTCTGTGCATTAAAAGTTGGAAAGCACTGTTTTCAGGCTCTCACGTAATCGTCAATAGTTTGAAAATTAATTTATTAGTTCGCGCTGCACGGCACACATTCGTGTACACTGCAAAAAAAAAAGAAGTTTAATTACACCCTGACGAGACGTGTACACACTGCATTTCAATTTTTTTTTACTCCCGGAATTGGAATTTATGCAACGTCAGTAAAATACATTTTCAATAAAGCTTTGGCATTTAAATGTAAAACAATTAAAGGTGACAAATAAAAATGCGATTTGACAAATTGAAAATAGGCATGTGATTTTGACTTGAAAAAATAAAACTCGACACAAATTGCCTTCCAATTGAAACCTTTTTTAATAAAACCTCGGACATACATATTAGAAGATGAAACATTATGGATGGAAGAAAAAGTGGAGAATGGAATCCCTTAAGGCAATTGAAATTTTTGTTGTGTATCATTGTACAAAATTATTTATTACCCGCATTCACATACACTCTCATGATTTATTTGCTACTGCAGTCCAAATAATAATTCATGAACTCTCTATTGTATTGTAACATTGCTTTATTTTTAACATCTATGTTATTCCATAGATACGTGTCCTCACAATGTAATCATTCGTTATTTATTAATCGAAATTACTTAAACGTTATTGCAAGATTAAGTATGTTGGGTTGTAAAATCGTATTTGCGTGCACGAAACTCGTTTTAAAGTTTTAGTAGCTCGAGCTAGTCATAATACAACTTGCGATATTAAGGAAAATTTTTTCCAACCGAATTTAATTCATCGGCCATTTGAAATCGAACAGAATTTCCATTATTTGCAATCTTTGACGATCGAAATAAGAAAAGTAACAAAGTTTTAAAGGAAAACCGTACTAATTGCTTTGAAATGGAAGCCGAAATGCTAGGGTTAGCAGTTCGAATTGTTTCTAATGTCTACCCTAGGGGTAGCCTTAAAATGGTGCTGACGTCATTCGCATCACTGCACATTGAATTGAATGTCGGATAACATTTTATAGAACACAATACCAAACCAAAAGATTTTATTTGGTTACACTTGGTTTCCTTAGTTCTAGCCGCTCCGGTTGTACAACGATAGATTCTCTGTATCGACATAAAATTCTGATAGCATTTTAACATTGCTTTAAATTGAACACGTATTCGAGGAATGAGCCGAATCGATCAGATAGGAAAACTTGGGAAACTTACTGCCGGAAAGTCTTATACGGGGTATCGTGCCGAATGTGGCAATGCAATCCACACAAACGGAATTAAAATTTGTTTAACAAGTATCGCATAAGCAAACGTTCAATTAATATTTTAAAATATTCAATTGCCCGGGTTTCCTCTTCAAATTGCGCAATGTTATGCAAATATACAGCCGGGCAATAACAATTTTAAACGATCGTTTTATGGTTCCTCAGTAGTAAACATTACTTTAAGACCAAGTGATCCAAAATATTAACATATCGCTGGAGAGCTTCCAATAGAGAAAGTTTTCGTTACAGAAAACAATTCACTTTATGGAAATGGAAAATTCCTAGTCAATTTTTATTATTAAAGCTTATCTTGGAATCTCTGGTACGGAGGGCTTTTCTAGGCCAATCAAATTAGACGGATGGTTAATCTTACATAAACAAATGAAAATTTCACAAAAAAACTCTAAACTCCGCCGCGAGCTAACATTGAAAACACTGAAACAACGGTAAGAAATAATGGAGCTAGTTCATTTTAAAATTCTAACTGAACTGACATTATGTTGAGCTTCGGCACATAATATAATATTACAACGACCGAACAAGAAAAAAGTAATATAAATTTTACATTTTGTGAGAGAAAATATTTGCACGTGACTTTATTAGCGGGATCGTTGTCCTGCTAAACCCATATTCTAATCCTTGATGTTCAGAAAAGATTATTTAAACAGCTTTTATTTATAACTCGGCTGCTATATTTTATGCTCCTTATCTTACAGACAAAAATTTGTAAGCAAAGATTAAGGAATACCGAGACTAAAGTATTTTGTTACAAATAGTAAATATTGCATTAAGGAAATTATATGAGAACAAGGTAACACGAACTGGTTTCGGAAACGGAATTTAATTTTTTAATAAATTAAAATAGCAAAAATTCAATTTTAGGTATTCCGAAATCCAAAAATTGATTGAATGATTTGGTTTTACCTTCTTCTCACAACCTAAAACCCTCATGTCCGCTGAAGAAAATCCTGGAAAACTCCCCGATATTCAAGTTTATACGTAAAATATATATTTAATAATGTTGGAAACTACGCTGCAAAAATATCCGTACGAGATTATCCGCGTCGAGAACTTTACGACCCAATTAGTTTTTTTTTAAATCATAATTATGCATCATTAATCAAAATTTAGAATAAATTATAATAAATTACCGAAATTGAATTGTTGTTTAGAGCACAAAACAGTTTTTTGTTTTGGAATAATATACCTTGAATTTAGGTTAAATTTTCATTCTGGTAGGTATCGTGTGAAAGTTGAAAGCATTTTGATAAACCACAGGGAACATCATTTTCAATATCGGGATCATTGTTTGCGTTTGTGAAATTTAGAGCAAGAGCCTACAATAACATTGTTTAATATCTGCAACCCTGGTGTGTCGAGTGATTAATGTGGAAAAATTTAGTATGAGCTTAAGCTGTCTCGACCCTCTCCGTAATATGAAATGAGATTACTTTTAAAAAATAAAATATCTTTCGGTAAAATAGCGGCCCATGATTTTAGGAGCTGTCTTAATGAGGACATTTTTTTAGTCCAACTTTTGTTGGATTTGGAAATTCGGAAGGAATTAATTTAGTGGTGCGCGATAGATCTAAAATTTCCTAACAAGACGGTCGTCGTATAACAAAATTTACAAATTTAATTTATTTTTTCCGCTTTACGGTTATTTATCTTTCTGTTGGCGACACAGCTAGCAAGTTGTAGTTGTAAAACTTTCCTGTAAATTATACATGGGATGGGCTTTATCCCCTTGTGTTTACATTTGCTTGTGGTGGTGAGATTCCTGGATGAACGTGAACTTAACATTGCATGTACCTTTTGTTAGTCTCATTTGCGGTCTTAGGGCTTTTATGAGTTTACTTTATCTATTTGTTTTAACTAAGTTAAGTGTAATTTGTTAAATTATTTTTTCTTGACGTACTATGTATGTACATAACGCGATCGTGGTAATTCAGTGATCTAAAGAAAATGTTAAAAATACAAGAAGAGATATAAATGACAGGAGGCATTTGGAAGAATACTAAAGAGTGAAACTAAATAAGTAAAAGGGACACGAATAAAAATAACGTGACGTGAAAGCACAAGAACTAGGGATTTTTATTAAAAATACCATTTCATGTAATTTTTGTTCTTTGTTGCCGCACTTTTTTGATTAAAATTGTTAACAAATTAAGGCGCAACGCTCAATTTAAAATATAAGCACTTAAATACACCTGACGACCAATAATGAAAAACCCTGCGAAGCTGCGAACAGAATGGCTTAGTCGACGAAAACTCATTAGTACTTCCGTTATCAGGCAAACGAATCGATACAACTTTGATTGTAAGCTTAAATATTTTTAATGCCGAAGTAAAAGACAATAATTGAAGTCGGGATTCCCGGTTCGAACTTGACTCTGACCATCATCTTCCCTAGGTAACTCACTGAGATAAACGAAAGATATAGGAGGGAATCAGAATTAATCATAAAATTATTATAATATTTTATAACGTGGGCTTTCCGAGATTTAATAAAAATTAATTTAAAACAAATAGAAATTATGAAAATATGCAGTGATTTGAAATAGCAATTAATGTAACATCTGAATATAAATACGTATTTTATAAACGGAATTAATTAAATATTATCTATACTGATTACTTGAAAATTTTATTTTGATAAATAATTTCGTATTAAATGAATATCAACAGGTACACACCTACGCTATTTTAGCCTCGCCAATTAGTAGTACAAAAACAACAACAAAGTTTTTTTAATGCGAATTAAACTCAAAGCTTTTTAAAAATGTAAAAAAAATATTGACTATTTATTTTTAGCAAATTTAATAAGTTTTTGTCGTGTAAAAATGTGACATCCACGCTGTGACCTTTTATAAGCGCATCCCACACATTTTATTTCAAAAATAAGTGCCTTTAACGCCAAAAAAAATGAAAATTTTGACCTAAACCAATCTTGAAATGTGAAGAATTTTAAAAACAAATGATATATACTTTAAATTCTTTAGCTTCTTTATAATTAATACTTCCTTTGGTGCTACTGGGAATCTGCATGGAATGCACTGGACTTTGTTTTTGTTGTGCTCGACTTCCTGGTTAACTCTAATGAGAATTTTCTCACAGTGGGAAATGAAAACCGACGCGACGCTCAAATTTATTAGTCAAGAATCGATTTAAAAATAAAGCAAATATGTAACTCTGCAAACTTGCATTTGCATCGTTACAAATTTGCTCTTTCACAAGATTATATTATTATAAAATGAAAACATTGGGGCACTCAAATACAACTGACAACTCGGGCGCCACTATTTAAGCATTTTTTTATTTAAATTAAGTCGGAAAATGTAATTTAGTTGCGCATAAGCAAGTGAAAAACGATAACTTTTCTTTAACGAGACACTAGAAATTTTCATAACATCCGTTTAATGAAGCTTAATTGGAAAAAACGGCAAATTCGCACGCGAATAGTTGAAATATTTAATTTTAATCAAAGCGAAAGCGTTTTAGCAAAATTTTGCAATAAACCACACTTAAGAAAATCGATTAAGATGGGTTTGTTGAGATTTAGTAGAACAAAACCCGCTGTAAGTATTGTGGATGATCATAAATTTATTGTAGAACAAGATTTCGTGATTTACAACAAACCGTAATTATTCCCTTATTTAAGTTTAATCGTCTTACACAAAAGCGCAATCTGCTTGTATTTTACAATTAATTTAATTGTGCGACACGATAAATTTTTATTAAAAATTTGACTTGTAATTAAAAGTGCAGTTAGCAAGCACGACTGCAGCATCGAAATTTCTTTGTTGGGATAAATTTTTAATGAGATTTTTAAATCGGCCGGTGCCGGTGGTGGTGTTGGCATTTTATGAAAAATGTAGATTTGTTTTTGGTTTACGTTCCCGGGCATTATGACAGCTAGACTGACTTATCACACGAAATTATTTAATTTTTCTCCGTTGGTTGGATATGGGCATGTAAAAATAATTCTATTCAACGACCGAGCTAAATTTGACTTTGATAAAATACCATTCGAGATTACCAAAATTGTTTAGATTTTCTTTTGAATATATAGAAAACAGAAATCCGTTTCCAATTGGAACTGATAAGCCGCGTGGGGGTTCAAGCATTTTCCATTAAATTAAGGATTTTTGTTTGCTGTCGTGAAATTTTTTGCTCTTAAAAAACAGAGTGTTTTACATAGCATAATTAGACGAAATGAAACAAAAATGGTATAAAATTATAAATTTTCAGTACGAAGGAAATAAATCCAATTAGGAAAACAAGAAAACGATACTACACATTTTGCAATTTAAACCAACTGAAAACTGTTTTTCAGAAGGAACGTAAAAGCTGCAACTGTGATGATTGATATTGATTTATTCATAAACTCGTTCCTGCTGTAAAAGTTTTCACCTGTTAAAGATTTGTGTATCACGTTTTCTTCTACATTGAACAAAATAGCTCCATTGCTCTTCTCCTAGTTTTGCATTATTTGTCTGTTATCTCCTTCATTTCAAAATTCGTAAAAAAATGAATATAAAACCGTAAAAGAAACTTTAATTTTAAATTCACCAATAAAATAAGTGACGTTGATTAATTCGAAACCACTCACGTCCATTATTGGTAAATGTAAATTCATAACCGACAGGGGAGGAATGCCACGAAAATATTGATAAGCAAAATTTTAAGCGGCGCTCGATGATGATCGCTCCCTAACAGTATGCAGAGCCGGCTCAATCCGCAAAAAAACAATAAAACGTAGTTATAATAAATTAATATTCATATTTAATACAACAGAAGAACCTTATTTTTACCAGAAAATTGAAAATCCGGAGATGAAGCGCAGTTATTCCTAATAGCAAGGATTAAGGTAATTATGGAAAAAACAAGCAAATTTCTTACCTTGGGAGGTTTAAACATAGTTTACACTTTTACACACTAATTCACTGCTACATCACTTGAAAAAAAACATGGACTAACCTTAATTGTTGACAAACCCACGAAGGGGACCTACCTATAAAGAAAAGAAAAAATTTATTAATATTTATTTTTTTCAATTTAAGTTCTTATTCAAACTTACCTTAATCACTGTTGTCCTGCCGCAATAGTCCTCGTCTTTCGTCCAATTCCATCCTGGGACACCAAACACAAGTTCAAGCACTCGCACAATTTTTAACGGCCACGAAAGAATTTTTTTAATGAACACTGATCACTACCATCAACACAAAGGTTTAAATCAAAAATGAATCGCGGTTATTTAAAGCTTCCATCAAGCTTTTCCACAAATTCGTACTCGACACTAAACTTCCGACCGCGAAGACCGACCGAAATGATTTGGAAAAACAAAACAGTTGGCAATATTAGAACTTAGATGGAGCAAATTCAATCAATTAGGCGAAGCCTGACCTGCAACAAAAGAATACATTTTGTATTTTTCCGCAGTCGTAATAATTTTGCATTTAATAATAATTCAAAAAACAGCAATTGTTCTCATGAAAAGTAAAACTTCAGCTTGGTTAATGAAAATTACGCAAATTTGACTTTTGTTTATGTTGGCAGAAAAACAAAAGTTTGCCTTTATGTCAGTTAATTAATTGTCAAACTTAAAGATTCGTTTTTTTGTTGAAGCAATTGTTTTATATTTAACTTACTTTCTTATTATTCCGTAAGTTTTCCGGAAAAATCCAGCTTGCAATTTGTCGATGTCGATGATTTTCAACCAAGTGTTAAATGTTTCACGTCACAAAGCCCAATGGATTTCTGAAAACAAAATTACAGGATTACCAAAACGATCGAGTGTAAAAATTTTGAAAGAATCCGACTGGCCATACAAATAAATAATAACTTTTAACTTACTTTCTCTGTTGTTGAAGTTTTTCGAAAATTTTGACAGTGGATTCGATGATGACTAAATTTCTTTCTTCGAAATCGCGTTGACTGCAGTATGACAATATTGACGTCACGAAAGCAAAGCCATATCGTCCGAATAGAATTTGTATGTAGAAAGAAACCATAGGAAGTTACAGTCGGTTTGCTAAAAAATCAACTTTGAAAAATGACAGCAAGTTAGAACTTGCAAAATTAAGTTTGTCCAAAAGTCATTCACAAAACTTTGTTAATCATAGAAAATAAAACATTTGATAACTAACCCGCAATCAATTTGTTAATATTCAAAACATCCGCGATAATTTACACTTTAAGAAGAGCACCCTGACAGTCTGCAAACACTTCGCCTCCACATATGACAGACAATAAAATGTTAAATGTTCCAATTCACAAAATTACCAAAAGGTCTAAATAAAGTTGAATTTGATGAATAATCATTTTTAATACTTAATTCTTTGAAATTTAAAGGTATGTCACTGATAAGACTTTCGCACATGTGTTAAGCCGGAAGTTAAAAAAATGAATTTACATTAATTTGAACAACTACAGGGTGAAGTGAAAAATTAATTAATGAAAATTCGCACTTTTATTTTATCGAAAGAAGCTGGCAATGCAGTATTGGCAATATATGAAATGTAAACATGCAATTTTAGATAAATTGCGAAGCTGGCACGAGATTGTCAAAATATTGATGAATGTGGTTTCAAATCGAACTTTGACGTAACGTATAAATTAAAATATAACGATAATTGAAGGTTTGCTAAAAGTTTTTCTAACGCTAATCAATAAACGTCAGAAGTTTTTTTGAAAAATTTGCCTACCAATTTTTCATCCTTGAGCAATTTTTAACCTTCACCTGAATCAGTTAAAGTTATTAGATTTTGAAATTACGCCGGGCTAATAAAAAATGAAAACCGCTTTTAAATTTTTTTAATAAGAAAGTTTTAATTTGAAAGCACGAGCTTTAATTTTCATTGTCTGTATTATAAGCTTCATCCTGTTAAATTTTAAACTGCTTGCAAACAGCGCACTTATCAACCTTTTGTACCAGTAATATCGACAAATTTTTTAATGTAACACAACAAAATGAGTTCCTTATGGGTAGTTCTTGCTTTATCTTTTCATTGGGTTTTTCCATTTTTCCCAGCCAAACGCTTTCATTATTACGGATAATCAAAACTTAATTAACCCCTACAAAATCATTCAAATTTTGCTCACCCTAAATTTGAGATCAACCCTTTGCTAAATTAAAAAATTTATCTTGGTGAGAGTTAATAAATGGAATGTCGTTGGATTGAGATAAAAAATGTAACACCTTTATTCGCAATGGAAATAGGATGAGTTTGGGGAAAATTAAAGTAATTGTGAATTTTAAAAATGAAAAAAATTCTCATTTCAGCAAGTGAGTGCCTGAGTTATATCGGAGTATCCTTTATGTGTACATTACAATGATGTTGGCTCTAGCAGCTATTTGGTTTTATATATTCATTGTTATTTGTTTCATTTTATTTCGTAAAGTAAAATTAATTAGCTTTTTGATTAAGAATCATAATAAAATGAATTTCAGTAACATTAATTAAAATTAGAAATACAACAAAGCTGAACTTTTATTTCTCGAAATAAATTTCACCAATAAATCTAATTTATTTGCAAATCTCTGGAGCGAGCACTGCATACAATTTTGTTAGTTTTCAATTTATAGTTTTGCCAGTGACGTGGACGCTGACTTTCGACCAGAAAATTTCTTATTTCAATTGAAATAAGTAATTTGTATACATCAACTGGATAGTCAGCGTCAACGTCAGTGGCGTAAACAATAAATTCCGATTCACCTTTTTTGAGATCTACTTTTACTTTTTTAATTTCTATTGCTTTTTACCCAAGAGATTTCGAGAACTAATATGTCATTCGAATTTCTACTTTACATTTCTTGTATGAAGGAAAATCAAAAACAAGAAATAACTTAATTTCCAACTTAGCAACCGGGCTAAAATTCATCTGGAAAAGCTAACAACAAGCTTCCGTTATACTTACACACAATTTGACTTTGCTAATATTAATTGAAAATTAAATGCTTAAAGCTTAAATAAAATCCAATTATGCGGTTACCAAATTTACCATTAATAAAGATTGGCCAGTTTTCGTGCAATTTTCTCCACCGGACTGGGTTTATTAAATTTTCTCACATTAATTGTTCTAAAATCTCATCATTTTTCTCGCGTAGCTCATTAGCTCCGAAATTTCGGTTTATACCTAAATATGATCGAATAAAGTTTTTATTGCAGAAAATTGTAAAACAAACTTTGATATCGATTTTACAGATTACAATTAATGGAAGAGTTAAACAGCTGATTCCAAACGTTGAAACTAACAACGTATATCAGGAGCTAATGGAAGCACACAAAAAGATAACTTTCTGCAGCTCATAGCAATTGTTGAAAATTGCAATTGCTGTGTTGGATTTTAGAAATTGCAGTTGTATTATGCAATAACACTTCAGTTCTACTCTTTTATTCTAACTGATTGCAGTCTTGTCTTGCAGATTAAAACAGAAAACATTTGAGAAAGTGAAGAAACTTTCCGACCGGACCCTGTAGACAAATTTAAAAATGAATGAATCAAAGTGGTGATCGTTAAGAACAAATAATAACAATAGTTTTACAATCATGATGAGCAAAGCAGTTGGTTCATTTAAATAACAATTTGCGGGGTCGTCTTGAAGATTAATCACGCTCTAATTTTTATTGAAATGGAAGTCGTTTACTGTAACACTTGTTCAACTGGATGTGTCAGGCCTGGTAGCTTCTCTATTAATAATTTAACATTTTATTTGTGAGCTTCTGAAATCTGTGCATAGAATTAAAAAAACATTGTTGTTCATTGTTTACGTACTCCACAAAAAAACACGAAGGAAAACGACCGTGCTTATTTTTTTTGTCGGTAGTACTCTGTTCTTCATCACTCAGTGCGCTGGACAACTCAAGTGTGCAGTAGGTACTATTTTTATTTAGTTGGTGTGGTGGGATGTAACAAAATAATGACAATAATCCAACCTCGTGATAATAATCGCGTATGGAAACCGCAAAAGTTAACAATAAAATTAATCGTGCACAAATTGGTTAAGTAACAAATCAGTGAAAGCTGTTATTATCGCAAAAAGCGTTTTGTTATTTGGTGCAATCGTGGCAATAATGGAAAAGTGTTGACTTTTTAATGTGCATGTTAGTGTGAAATTATCAACAAATGTTAAATTTTCAATACAATTTGGATATTAATTACGGTATGTTATTTAGCTTCCATACGTAGTCCTCTAAATAAACTTTCTCAATTAGGGCGATATATTTTTTAATAACGTCAGAATTATTCTACAGCTTAATTTTGCCTTTCTTAATTAAACGATTTTAAATATTATATTTCGGATTATTCGGAAACTTTTTAATTAAGCAGAAAGTTTCCTAATTAAAATGCGTTTGTTTTCTTAATTCCTGAATTTAAATTTTATGTTAAAAATGAGCGCGTTTTTCATATTTTTTATTTTTCTGAAATTAGGTGACTTGTGAATGCAACGCTTTCGTTAATTATAAATCTCCTAAATACATAAATATTAGCGGATTACTGGTGAAATTGCGAAATATCGATGCGTTTTCTTTGTTTAGTGTGCAAATTATATGCAAAAATATGATTGATTTAAATTGGTGCCCGGCAGAAATTGTTTTAACGAATATGCAATGTTTTATTTTTCAAATTTTATCTTCTCTAGGGCTGATATTTCCAAGAATTTTCCTTTAGTTGCATATTTGCAAAAATCTTGACTTTCTTAAAAAAATAATTAATTTTTATTGCGGGGTCACTTAATCTCCATTCTTTATCAGGTAAAATGTTCCCAAAGAATTTCACAGAAGTACCTAAAGGGATGAAAGGTTGTTATGAGTCCTGTAATGCTGTTAAGTCTTAGCCAGGGACAATATTTTTAATAATAGTATATTACATATCAAAGGAGTAAAGCAAGCGAGTTTCCAATTATGAATGCTTTAAATAAGAGTTTTTCTTTCAACTCGATGTTGGTGGTAGCTCGACCCTGATTACAGAGCAGTCAGGAAAAGGGAAGCTTCCAACTGATATATATTTTCAATCATGAACTCGGATGAAATTGGATTGCATGGTAAACAAATAGCAATGTAAATTATGTAGTTTAATTAATGACGAACGATTGATTATCTATGGATATTGACACAAAATTGGTATTTACACGAGATTTCGTTGTATTACATAAGGGATGCAACAATGACTCATTATATATTATTTCATCGGCAAGATAATTAATTTAACACATGGAAGCACTCGATGACGAGCAAATAAAAATGTCACCACTACCCAAGAGAACTTTTCCACGCTATTAATTGAGTTAGAAAGTTTTTGGGTGTTAATCTATACATTTGTGTTTGCTTCAATTAAATGCCTAATGGATAATCAAACTCGGTGAGAACACCTGTCAAAACACAAAACCATTATCTAAGTTTATATAAACCTATAGAACTCCGCTATAACCTACAATACTAAAATAAAGCTTCGGTAACTCAAATCCTCCGCGCTTAATCTGATTCAAAAATTTTGAATTTACTCCCAGCTATAAAATTTATCGGAATTGCGAAATCAGATCCAACTTACCTTTTGTAGAAAAGTTTGTTTTTCGTATTGAAAAATAATTTTTATAACCAGATTGACTAATTTCACCTAAGGTTTTTCGTAATAGACTTTTTACGCTCTCTGATTAGGGTAACGTGTGCGCGAACTTTATGTACATACATAATATTAAAACGTTGTAACTTTTGTTTTAACAATTTAACTTGTTTATTTTCCGCTAAAAACTTTTAAAACGCCATTTTTAATATTACTTAACTTACATATTTATAAAGTTGGTTTGTATAATATTGGAAAAGCTTTTTCTTTATGAATAAAATTTTTAAACAAAATTTATTATTAAAAGTTCTAAATTAGGTTGAAAGAAAATTACTTTCACTTTTTTAACTTGCCAAATCCAGTTGAGTTTTGCTGGGAATTTTGAAAATTTTGTATCAGTTTAATCTGGGAAACAAAAATAATTAATGGCTTTCTTTGCTGCTTAGTAAAGCTCATATTTTTCTCAGCAAAATAAACACAGCGATATTTTAATTTTATCGCGCCCCAGTAATGGATACCAAAAGCGCTTTATGTGCTTGAGAATCATACCACTCGAATCGGAATTTATTAACTTATTTAATTAAATTTAATTCGTATGAAATTAATTAAGGCAATCAATTTGTAATGGAAGTGCGATACGTGATATTGGAGTGTTTACAGTTTGCCGCAATTAAATTATCCAATATTATAAATTGATTGTAATTGTATTTGCGACTCTTGCTTTTTATTCCATAATAAACTGTAACGTATTTTATCAATATCGATACAAATTAAATCATTGTATTTCATTTGTGACTAAAAATTATCGGAACGGATAAATTTCCAAGATTACGCCCGCGTTCACACTAAATAAACATCCAATATGTCTTACTTATTTCAAATATTGCGTTATCTGCTTTTGCTTTATATTTTTGAGAGGTCACAAGCCAAACAGTGTCATTTTTTTTCAATTAATTATAATAAAGTATTACTGAAAGCGGAGGTATATATCGCTGTGATTTTACTATTTAAACTGGGGGTAATTTGTATTTTTTTAATTTTTGTCGGAAAATCCAGAACGAAATTGCCTTTTCGGGTTTCGGTTGAGATTCGCTCGAAATTACAACTACTAAAGTTTCCGTTTTTGTTTCCTAAGACAGCTTTAGTTCGTTATTCGCAATAAATTTGTGCACGACATTTAGAGAAATTCTGAACAATTATTGTATCGCATAGTTTCCAGAAGCAATTATGTAAAAATCAATGGAATTCAAATTTTGCCGTACGCAATAAGTAAAATGTTTTAATTAAATCGTCCCTGATTGCCCTTTAAATTTAATCCCGAACATGAATATATTTAATCTTCTAAAAGGGATTCTAATACATGGCTTCTATTTAATACATATATTAGGTTGTCAAATATCTTCCTTCCGCCTTTTTGTCTTTAGAATTTTGCGGCTATGTACAAAGCGCTACAGAGCTCGTATCTGGCAATACTATACATCATTTGACAGGGCTTGACATAACCTACAAAACGACGCTATGCATGATTAGTTTGGATATTGCGTTCAACAGTTGTAGACGTGTAAACATGGACTTCTCTAACTCCGAAATTCGCACTATTTTAAAGTTTTCCTTCGTTAAAGGCAAATCCGCTAGAGAAACGTTCCGTGAGATTAATGATGTTTTGGGGGATGGTACTCTATCACTTCGAACCGCGGAGGAATGGTTTCGACGATTCAGAGCCGGTGAAAACGACACCATGGATAAGCCAGCCGGCGGAAGACCTGTGACGACGAATACCGATCAAATCATGGAAATCGTCGTGTTAGACCGGCATGTGGCATCTCGTGACATCGCCCAGGAGATGGGAGTTAGTCACCAAACCATTTTAAACCATCACCAGAAAGGTGGATACAAAAAAAGCTTGATGTTTGGGTGCCGCATGATTTGACGCAAAAAAACCTTCTGGACCGAATCAACGCCTGCGATATGCTGCTGAAACAGAACGAACTCGACCCATTTTTGAAGCGGATGGTGACTGGCGACGAAAAATGGATCACATACGACAATATCAAGCGGAAACGGTCGTGGTCGAAGGCCGGTGAATCGTCCCAAACAGTGGCCAAGCCGGGATTGACGGCCAGGAAGGCTTTGCTGTGTGTTTGGTGGGATTGGAAGAGAATCATCCACTATGAGCTGCTCCCATATGGCCAGACGCTTAATTCTACCATCTACTGCGAACAACTGGACCGCTTGAAGCAGGCGATCGACCAGAAGCGTCCAGAATTGGCCAACAAGAAGGGTGTAGTGTTCCACCAGGACAACGCCAGACCACACACTTCGTTGATGACTCGTCAGAAAATACGGGAGCTCGGATGGGAGGTTTTATCGCATCCACCATATAGCCCGGACATGGCGCCAAGTGATTACCACCTGTTCCTGTCCATGGCGAACGCCCTTGGTGGTGTACAGTTGAACTCAAAAGAGGCTTGTGAAAAGTGGCTGTCCGAGTTCTTCGCAAATAAGGAGGGGGGCTTCTACGAGGGGGGTATTATGAAGTTGCCGTCTAGATGGAAACAGATTATCGAACAAAACGGCGCATATTTGAACTAAATCCGATCACTGTAACACTTTTTATAAAGCATTGAATAAAGAGCAAAAAGGCGGAAGGAAGATATTTGACAACCTAATATGACAATTTAATCAGTTGCTTGAAGCTGTTGTCATAAATAAACCTACCTTCATTTATTATCGAATTTATAATTTGAAAATTTAATCAATATTCAATTATTAAGCATAAATTTTATGCGCTACTTCCAGTATAAAACTTATTTCTTAATGGCATTTTTGTTCAGTTCACCGACGAGGATGTAAATCGTAATTAGATTTAATTTTATTTTGAACCCTTGGTAAGTATATTAGCAATATACCGATTTAGCTAAAACGATTTTGTATATTTTAAACTTTTCGTCAAAGATTCCTTTGAAGGATTACACAATTTATTATAGCATCGCCCTCGTATATTATTCAACTAAGTAATTTTATTACACGAAAATAAATGAATCGTAATTCGGTAGACAATTATTGTATATTTTAATTGCTCATTACCTTGAATGTATTGTGATTACAATAAACATGACAGACTTTTATGGCCACCACGTAAAATTGGATATATTACTTTGATTAGGTAATCCTAACAATTTGTGAATCTTTTATCTCGAGGCCAGTGGAAACATTACAATTTTTACCTTTGTCAAATGCTTATTGTTTTAAAGAAATTGCTCATGAAATGCAATTACGTATTCCTAGACGTAAAATCAATAAGTGGTTTACGTTTTGACAAACTCATTGATTTTGTGACTACATCGAATTGTGCTTAAAGCTAAAATGTAATGAACCAATAAGAAAAGCCTTCTGATCCTTCTAGATAATAAAATGGAAAAAATGAGAACAAAATTCCCTTCGAGTGGAATAGACAAATACAAAAGACATTCAATTGAAATGACGTTTTGAATAAAAGCAGCTTTATCAGCCAATACCGTAGAAAAGAGCAAAAATCGTCAGGAGGTACTCAAAAATAGTTTGAGGTACGCGAGAGTCGTGGTTTCGCTAAGAAATCAATGCCAGGACTCTCCGAAGAGAAAGTTACAAACAAAAACTTTTTTTAACTAAATTACTGTTTTATTCAAAAATTACAATTCGTACTTTTCTTCGGCGAACTTTCGCACATTTATCAAACGTATTTTCAGGAAAATGCTGAAAAAATTAATTCGGTCGAACTAATCTCTAGGATAATACTTAAAGTTTCCCTTTTGTTTCGTCCTACCCTAATATACGAATCGGCTGTAGCAACAGATTTCAGAGAAAAATTAATAACATTAGCAAAATTTCAGCTACGCTGAATTTTTTCCGATACTTGCGACTTTTTTTATCTAATTTGCTGGACAATAGAAGCTTTTTCATGCTTAAAAGTATAATTCGGTTATTCGTGTTCGAAGTTGCTGCACGATTCGCTTATGTTTCAAAAGTTTATTTTGGAAAAAAAATTTCCTATTTATTTTAAGTTTGCTGAATTTGCAGTGATTGGTATAAATTGAAAGAGGAATATTTTAATTTGATGTAGGTAGATTCGATTAACGTTCCTCGTTTCGTCGATCAATTATGCATTTGTAATCGAGTAATTTTTTGTTTATCAATGTATATTGAACGCTTCGGAGAGAAGAACACAATGATGTATTCTAGTACTTTTAAACCAATTTTTATTTCAGGTTTGTCTTTCTCTACTTTCCTTCTGTAATTTTAATTACACGTCTTCTTCTCTTGGCAGACACCCTCTGCTATTTACAAAATATTACCAGCCTATACATTTAATTCTTTTTTTTCTTCGAGATTTTTTTTAATTACACTGTTCTGCCGACTAAAACAAGAAAATTAATTTTATTAGCACGAATTTGTAATGAAATGTAAATTTCTTGAGAAAGCTAGGATTAAAAAGAAGATATAAATTACTGCAGATATCCGTAGATAATTTTGTTTAATTGAGCTGAATGTCGCTTTTGCTAATACCTTTCATTGCATTTTAATGGATATAGCAATCAAGACATTGATTTTATAATAATTTTTGAAAATTACTTCAAGTGAAAACCGATCGTGCTGTAATTTTCCGCATTCTGATATAATGAATATTAATTGTCATTAGTAGCATACACATAATCACATGTGACAACCTGCCAACTTTAATTAAATCCCCTGTCTAATAATAGTAATATTGTATTTGCTACAATTACAACCGTTAACGCTTGTACGCTTAATCGCCTCCTTAGCTTTTCGGTTCAAATAGAAACTATAATAACAATACGCACAAAGCAGTATCATTGGCGCGACAGACGTGGGATCTCGCCGAATGGGGGAGGGGGGAAAGGT
Source organism: Cantharis lateralis (assembly GCA_963170105.1). Lineage (NCBI taxonomy): Eukaryota > Metazoa > Arthropoda > Insecta > Coleoptera > Cantharidae > Cantharis > Cantharis lateralis. The sequence goes on from OY720629.1 coordinate 37,366,323, forward strand.
GTAGCAAACCTAATTACAACAAATTAAAGAGAAGATCATTTTTATCAGTGAACGAAGGTTCGGTGCTCTTTTATTCGCTGCAATAATAACAGGTTATGGGCCCAGATAAACGAAAGCAGCTTAATTAATTTTAATTTGGTTTTATTTACCGAGCTTATTGAGCTTTGATAGAAAACAAACGCGTGTCTATTTTTTAAATGGTTATCTATCCATCATCAGATATTTTTAGATTTGTCAGTCGATCAGACAATTTGAAACAATTTAATTCCTTTTTGTTGGCATGCATGGCGATATAAAAGTTAACGAGACGGACTAAAATGTTCATGCAGTTCAATGATCTTAAACGTGTTCAATTGGCTGATTTAATATACACGAGCGCATATGAGTGTAAGTTTTGATCAAATGTGGATTAACTACTTGTTTCGGTGCTAATTATACGTTTTCACTTTTCCGAACCTACTGACCAAGTTCGAAACGTTCCCTGTAACTTTTCTCGGTGCGGTATTCAAAAATCACGCTGAAAAAACTTGTAAGTTATTGTGTGTCACAAATAAAATAAAGTAATCAAAACTTTACGACATTATTTTGAAATCTCATCCATCAAAAGGATTTTGAGATTGTGCACTTCAATTTAATATTGCGCACAGGATTTGTTTTAAAATTTATAGCTTTATTTTTTAGTCAACAACATTCAAAAGAAAAAGTTTTCAGAGTTCAGAAGTTTTAAATCTCAGATTAAGATTATGCTAATAATGCTTTAATCCAGTTAAATTATGTCGTGATTATTGCTACTTAATAAAATCTGGAATTAGTTAAAATTAACTTAGAAATTTATTCCTTATTTCAAATTTATAGTTTGGGGGAATCTCAATGGGCTTCTTGCTGGATTATTTCGACCGAAAAGAAACGAGGATTATAAGTTTGGAAGTCGTGTTCGTCTATTCGATACCTCAAACTTTTTATAAAAAATCCACTTCCAGCGCGAAAAACATAAATGCTCTTTATTTTCATTAGCTTCACATTTGATTAATTGCACTTTGTGGATAATCTCGATTAGTTCAATACCCAATTAAATGTGAAATTAGCGAGCCTTTGAGCGATGCCGTTCATTATGGAATGTATGCATCCAAACCACAATTCGACGACCAAAAACCCAACGATTCTTCAGTTTCTTCCCACATTAAGTATTACAACTTCTCTTTCTCATAATTAAAAATGATTGTCTGGCAAAAAGTTTTAAATTTAAATTTCTCTCTGTAAATATTAAACTATGGTAATCGGTTTTACATTTCAAAATTTTTTGGAACAAGAGCAATTTAATTATATTTCCTTTACGATTTCTAAACTTTGTCTTGAAAATGTAAAACGCCAAACTTTGAATTTCCCAAGTTTGTGGAAAACTTTTAAAATATTAAATTTTCATTCTTTTGTAAAACAAAAATTGATCAGTCTAGATCAAAGGTTCAACATTTTTAGTTTTTATTAACCGCACTATCGATTTGTCGGGAGCTCAAAAATATGCTCTACGAAACTATAGTACATGACTTTTCATCAGCTTCGCATTAACTTAATGGGAAATGTATAAATTTGTTCAACGAGGCCACACGTCTCCTTCTTTTGAACTCAGAAAATGATGATGGCATATCATACTCCGCCGTCAAACCTTCGCAGAAAAATTCGAAAGGAGATAAAAAATTTGCATAAAACAAATGAAATGAAAAAGAAAAACAGGTCAAAGTGGAATTTGATGGCAGAGATAAAGGGAAATCATTTCATTCCATTTTATAAACATAATTTGGATGTTTGATAAAGAATTTCATACACGATAAATTTTAGTTGTTGCTGATCAATTTGAAAATCTGGATAAAGGCCAATTTAAAAGGAAGATCATGGCAATATATACCAATAATGGTATTGAAAGACAAAACTGTTAAGCTTTGGATTAAACTATTTGAAACACTGGGGTTTACTTTCATTGAATATAAAGGAAATAATTATTGTATTGGTAGCGTTTAGTTTTCAAAGGACATTTAATTTATTTAGTTCTACCCTTCCTTGTAGAATTTAAATTTAGTATTTGCCGCAGGTCAACCCAAATTTATTTTGCGTCAAAAAATATTTAATTGAGTTTGGAAAGTCAAAACCGTAGAATTCTCTTGAAAGGTGTTTTGAATAGCTTTAATTTTCTCAGCTGGAGGATGTTGAGGAAAATTTTACGTGAGATATGATTCATCCGACTGTTGGTATTTTGGCATTCTCGCCAACATTAAAATGTAAACATTAAAATTTTATCCAAGTGATAAAGGTATTTCACATATAACATTTCTTATCGCTTCTGATAACAACCAGCGCCTCTCCTAGTTTTAATGCAGTTATTTTATGTGTTCGGTGTTGGATGGTTTAGAAATTTCTCAATTAAATTTGTTATTGTCGTTATTGCATTCTTCTCGGGGTATGAATTTTTTGTGTTGACTTCTTTTTGTGTTTAGTATGTGCTCATTGCATTGTTTAAATAGAAATTCTAGTACTATGTACATTTATAATACCGCAGTAGCTACTTTTACCGTAACTGCTCCTAATGGTAAGTTTTGTTGTTTTATTTTTTATTTTCTCTAAAATTGCATTGCGTATTATGTAGATGTATCAGTTATACAGAGGTTCTCAAAAAGTTTGGGAATCCCAATTCTATTCGGATTATTGAACCCTAAATCGATAAAATTATTCTAGTACACAACAATATAATTAGTAGCAACTGCCTAATTTAAAAATAGGTTTAATTAAACTGATTTGCGGTATGTATCTACTATCTACTACACAATAACTAATTCGCAATTATTATTTAAATTATTAATTAGTAGAATTTCGTGTTATCCTTATTGATTAGCACTGAATTATATATCGGTGTCTTATCTGATTTCTCTTTCCCATGTTACCTTTTCTTGAAATTCACGCTATTTCCGCTATAATACCCAAAATCCCTATTGATTAATAAATAAAGGAAATTTATTTCGACGGCTTAATAGCTTTATTGTTTTAATAACCCTTAACGTGATATTATCATTTGAGCATGTAAATCAAAGAATGTTCACATTTTGGTTTTGTGAATGTGAAAGCGACACAACAATTAACGCTCTGATTTATAGAAAAACAAATGGCTAAATATTGAGGTTATGGTCGCAATTTTTTGTTTTAAAATTCAATTGTTATGAGTCAATCCGTGACATTCTCAAGGGTTAAGTCATTCGACTGAAGAATCGCTTAGTTTACAAGAGTAACTAACAACCAGGATTTTACTAAATTCCTTACATAGCAAGAAACTTTTGTGCAACTAATTACCCTTCCAGGATTAGCAAAAACTCCATTATCTTGGTTAATCTGAAATTTGTAGTTTCAAATTTTCAAATAATCCATCGTTAGTTGGTAGGCGGATGGCAGGTTTCAAGCAGGATTTTATGGAAAAGAAAAGAAAGGTATAGAATGCTGGATATAGGCAAGGTAGAAGTTGCTTCGTTTAGGTTTTAGGTTAAATTTTTTTAAAAATAATACACAGTCTTAAGTTGTAAAACAGTTGAATGCTTCCGAGTTTCTCACACAGCCAGCCAGCCCCCGTGTTTAGGTGCATGATATCGTCATAAACTGTTGCATTTTCTGAAAGTTTATTGAAACTGCACTTAAACCACTATTTTTAACAGCGGATAATGTTCTTTTAATTGCAAATAAACTCCTTTTTGCTAAAAATCTACAATTTTAAAGGCGTAATTTTTTTGGTAATGGAAATGAATAAATTATGCATAAATTCAAATTGGCACATTATCATGATTTATGGCCAGGATTTAACGAGCTTCACTACTACATCCATAGGGTTTTGTGCGCTTCCCGTTGTAAACTTAAATATATAATTACCAGTGCAGATCATAATATTAAAACCAAACAAAATTTATAACGCATTATCCCATAGATCAGCAATTACGGAAGATGCTTAACTCGACAGAGATGTGTCAGTGCGGAAGAGAGATAATTACGCCGTTTACGCTTGTCGAGTTAAACATCCACGATTATATCATAATAATATAGGAATTTCATTTTGAACCCTTCCAGAATTTGACCTAATTTGTTATTTCATACGTACAAAGGTGTTTCGAGTTTGTATTATTGAAAAGTTGGGACCGATTACTTTAAACGTTCACGCTTGAAGAAAATATCGATTACGTTTCACTACTCACAATAGACTAAAATAATAAAATATTTATAACCTTGAGCCGAACGCGCGAGTAATATAATATTCCGAAAAAATAATAAGACAATAGGTTTTCGAGGCATATTATATTAAATTTCGTCTTCGCTTTTAAACATAAACAATCGGAACACCTTGAGAAAGGTTGCATTCATAATTTCCTAGGTTACTTAGAAAAACCAAAAAATTGCAGTTTGATTCGATAGAGGTAATGGATGCCTCTCATCTGATTAGAATAGATTGTAAATGGTAATTAGGGTTGCTAGGTGATTTAATGGAGAAAGCCCAAATGGGCATAAAAACGGTGCCGAAAATTTGCATACGGATAGATAGATTGGGTTTTGCATAAATAAGTCAAATATTCTATGAGTTTTGTTAAATTCTTATAAAACTGACAACAATCAGTTGGAAGCTGGAACTAAATCCGACAGAATTTTTCAGTTTTATAACAAAAATTTATGATGAAAAATGTTATCTAATATTCTATCTTTGAAATATTCGAGGGTCATTTTTATAGACAGGTTTTGTAATCAAACGAACGAATGGTCGTGCATATTTTTTCTTTTATTCATCTTGTGCCCAACTTTTTTCATTTTATTTTGAACAATTTGGGAAAAATTGATAATTATAGCATTTGCATTCATCAACAAGCCAAGAGCGATTATTATGACACAGCATTGTAGTGATCAAAACTGGTATAATAATATAGTACTCCACAGCTGATGGCACAATTGCTGTCCTTGCTTCGAAAGCACGGTTGAATTAGTTCTTTTCACTTTCAGTTCGTTATACAAATACAGAATGAGTCATTACTATCTTGTGGCTGCAATGCCCAGTCATTTTAAACAGTTTTAATTAAATAAATCTACGGTTCATTAATTTGACGATTTGATCCGTGATTTGCTTCATGGGTGAGCAGTTGGGTTTTAATTTCATTATTTGCCAGTCGATCGTTGGCAGCTTTGTTGTATTTGCACCATGTGAAAATTTAAGTTTTTTGTCAAATATTATCTAGGTTTCGTTTTTCATTGTGCATCCATGAAATTCCTGAGACTGACAGTGATGAACTACTGCGGTAATTTACCGACTATTGTAGTGTAATTTTTTTGACATCTCCCAGAAAAACTTGTATCTTTCCCCCAATCAGATCAAATTAGAACACACATAGGTACATTACTTCTCGGAAAATTTTTCTCGTAAAACCGAGCTGGCAATTGACCTAAATAAATGTGAGCAATTAAATTTTAAATGCCCAAATATTTCGCCCCTCTTTGTTATTTTTCATTGATTATTTCGTAATTGCTTTATACTTAAGATTTCATTTAGTGGAACGTTTCGTATCAACAAAGCAATTTAACGGAGAATTATAATGCTACTGCTGTCAACCCTAACTCTTATCTTTTCTTAGATAATCATCTAAATTGTTCGTTATAATACCATTTTGTTATTTTTTAATTTGCCGACATTCGATATAATAGAAGTATTTTACATAATTTTTATATTTGCGTGATTCCGAAACTTGTTGTTTTTTCTTTCTTTATGGGAAACAGTAAACAGCTTATTTTGAATGATATTTTAAGAGTTCTGTTTCCAAGCGATTAAAGGGGGTAATGCTGTGTATTCAAAGCATGCGAGGTATCAAACCAAGGTTAAATTGGAAAACTAACAGTATAAAATGCAAGAGCTTTCAATTAATTAACATGCAGAAGTGTGAAGTTTGTTTTCGCAATATAAACAATTGAAATATAAACATAAAGCTGCATAAAATGGAGCCTTAAGGGCGCAAACAACTAACTAGCTTACAAAGTCGCCGCTGGGGTAACTAACGGCGCTACAGTACTCCATTAAACAATCACTCTCTTAAACAGCTTATTTTCTATTTCCGATTGGTCGGTTAGAAGCTATTGAAATATCTTCCAAACTTTTATGAGTTGGGTTAGAAATCGTTTAAACTAATTAAAAGTTTCACGTGACGTAGGTACCTAAAACAAATGTGCTAGTGCGATTTTCATTATTCTTTTGGAAAAACCAATCACAAATTGCCTACTCGTTTACAGAAATCGCTTCAACTAATTCTCGATAACGATTTAATTTTTCTTTGCCCTAAAACTAACCTCAATTTGTTAGCGCAGTTTTCAAATTGTAGTCATTTAACAAGAAGCTTGAGCAATTTCCCTGATTAAAATTTTAAAAATTTTTACACGGTTTTTAATTATGTAACCTAAGATAACATGCTTTAAACTAATTGAAATCTTCCTGCTTATACCTGGATTAGAGTTTTCTTTATATTAAAATTTTGTTTACGTTCAAGTGAGAGGTTTTTTATAAATTAAAAACGAAATTAATATAATAAACTATATAGCATTAAATTTTGAACTCGTAGAGGAAATTTCTTTGAAGATTTTTGTAAATATTAATAATGCGGACCCCATCTCGTGGGAGTAAATATTAAAACGTATCCAAACATCAAATAAATTTGCGCTTGGACTGAATGAACGTTTTATTCCAGACTTTCAATAAAAGACTTTTATGATTTACATTGTAATAAGAATGTTGAATGGACAAGTATAGCATAAATCATGATTCTCATATAAATTTCAGCTTGAGTTAATACTGAAAGCATTAGGATTTGCTGAAATTCGTATTTATTTATTTTCTTATTTAACTAAAAACAAAAATTTTGTTTTTGAAAATACCGCCGAGATCAATGTTACTCTTATGTAAGTTGATATTTTAATTACATTTACTTTACATTGTTAAATATTATCTGATTTGGAAAACTTTTTGCTATTGTGGGAACATTTTAAAATAACTTCGGTGCTAATTAATTTTAACTTTTGAGGATCTAATTAAAAATGCAAACAATTACCATCAATCGTTCTTCAAATTTTTCAATTATTTCGCCTTTCAAGAAAATGAAATTAGATAATTGAGTTTAAGGAAAAAAACATTGAAATTTTGAAGAGTATTTGTGGTTTAAAGTAAATTAGCCAAGTTTAATATAGCTAATGGTTTTCCAGAAAAGTATAATTATAAAATTCTTTGTAAAAGGAAAATGTTCTCAAAGCTGCTTATTTGTTCAAATATCTTTCATCGGTTTTATTTTTACTTTTATATTGGATACGATTAAATTAATTTTTTCATAGAAATATATTATAATAATAAAATAAATAATTTTATAAGTTGACTCAAACGCACAAAATGTTCGCAGCGCCATTTGTCGATGACGGTACTACTTTGTCGATTTGCAAGTTTTAGGTCAGTTAAAAAGCTGCCTGACCTGCAGTACCTGTATTTGCAGCAAAAGCAGGTGTTTCCAGGACGAGGACTGAATTATATAGCTTGGTAGACTGTTTTGCATTTTTCTTGTAGCTTTCCTACGCCACAGTGCTTTTGTTTGGGTAAAAAATTTAAAATTATTTTTGTGTCACTGTCATGATATAATAAAACGTATTATGTTAGTTTAACACGCTCTGTTCTACACTATTTTATGCACATATTACGTTAAATGTATAAAAAATTCAAAACAAAGCTACGTAACGTCCAGATAAAGTTTGTTATTTATGAAGGGAGTGCAACGTTGTGTTGTGTTTAACCATTACCTTGTTTTTCAACAATTTATGTAATAAACTTTTAAATTATACACTAAGTACAAAGTTTCGTTTACAAAAGAACCCACACATAGTTTGCTGATACCTTCCTTTATTATTAATTTTTTTACTAGACCTCTTCTACAAATAGTGGGCGTTTGTTTAATTTGAACCAATCGGCGCCCGATTATCGAAGATGCTCATGTTGTGTTATTTATTTATGTGTTTGATCTTTTGTATAATAATTAATGTTAAATTTAATTTACAGGTTGTTACGATCGAGTTAATCAAAAACAGATTAACGACCCTGCACTTGCGAGATTAGTACGTCGCTTATCGTCCGACAATGCTAAAATGGGAGCAAACGTAAGTCGACATTCGTCGAAGGGCTTACATGGTAGAAGATCTCAGTCTAGTGGTAGTATATGCAATGGAAAGGGTAGCAGGCACGCTTCTTCCAGCGACAGTAAATTTTGTGGAAGCCTACCCAACTATTTGGACGATTCTACAACCTGCAATAACAATCACCACGACTGCGAAAAACCACCCTTAGTCGATGCAAGTATACTTTTTCTTTATTTTTATCGAGAAATTTATGTTTCTGTTACAATAATTGTAGATAACAATAAGAACCTTACGTAAGCTAACGTTTTAGTTGCTCTATCGATTAGGTAATTTATTGGTTTCTGAAAAGCTTCTCAGTAATTTATTTTCAATTTATGGCTTATACTTCTAGAAAAGTATTAAAATTCCTTTTTTATTTTGCAATATCCAAACCTTTTAACTGTTTCCATAAAAACTAAAATATTCCGAACTCTTAGAGCTTTTTTAACTAAAAACAACTTTGGTGATATAGCATTTTGAATTAATCAAGATTTCTTTATATTCTTGAACATGGAGCGCACTTACCATAAGTTGAAATTTTGAATGGATGAACCTATTTTCGCCATTGGTGCCGGATATTAAAATTTCATAACTAAAAATATTTTATAGCAGTTTTTGTTCGAAAAATTTCGGTTTAACAATTATTTTCTCTTTGTACTTTTTTTTAATAAATTAAAACCTAATTTTCCTCGCAAGATCACAAAGCGATAAAATAATTACGTGCCTATATAAGTAAATTTTTTGTAATTAACGTTGAGTTAACAAGGTATTTACATAACGTAATTAGTTTTAATGTTTACGCAATTAGAATTTTCATTGTGCCTAAAATTGTTTCTAATTTTCCGAATTAACAGCTTAAATTTTTAGGTCGAACGAATACCGCCCTTAGGAGATGCTGCTCCATTGCACTGGAAATTTTCCGATACTCAGGCTGTGTTTTGCGATCAAGGGTACGGATCCGAGCGGTCTCCTGAAGAAGAATACCCTCCCTCATTACCAGGACACGATATGCAATGTCCGCATCACATGGATTCTCATTCGTTCACGTCTTTCATCAAACCCGGTAAGCTTTAATTTTTCGAATTATCCTTTCGGAGTGCACAATCCTCAATTAAACATAAATAAGTTACTCTTAGGTTGCAAAGTTGATAAAAGTTTTAACATTTTCTACAGTTCGGATTTATTTTTCATTCTAGTAAATCCTATTACGTAACTTTCAAATTAAATATGTTATCTAATTTCTCGTGTACATTTTAAGGCAATTTTGATGAAAACCTTAATTAAAATTTAACGTAGATTGAAATCTTTCTGAAGATGCCAGCCAAAGATCCGATAATTAAATTGCATGCAGGATTAAAAACAACGTTTTAATATTTTTGTTGATCGTTACGAAGTTAAATACTTCGGTGAAAATAAAAAAATTACTTTGAATGCAAGTCAAAGAGCTAAAGCAAACAAATTAATAATTTCAATAAAGTTATTACAATTCGCGGCGCTACATCAAAAGTAATGCATTATACCAAGGAAACGTTTTCATATTAATTGGTACTACAAAGCAGTTTAAATCGTAAAAATTACAAACTTGGCCAAATTAAGTTGGATTTTCAAAATTGAAAGGATGCTATTTGAATATTATATTTGCTTCCACAATTCACAAATGAGCACTTCAGAAAGTACGGTGGAAGCAGAAGTACATGAGTGAACAATAAATTAAGTGCTTTAATTTAGCCAAAAGCTTTGAAAAATTTCGTCTAACGTTGAAATAAATTATAGGATGCAAAGATCCGAGAAAATTAAAGCTGGTGATAAGTTCAAGACTTTATCACTAGTAAACAAGAAACAAACTAAGAAATTAAAATTTACTAATTGAGATCTGATCTTGGGGGGTAAACGCGCATGCAGATCCGCGTTCGCACATACACTTATCTTGTTATCCTAACTTTCTAAGTGGCTACTTAGATAATATGATAAACAATAAACGTGTAATACTCATTCTATATTTCAAAATCGCAAGATAGGTATATGTGTAAGTAGTGAAGTTGGAATTTTTTTTTTTAACACCAACTTAAATTAATTTGAACACTAAGTTAAATTAATTTGTGAGTGTTGGGTTATGTAAAGCACACAATCGTTAACTTCTTAATTGCTTTTGGGAAACATAAACCCACTTTTCAATTAAACACCCAACTATAACAAGCAGTAATTGTAACGTAAGTAATCAATTAAGGAATTATATCTTTTAAGACTGAGAAATCGATTCGTAGAGCAAAAACAGGATTGTTTAAATGTTAGCAAAAATCAAACGCCGGCGTAGCAAATTAGCCAAGACATTAAAGGAAGATTTGAAATCCTTCGTGCAGCAGTTGGACGTCGACTCGGGTAGGTAACATGAAATCGTCGGAGTCGATTCATTTTTTTAAAATATTCTAATTTACAAATTTTCATTAAACGTATTGTTATCTTAATGCCAGCTAATAACAGTAAATTAAAAGTGAATCCTAGTTTAAACAGTAGGTATGTACCTACTACAAAATATTTAAAGGTACTTTTAATGCAAATTTATGCAAATACAGAAGTTGGTTTTAATTATAATCATAAAATCAAACACGGTTTTGCTATATTAACAATTTAGCAATATTTTTATGCTCGGCAGTTATAATTAAGGGAAATTCAAAACGCCCGAATTAGGGAAACTAAAAACAGAAAATTGAAAATAATGCAATTTTACTGTAATCCTGCCGTTTTTGTGCAGATTATGTTTTAGTTAATATTTTTGTTGAAAAAATAAATAATTTTTATTGTTAAAATATTTTCAACAATGGGGTTTATTATTATAAATTCGTGTTTACAATGTATTATGTCGAATTTGAAATTTTCCGTAATATATTTTGTGCTTTATTTGATTAATAAAGCCGATAAATTTACATGATTTACGCTTGCATGGCTTTGTTTCCAAAAATTGAAATATTCCGATTGAACGACATCGGAAATAAAATGTTTGATAAAAATTCGGATTTTTGAAAAAGGTCGAAAAGGGAATATTTAAGCAAGAATTAAGGGAATTTCAAAACAAATTGGGTAGTTTAACGACAAGTGTTTTTAGAAACACCCTGTTTGGACGCTCAGGTTGCTTGATGTGATTTCCGGTAGGAAATCTTGTTGCGGTAGAGAAGTGGACTGTATAGTTTTTCGTTTGTAGTTATAAAAAATGCGTTCATTAATAAAACGTTTATTGATGAAACCTTGCGACAAAATTGCAATTGAAGCAAACACTTGATAGGTCTCGTAGAGACCGGTAAAAGCAATAGTTCTCGAATTGAACATAAAGCCTAAAAAATGTAATCTTATAAACAAGTATTGTTTACAATATGTAAATACTTTGAAGCAATAACAATTGACATCAAAGGAGCAACCACTCTTGAATTGAGTTAGAAAATTACTGAGGTTCTAAATGCAAGGCGAGCTTGAGTCGTTGGAATTGCAAGGAAGGGATGCGTGAAGCGATGCGCCTTCATATCTCGCATACTCGAACGACATTAGCTGGCCGCGCTAGAATTGCAAGAATAAAAGTTAGGAACAATTAAAAATACACAAATTAAATAAACAGAGGAACGGTTCCGAACACACCCCAAACATCATCCTCGAGCTATTTAATCGAATGTAACTATTTTCGTATGTTAAACTTAGCTGGGGAAGATATAGATTATTTGGTTTCCCGAAAATATAACACATTAGAATTCAAACCACCAGAATCTTAATCCATTTACCGAGCCTAATTCTCGATGCCAGAATGTGGTAGAATATTATCAAATTCGTTCGCTAAAAATAGGCCATTTAAATAATATGCAAATTGTAAAATGCCTTAGGCATTGTAATGAATACTACAATGTTGTATCAATTTTAATTTTGTTTCTACTTTTGTATGTATAGCTTTGAGCAAGTCTTGTTAATTGAAGTGAAACGAACTACGTTTAAATATAAATAAAATTGCAGAGCATTAATAATTTATTGTAAATCACGTTTTACTGTGTTGCTCTTTTTTGAAATCGTTAGCGAGAGGCTAAAACCGTAGGTAGTCGAGTTTTAAACAAACTTCTGCCAATATCAATTTTTTATCGGAATTTTTCAAACTGACAACGCCACAGACTTAAAAAAACCTCAACCCACGCAACCTAATTTGTACTCAATTTGAGTTTTCATTTTGCCTTGTCATACAGTTCAGTGGGATGAAAATTGTTTTATTGTCCCTCACAAAGTAATAACCCAAAGATGGGAGTGACATATTTTATATTCGAAAATCTGGAACACACAAACGCATTTAATATCTCAACTCAACCAAAAGGCGAGCATTAAACTTCGTCTGGAATAGAACCAGGTGCTGTTTGTGCCAAAAATCTTGGGTCAGCTGTAGGTGGAATTAATAGTGAAGTAAACAGGACAACCTCACAGGTATATTTCTTTACGTTTTGCTATGGTGCAAAGGCACGAACCGCTTGGAGCGTTAGATTACCTTAACTTATTTTTTATGGGAACCTTTAAAAAATAACGAACATCGCGACTCTTATGCTTACCATCGCAGTATGACGGGCAAATTGTTCGAGCTTTCGTACCAATATTATAGCAAGTTTCATTATAACGTGACAGGTAATTTCATCAAAGTGTGATGGGCAATTTGTTGCACTTATCATAACAACACCGCTGCTTATAAAAAAATTATCTAAATTTTTCGAGACCGGGATCCTTATTACTTAGGTATTATTATTTTTATCCGTTGAGCTGGAAAATTATTTAGCAAATTAAATTCTGTTTAGCAATTTTCAATTTAAGCTACAAAGGAGGCCCATTATTTTGTTAGGAACAAATATTAAGTTTTACTTTGTAGTTGAAACGCGTATCATGTTTGGGAGCAACGGTTTTGACATTTTTCGAGCTGACGAAATTGTTTAACTTTGAACCACAACAGAAAAAATTTTAAAAATTGATTCACAATCGGCTTACTCACGTAAAAACGTAATTTGGACTTAATCATCAGAAGTCATGAGTGATTTAGAAAACTGGTATCGAAAAGTTTGTCACTTTGGTCAATAAATAAAGAGTGACGTGTTAAGGATTTATTTGAAAGTGTGAAACGTAGGAAGTAATTGCAAAACAATTAAATATTTTAGTGGAGGCAATTAAAGAAATTGCTGGATACGAAGTAACACTTTTAATGGTACTTTTACAAGTTTACAAACTTGAAAGTTAAATAATTAGAAAGAAGTTTAAAGTTCTGTAAAATGCAATAAATTAAAATTTTTTCTTACCGTTATTCAACATTTGAAGATATAATGTTGGCTATAAGTTTATCTCGAGGGTGCAGTTAATGCACTCGAAGTTTCCGCATTAGCATCATTAAGTAAATTCCCAAGACATTTCATAAACCTAATAAAAATTGATCGCCTGTCTACTTTATCGATTATTCGAAGTAAATATTTAAAGCCAGGAGTTTACTTACCAGCTGAGAGATTGCAGGTGACGAAAAGTAGTTACGCAGAAACTGTGATTTTACGGCGGAATTTCACCTCGAATTTTCTCCCGGAGGATTTTTAAGGCGACGTTTTTATGTAACAAATTTAACTTGATTTGATTTTGTCAAAGTTGATTAAAGTCGAAATTTTACATTTTATTATTTGCCTCTGAATATTTCATGAAGAAATTTGAGGTTTTTCCAGCAAAAAAAGAATAAAATTAGAAATGGAGTATCACTAAATTTTTAATGCATCGAAGGCAATGCCAATAAAAATTTATATTTTCTAAGAGCTTTTCCTCATAAAATTTGATTCCCTTTGTATTTATTATGCGCGCACAAGAGCACACCAGATGAAACTTGGAAAAATAAGTAGTAATTATTTGCGAAACAATTTTATTTTGTTCTATATGAATATGTTCTTGTGGGAAATCTAAAATAAGTATGCCGATCTAAATTTTCAAATTGAATTTTGATAACATCTCCCGAGAAATTAATACAAATACGGTAAAACAAATTATTTTATGATAATTTTTCGGCCAGGAATTAATTAGTCGCCTCGAATTTTTCACTTGAGGAAATTTCCATTGTAGGTGCACGGTTTTTCTTCATATCCATAATTTTGCAAAGCTAATTCAGCAAATTTCGCAATTTCTTGTTTGCACGTAGAATAAAGTGTGAGTAATTCAATTAATTTTATTTATCCTGAAAGGATAACAGCTGAAGTCAGTTTGTATAGGCACCCCGGCACCCGTCATATATTATCATAATATTAAAATGAAGGAGGAAGCCAAACTGGGTCTTTATTTAGTACGAAACACGTAATAAAATATTTGCACAACTGGAAAAACGCACTCCAAATATTTTATCATTTTGGCGAATAAATATACGGAATATTGATTGTTTACAAAATGTTTATTAGATGTTACTTGCCAAACTTGTGCTAAAGCAAACCCAGCTAATTAAGATCTTAATTAAGTTTTGTTTAATGTATTTAATTAGCAAATATTTGAAACTGAAAAGATTCGATAACTTCGTCTTAGAAGCCCAGACTGGAAATATAAAAAAATCAATGTAAATCGCTGATTGTAAGTGGTTTTAAGTGTATCCCGAAAGGAAGTGGCGTCATCCACTTTCTGATAGCTCCTTTGCATTTAAAAAACTACTTGTGGTTTGATCGAGTTTGGGGGCACAACTTGTACGTTGTAAATTGAACAATTTAATATCAGCCAAATGCTTTTCATTTACCTAACAACAATGTAGGAAAAGCAATTGGATGTACTCAAGTACGTTGGATTAAGTTAAGATATATCGAGGCAGGAAGTGGGAAAGATAATCCTCACCAATTTATGATAATGGCTATTTAATATGCTCTTTAGCTTTCAATTTAGATAGCGACAGTTTCATTGCTAAATTAATATCCTTTGATCTTCACACGTACCAAAGTGCACACATCGCTCTACTAATTGTTGTTTTGTAGATCCATTCATTAAATGCTACATTTTTAGTGCTTCATGTTTTAATTATAAGCCCAACGATGTAAAGCTCTTGCTCTTTTATCGATTTTTGCTGTGTCATATTTCTGCACTCGGCACAGCGAAATATTTAAATAAGTTTATTTACCGAGCTTTTGTTTAAATAATTAAGAGGAAGTGCAGCTTTGCCGTTTTTCTATAGAAAATACATAATGAATTTATTAAATAACGAAAAACAAGATGACTCTTTGAATAAACAACTCATTTACTCTTATTTGAATTATGATAAAGGAATAACTTTCATTTTTCGAATTTGTAAAAGAGAAAAGACAATTGGCAGTTTCGAATTTAAAAATAAAACAAACTTTGCAATATCAGAAGAACAAAAGTGGATCGAACGTGGAGGATCTCCCCGGTTTTGCAGATAGAAAATTCGACTTAATTAAATTGAAGTTTTTTATTGCTGAAATATCCAATATACATGGAAAATTAGTGGGTTACCATACCCCCCCTGCCGAAAGAGCGAAGGCTTCCTGTTCCTGACCCTGGAAATTTCCAAATTTAAACTGAAATTTTGAGTTCGTATTGTTCATCTGTTCCATAAGAATAATACGGTGGTTGAGAATCTCTGATGCTTCATTATTTCCATTTACAAACATAATTAATTTGAATTTTAACAGTATAACCTTACGGTAATAAATTTTCTTTTTAATTTATCCATGATTAATGCGTCGAGCTTTTTTATACTAACTTGTCAACAAAATCTCTTCATTATTAATTTACGCCAAGGAATTATTTAAACATTAAAAATTGTTTTCCTGGCTCATAATTGAAAAGAAGAGCCCGATGCAAATAATTTTTTAGGGTTCCGAGTCTTAAGGTATAAAATAACTTTTGTCCTATTTTTTGCTTTATTTTATGATTCTGTTTATACATCTCGACATTGCTGGAAAACTTTTGGCCATTGTTATAAGCTTAGCTAGAATTTTCATTTATATAGTTTTCGTTATTTGTTATTGTCTGAAGTTGTCAGTGTGAAAACGTGATTAAAGTTTTCGTTACTTGATTAACAAAACGAGAATAGAATGTGTAGAAAATCATTAAAATTTATTTTGAATAGCAACGATCGATTTTGGCAACTTCTTAGAGCTTAGCGCTCATATAATAAATCACATTAGTCGTCTTGAAAGTGTCTCTCTGCAGTTCTCCATCGTGAATTATTGAACGCTGCTAATGCACTCATTTAAAAACCGACCGCCATTAAGAAAATGCGATTTAGATTATGAATAATTAATTTTTCGTGTTTGCGCCCAAGATTAGGTTCTTCCGAAAGATAAAAAATTATATTTTGAAATTTATTTTCAGAAAGCACTTTCGTGGTGTCTTTAACTAAAGGCTCAAGAGGATTAGGCTTAAGCGTTACGGGAGGATCAGATAGCGGCGGTTCTTGGCCAGGGCTGATACGCATCAAAAGACTGTTTCCACATCAACCTGCTGCGACGTGTGGATTATTAAATGTAGGAGATTTGCTTTTAGAAGTTAACGGAATTACGCTTACCGGTCTTACTAATTACGTGAGTTTTTTCGTCGTCCCGAAGCCGACGCGCTTTAATTGTGGAACTTTCAGGAGGCCCTCGAAGTATTAAGGACGACCCCTAGTCAAGTGGAATTGAAAGTCTGTAGGCCCCCGCCAGACGTCTTAAGCTGTGTAAGTCCTATTTCTGAAGTTCCTCCTCCTCCCCCAAGAAGGGATCCGCCTAATTGTCTCAACCTTACACCACCTCCTTATCAACCCACGCCCGAGGACGATCTTTATCATGGAGTAAGATATGATTGATGTTTTAAAACACAAGTTTACTATTTTGTTTCTTTACAGGAATTCGATATAACATTAACAAAAATACATGGATCGCTGGGATTTACTTTGCGAAAGGAAGACGATAGCGCTCTGGGCCATTACGTGAGAGCATTAGTACGAGAACCTGCGCTCTCTGATGGAAGGATACACGCCGGCGATAAAATTATTGCCGTAAGTCTTTCTTAGGTAATGTAGATTTAATGTTAATTTATAATTGATGAAGGTAAACGACGTGGAAATATCGTCAATGACTCACGAGCAAGCCGTTCAATATTTGAGACAGGCCGGTGATGTGGTCACTCTGAGATTATACCGAGACGCTGCGCAAACACCCGTGTCAACACTCTCGCCTTCCGAAACCACTCCTCGCACTTCGTTCACAAAAAAGGCTCACTTAAGGTAAACGATTTTCTCATTTTGATTTGCCTAACTTTTCATTTTTTAGGCCCGAAGCTCTCGATATGTTAAACGACATCGCTATGCGTAAAATCGTAAATCACGACTCCTATTTACGAAATTCTCCTTCGAACGCTTCTCCACGAAAGCTGAGGAGACAGCTGTGTTCTTCCGACGCATCGCAAGTCACCGATACATGCAACAAATATCTTATAAGCGACGAACAATTCCACGAAGGCCTGTTTCGCAACCCTTCCTTGCCGCTTGAAGACGAGGACCCGTACAATTCCTTATTTTCCATCGATTCGGACGATGGTGATAGACCAAATCGACCCATTTCCTTGGATTTGTGTAATTCCAAGGGAACGCCGGTTATTACAAGAAAGCCAAAGTTTAACTTCTCCTTAGCCCATAACGCGTACGAATTAAATAATTTAGATCCGGAAATTTTGGACGCGCCCAATCTTACTTACAATTTAGGCAACGACGTTAAGAGTGTCGAAATAGAATCGGCCGAAAATTATCCTCAGGAACCAGTCAGCATGCCGCATATTCCTACCGATAATCCAGGATTTAGTTATAAAAATCCTGCATATCAATCGGCACATCCTCCGTGCGGAAACGAAAATGTAGATACTTCAAATTCCGACGTAACTTGCAAGAGCGGCGACGATAATAAAATGAAAAAATGGAAGGGGGTAGTTTTAAACACCGACGATGATAAAAAGACACGAACTCAGGTTATGAAAGTCGAGAACGAATATGAGGTGAGGTCCGTGGTTCTATTGCTGACGCGAGACATAATTTTGTTTTTCAGATTCTTGCGATCGAGTTAAACAGGGGATGGAACAGCAGATTAGGTTTCAGCTTGCAAGGGGCAGCTGGAGTGACTTACGTTAGTGCTGTTCATGCCGACAGTGTGGCTGCAAGAGATGGAAGGCTAAAGCCAGGGGATCGCTTAATTAAGGTAAAATTTTAACCGCAAAACGGATCGGTTACGTTTTGTCCTTTGGGAGTGCGAAATAAATTTCGCTCGGTCTTGTTTTTCAACTTTCGGAAAAAGTCCTGAATAAAATTTTAATTAAATGGCGTTTTAACTTCTGTTTACAATCAAATTTTAATATTTTGCGCTGGTTCCAATCCAAACATTTATTTTCGTTTTTTTACATTTGTTACTATTAAATTTTTGAAGTTGTTCGAAAACTGAAACACAGTAAGCTACTTAACGCTCTTATTTTTGAGTTGAATACGCACTTTATCCGTGTTCATGCTCGTCCTTTTAAATATATTGCCAAAAGCGGCAATAAAAAAGCTATAAAATAATACACTTCCATTTCCATTTGAAACAGAAACGTTTATTTTGTATATCTCACGTCGGTTTAGTTTACAATTACAAATTTAACATGCACTAGAATAAATTATTGTCTTGTGCTAACATTGTTGATTCGGTGTAGTTTTGATGTTAAATTATTTCTCCATGTAATGGACAAATACATAATGGATGCTACATTTAAGCCAGCTGCATTGTGTAATTTCTTACTTAAAATGCTAAGCTCGATCGATACGCTGTCTTTTGGGAACGTCCTTTTGGCCCAAAATATTTTTCTATATAATTCACGCCCCTCGCCGATTATTTAAAATCCAAAAAAATTTATGTGGAATTGTAGAATCGATTTTACTCAACAGTTGCGTATAGACACACGAAATATCCGCAATGAGTCGTATAAAATCCGAACTCGCAAGGAGATTTATGCTTTAATACCTTAGCTTCTTTTATTCTCTGTTTGTTCAATCATTTTGCTGAAAAATAATGGTGTTCGAGGTTTGGAGAAATTTTAAAAATTTATAGACAACTTGCGATTCCTAAAGCGAACTTTTGCGACACTTTGGTAAAATATCTCAGAGCTGTGTATCATAGAAATCGCCATTTTTAGGTTTTATTTGAAAAGACGTGTTTTCCTTGCGTGTAAACGCAGTGTAAATATAATTAATTAAAAACCTGAAATTCTTCTTTTATTATCCGATTTCCTCCTTTTATATTATTGCGAGAGTGTGGAATAATCATGTAACCTACATTAAATAATGAAACCCAGATCACAAATAAATTTTGAAAAGTCAAATTGGGTAATCAACTGAAGGCTTACTCCCAGTTGTAAGCAACAGATCTAATTCTAAACTGCTCTTCGTGCTCATCCCATATTGCAATATGCACTTTTGGAATAATTGGTGATGGTCTCCTTCCGATGCATTAACCGTCTTTTTAATTGCAGGTGAACGACGAAAGTGTAGAAAATATGTCTACCAGCGAAATAATAGATTTATTGCGTATTGTTCGAGGTCCAGTATGTATAATAGTATCAAGATGTAAATCAAAGCAAGACTGTATAAGGAGCAATGCTGCGAATTGAACCATAGTACAAGAAAATGATATTCTAAGCTAAAACTTTTATCGGGTGTAATTGCTACTTATCATAATATTTACGACGCTGTGTATTGTAACATTTTTGAAACACAAATTAGTTGGTATATCATTATGAATTATGAAAATTTTTAAAATGTTACAAAAGATTTATAAATTGTTTCGTCTCAAATTTAATAGATTTTGTGATAGTTTAATGAAGATATTATTCGAATTTTAAAATTAAAAAAATAAGTA
The DNA here is from genome assembly GCA_963170105.1 of Cantharis lateralis. Lineage (NCBI taxonomy): Eukaryota > Metazoa > Arthropoda > Insecta > Coleoptera > Cantharidae > Cantharis > Cantharis lateralis. The sequence continues at coordinate 37,386,422 of OY720629.1, forward strand.
AATTACTTATATTTTATAGAAGCGTTTGTAATATTTGAAAATCCGTTGATTTTGTAAATATTTTATATCCGTTATTTTCACAACTGTTTTTGAAAGTTTTAAATCTTCATAAAACTAAATGCGTATAATCAATTCTAAAAAAGTCCTTATTTTTAACTAACTAGTCTTATTATAAAATCAAAGAAATTTATTTTCAATTATGATAGCCTATTAGCGAATATTTTAGAAAATTTGTATAAACGGAATTAAGTTATTTGTTTAAAAAATTAGCCTTGTCTGTTCAATTTAGATTGAAAAAAAGGTACAACAGTATTCCAATTGACGATTAAAATATTGTAAATAATAAAATTCTAAACTAATGCCTATAAATTATATGTATTATTTTTAAGAAATAAAAATCAAAAAGTCTACTACGTAATTTAGTGATATTGACCATGTAGAGATATCAAATGTGTCATGTGATTTTTAATTTGTTCAATTTTATTTATAAGTTAATCATGTATAATGTTGTGTTTTGAGTTCAAAACCAAAGAACTATAAAATAAACTCTGGTACGTCATCTTACAAAGATTTTTTATTTTCATTTTCATTTACAGATCATCACGGTTTCGCAAAGGTGAGTTAAAATTTAATCTCGGATTAAAATTTTACAACAAAACATTAAATTTTTTTAAATAATATTTTACTACATAGAACTTGTCGAATTAGTACAGCAACTAGAAGGATTATTCATGGTATATGTACATAAGGAAGCAACTTTAGATGAGTTTTTAATTATTTCCCACCTTTTGAAACAACAGAACTCACAAGATTATGAAAAAAGTGCAAAACAATTTGAATAATTTTTGTATTTGTTCTATTTTTATAATTAGTAGGACACAGATTGTCTACAATGCTCACAATAACGAATTATTATAAAAAATTTAACAATAAATTTTTAATTTAAATTTTTCAGTAGTTTAATTATTTCTTTAATAAAATATTAAGTGCATTTCTACTCGTTTTGCAATATTTAAAGAAATTGCAACATTGCGCTTCAGGCTGATATTATAATAATACTCGTGAAATTCGCATAAACTTCTGATTTTTTTAAAATTTTATAAATAAAATTTCTTATAAACCAAAATTATGATACTTTTCAAATAATTAGGAATAAATAAAATTTTCTCAATTTACTTAAATTAATCAGTGCTATTAACAGCGAACCTGTGAAAAAGGAGTTGTCGCCCTTACAAAGTTCTTAATAGCTATAGCATCAACAGAGTTTTTCTTGCTGCCATAGCATAGTTTTTCCTGTTTAGAAAAGAAAAATTGTCAAATGAACTAATTTGAAAATTCAAAAAATTGTATTTAACAATTTTGTATTACAGCTTAAAATTAAAAAAAAAAACTCTTAAGCTGTGGTTTTTGCGGTGTTTTACATGAAAATGCCCATTTTAAAAAAGAAATTGGCGTAAAAGTCTCCTATTTTATTTTTGATTAAATTTCTGAAGCGAAACAGCATTCAATAAGATTTATAAATTTGTATAATTTTTCAATTTATCTATTGCCTTTAAGCAGTTTGTAAATATTTGATAATTCTTCTTTTGCCTTACGTAAAAGATTTTAGTTAACTGATACTGTTACTTTTTAATATTCTCCTTCACTCCCGGTTTTCACTGTAATCGAATAATTTAAAATAAATAAAATTAAAATATTTTTCAAATTAAGTAGGTAGTTCTAGAAACTTTGCTATTTTTATGTGATTTGAAGGAATATTTTAGAAAATACTTTAAAAATTTTAGATTTATACACAAAATAAGTTAAGTTGAATTAAACATTTATGGAAATTAAAGAAAACATTTTAAAATTAAAAAAAGTGCAAACAGTAATTCTAAATAATACAAATTAATATATTGACTTTTATGTAAAACAAAAAAAAAAGTTTATTTATTAAATAATATAAAAAACGCATCGTGTTTATTTTTATTTAACAAATAAATCGTCACGCATGAAAAGTTCCCCCATTTTTTGAAATTGAAAAGCATTCACACTTTTCTGTTCGCTCTAGTTTTAATGACGACTAACAAATTCGTTCATTCTTTTCTGTTTACACTCGGCGAACAGTTTACATTCGTTCCACCGGTTACCTGTGTGATGCACACGTTGTTTCCGTTATCGTGTGTTATTCGTGTTGATAAGTCGATAGACGGCAGTGCAATTCTAAGTGGATTTTGAGCTTTCCATGTGAAAATCGGTAAGTTTCCTTTTGAAATATATCATTTTTCAACGGATTCGAATATTCAATTTTTATTGTATACCTGATGATATTTTCTACTGTTTATTCAAAATTTTACTAAAATGTTCGTCAGCGATTAATCATCATTTAAATAATTTTAAAATAAATTGATCGTCTACTAAATTCAATAACAAATTCAATTATGTCGATGGCCTGGTGTGACCACTGCCTAGGTTATAGAGCAATAACTTTCGAGAATAACAATTGCATTCAAAGCGTGAAAAATATTCCAAAACCCATCACAGTTTCACTTTTTCCAGTTTCGTAATGCAATTCAGGATATTTTTGAAATCATTTGCAAATTTAAGTTTCTTATAAAGTGAATTGCCAATTAAAAGTTTAATTTGCATTAATTATTTTTAAATTGGGATCGAGAAGCCATTGCTGAGTTATTTCAACGCAACAATTTTTTATATTTAATTGGACGATACTTATACATTCAGGAGGTTATATAAAACCACAGAAGAAGAGGAAATGCAGTGTAGCAAAACGTGCATTCAGACGGAACTAACTTGCATTGCCGTTGCACAGATACGAGATCTGCATTTTTTATTGATAAACACTGAGGTTTTCTCTTATAATAATAAACACTTCACCTGAATTTACATGGTAGAATAGAGGGGGGGGGGCTATTTCAACTTTCGATTGTTTTATTTTCTTCGCCCCATCTGCTGGTATTTTTCAGCTTCCTTTGTTTCCTTTTGTTTTGTTAACTTCACCTGGTGCCTGTCGACGTTATTTTTCAAAAATGTGGAAATTTCAATTTTTACAATGGAAATGAGCTCGTTATGATAATGGACCGTTAAGTTACCCAATTTTTTGCCAACTTATTGTTCGCTAAAAAAATATTTTTAGGAGGTGATTTCGTTTGTGACAGACTGGTAGATTTAAAGATTGACAACAAAAGAAGTATGCAATTTAAAAATTATTTTTCGAGTACAATGTTTTGAAGGCAATTTCTTCAAATTACTATTTGCAATTATCATGTGCAGTGCGTATTACTACGTAATGAAAAAACGTACCTGTGTATTTATATGGGTTGATAATGGGTTATTACATGCGGCACTCACCAAAACCAAACAACCAAGTTCATTGACTAATTTGCAATTGTAAGGGTAATGGCAAAATTCGAACGGTATGTTAAACAATTTACTTAAGTATAATTTCGGCTAGAAAAAATAAAATTGTTGTTAAAAAATCAAACAAGGTCAAACGAAAATTTAGAAAACTAAACCGAATATGACAATAAAATTTGAAAGAGAAATTATGGACTTCCAAATATTTATCTCTTAATTGGACGTAACATATCCGTTACACAAATATGCGATGTCATATTCGCTTATTTTCATTTAAAATTAATTCAAATCCAACGGACTTAATTACATTTAATTATTATCGATACCTCGCGTTGGAAAATATTGAGATGTACTTAAATTCATTAGGAAAATGTCGTGCAATTACCGGTAATTTACATAAATTAGCACCAATAGCGATCGGTTACTTTCTTAATAGGCAGAAGTAGATCAAATCGAGAGACCACAAGATATCTGCTAACCCGATAAATCAATTTTAGTTCCTGTGTTAAGCATATCCAATTTACTCTGATACACTTTGAAGAGTCGGAAACAATGATTTTTAATTTTAATTGACCCTGTACATTTCAAAACAGTAAATTCGGTTCAATAATTTAAAATTTCGCTTAGAGAACTTTAATTACGGATTGTTTTAATTTTAATAAACTGTCAGAATTTATGATCCATTTTCTTTTCTAATTAAGAAAGCACGCGATCCTGCAATGAAGTTTTTCAAAGTTTCGTTTAGGTTTTTCCTAATCCGCAGTCCCTCAATTATGTGGCGCGTTTGGGCGTAAACAATTAAATACGGCTTTGAGATACTTTTTGGTCGATGTAATCGATGACCTCTGTTTTCAACCAATGACCTTAATTATCATTTAACACACTAATTTTTGATCTGAGCCTCATAATTTTCAAAAATTTTCTCGAAACGTTTCTGGTAAAAAGTCAGCAAGCATATAATTAACTATTTCATGTAATTGTTCGATTTCTAATACAATTAAGGAAAATCATAGTTTCCGCTAGAATGATAATAGCAAAAATTGGGTTACTCAAGTTCGACTCGACAGTTAAATCACAAAATTTGGTGCCTACTCTGTTATTAAGTCAAAATAAACTTTTGAAGAATGCTTTAATGGCGGATTTAATGTTAACTCGTCGAACTCAAGAAACGTCGATTTCCTTATTATCTGCATAATAACGGAAAATATTTACGTAACGAATCTTAACCATTTTATTTGTTGAACTGAGTAAATTTATTCCTGTTATAGTTTTGTTCCGCTTCGATTTGTTGATTTTTACCTGCAATAATTTATACTAAATTATTCAGTTTGTTCACCTTTAAAAATTGTTTTTAGTGTGAAAAAAATTGGTAATGTATGTGCGAATGGATGTACAAGGTGGACCATGAAGATATGATAGATTAGGAAATTTGAAGGTTCCTGCAAGAAGATATTTCAGTTTTTACTGTTAGCTTGCTTTGCTGTCTAAAGCACAGTTCTGAAAGTTTGGGCGAAAAGAAAAGTCAGGAATTACCAATTAAATTTAATTTGCACATCTGCGGATACAATGGATAAATATCTCATATATTATTATTTCAGATTATAACTCCGTAATATTTCCAATTTACAGTTAAGGTCAAATCATAACCGTTTGCATAATCTCATAATCTCATCGATGTTATTCATTCCTGCATAATTCTATTAAATTTAAAAAAATCAATTTGTTCTGTTGTTCTACTGGCCATATTGACAGAACTGGAGTATACTTTAATATTGTGATTAATTTTGAATTTGTTTTCAGCATAAAAAATAAATTGAATTATCTTTTTGCGTGTTTAAAAACATTATAAATTACTTAGTTGTAATAGCTCAAAACTACAAGCATTCGGTAGCTTGTTTTTGTTTATTTCGTTCGTAGTAAAAAAATTAATTTATAGTTCGCAGAATGTAAAACATTAGAAAATCTTAATTAATCTTCCATATTTTAAATTATTAATCTTCGATAATCGAAAAACTTGTAAACGGTTATATCCGTTGAAGTTTGAACAATCACGCCGCAATGTAACCTGTATTTTATTTTGGTAAGACAGGAAACATTAAGAAAGCACCGTATTGTAAATTGTTTTAAAATCATAACTCAAAAAAAATTACGTAATTTTAGTTTTACTACATTTAAAGTTTCATTGTATTTCAGCAATTTGTATGAACAATTTAAAACCCGACAGGCAGAGATCAATCAGGATGAGTACTTGAAAATTGGTCACTAATGTAACTAATATGTAATTTTTTTCTGCTCAAAGACAGTTGATGGATTTCAAAAAAAATTCACGTTCGGATGAATTTGAAGCTTCTCGCACAGATGCCTAGAAAATTATTTAACCATGAAGAAAAACAGTTTACAGTTTGGGGTTAACATTTGCTGGAAATTTTTTGTACAAATTACGCGATGTAGATTAGATAGTAGAGATCTCATGCATACATGACATGTAAAATTACCTAATTAGGTAAGACAAGCTGAATATTTTAAAAAACCGGAAATTCAAACACCTGTATGTTCAAAAAAAACTTGTAGTGCAGGAACCATACCGATATCATGGTTTCAATTTTAATTGATTTGGAACATGCAAGCAGTCGATATGTAGATGAAAATCAAATCATATGCTGCATATAAAGAGTTACCTGCCAAAAAAAGATTTTGACAGATTCCATACTACCATATTTTCTCTTGGTGGGGGGTGGGGTTAATTTGGAATTTTAATTTAATTTAATTTGATTTATTTGAGTGTTCATTAATTTTGTCACATTTTAATTTACTTAAAATTGAGCCTAATTAACTGGCGTTGAAGTGTTGATTCACTTTAGTGTGTAGATAAAATATATTTTTTAATTAATTTTATTTGCAATAATTTCTTTGACCTACAAACAGGAATTACGTTTTCCCCTGTTTAAAAAAATATTATTGAAATCTTTAGCGCCGGTAGTCTGCCAACCTGCTTCGTTAAGAGAAAAGTGGTGATCCATTTATTTTTATTTATTATGTAGGTACTAATTAAGCTACCAAAACCGTTATGCAAACGTATAAATTTCCTATTTTAGTTAATTCATATTTCCAAATGTTAACAATATAATTATGTATAATAATTAATTGCAAATTGGAAATGGCACTAATTTTTATAATTTCTGCTTTGAAAATTAGTGATCGAGTTCATCTCGGTTGACAAACGTTTTAAACAAAGAAAATCCCAAGTAAAGAAAGTTTGTTTTAATTATTATACGTTTACATATTTAATTTGTTGTTTTACATAAAAAAATATCATTGTTTTACCTACTTTATATTTCTGACATTGATTTGTTGCTTTAAGATTCTAAAAAAACAAAGCAAAAATTACAATTGTGGGTAAATTTAGAAAATTTTAATCAATTGCTAATTGAGACTACATTCAATTTTAATTCAATTGAAGAGATTTTTACAATTTGGCTTGGTTTGGTCTGAACGTGTCTCGAAATCCATCCAGAGTCAGTCTTTCCAATGGTTAAGAAAAAAGTAATTATTTATAATATTCAATCAGCGCAATTATTAATTAATACCGGAAATGCTCAGCAAAATAACACCCTTTGGCGAATAAAATTAGTAATTCCAATTAATATTTTCAATTGAGTGGAAACCAAACCATTCACAACATTTCCCACGTTGGTATTTTTATATTAACTGTATTATGCGACACACATAGAAATTATTAAAATTTAATTAAACATGCTAATTTTTTTCGTCAAAATCGGCGAATCAATATACCATATAGGTGCATACACATGTTTATTTAAAAGAGAAAACACGTTTTCTATCCGCGTTTTAAATAAATTAAATATTTTCTTAATTTACGCTTTCGGTTTTATAATAACATTCCGGTGCAATGCAGAAATATGTCAACTTTATTAAAATAATGAGCATCAGTTAGGAAAAATCAAAAATTACCACTTGACCTATAAGGGCACAAGCCTGAAAATTTGAGTTAACTTTCTTCTACGACTGGCGAGGTGTTCCAATCAAACCATAATTTCTGCAATTTTGATCATTAATTTTATGATGCAATCGAGTTTGGTCTGCTGTCTAATTGGTATGCAGAAATTTGAATAATAAGTCATGGTCACTGTACTACAATTGTTATGGTCGATGTCCGTGCATGGTGCCAGTTGGATGCGCTTGGAAAATTCAAAGGGTAACACGAAGACCAAGTTATCAACATGTGCCCGCACTATCCATCATACATGTTTAACGGAAGCACGCAAGTTGGAGCTTTATCCGTTGACATACAATGTCAAATTTAAACTTGAAGTTTAGGGCATTCACACTTTCCAAGTCCGTCAGATGATTAACATCCGATGTGTCCCTTTAATACTTAACCATGAGTCAATGTATGCAAATTTCTGCTATACTTGGTTGGTGCAATACCGAAAATGATAAAAAGGATGTCAATGTCCCGACCAATTATTTTGTTCTTGGAATTTTCCTCTAATTGGTTCGTTTGTTAGTTTTTCACGCAATACGCATTTTACCATAATGACATTTCGATTGTTTCCTTATCTCTTCACGGTCATAAAGTAATGTACTTTACCAGATATATATTTTTGTACGCATGTGTCCAAATTTCATAACATCCTCTCCATTGACGAAATTTTTATCACATAAACCGAGAGCATTAAATGAACAATTTAACATGGCAATGCTTCAAGAAGTACTCGTGCATTGGATCAATGATAACATCATCCGTTTACTGCTTCCCAAGACGTACAATCAGCTGGGCGACTAGCTTTAACTTCTAAGCCACAGCTTCGAGAGCGTAGTTTCTTCTTCGCAGGTTCAATTTACGACCTTCAGTTTGACATTTTAAAATTTTATTATGCAAACTGAATTTGATCAAGATTACATTTAATTCAATCAAGCACTCTAATTGCACTGTTACCATTGTTAACTTTCGATAATTAATTATGAGTGCAACTCTTAGAAAAGTAAATAAACGCCTAGTATATGTAACGTGTGAACCTAATTTTCATATAATCGCAAATTTTTTTTCTTCTATTAATCGTATTGTTCTTTAATTTCAGTGAAAGTGCAAGAGCGCCTTCAATAAGATCATCGGAAGATTAAGTCTTAAAAACTACCTGCCATGACGATTTGGTTCTCAATTCAGTATAAGACTCCTAGACATTGCAACTTCAAAGATGCTCAACGCTGGAAAAGTAGTTCCTGTAAGAAGTAATTAACCATGGATGTTAACAAATTTTTGGATGTTAAACAAAGAACTAGAAATGGTTTCGTAGTTAAAGTGAGATTTAAAAAATGTGACAGTGTAATTAGTTTTCTTTGTTTAATTTGTGTATTTAATTGGTGTGTATGCTTAGTTAACTGTAATAGACCACCTAGATTTTTAATAGATGGACAAACTGAAATTGTTTTAAGACTGAAAGAGGGAGAGGACACTCCTACAGGTACGTCAACTCATCTGTTTAATTGCATTCAACTGCTAAAATCCATTCTTCAACAGATACATTATTATATAAGTTACGAGGATTTGATCCTGATGGAGATAAACTGGAATTTGGTGTTAAACTCCAATCTGGAAGTGATATCATTCGAGTTGAGAGTGTTTCTCCGAATGAAGCTCACGTGTACCTTAATCAAGAGCTGGATAGAGAAGTATTTTACCTTTAATGCATGTTTTTCATTATTTTTAACTCTCTTCCTTTTGTTTTTGAAGCAACGAGACGAATACGCCCTCGTCCTTACTCTAACCGATGGTCGTTTGGGGCAAGGAAATTTCGTAACTCAAAGTCTTTTGCTACTGGTGGAAGATGTTAACGATAACATTCCAATTTTTAAATCATACCAATCGACAGTTACAGTGCGCGAAAATGCCCAACCAGGTATTATCGCAACTTTACAAGCCACTGACGCTGACGAAGGAGCATATGGACAAGTCGTTTATCATCTCCAAGAGTTAGACAGCGATAGCCCATTGTTTTCGATTAGCACTTCTGGGGGGAAAGGAATCGTACGCTTAATAGGTAAAAAAATAAGTTTAGTCGTAAAGTAAACAAAAATAACTTTCACCTTCACAGGATCTTTGGATTACGAAAAACAAACCTTGCATCAACTGAAAGTACTGGCAACGGACAGAGCTAAACAAGGGAGAGTGAATACTGGAACGGCTTCGCTCTTGATAAAAGTGGAAGATGTTGAAGATCAACCACCCGAATTTGTTCGAATCCAACCCATTGCTAGAGTTCCGGAAGATGCTCCAAAAGGCACTCCAATTGTACAGAGTAAGTGTTTGGCGAATTCGTTAATTTACCTCATGTTGTTGTTTGGCCTTGTAGTATCTGCAGTGGACGGGGATCGAGGTGTAAATAATCCGATTGTATATTCCATCACTTCAAATAGCGTTAATCAGGAGAGCGAAATATTCACGATTGAGCAGAACTCTGGAGTCGTCAAAACTGCAGCTCTGTTAGACAGGGAATCCATGTCGTCCAGTTCTGGCGCATACATCTTACAGATTACGGTATTTCCTTTCAAAGTTTTAAAACCACATAACATAAAATATAATTTCCAATTTCAGGCAGTAGAAGTTGGCAGTAATGTGATACCCGCACCTTACGCCGTAACAGAGGTCACCATCATGATAACGGATATCAATGACGAAACACCTCAATTTCGAAGCTCTGCTTACGAATGCGAAATTGCAGAAAATGCACCAAACAATACTCCGCTCTCATTTCTAAACAATGCTCTACCAGAAGTGTACGACCATGATCAAGTAATTAATGTAATATTAATTGGTTTGAATTACTCACGCCATTATTTCAGGGAAACAATGGAACATTTCAATTATTCCTTGTGGGAGCCAACGAAATCTTTGAAGTTAGCCCTTCGAAGATTATAAACGAAGCAACTTTTTTGATTCGAGTTAAAAATGCCAGTTTTTTGGATTACGAGCAAGTGACGAACATAAATTTTACGCTAATTGCCAGAGAAATTTCTTCGGATAATCCAAAACAGAGCGAGGTCCAAGTGGTCGTCCATATTCGTGACAGAAACGATAATTATCCAGAGTTTACGAAAAGTTTGTACGAAGTTAGCGTTCCGGAGAATTGCGAAGTAGGAACTACCATTGCATGGGTTCAAGCTTTGGACGACGATTCTGGTAATTATGGAACTCGAGGAATTCGGTACACCAACTTAGCTGGAAGTATTGAAAACTTGTAAGTATCTATCAGGTTTTAGAAACACCAACAAACGACCACGTCCGTGTTTTTTCAGACTGTCACTTCATCCTGTCTCTGGAATAATATCCGTCAAAACGTCGGGTGGTCCAAGCTGGGATAGAGAGCAAATCTCCCGACATTACCTTACGGTGGAAGCTCGTGACGATTTGGGAAAAGGAAATCGCAATTCGGTTCAATTAATCATAAACATTGGAGACGTCAACGATAACGCTCCAGTTTTCACGCAAGGTTATTACGAGGCACGACTCCTTGAAAATCAACCTGACTTTGAAGTTCCATTGAAGGTTGAAGCACGAGATGCAGACTTAGACGGTAAATTCTTTTTTGAAAACTTTCTCCAAATTAACCTCGTAATTTTAGGAACCAATAACAGCGAAATTGAGTACATCTTGTTTGGGGAATTCAAAAACAACTTTACAATCGATTCCATTACGGGAGTTATAAAACCAAAACGTCCGTTGGATTTCGAACAAATCGAAGGATCCTTGAACGACCACGTAAAAAGCATTTTCTTAACAGTCCGAGCAAAAGATAGGGGAACCCCAAATTTGTTCACGGATTCATCCTTAATTATTTACGTTCACGACATTAACGATTACGCTCCTGTTTTTGAATACTCCTATTACAACAAAAGCATTCCCGAGACTGTTACAGGAGGAACTTTGATTTTACAAGTAAAAAATTTCAAAGAGTGTTTTGCATAGTACTAACAAACAGAATTATTTAGGTTAGAGCTTACGATTTGGATGGATCATCTCCAAACAATCAAGTTTTGTACCGAATCCAAAGTGGAGCTTCTGATAAATTTATAATTGGGGCCGAAACTGGAATAATATCTGTAGCACCCGGTGCTTCGTTGGATCCCGATTTGATTCATCCTCGACGCATGCATTATCCCTTAATTGTGGTTGCCTTGGACGGCGCGCCCGGTGATTCCCAACTTCATACCGCCGTTCCAGTGAATATCACAGTTGTGGATGTAAATAACAAAGTTCCCGCGTTTAACGAACCAGGATCGATTAAAGTTAGGGAAAATATTCCCGTTGGTACAGTAATTACAAAAGTTGTTGCAAATGATCTCGATTCTTCGGCTGCTCTTCGCTACAAATTCGACACTGCGGTGTGTGAAGCTAAAACTGAACACGGAATTTTGCTGAGAAGTGCTGATTACAGCTGTTCTAATATTTTTAGTTTGGGTTCCATGGATGGAATTGTAAGTATTGCCAGACCCTTGGATCGGGAGACAGCAGAAATGATACACATAGGCATACTCGTGGAAGATATTGCATCAGAAACTGGAACTCAAATAGCAAAAAGTAAGTTTTCAAATTTTTTTACTGCGGAGACTAATGGTAAACCTTTCAGCTTCAATACTAATGGAAATTGAGGACATAAACGATAACAACCCGAAATTTAGAAAATCCTATTACCGGTACGCCATCACAGAAAACAGTAAAAATGGCGCCGTAATTGGCAACGTTATAGCTGATGATTTGGATAAGAATAGGTCAATTACTTACAATTTGGAAGGACCACAAGAAATCGTGAAACTGATCCATCTGGATAGTGCAACAGGAGATTTGGTGGTGGGAAACAAGATTGATCACGAAATCTACACTTGGTTAAATTTGACTGTCAAAGCAACGGATTCTGGTTTGCCACCCAGGTCGAGTAGGACAGAATTATACATACAAATTTTGGACGAAAACGATAACAATCCGTACTTTTTACCCGAACCAAAGGCTCTAAAAATTCCAGAAAATATTCAGGTTGGCCAAACGATCGCAGTTTTGGAAGCCAAAGATGCTGATTCGGGTGAATTTGGTAAAATCACTTATCTGTTGGACAGGCTAAGCTCTCAGGTGTGTTATCGTGAAATTTATGGTTTTTATGGGCTTTTATTTAAAATTATGGTGTTTCAGGGAAAGTTTACTTTGGATTCCGACACTGGGGTTCTGAAAGTTGCTGAAACATTGGACAGGGAAGAAAAATCCTCGTATTTGCTTATAGTGGAAGCTTGGGACAACTACCAATATGGGTACAACAGTGGAGAAAGCAGAAACGCCTTTAAGCATATAAAGTAAAGAAACCCAAACTGCAATTTCCTCATTTTTATTTTTGAAACTTTTAGCGTGAGCATTATTGACGTAAACGATAATCCGCCAAAGCTCATCCTGCCAACCTCTTGTGTCAGCATAACAGAATTCCACGATCCAGGTCAACCAATCATTTTAATCCATGCCACAGATGCAGATAACCCAGAAACTGGAAACGGACAGGTAAGATCTCTCTCCCTTATCAAGAACTGCTAAATCGTGAATTTTTTGCTTTAGATTTTATTAGACATTTCGGAAGGTAACCAGTTTAATATTTTTGAACTGCAACAACTGGATGAGTGGACTGGAGAGCTGCGAAGCACGAAATCGTTAACTGGAAAGCATGGAAACCACACTCTGCTCATTAAAGCTCAAGATTTAGGCACACCCAGCCACGTAATTGAAGCTCCACTGCAAATCTGCATAACAGATTACAACGATCATGCTCCAATTTTTATCAGCCCACCACATAATTCTACGCTACGTGTACCTGAAGTAATATACTTTTTATTTACCTTCGTAACCAATAAAATTGTGTAATTTCTAGAATGCAACCATTGGAGCTGCATTAGTCCAAATAATAGCAACAGATGAAGACGTTGGTTCGAACGGAGCCATTCGATATCGGCTGAAATCGGATCCTGCAGGACATTGGAAGACATTCAATCTGCAACCTGTTTCTGGAATTTTAGAACTTCGACTGCCTTTAAACAGGAACAAGCAGAAAATTTACGACGTAAGTTTCTCCAGTTTTTCTGGAAGTTTTTGAAAGCAATTCCTTTTAGATCCGAATTGAAGCCTACGATTTGGGCACCCCAACACCGTTAAGTTCCGATTTGGACTTGACCATTTACATCAGCAACATCAACGATTATCAACCGCAATTCTTAGTAGACGAAGTTGTACTTGAATTTACAGGTAAATTAATTTTTGTTATCATGATTTGGTTTAATTACCCCTTTTAGAAAATAAACCCGCTGGGGTGGAAGTGCAAAAGTTACCACAAACTTTAGACAGGGATGAGTTTGAATACGATGGTCCCATCAACCCAATCTGCTACTTTATCGTTGGAGGAAACGAACAAAATTTATTCAAACTGGATGCTCTTACTCATGAATTATCGGTAAATATTAATTTAACATTTTTATACGTAAATGACCTTTAAATTCAAGGTTACAAGTGAACTCGATCGTGAAACCCAAGAACTTTACCTTTTGTTGGTAAAAGCTACGGACGAATGTGCAAAATTGCCCGTTAACCAAAGTTTCTTTGAGCCCAGCGATGACACTCTCCTCAAAGTTACTATCAAAGTGTTGGACGTGAACGATAATCCTCCACGGTTTAAACGGCGGGTGTTTACTGGAGGTGTGAGCACTGCAACTGATTTTGGAACTCAATTTATGACAATCCAAGTAAATAACTACAATTTGATTTTTTAACTAATTTTTAACTACCTTTGATTTAGGCGGACGATGCGGATCAAGGTGAAAACGCAGAAGTTGCTTATCACCTGATTGGAAAAATTCAAATGACCTTAACTGAGGGTTTGGAAAATCTACGCAGAGCTCCGTTTTTGGTTGAGAGCGAAACTGGCGCAGTCAAGCTAAATTTTGATCCGCAACAGGGAATGAAAGGTTATTTCGATTTCATGGTGATGGTGAACGATACAGATGGTTTGCAAGACATGGCAAGGGTTTTTATTTATCTGTTGCGTGAAGATCAAAGGGTGAGGTTTGTGTTGCGTCAGCACGCACCCGAAATAAGAAACCGGATCGAAGTATTTAGAGAGTAATTTGTATATTTCATGGTTAATATGTTGGCGTAACGAAATATTTTCAGAGTTTTGGGCAATGTAACCGGAGCGATCGTTAACGTGGATGAATTTCGGGTGCACTCAAACCAAGATGGAACCATCGACAAAACAAGAACGGATTTATATTTGCACTTGGTCGATAAAACGGATAATTCGATATTTGAAGTTGACGAAGTGTTGCGGCTTATCGATCAAAATACGGAGAAATTGGATGGATTGTTTAAAGATTTCAATGTTTTGGACACGCAAGCCAGTGAACCTTTAGCTTTGCAGTCGGCTTACACCATGACGAGTACGTTTTGGTTAACAACAATTTCCTTGTTTTTGTTTCTTTTGTTGATGCTGTGTTTGTCTTTGTGTGTTAACCAACGTTATACTTACCAGAGGAAGCTGAAAGCTGCGACGGCGACTGCTTACGGTAATTAGACGAATCTTAACTTTTGGTGTGGTAACAGTTTGTTTTAGCGGGAGGAGAGTCCGATTTGACTGGACGTGGATTGAGTGCTCTAAGTGGAAGGGTTCCAAATACCAATAAGCACAGCGTGGAAGGAAGCAATCCGATATGGTTGCAAGCTTACGAAAACGAATGGTACAAAACGGACGAACTTAGGTAAATTTCAGGCGAATTTAAGCAGAATGAACCTGACATTTTGGATTTCTAATTTTAGCGCTCCGGAATCTGACAGGGATTCGCTAGACGAAAACGTTCTGAGCGGAAACGAAGATAATCGGTGCACAAATTTCGAACAGCAGGCCAATATATTGAACCGTGCCCAAAATTTATACCAAACACTGCTTCCGGCTCCGAAGCCCAGAAAATTGGAAACGACGGAGTTATGATTAAAAGTTTGCCATTGGTTAAGCCGAGAGTTTTAAATAAAAAGTGACAATTTTTTATACAACGAGTGAAGGTTACAAAGATTGAGAAGTTTTTTTACCGACATCCTTAGAAATAATTTTTTTAATTTTTTGTATTTATTGACCCCCTAGGACTAAATTTGTTTGTATGTTTGTAAAAAATGTTGCGTATGTTGAAAATTATAGAATTTTTTATGGCCTTTGTATAATTTTGGTCCTAACACAAATTTATTAAATTCCTTGAAACAAGTGATAAACGAAATGACAAGAATAATAATTTTTAATCAGGTTTTTTGATTATTTGATGAGGCGATGAATAATAACAAAAAATGTTTACTTTAATTTATTATTGGTCTTAAATTATTCGGCTAATAATGAGGTCATTTATTATTATTCAGTAGGATTTGTTAGCTGCAACGAAAGCCGATCGAAAAAATTAAGTTGCAGCATCCACAATTAATTTAGAGATTTTTGATTTCAATCATTTGATAGATTAGCCAATATTATTTTTAACGAGGTTAATTTAATTTAATATTAATCAAAATTTTAATTAATATGTTCGTAAGTGTGGCTTCCCCTTTAATATACCTCGTGGGAGAAGTTTCTCAAGAGCCTGATTAATTGAGTACCATTTTTGGTAACCTTGACCACAGGAACTAACATGAAACTTTAACTTACAAATTACCATGTAATTTAATTTACAAACATATCCGTTAACAGCAAATTGACAAAAATAATTTTTTTTTGAAAAATTCATTCAGGTTATCAGTGCGTAAACTCTTGATTATCAAAATAGGATGTGGAACTAACCGAGAATGCTGATAACGCTGCTAAAAAGTAGTTTTAAATAAATTAATAATTTAAATAAATGGTAAAAAAATTAAAATTAAATCCAAAACAATAATTTTGGCATTAGTAATATTTATTTTTGATTTTCACATCTTTGCACCTAATACCTACATAAATAATTCAAAAGAATGTCATGGCTGTTTTATGTATGTTGCCTAAATTTTGACGTCATATCTTACTATAGATATGTCCTCACATACATCTCGCTATTTCTATCAAGTGGTTTACCAATTCGAACACATTTTTCGTTTATAAAAATAGAGCTTTATAAAAATTGGAACCCGCATTATTATATAAAAGTAATAACTTATTAAAATTCTAAATTTAAAAATCCACCACACGCATTCACCAACACAAGCACAGCACACCAGTGTTTCCGGCGAGCTAAAGGTGAGATTATTGTCTTAATAAATTGTATTATTAAATAATTGTTGGATATTTTTTAGTAATTTCTAAAATGTCGAAAAGTACGCCAGATACGGTACCCGGCTTGGGATTCAAAGATAAAGAAAAGGCGGAGGAAACTATAAAAATTCTCGACGGAAGGGATCCTGATTATCAAAAATTGGCCATCAAAGGGTTAATTGGTCGTGCAAAACGTACCTTAACACGTGAGTACTGCTTTTACTATAAAATTAAATTGCAAATTAACACCAACGGATTTTAGTGACCAAAGCTGAAGATAAAGTGAAAAATATAAAAGATGCGGTGTCTATTTTTGAAAAATGGTTGGAAGATTTCGAAAAATTAGGAAAAGCGAAAAATAACCGGCCTTATTTGCCGCTGGAAACTATTAAAGTATTCTTACCTTTACAAGAAAAAAATAAAATCGAAGATGAGGAGGCCGAAAATTTCTTGGACGCTTACCAATCCGCGGGAGGGGATTACAAACACTTGAGGACGGTTACGAGCGAAGATGATGGAAAAACGTGGGATATAGTGAGGAATAAAAAGTTGCAAGAATATTTAGAAAATGTTACCGAAGATACCGAAATGTTTGACAAAAATAATCTTCCGACTAAAGAGCATCTTAAGCTTATCCTGTGGGGATTCAGTCCTCATGCAAGTAAGATCAAAAAAAGCCTGCCCGAATTAAAAAAGGCTCTAAACGGTAGCGATAGCAGCGAAGAAGAAGAAAAACCTACCAAGAAAAAAGCGTCCAAGCAGTCGTCGTCGTCTTCGGAAGACGAAAGCCCTAAGAAGAAAACCAAAAGAAATTAATTTTCGATTTTATTACCTTGAATACTTTTTTAAATATTTGCAGCTTGTGACTTTTTAATAAAATATTGATTTAATTTTTTGAGTATTATTAAAAGTTTTTCGAAGTAGGCAACACTGTTAAATTTATTATCATTTTGTAAGTCCTTGTAACTGAACACATTTCCAAATTAAATTATTTTGTATTAAACATCCAAATTGTGTGTGTCCTCTGAATTTTCTGTTCTCTTTGTATTTTTGAGTGGAAAAATATTGTAAGTATGAAATAATTGGATATTATTATAAGATTGTAATTTTACATTTCCATTTAGAAATCATGGGTTTCTTTAAAGTTAGCGATTGCGAAATAATGCAAATTTATATCAGGAGGCTTATGAATTTTCGAAACGACCCCAATTATTTTTTGGAAGACTTAACTGTCGAGACGGTTGTATACACCGAAATCCTGAAAAGTCATTTCAAAATCGAAGACGAAATTCTATTGAACTTTTACGACAAGTACAAAAAAAATTTCTTCAGCATTATGAAATTTGGGCAATGTCCAGATGAAAAGTATGGAAAATCTTGGAATGTGATTCGCAATAATGCTATACTTGGAATTTTACTCAAAATGGTAAAAAACAATATAAGTTTGTTTGAAAAGCATCCGGATAATCAGAAAAATATACAATTTCCCACTCGAGATCACGCAAAACTGCTTCTATGGGGCTTTACTCCAAATAAAGCAAAATTATATAAGCATTTTGATAAGTATTTAATAGAAAGATACAATTATTCCAGTTATTATATTCCATTTTGATTATTTTCAAAAAGTTTGATTAACTTTTTTATAATTATCTTGCTAATATGTTGTACTAATCGACCAGCCACGTATTTTTATTAGAGATATTGTAGGTAAATTTTTAGAGTAAATAAAATAGTAATTAAATTTTTTATTATTTTATCTTATTGATTAAATTTGCGTTAGGGATTTTGTGCAAGAGATGGCAGCACGTACTCCGTAGCGTCGTGACAGGTTACAGTGTTTACATTTGTTTGAAGTTTTGACATTTCCTATGATGACTATTTTAATGCATAACAAATTAATACTTAAATCGGCGATGGTAGTTTCTGTGATTATTCAACGGTAGACGTGTGTTCTACAAAATCAAACACATTCCACCAGTTTAAATGTTGCAGTTTTATTACTTTACATAAAGTAAGGTTAGCCTACCCATGGCTGACACAGATTGTGGCAGTGAAAGTGCAAGCTCCGTGTGTGATGAAGAAAGAGTTAGGAGATTATTTCAAGCTTGTGATACGAACGGCGACGGTTTCATCGACAGGTAACTCCTATAGGTTTTGTTTGCAAATTTGTTAATCTCTTTGTTAGTCATGATTTGTTAGCTGTCTGTCAAGAATTGAGCTTGGAGGATTCTATCGATGAACTGATGCAGCAGTTAGGAGCCGATTCACAGGGTAGAATTTCTTATGAACAGTTCTTGCAACGAAGACTTGCACTGAGGCCTGAAATCGATGCTTTGAGGAATAATAAGAACGCCGATAACATCAGCGATAACAGTCAGGGTAAGTAAACTTTTGAGTTTTATTACACTTTTATAGTTTGGAATCTTTTAGGAAAATTAGATAGCTGGGAATGGGATTCGGGTGCTAGAGATATGAGCCCGGTTCCGAAATCTTTGGTCAACAAAAGTGGTAGCGGTAGATTGTGCGGAGAAGAAATTAAGGTAAGTCTTTGTTTACATTTGAAATATAACATGCGAAATGAAAAATTTCGTAGCTGAGAAATTTGAATAGAATTGTTAGTTTAAGTTTAATTCTATCACTGAAAAACTAAAAGTGCTAAACTGCAAATTGAGCCGCATATCCCCATACCTTACAAGTTCACCCTTCGTATCTATGCTCAATTAAATGGAACTATCGGCATGATTCACTAAATGCCGGGACCACCATGTGTGGCTTCAAAGAAGCTAATCAGTTCAGGGGGTTAATATATTATAAATACCAAAGACTCGTTTCGAAAATACGTTCATAATATTTAAAAGAATACCACGCCTAGAAAATTCAAAGTAATGTAATTTGCTTCGTGAACTTGCATATGGCAGGGAAATAATTTTAATGAAACTATCACCATAAATAATGAACAGCTGTTCTAACAATTCCACTTGAAGAAAACAACGCTGTTGACAAGGATCTAAAGCGAAATTGAACGTTGTTATGTCCTACTAATGTTTGTTTACCTTTTTTGGAAACTTATCACTTAGGTATCTATATTTGTTTTACAGTTTAAACCATGGACTTTGTGTCTTTAGGGTATTTGTACAAAGTGAAGATCTTGACTTGTGATATTGAATTTTAACTCAACTTTCAGGCTGACAAATATTGTCCGTTTTAAGGAAAACTACAGCACACATGCTATTTTTATTGGATTCTTTTTTTAGAATAAAACCAAGTCTACAAAAAGCTTGCTAAAATTTGCACCCACGATGCTGACTACAATTTAAATTAAATTAAAAATCAATGTCATACTAGACAAAAATCTAATTAGACTATGAAACACAATTTTTTCCTTAAAAAATGCTGGTAATTTCTCTGCAGAGGTCTTGGTCTAATTTGACAAAGTGTTGTGATTGTCATAGTTGCTCGTATTCAGTCTCACTCAGGAATAACACTGCCCATTTTGAAATGTCGTGTAAGTGTGTCGAGACATGAATTTTATAGCGGACTTAAAGTAAATTAAATCGGAAGGTTTGGACAGAACTTCAATCGATGGTTAAATTAATATTTAAAAGAATTAGAAATTAGAATTTTGCTATCCTAATTATTTGATCAAGTTACACTTGTAAATGTAAATGTGTACCGATTGTTTTGTTCGATTTACGATCCTTATAACCAGGTGCATTTATAGGAATAACGACCTATTATTGATTTCTATAAAAACTTATAAATAGTCTAAAAGAAAAACACAACTAATGTAATTGAACGAACACTCTGGACTTAGGGACTATAGCCCTAGCTCTACCCGCATGACTGCTGCTTTCCGAATAAACTGCTACCCTTAATTTCTTGGAAACGGTTGCGTTTCTACTCCTAATATTTTAGAAATTCATTAGTGTACTTGTTCGCAATTCAAAACCATTCAGTTTGGCTTTTCTTTTTAACTTTAAAATAACTTCGAAGCACAATTCAGAATAAATCTGGCACAGATTCTGAAGGTAGGAGTTCAGAATAAACTATTTTCTTAATAAACTTTTCTAGAACTTTAAATTTCACTTAAAACCTGTTCTACAAACATCGTCAAAGTTTTTGAGATCGAAAGAAAATTGCTGAGTTTTTCATTCTTTTTCATTTTAGCCCAAGACCTGATGAGACTTATGGCACACTAGGTGGCTACTATAAACTTGTTTATGTACAAACTATATTTTAATTTCTCACCAAATGCTATTTGTAAACTCGATGAACATTCTAGCAACCTTTGCTTATGTTATTACATAATACGATTCAAACTATAAATTGAGGTTTACAAAATCACTCAAAAGGGTGCTGTATCCTGTAATTTCTAGCAGGGTATTCAATTTCTAAGCATCTTTTGAATCCAATTTCCGGAACAAATAAAATCGGGAAAACAAAATTCTCAATCGCCGACACAATATGGAAAAAGTCGTGAACTCGACGTTCAATTTAACATCGCCGTATATTCACTTATTTCATTTCCAAATGCAACGATGGTATTCAGCTTAATAGCAGTGGAGGAGGACTTAGTTTTACGATTTTCATATTTTTCACATTTATGACAGAATTACACCGAATTCTTTTTTCCAGTACATAATTCAAACTCGGGCTACGTTTTTAAATTAATACAAAAATTTCAAAAGCTAAAGCGGAACGCGTACCTTTATTTAATCATAAAAATTATTCTCAAATTATCATGTATTTGCATACAAGACCTACTTATAGACTACAAGCCCATGGAAAATTTTATGGGGTCAAATGACCCACCATGAATCTTGTTTAGAACGATGCTGGTATATGAAAGAATAACTTTAAGCACTATGCCGTCAGTTTTGAACGGTACAGGTGAGTACACGGTCTAGGGTAAGGGTTGCGGGCCCGGATTTCTCACCCTGTACCAACAAACATGTGCGGCGTTTCTGAATAATGAATCTGCATAAGCATACAAAGCGAATGACACAAATGCCGTACAGTAATAAATCGCCTATACCGATTAGAAAATCTTCGGGAAATTAAATAAATATCCTCGCTCCCGGTGCCATTATTTTTGTACGGCACTAGGTTCTTCGTTATTATTTTTTTATGACTTCTCATCTTGAAAAAGCCGTACAAAAATAGTTGGTAGTAATTTCCCATCTTTAGGTGGAAAATTCAATTTTCCCGTGTACTCACCTGTACCGTTCAAAACTGACGGCATAGTGCTTAAAGTTATTCTTTCATATACCAGCATCGTTCTAAACAAGATTCATGGTGGGTCATTTGACCCCATAAAATTTTCCATGGGCTTGTAGTCTATTAGAATTGAAGAGAAAACCTATTTTCAGGTTGACGAATTCTCATTTAAATTTTAATAATCGACAATTTCTTTGACTTTGTCTCAATTTGCGTCGCTTTTCGGTCGAATGCAAAATTGAATTTTTATTATTTTGTATATTACCCGGCGGGCGTTTCTGAAATATAAATTTACGGTGTTACGATATTGGTTATATGAATTATTTGATTTTTTGATGAAAATTTATGCTTCGATAGAGCCAAATGCGCAGACAAGAACAATATAGAAATATAAATTGCATACAAAATCGATTTCGTAGGTAAAAATCTGGTAACAAGTGGCTTTGTTCGAGCAAAATTTATTTTTATTTTACAGAATTATCTTATTGGTAAACGGTGGTTCATTCTTAGACTTTGTAGTTTGAGAAATACAATATTATATGCTTCGAAACCACCTGGAAAGTTGAAATTTTGTACGAACATGACATTCAAGCCAGATGCAGACGAAATTGCATTCAGTTTTTGTAAGTTTTAAGTAAGTATAGCAAAAATCTCGAGATAAAGATGTCAGAAGTTGTTATACGAGAAAATTCGAATAAATTTTAATATCAGCAATCTGTGGAAAAATTATTTTTCTCACAGGGAAACTATAGAAATATATTGTATTCTCAGAACAGCACAGTTTCGAAATAGTTCATTTTCCACATTAAATCGCTTAGAATTTAGTTAATTAAATAAATTGCGAATTTATGTTTTGTACAAACAAGAACTTCCCAACAGAACATAATATGGAAAAAATTGAGAACGTTTAATTAATGTCGAGGTACATTTTCATTTTCTTATATAATTTTCAGATTATAACAATGGAATTGGAGCTTAATAAAGCACTCACTGCACTAGTTCCATTGTTATCCCAAACCATAAAGAAGTCCTACATTCCACTATCGTCGTCTTTTGCACATTTATACCCGAATTATGCAAAATTCATTTTTCTAATTATTCAAAACTGAAGATTTATTCTTAGTTTAAATCAGACTTGCGTCACTTTTTGTTACTTTCAATTTTTATTAGTTTGCATGCCCGGTGGGGTATCCTTCAAAAATAAATTACGATGTTAGGATACTGCTTCTGTAAATTATTTGAGTTTTTGATGAAAAGTTATAGTTCGATAAAACTAAAAGCGCAGACAAGAACAATACCCAAAAATAAATTGCATATAAAATCGATTTTATAGCGAATAGGTGGTTATTTACAAGCAGCTTCTTGCAAACAAAAACTTCATCCATTTAGATTTATGGAAGTATCTTCTATTTTAATTCCTCTAAAATTTCTACTAGTACCTATACGTCAGCTTACAGGAGGAAGTAAATCGAAATGGTTTTTAGGAAAAATAAGATCAAAATATTCCATGTATATAAATAACCGGATAACCTGCAACAGGATGGTTTAGCGGTCAGCGTTCTTGAGTTCAAATTTGTAAACCAGAGTTTCAGTTTTTTTAATTTGTTTGTTTGGGGAACAGCAAATAATTTATTTATTATTTATCTCTCTATTTATTTATTTATCTCTGTTACTTTTACTCTCTCAGCTTGATCACATTTTATAAAGAGTAATTTACTCCTCACATTTTCTACTATTTCTTATCTTTCTAACTAACGTGCTTCCTAGCAGGATTAATCTGTAATCCGTATTTTCATAAAACGGTTGTACTGGAAAGAATGATGAGATAAGGAAAACCGGCGAAATTTGCATTAGTATGTACTCGTGTTTGCAACTTGACATTTTACTTTACAATTTGAAACCATATTTTCTCCTGACGTTTTTTTACATAGACCTTATAATGGTCAACACAAATCGTAAGATAATAGCAATTCATCTAACGTAAAAGAATTTTTATATTAATAATAAGTTGATTTATTATGGATTTAGAAATTAAACCCTGTTGATTGGTCTATTGTAAACCAATCGGCGATTGATTTTGCTTTGTATAAAACAAATGTTTTGAATTCATTCTATATTTTCGTTTTTTCACTCTCAAAAGTATTTCGAGATATATTTTTCTTGCTTGATTGTTTTATTTGCTGCTTTTTCTCTTTTAGTTACTGAAAACAGAAAATACTATTTAAATGTCATAGCCAATTGTGATTAGCATTTAAATTAAAAATCAACTTCATATTATTACTTGAAAATGAAAGAAAATATTTAAAATCTGTCGAGAATATGTGGTTAATTATATCGAGACATTTTAAAGAAATACATTGAAACATAATATTTACATTGACTATTTGGTGAAAATTAAACATTTTACTGATTTTCAAAGGGAGGTAATATAGAAACAAGGATGGTTGTTTCTATCGCACACTTGTTGATATTTTATTTTTTTATTCAAAGAACATAAAATATTACTGTATGTTTCTTAATATAAATCCGTTCGTATATAAACTGTCCGTTAAAACAGAATTGCATAAATATAAATGGATAAAGCTTTTGTTTGGAAACGTCTACTTCCATATACCATTCGCTGTAAAATCGATTTTATATAATAATAATATAATTTATTTTTGGGATAGTGTTTTTGTCTGCGCTTTTAGTTTTATCGAACCATAAATTTACATTAAAAACTCGGTTCATAATATAACCTATAATTTGTGCATTTGTATAATAATAATGTACAATAATCTATAATAATACGTGGCATTTTCAATCGCTGAAATCTTTCGCATATTATAACCTCTCTTTCTATTATTATAAATTTTCGTCCGCTTGAATTCTTCCATCAGTGGAAGTGGCGCCCGTAGAAAAGCTTCCTTCCCAAAATGATTTTTTTTTATTTCAGTTTCAATCTCCTCTTTTAAATTTCAGTCTTTATTAGTGCATCTATCTCATTGGCAATTTCCAGTTGCTTGCATTTCCTTAGGGTTTTCTTCCTTTGCCAATTATTGCAAGTGAAGTGCAGTTGAATAAACTTTACCTGTTTTTTATTTATTAAAGATTACCAAATGCGACAATATCATTAGAAGTTGTATGTAGGTATATAACTCAATTTTGAAAAAATGGAAAATGATGGTTACGCCTATTAACCTATTCTCTAAGGTTAAACAGATCTAACAATTCCAATTTATTGCTTGGCCTAAAGGGATTAGGCTAATTGTACACAAAACGATATACAATATGCATGTGCGTAACCGAAGGAAGGGTTTAAGAATATAAAATTCTGTCAGTTTTAGCATCTTTATGCCTTTAGATTTATATTATACAATATTTCAAAAATATTTTTTATCTTAAATTTTAATAAAATTCCTTGCTGATGATAAAACGTACATCGTAAAATAAGGACATCCGAATATAAATTCATTTATCTGCCAAAAAGTAGATAGTAACAAATGTTACCACGGTGTACAATTATTTTACATAAATTTTTCTGTAAACTTAGTTTACGTCGCTTACACCCTTTTACGCGCTGATTTATTAATTTGTCAGGCGTTAAGTTTTATTTCGTATCTAAATTCTTTATTTTTAATCCTAGACGTGTGGTTTGTTTCATTATGTGGCTTCTGCATTTCGTCGGTTTCTTTTAAGATGCTTCTTCCTTTTTATAATATGTGAACATGGAGATAACGGTCGCTACATTAACAAATCCCCTACACTAAAGAGATTTTATAACTTTTCATTTTACCAATTAATTTAAATTACCAACTTTTATGATGCTAACGTAATATTATTTTTATGTTTTAATTAAAAATTATTTTCTGTTTATAAATAATTTAGGTGATGAATTTTTTTCTTATTGCCCTTGTGCAGTAACGAATTAATAAAAAAAAATGGAAGCTGAATTTAAAGCAAGGGTTTAAATATTTTATAAGCGTGATAAATGCTTTTTGCTCGATTTCGGACAAGGAGATAATTTATAAAAGCTTTTATATTCAAACTGGAATATCATAATTTAGAAGTTATCGAAGTTAGTTTTCGAAACTAATTAATTGAGGAAGTTAGTTTTTATAAATCGATAGAATGACAAAATTAAATTTAACCTGATAGGTACCCATATTTTCGAATTTCTTAAACGACAGAGCAATGAACTGCTGAAACTTAGTATGTCTACTTACAACTTAATATACCCGCAGTATTCTGTAGGCGGAAATAATGGATATTAATGAAATATTGATATAGTTTTCGAAATAGAACTCTTGAGAAACACTGCTTTTTTCAATTTTTATACCAAGAAACTGTTCTACTTTAACCGTTGGTCACTTCATTACACAAAACAGACACAGTCCTAATAGCATGGATCTTATAACACTCGACAGTTGATCAGCTAAATGTGAAAATTTGGGTTCAAGAACATTTATTGAATGAACTAGCCAAGAAATGAAAATGTCCATTAAGAGTGAATCTTAAAGTAAATGTTATAAACATAAATAGAAAATTCTTTAAAATATGAATTGATAAACTTTTTGTTGCCACTACCATTATTGCTATAAATTCAGTGTGCGCTCTGCCTAAATTTATAAATTTAATTTTGCGTATTCACATTTCCTCTCAAAATTATTATTAAAGTTTAAATTTATAGTTAAATTTTCTAATTAAGGAGTCGTACTTATGTACATGTAATTTTATAATCCGATTATATCGATATGACTTCACGTTAACCCGTTTTGCATAAAATATTCAATTATGTATAATGCAAATTAAGCATTTAATAACCAAAGGCAACGATCGAACTATTTTTTATCTTTTTCTTCTTACTCGAAAATGTATTATCCTGCTAGACAAACAGAAAAATAAGTAGGATTAGCTCCTGCGTAATGCCGGAATCCAAACTTCCAGGACGAGTAATGGGCAAATTTTAAGTAAATTTCACGAAAACTTTTATTTTGAAATGTTTTTTAACTTCGATCGCTAATACGCCTACAACTTCCAAACTGCGCCCTTTTGAAAGATATTAGTGTGACCTAAATAAGTTATTGTTTAGGATGCACGGTTTTCGAGGTCCAAAAATTTGAAAAACGGAACGAAGGAGAAAAGCAAAAAATTAAATGTAAATTTATTGATGTTTCTCCATTCTCCTCGAGCTATTCCATATGCATTAACATTTCCTTTGTAAGTACATAAAATTCTCTTTATCTGGAGAGGTTATGTATTACAAATTTTATATTATGTAAAGTTAAAAATCTATTTAACTGTGTTCTCCGAGATGCTACTCAAAAATAACCCGATAAACTTGAAATTATTGGATTTGTCGTCGTGTGTAGAGCTCAATCTGGAAGATTTTCCTCCTTTTATATTTAGGTGGATAGGTAGTCTCTCTTTTATACACTTATTTATAGTTCAGACTTTAATACCAAAATTTATTACTCAAGATTTATGCCTTACAGCTATTTACATGCAGAAATAAATCTGGAAATTTGAATGGATTAATAAATTCATAATTAATCATCTTCATTTTTTTAAGTAGCTAATATTTCCGACGTCTCTCTTAAAAGAGCCTTCTTCCATTTTAATGCCTAATGTTGCGTGACTGACTTTAAAGGAAAATTTGTTAATCGCCTGTTTCCAAAAAACAGTTCATTTTGCGGATGTGGTACTTCATTCTCAAGGTACTCTTATATTTCGACGAGGGTATCACGGCTCTCTCCGACGTCTTCCGCCGCGACGCCCCGCTAGTTACACTTGGTATGTTACGTAATGCGGCCGCAGTGTAATCACGTTCGTGTTGCGGCTCGCATTCTTCCCGTTACTTAGTAAAGCGATGTCACTTAACTAAGACGTTAATACCATTGACGTGTGTGGTGCAAAAATGTGCGATTAATAAATTATGAACATATGGTCGTCTCGATTGATTATTTAAATATCTTATTGTTTATTGATAAATTTTAATTATGTGCCAAGTTTTTATAATTTGTCGTGGATGAATATTTAAAATGGGATAGACGGACGGTAAATTTGTTTTGGATTGCTTTAAATTTTTGATTATTTGCGAATACAACTTGAAAAATCAATATTCGCGCAGATTTATGGTTGTTTTAACTCAATTTTCAAGGTTGACGCAAGAATTTCGTTCGTAGCAAATGTCATTTATGAAAACAAAAAGTCAAACGTTCGAAAATACTAATTAACAGTCAGGCTGGCGGGAATCGAAATTGCACCAGATATTGGCAGCGATAAAAACTGCCTTACGACGTACATTTTTACTCCTGCCGATTCCTGCACCGCCACGCCGAGTCCCAAAAAGTATTTGTTCGAAAGTAACGCGCAAAATACGTTCGTTCCTGAAGATGACTCTAATGGTGACAAGACAATGCGAATGCATAGTGATGTTCAGAACAATCTCGTCGCTGAAAGACCTCAAAGTCTCGCAACTAAAGCTGAAACCAACTGCATGGAAACTTTCAACGTAAACTTTGGCGAAGAGAGTCATCAGAAGTGTTGTGAAGGACGGAACTACGGGCATGAATTAAGTTTGGGACACTTGTATACCATTAGCCAAAATTCTCACGAAGAGCGGACCTACGATGAACCTTTCACGGGAGACCTACCCAGAGCGAGATCGTGGCTTTGCTGTCCAGGATCCCAAAAGCATCTGGAATGCGATCAGCCTCCGCTATTCACCGATTCCAAAACACCTTCCACTCCAGGGGAACCGATCACCAAGGGACCTTCACCTTATGGATTTTGCAGTGGAGACTGTGTAGGTGTGAATTTAAATTATTGCTTGTATAGAGTCGATTTAAACTAACAGGTTTAATTTTTCAAATAGTAGTTAAGTAGAATCAGTAGGTGTCGTCTTAAAAGGGTCACGCATGTTTTCATTATCCATTCCCAGCACGAGTTACGTTTATGATTACAACTTTGTCTCACAAACTCGTTGATTAGATATATTTTGGTACCTTCCTTCCTGCCTTTCTAACTTTCTCAATTACGATAATATATTCTTGTTCCAATTAAAATTCGTATACCAAATATCGCGTACCTCCTCCGGTAATTTGACCTTTCGGTACAGTAATTGATTCAATCATAAATTATTGCATAACAGTAATTTATTAAGTACATATTATGATGGTTTTAGAATATAAATTGTTTTTCTCTTAGGTAATCGATACAAGAATATGTAACAAAAGGCACAGGCGAATTTTATAGGCGTCAACTGAATTTGTCAAGTATTGTTCTTATTTTTTGAGCGAACGTTCATTCAAACCAGACAACGGAATAGAATTTAAATAACGGGAACCTTTGCAATAACGTCAGTTATCTTGATGGAAGGTTGCCGAATTTACTTTTCCAATTTTGGAAGTTCCTTATTAAATTATTATATATCCGTCTTCCTGAATTTTTATCGAAGATGCACTCGAATAATTATTACTACATTAAAGTGCCAAATAATCCTTCTAAATATCCTTGGAGTATTTGAGTTATTGGCTAATAGGTCACAATTTTTATTACATTAAATATTCGCGCAACCCACTTATAAATTCCATAAGTGTAATTTAGTATAAAGAAAATTTTAAAACTTTGTAATTTACGCTCAACTTTAATATGCTTTAAGCCCCTAAATGTTAGTACAAAGCCCGTTGGGTTTATTTAAAAAAAAAAAATCGAAAAGTAGGACGCTGCCAGCATATTTACCTATCAAGTTTTCGGTTTATTGTTATTTTTAAAATTTTAAACATAATGAACATTAAATTTATTAGCAGGAAAACTTTGCAAATAAATAACCTACTGAAAGCTTTTCAGAAAACAAATTTCATCCACATTTTCGAGCATTTAAAGCACAAAACATAACAATAACTGTTGTAGTTACATTTTATTTGCGAAATTAGTTCATAATACCAGCTCGATAATGGAACAATATTTTCTCTTGGTAACTGTCGTATGCATCGGAGGCATCGAAAACATTGTGGGGGTGTCTGTTTCTTTGATGTCTCTACAAGGGAATAGACCTTCGCATTTATAAAGAAGTGCTGCTAAGAGGACTTCTACAGAATAGAAAAAATTAAATTTTAATATTTCTATCATAAAATGCCCTACAGGGTATTTCGTAAAATGGTAAAACAAATAAAACTGTTTTGTATGTTTGCACTTTAATGATGCTATTGAATTGATTTAAATTGGTAAGTTAGCTTTGCAAACATTTTGGATATGATTGGACCTTAAAATTAACTGTTTTATTATTGCTTGTACCTATCATTCACCCCATCCCAGCTCCCTTCCCCTATCAGAAGGGGGGCAGCTTACAATTTTTGGACTTTGTATAGGGAGGGGGGATTGTGAAAACCTTCAGTCGCCCGGGGCTTCTCATAATTTAATAAAGATTGAATAAAGTTTGTAGTAAAATTTATACACTAAAGTTAAATAAATATTGAATATTCCTCCATAAACGGGGTATTGTTATAGCGTTGTCTCCGGTATTTATCAAGTCGTTCGTTGCACAGGTAAAAGGTGGCAAGCGCTCAGATAACGTGGATTAAGGCTCTCGGCATTTTCGTTGTTCGTTATGTCTCCTTTATTCTTCTGACTCGGAAGCTTGTTAAGTGATTTTCAGGTGGCCCAACCACGATTATGTTCGGACGGAAGACATTCCTAAGCAGGTATTCACTTTGCTAAATGAGTGGTTTCTAAAATTAACGTTTTCAATTAACGTAAGGAAACCCAAAGGTATACAGCATAATGTGTTATTATTGTTTAAATTTTAATTAAGTATTTTGCCACGTCCTTAGCCGCGTTCACAACCTTAAACTAGTCGAAATGAACAAGAATTACAAGTTGTGCTTTATTTAAGCCATTGCGTTAATTGTAAATGTTACTTTTAGTCCTTAATTTGAGGTTTAGAATGCAGCTATAGTCTCCTTACGTTAATTCATTGAGAACACAAATTTTGGTCTACAATTTGCAGTGCCAACGCGAAACTTTTAATTCGCTCTTTTAAAGTACGTGTGTGAACTAAACGAGCAAGGGCGGGCGTCAGAATTTTTCTTATTACTTACACAATCAGAGCGAAAACGTTTTAAGCTTCAAATGGAAACCTTTATTGAATTTTTCACGCCCAATGGAAGGCACTACAGTTTCTGTTTATTTTAACGAGAGAAAAGATAACTATATCAATAAATATATTTGACATAATCTGGCTAGAAAACCCTAAGATTAATATTAGATTCGAACATGGAAATCAATATTCGTAGGTCTGCAATGCTAACTTCTTTTGCAATGCGTATCCAAAGCTTAACGCAACACATTAGTCTTATTGCATGACCAGTTTCGGTATTACTTTAAGTGCTTCGCCATTATCAGATGCACACTGACTTGCGATTTATTAACAGGGTTACAGACATTATCCAATCCGGTTTCAGCAGCCATGGGGTCTAAATGCTGAAATCTTTCTCTATGAGAATGAGGCACAGTTTTCTTGTCGTAGAGAGCTGCCGAAGAGAAAATTTGTCCATTACAATCAAATAAAGAAAAATATAATTTTTGCGTATATAATGTAATTTTCTTCAGTCTTTTTTTGTAACCTCACCGATAATACATTGGTGCGTCGTATTTATTAGGTAATAAATTGCTAAAACATTCATCGATTTAATAAAATTTTGTCTATATTCTATAAAGTAACGAAATTTGCTATTCTATTTTCATAGAACGCCATTACATGCAATATCCCTATCCGCATAATCGTAAACAAATAGGCAATTTTATTAGGGCGATAAATTTTTCTTCAAGGTTAAGTCTTTGCATCCTGTACGGATATCCGATTTCTCCATTTGCGTGTAGCCACTCTTCGGAAATAGAAATTTTCTTTCTTTGTGACCCCGAAATAAACAGTTCTTTCGAGCCAATTCCCCGTTTATAAACAAACTGGAGAAATTAAATACCTCAATTGGATGCCGATAGCTGTAAAACGTGGAGTTTCTCCAATACAATCCCACTTGGTTAGTGCTGTAAAAAAGTTTGTTTATTTATATAAAGTACTTTGTATTTTATATTGTTCAATTTTTAGGATTCAAAGTGTTATCTAACATGGCGCAGCTTTGATTATTTTAGGCTGCTGACATTCTCTAATTTTATTTCCGTACCCGGAAATAAAACAATTTCTCTTCTTTTTTTGTTGTTTTAATTAAACT
This sequence comes from Cantharis lateralis, assembly GCA_963170105.1. Lineage (NCBI taxonomy): Eukaryota > Metazoa > Arthropoda > Insecta > Coleoptera > Cantharidae > Cantharis > Cantharis lateralis. Next base: position 37,418,508 of record OY720629.1, read on the forward strand.
AATGAGGGTGAGTTATGTTGCACATAAATTACATGTAAACTTGATTTTATGTTACTAAAACGTTTTATTTTGTCGGATTTGAACTTTATTTACCTAGGTGAAGCTTTATTGGGATTTACATAGAGCCTGTTCAAAGTGCTCTTTCTGTAGTTCTCACGTTAAATGGACTTTTGATATATGTTGAAAAAATCATTAAACTAGTGAAATATTGGATTTTCTATCCTTTAAATGAAGCTATTTCCATGTTATCTTCATAAATTTCCTTGCAAGTAAACATAAATAGCAATGCAGTTCATAGACCAACGTCCTAGTAATTTTAACCCCTTTTATTTTCTATTGGCGTTTAGAAAGCACTTGCAGATTGGCATATTGATGGAACCTATAGTTGGGGTGTTTTTGTGATGATACAATTTGTCCAGCCAGATCATCCAACTTTTTTTTAATTTCAACGACAAAAACTTTATTGCTTTTCGTACTGCTTTGCTAATATAGTCGAATTGAACTGGATTCGAAAACTACGTAGCCGATTAAAACGTGCTCCTTTTAATTAACTCGCAAAATGGTGAACGTTTACTTTTGAATTAAGATAATTAGTTTTGTTATTTAGAAAACCCGAATCGGAAAAAAATGCAAAATAGAAACAATGCTGTTCATGTGGTTCATTTAAAAATATCTCAAGTGCTTTCAAGGATTTAAATTTTCACCCCACAATTAGTGGGCTTTAGAAAAAATGTCAGTTGCAATTAAATTTAAATATCGAAAATTATAAATAACGATCTAGTGCTACTTCAATGGACGAAGAAAATAATAGAATTTTATTCGATTGTATTCTAAAGATATTTTCCTCTCCAATCTTATCCTGCTAATGTTGTCGCGGTAGTATAATTCAAAATTAACTTGAGGATGATAACATTAACATATTGCACGTTGCAGCTGTTCAGGAGCTTTAGAAATTTTGAACGACCAACTCTTTTTTTTTTCATTCAACATAACAAACAACATCCTTAAATTCAAATTTGTACAAGGACTTGAAGCGACGTGGTCCTGCTGATGTAAAAACGTCTGACAGCATGAAGCATACCTTTATAACCAAAACTAATTTGAACTATTTTGGAGGTTCAGAAACCGAATTTTCTTCTTCCGGATACAACAGGGAATTCTAATTGGCATCAGACCAATTTATTATTATGTACTACCCTACATTGTTAGATTTTTAATTTGACCTAATTGATAAATTACATCAACTAACTTTTCTCGACATTTTGACAAATTTTTATTACATTGCAATTAAACCGTAATTAAATTACAAAATTAATTATTTTAAATGGAACGTCACGAAGTATTTTTAGAATTTTTTATTTATAGAAACCGACGCTAAAAATTGAGCCTTTTATTTTTGCATCTCTTGTTTCAACAATGCAAAGTTATGTTTAATAATCAAACTGTAAGTACCATGTAGTTTTTAAGGTTTTTGTACTTTGGGTGAATACTATAATTAATTTTGTTTAAATTTCAAATTGACTGCCATTAATTTTCGTTTGTCAATACATCGTTAAAACCAAGCGAAGAATTTATGATGACTTTAGTGAATTAGGGCGTAGAAACTTTTAAATTAGAAATAAGCCGATCATTAAGGTAGGCAAACAATTTTTCTAATTCACTTCAATATAAAATTTAATAATTATATGAATTTCATTAATCTCGATGGTGCTTTGGGTTACTATTTAAAAGTGGTTAATAACAGCTCAATAAATAATTTTCGTCCAGTTAGATCGAGCATCCAAAATCCACAGAAACACAACAAGATTCGTTAAAAATCGAGCGGCGAATCACAATGTAAATATTCCTTTGGATTTCCTTATATTAAAAAATAAATCGTTTCGTATAATATGTATTTGGATCGCTGAATTTCGTCGTCTGTTTTGGGCTTTAAAGCCGGCTTCCCTCTTTAGCGATAATGTTTATAGATCTTGCAGAACTTCAATTTCAAACATTTCTTGATAAATTTTTATTGTGAAATTGAATTTTACAGTTCATTTACTACAATAAGCGATTTTTAGTTTGGCGCAATAAATCATTTGCTTCCAGTTAAACATAAAATGACATGTAGAAAAATAAATCTTAGCTTAGCTTTAACAACCTGCGTCCACTTTGCTGATTATGATGGTAATTAATCAAAAATAATGTTGTGTAGACCTACCTACTGTACATTTTGCCTAACACATCTAATCGTTTACCAAGGGCCTCTAACAACTTTGCGTCTTCATACAATTGTTTTTAACCCTCCAATGGTAAGGTGGGGTTGGTACCACCCGTACCTGTTGGAGGAAAATTCTTTTTCGGAATGATTCAAGGTCTGTTTGGCATAATTGCGAGATTGTTAAGTTGTGCGTAATTAACGAAAAACGTATCAACTCGCTTTATGGTGTCAAACACATCTTGAAAACGTGAATAATGTAAAATTAAGTATAGTCTGCATAAAATTAGAGCCTTTGTAACATACAAAACTGGCAGTACAATTTTTCACTCCTTGGCCGGTTCTATTGAGTTTTCTATTTTCAAGTCTAATTATCGCACAGCTGGGTGTTGTGAAAAATACATATTTATTCTTAGCTCGTTTACAAAATTATTCACGTTTTATGATTTCAAATTTTTATTTTTTACACAACTTTCTGCTGCTGTTTTCTCTGTATTCAGGAATGCACCAACACATAAATTTTGTTTATGTATTATCTAAATATTTAAAGAATGACTATAAACAATGTAATGGTATTTATAAATTAGTAATTGTTTGGTACACTCGCTAACACAAAATTTTTATTATCTGTATATAATGAAATTTTATAATAAAAATAGAACGCCGCACGCTTCTTATTACATTAATTAATTGCGCTATAGTTGTTCTGAAGGGGATTGGTAATTTTTTCATAAAAAATTATGAAAATATTTTTATGTTTATTGTAAGGTGGAACTCGGATACAGCAATTTAGCGTGGAATACGAACCACGACGAGAACAAAGAATTCGCTATAACACTGAATTTTTACACAATGTTTTTTTATTCTCAAACAAATTTTCCACCAACCTTCAGTCTTGCATATCGATGTAAAGATTTGTAACAAAGGTCGCGATAATGTGTTCCCTTACATTGTAATTTTTAATCTTTGTAGAAGTGACTTCATCGTTTATCCTCACTGTTATACGGATCTACCCACAACAGCGTTTAAAAGGAACTTCTTGTGATAAAAATTGAATGAAAAATGAGGTTTGTATATTAACAAGAGAATTTCTATTTTGAAAGTTCAAGTCGGAGCTTAACATCGTAAACGTGGTTTTCGTTCTGGTATCATTTTCAATTTTATATTTATTGAAGTGGCATATAAAAAGTCAAACATAAATCATTATTTATTTCTTATTTTATCAGGCACGTCCCTCAAAAGTAAACACGAACAAAAGATAACTGTTATTAAGACATCCAAAAGACGGCCTCTTACAATTTGTTCTATAATCTGCAATAAGAACACTTTGATATTAGTTTTCTATTTTATTCTTATACCAACTCTGCAATTTCAAGTTTACGCGTCGTTTTAGGAAAATCGACTTAAAAATTTGCCACTCCGCTTTGAATGGGAAAGTTTGCTTTATTTATCATTTCCATTAGATCGAAACTCTTGTAAGTTTACCACCTGAGTGCAATCGGTCTTTCTAGAGAGAACGTCTGCGTCAGGCAATACTTGATGGAAAGTAATGACGGGTTAAATAAACCCTTCTTTCGCAATTAAATTTTTCGAAATCAATCATATTTCACTTCATGAAACACCTTCGTGTTATTATGTTTACTCGTTTTTCTAATTTATAAAGCATAATCGATCAGAAACACACACACACTTGCTGACGCAATCATTTTATCAATCGAAATAATTTCGGGTCAAAATAATAAAATTTTCAACTTTTGTTTGTTCATAAGGATTTTCCTTTCTTAGTTTACACGGAAAATCGTTTAGGATAGAATAAAACGGGAGTGTTTACGTTTATTTTAGACATTTGACTTGAGTTGTTAAATATTTTCGAGTCTTCCCGGATATTATTCAATTTTCGTTTAGTGTTGACTTTGATTTGAATTTGTTTAATGTTATCGATTTAGTATACAGCTTAACGTGGCATCCGAACCACGGTGCAAATATTTTACAGCAACTGGAGATTAAAATCCACCTACACCGGGCACTTATTTGATTAATCGATTATGGAATTTTTAACTGAACGGTTATTTTTGTTTTGTGCGGATTTTCGCAGACGATTAATTTTAGTTGTTCAAACAGTTTCATCGGCGAGACCGCTTATGGTGCGGTTTTCCAATTTCTTTCTGAAATAGGTATAGATTTATGTTTATGATATACAAGAAGACTGGGAAAAAAATGAGCTGAAAGTCGATTTTAGCAAATCAGAATAAAATGTTGCTTTTATCTCCGATTGGGGTCGCATTAGGCACTTACTTCTTATTTTATTGCGTTGCCGACGCACTTACGTATGTTCGAGAAGTCATTAAATGTAATATGGTAATTTTGGGGTTTGCTTTGCAAAAACTACAGAAGGGACGTTGGAAATAGTTTGAGTTAATAAAAAATAATGAAACGATCGTAAGGACATGTTAGGAGTGGAAGAGGTCATTGAAACAGTAGATTATGAAAATAAGCTCCAAAATCCACAGTAATGCATAAAAACTTCTCGAATGTAAAACGAAAATGAAAATTTGTAAACCTAATGGTGTGCTGGAAAAGTAAGGAAAGATAATGTGGTTGTAAAAATGTGATACGATATCGTTGATCGTACAAAATAAAATACACCGAAACTGCTCGTATGCGGAGTTCGACTAGGTCACCCGTTCAGAACTCGGCAGTGCAACTGCCACTCGAGTAGGTGATTTCTTGTTTACGATTATAAATGTAACACTTCCTTATGAGGTTATTGTTCTCGTAACTCATATGAATTCGTAAACGTTGAGTTTTCCTAACACAAATTTGCTTCTGATTACAGCAGACGCTTAATACAATTGCTGTCGGGGATCTACCGTCATGCATCATCTTAATTTAATTAAATGTAAATTGCGCGGAGCATTGCAAACGTTTCCCGGTTTCTCGAGAAGCTTTCATGAAAATTGTTCAAATGGATTCCTAAGATTGAGACGGAATTTTTAAGTACTCGTATTCATGTGTTTTGCAATTACAATGACGATCACGTCTTCTGCACGTTGCATCGATAACCGTGATTGCAATTATTCCTTTTAATAAAGAAGGGCGCCATTTTGTCGTAACCGTTTTTCAAACCAAACTGTGCCGTAGAAATGGAAATGCATTAAGTTAAGTTTTCCAATCGTGGCGGAAAACGTCTTATTTTCTCACAGTTTCTGTACCTATTCACCTAATGCATTTCTTTGCGAGCAATTTGTAATAGTTTTTGTGGATATTAAATTAGATTTCGTATAATGCGCACATTTACCACGGTAACATAAATTTTCAATTTTGTAGGGAGGACCTTACGGGATAGATATTTTATTGCCCATTACGTATACGCGTTGGTGTAGGTTGAGCGCAATTCTAGGTCAGACCAAATGGAAAATCGATCAAACTGTGTTCTTAAAACTTGGAGTTACTCTTAGATGCTTATCAATCTTGATTTTTCAATATTTACGTTATTAATTACCCCATCAACGCAACAATCTTGGCTAATTGTTCACTTAAATTATTGGGACATGAAGTGCTACTTGAATTTGCTCGCGTAATGACGTGTCGTCGGGCTGTAGATTAATTCTGCATTTTAATAATTTACGAATTTCATTACTAATGGTAATTTATTATCTCACCAGCATTATATTTGTGAAACGAGTTCGAATTTATGGTTTAATTGTACCGATAAATAATAAAAATGAATAATATTGCTCGGGGCTAATTTATAAATGAGTTTATGCAAACAATACATTTGAAATTAGAAATTTGGATGTGGGCCAAATCAAACTGATTTATTAATTTGTTATAGGAAAGGCTACACCAGCAATTGGACGAACAAGCACAGAGGTATGAAGAACAGCTGACAGAATTGCATTCCGTTATTGCAGAACTAACCAGAAAGCTTCATCAACAGAGATGTATGGCGATAGCTGAAGAAGATGAAGTTTCAGGTATTTTCCTGCATTAATTCAAATTAAAATTTAACAACGAATTCCTGTTTTCAAAATTATTACTCGACTTTCCGTTATTGAAGTTTTGTTATATTAAAAATACTTCAATAATTGTTGTTTGTGCTGGTTGGCATTCTTGCTTATTGTAATTTCAAATCGCGGTTTTATTAATAGATTTTCCGTGATATTGTAAAATCTTTCGTTGCCATCGAAAATCAGCTTATTTATATGTCGTGTTGCTATTATCTCTTCCAATTCGGTCTTGCGGAAAACCCGATAATTTTCACACCAAACTTAATTTGAAAGTTTGTCGTAGTCTGACAATTTTATTAGTTTTTCATTTTACTTATTGTCTACGGATATAACCTAGGTATTACTATAAACAACTATCGGAATAACACGTCCGACCCTGCGGAAGCCACCCGAAATAATTAAGTCGTAGCGTAATTCCTTTTAATTTGTAAACTGAATTTTTAAAAGAATTTAAAAACTTTTAACTTTCTAAATTTTTGTTCAATTTAGAACTGTTGAAAATTTGCACCTTCTGCAATGATTTGCTAATCTTAATGAACAAATTAATAACAGAAGCATATTTACAACTTTGCATTTTTGATAAGACTTTTTTCAAACGCACACGATAAACGTTAATCTGCAATTAGTAATTAAAAGTAATTTTATGTTTTTAATAAGCAGCAGTTAGCTATTAGAATTTTCTTCATATTTCTTTTCTATTTCCTCGCCAATATAAATAACATAAGAATATATTATTTGGTAAACGCAAATTGCATGCACATGACATAGCGAAATTGCTTACTGTATAGCAATTTTTATTCTGAACATCTGAGGTTCTATCGTTTTTCCAAAGATGACTTTTGGCAACGCTTTATCTGTCATAAAAAAGAAAATTTGCAGATTTACTATACATAAAGCTATTTATGTAGAATGAATTCGTTACGATAATGAAAATTGATCGCATCTGCACATCACATTAAAGTTTATTGCACATTGCAGTATTATCTGCTTCTGTTAATCAGAGATTACCATCCAAAATTGAATTTATTGCGTCAGATTTTGAAAATTGCCAGGATTGTGAAGGATCTGTGCCCTTTCTAATCTTCTGTATCTTTACTATATAAGCTAATTAAATTTCGATTGTGAAGGCATTCACGACCTGTGGAGTAGAATGCAGATGATCTTAATTAAAACTCGGAATTCATATTCGCTCCGTTATCACACTTGCAAGAACCTTTGTGTCATAATATGACATCGTGACACAATCGTTGCTCTCCCTTGCGCTGCATTCACATTAGACAATTTAAATTCAAAAAGTGTCCCAACATTGTCAGACAACAATCGATTTTCCCAAGACTTTTCCCTACCACAATTAGTAACGGGCGTGTTTTGTTCGCAAATTATTTCGTTGTAATTACTAAAATTTGATATTTAACGGAAGTTTCCCTAAATATTCCGAAATCGAAATCACAGCATTTCTCGCTCACTTTTTCATAAGAAACTTTAGTTTGTTAATAGTTTTGGCTTTCATTATAATTAGGGAAATAATTTTCACATTAATTTAAGGAATTTGTTTGAAATGTGGAAGGAACTGGATGCGAATGTATATGCGAGTTCAGGAAAACTGTGAGATATACTATCTGGGACTTAATGACGAAACTTGAAACATCTTCCTTAATTATCTGTCCCAGAAGGGTCAATAGGTGCGACGGTCTAGTTAAACTAATTGCATGTTTTATTACAGAATTTAACTTGGTAAAGGTTTTGCAACTTTCTTCAAACAATTTAGTTTATTTACAAAAATTGTTCCAAAAATACACTAAGAAAATTGATTTTCTAAAGCAAATATAATAATCGAAATAAGGAAGAGGTGGTGTACGGAATTCGCATCAAGTATCAGGCAGAACTGTGGTGTAGACCCCAAAATGAGATGGACAAACCAATTATTAGTTTTATATTCGCGATTTTTTTTTTCAAATTAATATTTACGGTCAACGTATAAATAGCGGGTCCGTCGTATTTATACGTCGGACGTGTATAATACCTACCTATTTACACGTCTGACGTTCAAATATCCAATGTGCGCCTTAGGCAAACCATTTATACTTCGGACGTGCAAATGGCCAATACATGATATTGTGAAATACTTTTAAAGGACACTTGCCAATGGGCTAGTTCTCCTCTATTTTATGTGGCTAATTGTGATTAGTGTTACTAATTGTCCCCTGCGACAAATCGAAAGCACCAGTTTGCACTTGTAAATTATTATTTTAGTACAATTTAAAACACCGTCGTAGCGTCAAGTCATGTTTTCGAAGAGGTCACCCATCCAAGTGCCAGCACAACTTGCGTTAATTAACTGCCGTGATGACTTGAGGAGGTCGGCGTATTTGGGTTGTACTATGTCGCTGCCAGAGAATATTTCTCTGGGGCAAATTATCGCGAAAAGTTTCCTAATTTTTGGCAAAACTAACAACTCAGAATTAATAAATTATGTAGACTGCACTTGGAATTTTACATAATATGATAATTCAGCTTTTCTCGTTGGAATAATAATAAAAACTCTTGTGGTGATAATTTATAATTTTAAGTTAACTAATTCTTGTTTTTCCACGGAATGAATTTGCACGAAGCTTTAATGAATTTCAATTAGGTTAATTTGCTAATTGTTTATCAACAGTTAATTTTAGAGTTTTAGTTGTGGTGGAAATAATTTAGGAAATAGGTTAATGCGTTTGTTAAGTTTGTATTGATTAGCAATCGATACTCGAATTTAATGTAGAGTAATTTGATACGGTCCTTAACATTTAACCGTTTTTTTGCACCAGAAGTCGGCACAAGTGCTCACGAAGACTCAGTAACGTGTCCGTTGGAAGTTAGCGAGTTGGACCCTCCCGAAAACGATCTGTCGGACTTTGATAATAAAGAAGATTTAACTGTGAGTTTAATTTTATTTTTATTCGCATTTCACAAAAAATATTGTTTTAGGTTGCAGAAAGTCCTTCGGAACTTCCAGAACCAAAATTAATCACGTCTCATTATGAAACGAACGGAGTATCTCATTTTTCAGAAGTTGTCGAGCCATTAAAGCAAGAAATAATTAATTTGAAAGCACAATTATTGGAAGCACAATCTAAACTGCCTCAAAATCAGTTTGAAAACAAACAAAACTACAAATTGAATAACCAAATAATTGATTACAACAGCAAAAATTTCGACTCGTCGCCGGAATCGCACATAGAAGTGGATTGCGATTCAAAAATATGTATGGAAGAAAAATTTGATATAAAATACAGTAACATTGTGCCTATTCATAAGGCGAGTGTGAATAATACGTGCACCTCTACGCCCATCACTAAAATTGCCGAGCGCATTAAACTTAAACGCGCAACAGATGATCAAAGGGAAGTGAATCCAAACGATTTGGTAAATACCGATTTACCTACTGCTGTTGCAGAACATATTGTGGGTGATATATTAAGACAATGTGACGCTCAAAGTGAAAAACAAGCTATTGATTTCGAATTGAGAAGATTAACTGCTAAACTCGAACACACGAGGTCGCAAAATTCCGTTTTGGCACTGACTTTTTCAGAAACTAAAGCTCATTGTGATAGGTAAGTCTTTTGACTAACTTTTACTTGAAATTAAAAAAGTGCAGGTAATTTTCATCACAGATATCGTCAAATTAAAATTGATTTTGTTGTTCTGGCAAGCACTCCGTTATATTTCCAAAACCTGTTTGTGATTTTGTAAAGAGCTTTGATGTTCCTTAGTTTCTTTGAGGGAAATAACCGCATACTCTTGAAAGGTTTTGTGCTAGTAAAGTTTTTCTTTCCGGTGTCTTGAATTTGGGTTTGCTAATTGAATCAACTATAAGCTCACGGCCACACTTGTAACCCGAACCCCACTGCTAAAATAACAATCAAAATCTTATATTGTCTCTTCCATGTAAATATTACATCTGGAACGCCGCGTTTAGATCTCAACTGTAGCCTTGGACTAAATCGCGGATTCCAATCCGAAAAGCCAAGATTTTATAGATTCTTTCGATTACATAATGTCAGATGAAATTAACACGATTTCACGACACAAAGTCACACGATTCTACATAAGCTCTAAATTAACAAATCCCCCCCCCCCCCTACTAAAAGAGAAATTCATTCTAATGGAAACTATTTTACAGGTTAGCGTTGTTGTGTGGCAAGTATGAATCAAATGCAATCGCATTAAGATTAGCCCTAGGTGTCATGGATCGTGCCATAGAAGCTTACGACGTATTATTAGCACTTTTAGAGACTGAATTAGCTTTAGACGAAAATAATCAAGGTTTGTACTATAAAATTATAGTGAGTTAATATTTTTTAAACTTAATCTAATTTTTAGAATCTGTAGAAAATCGAATAGCGGCCGAAAGTGTGGCAAAACAGTTGCTCACACACCTGGATTCATATCAAAGCACCGACGTATTGTTATCTCCTTGGCAAAATCACGCCTTCAATAGTCCAACTTCAGAAAAGTAAGATTTAGACATTTCACTACTACTTGACTTCAATTTCATTATTTTCAGTGATGAACCATGGTCGACGGAGCAAGAAATGAGACTGCGGGATCACGTTTCCCGCTTGAAAGCAGAAAGAAGCAATATTCAGGGAACGTACGTTGCATTGGAATCTCCCCAAATCGAATCAACTCCGGTGCGACCTGCAAGCACACAAGAGGCTAGAAAAATGGATCTAGAAATGGCAGTTATAATGCAAGTAAGGATGTTTTTGCTCTTCCAAAAGCAACTTTTTCACTTGTTCTGTTTAGGAACTAATGGGTCTACGTGAGGACAAAGCAGAACTCATTTCAAAACTTTTTTCGCTCGAAAAGGATAGAAGTACAATGGAACTGAAACTTAAATATATTGAAGGACAACAAAAAGCTCAAGCTGCTGCACTCAAAAATTTGCAAGGACAACTTAAAGACACGGAAGCTCTTCTGTCGATTGCTACCCAAAATAAGGTAAATTTTTATTCCAATTTGTTTAGTCGAGATGCTGATTTGTCTCGAGGAATCTTATACGAAAGCAACTACAGTTTTCATTTTTTAGGATGGGGGTTATTCTGACTCTGAGCATGCACAAGGGGTGGAATTGGAATTGATTCAGGCTTTGGCTAGGGAAGCAAGGCTGAAGGTGCGTTTACAAGAACTTGTATCCACGTTGGAACAAGTTACTAAAAATGCAGAGGCGAGGTTGTTGGAAGGTCGTGAAATGGTTCACGATTTGAATCACACTAATAATATTCTAGCAGAAACTGTAGATAGAAATCACAAAAAGTATCAATCGAGATTGAAGAAAATGGAACAACAGATGGTGACTATGGTTGAAAGGCACAATTCTCAAGTATGTAATTAGAAAATTACTATGTCTTTTGTTAACATTTTCTGGTTTAGGTTAAAACGCTACAACAACAAATAGCGGCACTAGAAACGCCTCCAACTAATAACAGCACAGAAAATTCATCAAACTCAGTTGCGGTGTAACGCATTGTTATTTCCACAGCATATTAGTGTGCATAGGTGCCAATTTTTGATGTTACTCATCATTTTGCCAAAAAGTTCTTCGTTTTATTTTGCTTGTTTATTTTTTATTTATCATGTTTTTATTTGAAACCAAAAAACTATAAGTTTTTATGGAAGTTGAAAAATGTTATGGACCAATAAGATAACAACAAAAGACTAAAGAAGATCTTTGCTAATTTTTTTCGTTGTAACAATTCGTGAATTGTTGTAAAATCGTTACTTAATAATACTTCATATCATTTATGCAAATAAAATGATCTTAATATGATCAAAATAAATAAGAAAGATTTACAGAGGTGAACACTTCTTAAGTTAGTTTATTCTTTAATGCGAGTACAAAAATGTTAAGGTAAAATTTGCATAAGAATAAAGTCATAAACATATTTTAATAAAGCTTAGCTACAACGTAGATGTGTTAATCAATAACTAGGACGAGGTGCATGTCTAACTGTGATTATTTATATTTCGATTTGATGATAAACGGATACGTAAATTTGTGACTTGAGGAAATGTAAACAGTACGAAGGAAGTGCTTGGGCTTGCGTATAAAAAACGGTTGTAATCGTTGCTGAAAATTAATGGTTTCCTTATTTTGGTACAAATTAGTCAAAACAAGCCTAAAAATTAATCGTAGCTACTCAAAATCTTACTTAAGTTAAACGATGTACATGTGTATGTGTATTTTAAGCATTGTAATGTTAATTTTGTAATTAGGTTTAAATAAAACCCTACAGTTTATTTATTTTGTCTTACAATGTTTAATATTTTTTTTTAAATGCTGTTATTTCTTAGTTTAGTACCACCAATAAAACACGAATATAATTAACAATTTATTGTAAGTATTCAGGCAGAATATTTATAGGTAATACTTGTTTGACATTGAAACTTTTTTATTTATCTCATCGATCACTGCTTGACTCAATTTATTTTCTTCTAGATTGATTGCAATTAGTGACATCATAGTATCGAAAATGTGCGGATTTAAATCACTGATGCTGTTATTTCTTAAATCGAAATTGTAAACCTGTTCAAGTCCAACGAGATGTGATGCAACAAGTACCTTAATTTTATTGTCAGATAAATCTAAAGTTTTTAATTCTTTAAGATTCTCAAAAGCATTTTCTTCTATCGATTCAATCTTGTTGTTCTTTAAAATTAAATATAATACATTTGATAAATTCTCAAAGAATTTTTTGTTTAGTACCGGTAGATTGTATCCTTCATAGCTGAACGTATTGATCAACGGCAGGGGCTTAAAAATTTCAGAAGGAAACGTGGAAAATTTGTTGTAGGCTAAAGAAATGGAAGTAAGATTAGGATTGTTGGAGAAAACGTCGTCTGCCAAGCTTTCCAATTGATTGTTATTTAACGAAATGAATGTAAGTGCTCCAAGAGGTTTCAAGACGTCTGAGGTGAGAGTATTTATTTTGTTATAATCCAGGAATAAGAAGTTAAGAGATGATAAACCCGAAAAGGTTTCGTTTGTAAAAGTTTCGATTTCGTTACGATCTAGAGTTAGGTATTGCATACTTTCTAGGCCACGAAAGGCGTTAACTTCAATGTTATTTATCGAGTTGTTTGATAAATATAGATTGTACAAATTATTTAAACCAGAAAACATATCGCTTTTTATAATTTTCAATTTTTTGCTATTACATAGATGGAAATCTTGTGCACTGCTGAGACTTCTAAAGGTGTAGGGCTGAAGCTCTTCTAAATCATTATCGTTGAGGTATAAATATACTAGAGACAAACCTTTGAAACCTTCCGGTTCAATTGCCGCAATTTTAGTTTCATCGAGTAGTAAATATGTTACCGATTCCAAACCTTCAAATGTTCCATTAACAATGCGCTTGATGGGATTGTTATTCAATTGAACACTAGTAAGGTTTTTAAGATTTATAAAGCATCCTGGAGGAATTTCTTCAATATTGTTATGATGTAGCTGTAGATCGGTTAACGAAACTACATCTTTAAATATGTTTTCATCTAAGGAAGTCAATTTATTCTCTGCTAAATTTAGCAAATTCAAAGTTTGGAGTCCTTTAAATATATCGGCTGGTAAATTTTGGATAACATTTTTTTCTAAATTTAAATTTACCATAGTTTTAAGTTCCCAAAATGTGCTAACTTCGATCGTCTCCAAAAGATTATTTTGCAAATCTAAAGTTAGTATACTTTTTAAATCGTCGAACGCACCTGTTTCGATATTTGAAATTTTGTTGTTATTTAGCTGCAAATATACCAAATGTATTTGCTTTTTGAATAAATTACTTGTTACGGATTTGAGTTGATTGAATCCTAAGTTCAGATTTGATAAAGTAGGAACATTTTGAAATATTTTATCTGGAAAACTACTAATCTGATTATTGCTTAAATTTATGTTAGTTAAGTTCAAATTTTTCCAAATATCTTCGTCTAAATGTGTTATTTGATTATGAGATACATCAATCCATATTAAATTTGGCAAATGGTTAAAAAAATTCTTTGGAATTTCTTTAATTTTATTGCTTTCTAAAATGAGAGATTGCAATTTGGACAATCCCAACAATAAATTTTCGTCCACATTCTCGATGTTATTGCCAGACAACCATAAGGACTCAAGAACACTGAGTTCTTTAAATATTGTTGGTGGGAACGAACTTAAACGATTGTTGCTTAAAAACAAATTTTGAAGATTTTTCAAATCTTTAAATACATTTTCATCCAACTTCGAAATCCTGTTGCTTTGCAGATCGATTGCGGTGAGTTCTGTATTGAATTTTAAAGCATCGACTGGTAACTCTTCAAGTTCGTTCTCCATTAAGATGAGTGATTTCAAATTTTTTAAATTTTTGAACACGTCGGGTTTAAGACTCTTTAATTTGTTACTATGTACATTGATGTCTGAAAGATTTTCCAAATCGTCAAAAATTCCGTCAGGAAATTCTGATATTTGATTATAAGAGAGTTGAAAACTTTTCAACGCACCAAGTTTGGAAAATGCTTTTCCATCGATTTTTTCAATTGTGTTTCCTTCCATAATTATTTCTTCTAAGGATGTCAGTTTTTCGAACACGTTTGCAGGAATTTCTGTAATGTTGTTAGATATCAGTTTGATGATTTTTAAATGAGGAATCGGATCGAATAATTCAGGCGTTAAGTAATTAATTTCGCTGTATAGAATTTGTAATCCTTCAAAATTTTCGATTTTAACATTTTCTTTTTCAATACATTCGCCAATTTCATTTAATAATTCTCTTCCTGTGGCTATTTTATCACACGAAATTGAATTCCAATATGTATATATGCATTTTGAATTTACTTCCGTGGAAATCAGAAAATAGCAATATAGTAATAAGGATAATTTCGATTGAAGGGATCTCATTTTTGATCTGGCACTGGTTTTTGGTAACTTTTTATCTATTTATATTTTCAATCGATCCTTGTTAGTGGTGCATTGTAATCTAAAACAATAATATAAGTCAAATTGATATCTAACAAGATGACGGGACAGTGACCGAACTGCCGCTCAAATAAATATATTAATTTCAAAATTGCATAATTTCTGCGTTTCCTATTTCTACATTATCAACAAAAACATATTACGTGAAAAATTTAACTTAAGTAGAAAAGCAAGTCGCTGCTAATAATCATAGAAATTAACTTTTAAAAAAATTTCAAGTCAAGGTGTAATAAACTGATTGTAAACCGGAATTTCAACAAGAAAAATATTAAAATTCAACTAGGCAGTGAAGATGTATAGAAAATAACACTTAAACTATATTTGAAAATCGTAAAGCAAATCGAAAAAGGATGTAATAAAGGACATATTTATGGAAACATACCGTCAACCAATGATGCTGTACTGGACCACTAATTATACAATATTTAATCTGCACACCAAGGTGTGTACAACTGGAAATTCTCTTTATTATTTATTTCATTTCGTGATCATAGTGTTAAGGTCAAACGAAATTAACGCGAATGTACAAGGACGAGAGAAGATTCATATTTTTAATATTTTATTGTATTTATCAGAAATTACGGAAGTACTAATTGTTTTTTTCTAACGCGTCACACACAACGTTTTATCTAATATTGCGAAAAAGAATTATTATAGGAAACAAAAATTAATTTTTCTTTATAAACTTTAGTTTTTTGTAAAGAATTATGGCGAGTTTATGCAAGCAATTACTGTAAGGATTCTATTGGTGGGTGACTGGAACTTCTTGGAGCAATTTCTCCGATATGTAAAAAACTTGCTAAAATTCCCACAATCATCTGGCTTCATTTGTTTTTATTTTTTATTATCTATTTATAACAATTAACAATTTATTTATTGTAAGTATTCAATCAATATTTATTTAGCTCTTCAACAGTGAAATAATGTTTGTTTATCTCATCCATCACTGCTTGACTTAATTTATTTTCATGTACAGAGATCCCCATGAGTGACATAGTGTCCAAAATACGTGGATTTAAATCACTGATGCTGTTATTACTTAAATTTAAAACAAATAGTTGTTCGAGTCCAACGAAATGAGATGCAGTAAGCACCTTAATTTTATTGTCAGATAAATCTAAGGTATTCAATTTGTTCATATTTTCAAATGCCTTTTCTTCAATTGATTCAATTCCGTTGTTTTTTAAAGATAAACGTAATAAATTCGATAAATTTTCAAAATATTGCTTAGATATTACTGGCAAATAATTTCCTTCATACGTGAACGTAGTTATCAATGGCAGGGACTTGAAAATATCTGAAGGGAACTCTTCAAATTTGTTGTAAGACAAACTAACGGAATGGATTTTGGGATTGTTGGAGAAAACTTCACTTGGTAAGTTTTCCAATTCGTTGTTATTTAAAGATATAGATGTAAGTTCTTCAAGAGGTTTCAGCATATTTGAAGTAAAAGTTTTTATTTTGTTGTTATCTAATATTAAAGTTCTCAGGAATGACAATCCCAAAAATGTTTCGTCTGTAAGAGTATCGATTTCGTTATCGTTTAGACTAATATATTCAATACTTTTTAGGTCTTGAAAAGCGTTAGGTTCAATTTTATTAATTGCGCAGTTTGGTAAATACAGTTGCTTCAAGTTCTTCAAACCAGAAAACCCATGGCTTCTTAAAGTTTTCAATTTTTTATTATTTTTCAGATGGATATCCTCAATGCTATTAAGGTCTTTAAAAGTATAGGGCTGCACTTCTTCCAAATCATTATCGTCAAGATATAAAATTGTTAGAGATGATAAACCTTTGAAACCCTCACTTTCGATCACCGAAATTTTATTTTTGGCAAGTGTTAAATATGTTACCTCTTCTAGACCTTCAAAAGTTCCGTTTTGAATGTCTTGTATGCTATTGTTATTGATATAGAGACCATTAATATTTTTAAGATTAACAAAACTTCCAGGAGCAATTTCTTCGATATTGTTGTCATGTAGCCGCAGTTCGGTCAAAGAAGCAACATCTTTAAATAAGTTTTGATCCATGGATGTCAGTTTGTTGTGCCCCAAATTTAGTAGATTCAAATTTTTGAGTTCCTTAAATACATCATCAGGTAAATTTTGAATGGCATTCCCTTGTAAATTTAAATCTTTCAACTTACTAAGTTCCCAAAACGAACTTACTTCGATCGTCTGCAAAAGATTGTTTTGCAATTTTAATGTCCTTAATTTTTTCAAATCATTGAACGCTCCTGTTTCGATATTTGTAATGTTATTATTATTCAGATGCAAGTCGATTAAATGTATCAACCCTTTAAATAAATTACTTGTTATAGATTCAAGTTCATTGTGCATTAAATTAAGAGATCTTAAGTCAGGAACATTTTCAAATATTTTATCTGAAAGGCGGGTAATTTGATTAACGCCCAAATGTATGCTGGTTAACTTGGGTAAATTTTTGAAAGTATCTTCGTCTAAATATGTTATCAAATTACCAGATAAGGAAATCGAATTTAAATTTGTCAATCCGTCCAAAAGATTTTTTGGAATTTCTTTAACTTTATTGCTTGCTATATTGAAAGATTTCAATTTGGACAAACCTAATAGTAAATTTTCGTCCACATTCTCAATGTTATTATTAGATAATTGCAGTGATTCCAAAGCATTGAGTTGTTGAAATATTGTAGCGGGCAAAGAAGTTAGAAGATTTTCGTTTAAATTCAAATTTTGAAGTTTTTTGATTTCTTTAAATACATTTTCGTCTAAGCTTGCAATTTTATTACTACGCAGATTGATCCTTGTGAGTTCGGTATTGAATTTAAAAATATCAGCTGATAACTCGACAAGTTCGTTATCCAATAACTCGAGTGATTCCAATTTTTTTTAATTTTTGAACACGTCTGGTTTAAGACTCTCTAATTTGCTACTATGTAAATCGACGTCGGTGAGATTTTCTAAGTTCTCAAAAATTTCTTGAGGAAATTCCGGTACATTATTATAATAGAATAGAAAACGTTTTAACGCACCAAGTTTGGAAAATGCTTTTCCATCAATTTTTCCAATTGTGTTTGATCCTAGGTGTATTTCTTCTAAAGATGTCAGTTTTTCGAACACGTTTGCAGGAATTTCTGTAATGTTGTTAGATATCAATTTGAAAGTCTTCAAGTGGGTGATGGTATCGAACAATTCGGGTGTTAAGTAATCCATTTCGCTATTTTCGATTTCCAATCCTGCAAAATCTTCGATTTTAACCTCATTTCTTGCTATGCATTTGTCCACTTCATTTATTAATTCCTTTCCCGAATCAATGTTTCCGCAAAGGATTCTATTCTGAAACCTGTAATAGCACTCTGGGTCGGCTTCAGTTGGCAGCAGGAGGTACCAACAAAGTAACAAAACTAATTTTGATTTAAGCAGTCTCATTTTTGATCTGAAAGAGTACCTGATATATTTTTTGTTAAAATAATGAACTCAAAGTTTCGCGTAATTTTGTTTTTGTATAATTATCAAAGATAAGAACGTCGAGCATTTGGTAATTGCACTTCAGTGGCGTAATAAGATGAAAAAATGTAATTTTATTTTATTTGGATACGTACCACCAATAGAACACCTCGAAATTGCCCACTAATGATTTGATGCTTGAACTGCAAACGAAGATTTCAGAATGTCCTACTCCAGACAATATTATTTATATCACCTCTCTCGGAATTATCTTCTTAAGGTTAACCAAAATTAACTAAGTGTACAAGGACGATAAGTGAATTCAATCAACACATAATAATTGTAACAGATAAAACATGGAAAATATTAGCAATATTTATAAAAACAAAAAATAATCTCAAAATTGAAATACCACTTATTTTTACTTCAAAGAGGGGAGTAAAAATGTTTTGTCTTGACCATTTTTACTTCCTATATCTTGATTATGAGTTTTCAGGACCTTAATGTACAACCCATTTTATTTTTGAAATTTTACACCTTTTATTTTTTGAAAAACTTTTATTAATTGAACCTGATACCCTAACGATCAACATTGCATCAAATTTTTATCTTGTTTAATTCTTGATAAGGATGAGTGAAGTATTTTCTGAATTAGTATTCAATCGTATACAATTACCTCTTCGACGTTTAAATATTTTTTGTAAATCTCATCGATCACTGCTTGACTTAATTTGTTTTCTTCCAAAGAGATCCCCACGAGTGAAGTCATGGTATCAAAAATGTGTGGATTTAAATCACTGATGCTGTTATTTCTGAGTTCCATATTGTAAACTTGTTCAAGTCCAACGAAATGTGATGCAGCAAGGACCTTAATTTTATTGTCGGATAAATCCAAAGTTTTTAATTGTTTAAGATCTTCAAAAGCATTTTCTTCTATGGATTCAATCCCGCAGTTCTTTAAAGTTAGATATAATAAACTTGATAAATTTTGAAACAGTTTTTTGTTTAGTACCGGTACATTATTTCCTTCATAGTTAAATGTATTTATCAACGGCAAGGACTTAAAAATATCGGAAGGAAACGCTGCGAACCTGTTGTAGCCGAAGAAAACGGAATCAAGATTAGCATTGTTGGAGAAGACGTCGCTTGATAATTTTTCCAGTCGATTGTTATTCAGCGAAATACTTGTCAGTGCTCCAAGAGGTTTCAGGATATCCGAGGTGAGAATATTTATTTTATTATTGTCCAGTAATAACATACGAAGAGATGATAATCCCATAAAGGTCTCGTCTGTAAGGGTTTCGATTTCGTTACGATCTAGACTGAGATACTGGACAGTTCCTGAACCTTGAAATGCCTTGGGTTCAATTTTATTGATGGCATTGTTTGACAAAAATAAATGAAGCAAATTATTTAAACCTGAAAATGCATGGCTTCTTACGGTTTTCAATTTTTTATTATTGTTCAGATTGATATCTTGAGTGCTGTCAAGGCCTTTGAAGGTATAGGGCTGCAGTTCTTCCAAATCATTGTCGTTGAGATATAGGTATATTAGAGATGACAAACCTTTGAAACCTTCCGGTTCAATTGTCGAAATTTTGTTTTCGTCAAGTGATAAATATGTTACCGATTGTAAACCTTCAAATGTTCCACTAACTATGCGGTTAATGGGATTGTTATTCAGTTGGACACTGGTAACATTTTTAAGATTTGTGAAGCTTCCAAGAGCAATTTCTTCGAAATTGTTGCTATACAGCCGTAGTTCGGTTAAGGAAACTAGATCTTTAAAAATGTTTTTATCCAAGGAAGTCATTTTATTTGCTGCTAAATTGAGCAAATTCAAAGTTTCGAGTCCTTTAAATATATCACCTGGTAAATTTTTAATAACATTTTCTTCTAAATTTAAATTTACCATACTTTTGAGTTTCCAAAACGTGCTGACTTCGATGGTCTCCAAAAGATTATTATGCAATTCTAGAGTTTTTAAACTGTTCAGGTCGTCGAACGCACCAATTTCGATATTTGTGATTTTGTTGTTATTTAACTGCAAATATGCCAAATCTATTTGATTTTTGAATAAACCGCTTGTTATGGATTTGAGTTGATTGTATCCTAAGTTGAGAGTTACTAACGTAGGAACATTTTGAAATATTTTATCTGGAAGCGCACTGATTTGATTGTTACTCAAATCTAAATTAGTCAACTTGGTCAAATTGTTAAACGTAGTTTCATCTAAATGTGTTATTAAATTATCCGGTAAGTCAATCCAAAATAAATTTGGTAAACCGTTAAAAAAATTCTTTGGGATATCTTTAACCTTATTGCTTCCTAAATTGAAAGATTGCAATTTGGCCAAACCCGACAATAAATTTTCGTCCACATTTTCAATGTTATTGCTAGACAACCATAAAGATTCCAGAACACCAAGATCTTGAAATATTGTTGGTGGCAACGAACTTAAACGGTTTTCGGATAAAAACAGATTTTGAAGTTTTTTCGAATCTCCAAATATATTTTCGTCTAAGTTTGTAATTTTATTACTGCGCAGATTAATCGTGGTGAGATCTTTATTGAATTTGAAAACATCAACTGGTAACTCTTCCAGTTCGTTATTCAATAACTGGACTGATTTCAAATTTTTCAGATTTTTGAACACGTCCGGCTTAAAACTCTTTAATTTGTTACTATGTAAATCGACGTCGGAAAGATTTTCTAAATCGTCAAAAATTGCTTCGGGAAATGCTGGCACTGTATTATAATAAAATATAAACCGTTTCAGCGCGGCAAGTTTCCAAAATGCCTTTTGGTCAATTTTTTCAATTGTATTTAATCCTATGTTTATTTCTTCTAATGATGTCAGCCTCTCGAACGCGTTTTCAGGAATTTCTGTAATATTACTAGATAAAAGTTTAACTTGCTTTAAGTGGGGAATGGTATCGAACAATGCAGATGTTAAGTAATTTATCTCGCTGTTTTGGATTTCTAATCCTTTAAAATCTTCGATTTTCACATTTTGTCTTTCTGCACAATTGCCAATTTCATTTATTAATTCTCTTCCTGAGGTGATTTTATCACAAGCAATTGTATTCGAAAATGTGTGAGTACATTTCAAGTCTGCTTCAATTGGAATCGGGAAGTACCAATAAAGTAGTAATATTAATTTTGATTGGAAGGACTTCATCTTTGATCTGAAAATGTAATGCACGTTTTAAAATTTCTTTTTACCATCACGCACTGGCGCAGAGTTAAATATGAATTATTTTCAATACCTAATAAAATAATTAATTATTTTACTTTTAACACTGATAACACAAACTACTATTAGAATTAAAAATTACGTAATGAACACAACAATTTTTTGTTTACATCTAATTAACAATATTGTAAAAAAATTTCAGAAAAACAGGTCACTTCAAATTAACTAATACAAGGAATTTTCCAGTTATGGAGTGGTAAAATTAATTTTGGAAACATACCGGCAGTGAAAAATCTTATGATGGATCACTAATTATATAATGCTTGAGCTACACACGTAGGTTTTCAAGTGTCCACCTCGAAATTTTATTATTTGATTCGTTTTACGGAGGATCATCATCATTTATGTTAAGGTCAATCGAAATTAACCAGATTGTACAAGGACGAGAGACGATTCCAGTAAACATGAATATTTTACAAATATATTATTATTTATTGGAAATTACCATAGGCGCCCATAAGATTTTTGTTCGTGCTAAAATCGAAATCTAGAAATTGGCAAAGCTTTTTGGATTTTTATTTATTTTAAATGTTGTACATTTTAACAAATCAACAATAGGTATTCAATAATATACAGTATCGTCAACTTTAACATTTTTTTTATATATTTCATCGATTACTGCTTGGCTCAATTTATTTTCATCTAAGTTGATCCTGGTGAGTAGCGTCATCGTATCAAAAATACGTGGATTTAAATCACTAATGCTGTTATTACTCAAATCTAAATTGTATACTTGTTCGAGTCCAACGAGATGAGATGCAGCAAGCACCTTAATTTTATTGTCAGATAAATCTAAAGTTTTCAATTTGTTTATATTTTCAAATGCATTTTCTTCAATTGATTCAATTCCATTGTACTTTAAATTTAGATATAATAGATTCGATAGATTTTCAAAATATCTCTTAGAGATTTCTGGTAAATTATTTCCTTCGTACCTGACCGTAGTTATCAATGGCAGTGACTTAAAAATATCTGAAGGGAACTCCCCAAATTTGTTATAAGACAAACTAACGGAATGGATTTTGGGATTATTGGAGAAAACGTCACTTGGTAAGTTTTCCAATTCGTTGTTATTTAAATCAATAGATGTAAGTGCTCCAAGAGATTTAAGATTATCTGCAGTAAGAGTATTTATTTTGTTTTTATTTAATGATAAGGAACCAAGAGACGATAATCCCACAAATGTTTCGTCTGTGATAGTGTCAATTTCGTTACCATTTAGATCAAGATGTTGAATACTTTCCAGACCTTCGAAAGCGTTGTGTTCGATTGTGTTAATCGCACAGTTTACTAAATACAGTTGCCTCAAGTTCTTCAAACCAGAAAATCCATGGCTTCTTAAAGTTTTCAGTTTTTTGTTTTCATTTAGATGGACATCATAAGTATTGTCAAGGTCTTTGAATGTGTTGGGTTGCAATTCTTCTAAATCATTATCGTTGAGATATAAAAATATCAGAGCTGGTAAACCTTTGAAACCTTCACTTTCAATTTCCGAAATTTCATTGTGGTCAAGTGATAAATACGTTACCGCTTCCAGACCTTCAAATGTTCCATTCTTAATGATTTTTATGCTATTCTTGTTGATATCGAGACTATTTATATTTATAAGATTAATAAAACTTCCTGGAGCAATCTCTTCGATATTGTTGTCACGTAGTCGTAGTTCAGTTAAAGAAGCAACATCTTTAAATAAGTTTTCATCCAAGGAAGTCAGTTTGTTCTTCGCCAAATTTAGTAACTCCAAAGCTTTGAGTCCTTTAAATACGTCACCGGGTAAATTTTGAATGCTATTCTCTTCTAAATTTAATTTTTGTAATTTAGTAAGTTCCCCAAATGTACTTACTTCGATCGTCTGTAAAAGATTGTTTTGCAATTCCAATGTCCTTAATTTTTTCAAATCATTGAACGCTCCTATTTCGATATTTGTAATGTTATTATTATTCAGCTGCAAGTCGATTAAATGTATCAACCCTTTAAATAAATTGCTTGTTATAGATTCAAGTTCATTGTTCATTAAATTGAGAGATCTTAAGTCAGGAACATTTTCAAACATTTTATCTGAAAGGCTAGTAATTTGATTAACGCCCAAATGTATGCTGGTTAACTTGGGTAAATTTTTGAAAGTATCTTCATCTAAATATGTTATCAAATTCCCAGGTAAGGAAATCGAATTTAAATTTGGTAATCCGTGAAAAAGATTTTTTGGAATTTCTTTAACTTTATTGCTTGCTAAATTGAAAGATTTCAATTTGGACAAACCCAATAATAAATTTTCGTCCACATTCTCAATGTTATTATTAGATAATTGCAGCGATTCCAAAGAATCAAGTTGCTGAAATATTGTAGCGGGCAAAGAAGTTAGAAGATTTTCGTTTAAAACCAAAGTTTGAAGTTTTTTGGTTTCTTTAAACACGTTTTCTTCTAAGCTTGCAATTTTATTACTTCGCAGATTGATCGTTGTGAGTTCGGTATTGAATTTAAAAATATCAGCTGGTAACTCTTCAAGTTCGTTGTCTAATAACTCGAACGATTCCAATTTTTTTAAATTTTTGAACACGTCTTGTTTAAGGCTCTTCAATTTGTTACTATGCAAATCCATATAGGAAAGATTTTCTAATTCGTCAAAAATTCCTTCGGGGAATCCCGGAACTTTATTATTATAGAATATAAAACCTTTTAACGCACCAAGTTTAGCAAACGCTTTTCCATCAATTTTTTCAATTGTGTTGGATCCTAAGTATATCTCTTCTAAAGATGTCAGTTTTTCGAACACGTTTGCAGGAATTTCTGTAATGTTGTTATTTAACAATTTGACAGTCTTTAAGTGAGTGATCGTATCGAACAATTCGGGTGTTAAGTAATCCATTTCGCTATTTTGGATTTCCAATCCTTTAAAATCTTCGATCTTAACCTTCTCTTTTCCTATGCATTTCTGAACTTCATTTATTAACTCTTTTCCCGAATTAATGTTGTCGCAAGCGATTGCATTCCAAAGTCTGTAATTGCATTTTGGCGTTGAGGTAATTGGGTTGGCTTCACTTGGCATTAGGAAGTACCAGAAAAGTAATAAAGCCAATTTTGATTTTAGGATTATCATTTTTGATCTGTAAGAGTAATACATTTTTGTTAAAATGATTTTAATTCATACATTGCATAATGAACACAAATATGTCTAATAATTTTATGAAGATGAACCAATGAAAATTTATTTTATTTGGATACGTACCACCAATAAAACACTTCAAATGGACCACTAATAGTTTGAAGCACATGAAGATTTGAAAGTATTCAACTCGGACAATATTATTTATATCACCTCTCTCAGGATTATCATCTTAAGGTTAGCCAAAATTGACAAAATGTGCAAGGACGTCAAGCGATTTCGATAAACACGTAATTAAACAGATAAAACATAGAAAATACTTTGAATATTTTTTATAAAAAATTGAAATAACCAGAAATAAAATTTAAATTTAATAAGAACAGCAACTGACGTTGTTAACTTTAAATAAAGAAGTAAAGGACACAGGGGTGTGAGTAAAAATGTATTGTCTTGGTCATTTTTATTTCTTGTATCTTGAATATAAAGCTTTAGGGCGCTTTTTATTTTTAAAATTTAACACCTTTTATTTTTTGAAAATATTTAATACTTTCATTTAAACTAACCTTGATACCTTATCGACCAATACCTATTGCATCACATGTTTATCATAGCAAATTCTTGATAAATGTGAGTGACGTTTTTTTATTAATTGCTATATCCAATTTTTGAATAATTGTTAATGGAAATTCATGGACTTCAGCAATTTGGCAAATTATTAGAATTATTGTTATATGATTTCTTGTTATTATGATCTCAATAATAAAAAAAAAAACACTAAACTGGATTTTTACTCACGCACAGTCTACCTGCTGGCTCCAGGTCACATTATAAATTACCTAAATACTTTTCTGGATTGAAATTGAGGGTGTGAATATCGATTATTCCCTTTTTTCACAAAAACCAAATTATTGAACTATTAACTTTTTTTTTCACTTTTTCAGCATTGTTTAAAAACATTTCCAACAGATTATACTTACCTAAAAAAGCACAATAATAATATTGAATATTTAAATTACAAATGTATTACTTAATTATTAAGTAGGTACCTAATTTCTAATTTAACAATTAAAGCAAATTTATTAAACATAATTGGCCGATAGATGCGCTAACACCAATATAAATTTCATGAATTTAGGGATAATGTAACGGAAGTAGACATGCGCTTTTGGACAGGAATAACCGGAAGTACGATTGGACCACAGGGGGTCTAACAGCACCAATAACACACAACCACGCCTTTCGTTACAGAAAGGGTTAAAAAATATTTATTAATAAATTAAAACATACTTCAACATAGATGCATGTAGTTTTTAAAAAAGTCAAATCCGGAATTTTAATTAATTTTGTCCCCAAGTTAAGTACTCTTTCTATTTTTCACAAATGAAGTTTAAATTATTTTTTTGCCAACAGGATCACAACTTAATTAACGGATCAAAAATTATTTTTCTCTCCAGGAAAGGTCAAATTTTTAGCTTATCCTCATTCGAACGCAAATTTAAACTTCTTCGAATTACAAGAGTGTTAATGAGTAGAGTGATCAAAAAATCATTAAGCTGAAAAATTCGTGATGAATTGGAAAGGGTTCTTACTTTATTCGGCCGAACATCGGCAGATGCAGGGGGTGAATTTCCCTGGGCTTTAATATTTTTCTAATTTTTTAAAATTTTAAAAATGAGCTTGGACGAGATTTCAGGAAAATCCCTTTCGGCTTCTTGCATATTTGCTCGATTTGCTGCAAAGCTGAAAAAATTGATAAAACGCTTTTGCTTCTTGTAACTTAATAAAGCAAATAATTTATATTCAAATATGCATTTGTGATCTCAAAAGGGCGTGTTTAACAAAAGGGGCGTCGTTGCATCCCCTACTGATTTTACAGGTGCTTTACGGCGTCTCTATCTTTAATTTTATCATTCACTGCTATTCATTCCGTCAAACACTTTACATCACTTCTTGTAAAAATTATTAGTGTAACCGATTAATTATCACACTTAATGCGAAGAGTATCATGATAACATTACAAAGTTAATTTAATTATGGTGATGCTTTCTCATTAAATCGTGCAAGTTATGAACCAGGATCAAGAAGTTCCATCGTCGACTGATTATTCGAGATTTGTGAGTATATAATTATTGTTCTTATAATTTGGGGCTTGTGGTTGTTTTTAAAATCTCCGGTCGATTTTTTTAGTATAAGTAAATCAATAAATTCCACCTTGATATTTACCTCCAGATAAAAACTTATAATCAAATCATCGTGAATGCGTCTTTTGCAAATCTAAATCGATTTCTTAATCAGGAAATAAGACAATTTTGAAATACTTAACGACGTTTTCGATTCCGAACGCTTAAAATTGTTATTGTGAATTTTGTATTAAAATTTTTATAGTATTACGAATGGCTTTCAGGTATTTAAAGTAAATTAACTTTTATTGGGTTACATGGGGTAATGAATGGGTGTTTGAAATTTTAATCACATAATGAAACTGCTATAGACACAAAATACAATAGTGGAGAAACAAACAATAGTAACGAAACACCTAAACTGTCACTTTGATGATATAACAGTGTAGGCCTCTTTTAATGTTGTTGCTTGCAATGGCTAAGAAATTTTCGTTGGAAAAAAATTATTTTCTACAAGCAATTTTTCAAATCGAGAAGATCACTTGCTTTTGAACGTCGATATTGCATAAGATTACCAATCGGTTCAATTAAAAGTTATTTTTGCTATAAAAAGGTATATGCCAACCCTGTAGGCAATTCAAGAAGTGAAATGACTAAGGGATGTGAACAAAAGCAACACACTGTCACTGTTTGCACAAGTCATTCAGTCATTACAGTAATTGGCTGTCACATTTTCTAATAATTTAGCTACTTTGTTAAATTCCTTTGCTATTATGGATTTAAAGAAAGCCATTGTCAACTAACTGATTTTTTTAATGTATATAATATTTTATAAAACTTTGACTTCAATTTCTTTCTGACCCAAATAGGTTTTACAATTTTATTAATTTTACTTCTAAAATAGAGGGTAGAAACATCGGAGGAGGAAAATCTATTTGTACGATTTCGCAAATACCCTTTCTCTGCTTGGTTCCAAGGGCTGGCAATTTAAAATGAGTTACCA
The DNA here is from genome assembly GCA_963170105.1 of Cantharis lateralis. Taxonomy (NCBI): domain Eukaryota; kingdom Metazoa; phylum Arthropoda; class Insecta; order Coleoptera; family Cantharidae; genus Cantharis; species Cantharis lateralis. The sequence goes on from OY720629.1 coordinate 37,446,614, forward strand.
CTGTGTCCAAGTCATTTGAGTCCGATGATACATGAAGATAGCGACGGTACATTGGCCAGTACTTGAGATGAATTGTGTTTATTGATGTTGTTTTTAATTCTGATCAAATAATTTTGTTAAAATGAAACAAAATAAGTGAATTTGTTACGCGATGTGTCCACTCTGACCATAGAGATGTTAGTATTCACCATTGGATTTTTCCTTGTTCAGGATAACCAATCCACCATTATTCCAAAAATTAAGCGCTCCATTCGGGTAATGATGGATTGGTTTCTTCTCTAGCCATTTGTACTTTTTGGATTTCTTAATATTTATTTTAGGTTGACGGCCTTTCACGCGGATAACATCATTTAATTTCGGTTGGTTTACTATTGAAAAGATGATAAATTTTAATTTAAATCTTATGGGTGTGTCGTATTAACAAAACATGATATATGACCATTTAACCCTTTCGCTTTTGAACGACAAGCCTTTATTGACAGCGATAATTAAGGGGTTAAGGTACATACTTTTCATTAAGTAATCCAATATTCTATATTAATAATTGTTTCCTAATTTTAATATCCAGAAATTTTTTTGTAGCCTTCATTCGTTTAAGTTTACTCGCGTCGCGTCGTCGGTGGGTTTATGGTTTATTACAAATCAAATATCTGGTGGAAATTAATTAATTTTCCTATATCAAACCCTAAAATTGTTGAATGTTAACAGGGATGCTTGTTAGGAACATCATTGGCTCCCACTTGTTACCAACAACACCTCGACCCCTACAAGACAATACCCCTGTCTGGTGAGCAAAAACATCACTTAGAATAATAAAAATTACGCTATATAAATTAAAAATGGTATGTTTTAGTTCCATTCCCTGCTGACTGGAGAGAGCCCTGGCATCAAGAAGGTAAGCGTACCAAGTATTGCATAATTGATTACCACAAATGCGAGCATTTAACCCCTGGTACTAAGTAAAATACATTAACTAAACAATGCCCATTATATAGCCGTTCTTCTTTACTAGTTCGACAAGGATTTAATGAAAAGAGAAGCAAAGCGTTGCGTAACCATAATTTTAATGCATTCACCTGTTGTTTTCTCATCAATGATGCAAGGTCTTAAATGATGGACTAGGGTCCATTGGGAATAACAAAAAGTGCTCTTTTGAAATTTACTCTTTTAGATAATTTAAACTTTTTTTTATATTGCCATACATTTTTATGAGTAAAAATTTTTGCTTTCTGCCATCAGGTAGCAGTTGTGGAACGGATGACGGCGAACAGTACGTTCCAGATTCTGATTATCCTTCCAATAACAACAATGTAAATGGTATGTAAATTTTTAAATTAATTTTCCAAAATTATGAGGTAAGCGAAAACAAAAAGCACTTATCGGTTCCTGGTTTTATTCTATAACAATTTCCAAGTGATATCGAAAAATACCCCGGGGTTATAATTTTTAATCATCTGCAGATTAGACATCCCCTTGTAAAGTCAATATGCAAACTGTTTGTATAAGATTTAAAAATTGTAAAATTTTATTGCAGAAGCAGTTTTATCCATTTAGCAATTTGGTTTTGTTTTCAATCATCAAATTAAATATTTAATTGATATTTCGTAGATATCGATCACGTACGGCTCTCGAAAAAGTGGGTTGCCACAATGCCATTATCGGAAAATGAAGAATATGATAAACTAATTACTAATTTGATTTAGAATTTTGCCCAGCTGGATGTCACGTCGAGCACTCCGACGAGGCTTAAGGGGAAAAATTCTATTTTGTTGTAAGAGCTATTTTGATTAATGTTAATGATCATTAATTACTTCTTATTACTCTTTGATGTTATTAATTGGTTCAGTTATGAGGAAAAATATAAAATTTTCCGTAAGGCAAGAACTGTGGTAGACGTCGACATAAAGAGAGCAACCCCGCGGAGCTATAAGTTTGGAATATACAAATACCAAATAGATGTTTCTCCTCGAAAAGAACCTTTGACAGGTGATCTCAGCACCCAGCATGTTCGCGATTACTATCGTCAAACGTTTACCTTTGTAATATGCATACACCTTGACAGGATCAAATAAACAATAATAAAAATATGTTCAGCTTGTACCCTCATTTCATTATTAATTTAAGTTACAAATAATTTTTTTCTTTTGTAGAAGTAAAACCTGAAAACACGCCGGAGTCGCTTGAAAATTTAACCAAAATGTCGAGCTACACGTCTATTCCCACATATTCGACAAGTGAGGCATTTGAAAATCATTGCACTTCCGCCTACACTCCTTCGGGATGTTTTTATTCCAATACTACTTCAAGGTAAACCTTTTTTTCTTTCATTTCCTTCAATTTCGGAATTACAGTTAGGCAGTTGAAAAAATTTGTTTCGTGCAGATAAATGAAAAAGTAAGCTTGCAAAAATTTAATCGAAAATGTAACCTATTGATTTTTCAAATTCAATAGCCGAGCACAGAATTATGTGAATTAATATGCGGCATTGTGAAATAAAATTTTATACTGCGAATATTAACTGAAATGCCAAAACAAATTTTAATTAAATGGTTGTTTTTATCGAAAAGCGTATTAGATCCAGCCAAGTCTCTCATAGAATGGGTCATCGATTTAAGAAAGTTAAACTTAGAATTTCACATTTTATGTAAGCTTTTTAGTGGAATAATTGAATATCTTTGGTTTCAGGTCAATGACTACTGGACACAGAATAAGCCCAGATGTAGTGCAGTACAACGATCACTTGCAAACCTTCACGAATCATTTAGGAACTGAAATACCCATCAAGCAAGAGCCTGCCGATAGAGAATTTGACGGTAAAAGGCTTTTTAATAGAATTTTTTAAAAAATGCAATTGCGTTCCATTGTATTTATTCCAACTTGTGGTTGCATAGCGCATTTATTATACGAAATCTAATTTGACTTCCCGGCGTTGCACTTCATTCATATTCAGACGGGCTGATCAAAATCGAGTAGCACAAAATTGAAAAGTTTTGCATGAAGTCTTATATTATAATATGTTTATCCGGCAAAAACGTGCGTTGTAGATTTTTAATCGAAGAAGAATCAATTTTAATTTTCTATAAGAAAGCGTTAAAAATTACGTCACGTTTACTTATACAACGAGGGCGAGGGAAACTTTTCTAACCGGAAATTATATGATATGTGTTTATAAAAATACTGTATTTTGAAAATTATTAGTAAAATTTTGCAAGTTTATTAATATTGATTAACGTCAATTTATATCTTCGCTACTGTTTATGCACCCGAGGGCCACCGCTAAAAGGTATTGCAAACAAGCTCCATTTAATATTAACCCTTTGTAGGCGATTACACCCCCGTATTACAGAATACTCCGATGTAGTTTGTTTGTACTTTACTACGTTTAATCGACGATGATATTAAAGATGCGGTCTTAATTATTCAAACTTACATTAAACTTGTTAATTAATCACTACATGTTACCAATACTGCATATTATAGCAATTTTTACTAATTCCATTTTTTTTCGTAAGCACCAAAATTTGATGTTGCCTCTGTCATTACTATGTAAATTTTAATTAATATAAATGAAAGCAAATTTATCAATTATTCATTTTGCTTGTAGTTCTGAAAATCGTTAATGTTGATACGTAATTATCTTCCATTAGGATTACAATGCATGCGTGCATTTCGAAAGCAATCAAAATTATAATTTTGAATTTTAAAAACTATTTGACTTAACATGGTTAATATTTTAGGCAAATTACAAGAAGGGTAACTTACACAAAGGGTTAACTGTAAGATTAATTATCGTATTAAGCTGCTTTGTTTTCTGCTAAAAGGCTGCTTGTATATGTACAGGGGTGGCCCGATCCGATGTTTTCGTAATATATTTTTTTTTAATTTCAATTTTAAAATGTTTATACTACAACTTACTATACGCTCACGAAACCCCTTTCATATTCATTCGTTACCTTCTTTTCAATAAATTAAAACTTCCAATACAAACTTAGTTGAAAATTTGAATATTGTTTTCTCTTTAAGGTAGTTATAACAAATTCGTGTACGAAAAAAACAGATTGCTTCCAAATACCACGAAAAACTGCTGGAAACACCCTCATGGAAACACAGGTTTTTATTTATAATCTTCATTTATTATTACGGCTCTAAACCATTATTTACAGGAACTTCCGAAAGGGCATTGGACGACAAAGTTCGCGATGCACCAGAAAATCGTCATGTGCAAAATTCTACAGGACGAAGAGGATCGCTTCAATTATGGCAATTTTTAGTTGCGCTCTTGGACGCACCAGATGCAAGTGCCGGATGTATAGCATGGACTGGAAGAGGAATGGAATTCAAATTGATCGAACCAGAAGAAGTGGCCAGACGTTGGGGAGCTCAAAAAAATCGGCCGGCTATGAACTATGACAAATTAAGCCGATCCCTTCGATATTATTACGAAAAGGGAATCATGCAAAAAGTTGCAGGTAGGAATAGAAATATTTATAATATATTATATCACTGATTTGAAACTTTTAGGAGAACGATATGTATATAAGTTTGTATGTGATCCTGAGGCTTTATTCAATATGGCGTATGGTACACATCAAGACACTACATTGAAAACGCACATCACTGCAAGGGTAGAAAATATAGGAACAAAGTCCGAAGCTCATCACTTAGCCTACACCGATATGCTCAATTTGTACAATTGTGGTATAGCACATTCCCATCCTTATCAGCACTTGCATCCGTATTTGCAAGACTCAAAACACTCACGATATTCATAATTTATTACCTTTCAGATTATTGACAAGAAGCCTAGATGGGCATAGCTTTGTCCCGGATGAATTTTCCTTCTCCATAATTTTTATTTAAATCAACAAACGGTCCATGGATTGGTACTTCTCTGCTATTTAATGCTTTGATACGGCCCGGTCAACATGTAAGATTTCCTTTCAGAAAATCATGTATACTAAGCCATTTTCTCGCAACTATGCTATCCTATAGTTTTTCTTAAAAAGTTAAAACATGTAAATAACTTTCTTGTGTAAAAATATTTCCCCATTATAAAAACTTTACCACGTTAAGAAATATCTAATGAAACTTATTATATGATATAAAATTTGTATTTTGAATCTATTACAGTGTCTGTATTAAATGTTTTTGAAAAATTAAAATTTCAAAACTTTTTACATAGTTTAATTTCTAAATCACGTCATCCAAATGGAAACTTTCACACTGATATGTGACACAGGTTCTGGGGATTAATATTATATACCTTATAATAGTTGTGTTGTTTATGTAATGTTTTAAAACATTAAAGCAGTACTTGTAAAACAGTAAAACATTTAGAAAATGCAGTATTATAAAAATTTATCCTATTAACTATAGCAACTGTAAAACGAAATTTCACACTGATTTTGATTTGATTTTCCAGTGTTTACCTATTCAATAAGTAAACTCTTAATTTCACAGGGTTCAACCTTTAACCTCTTCTTACAATACATAATATCTGTTCGTAATATCGTAATACCTCAATACAGTACAGAATTACATTTTGTTATTCCAAAATTGAAATTTTTAATCTTTCTCTATCAGGAGAGCAGAAGATCGAAGAGATGAAATTAAATAAGTCTGCCACTTCTTTTGCTTTATGTGTTCCTAATACTTCAATAAAGAATTACATTTGGTCATTCAAAAATTGCAATTTTTAATCGAACTGTATCAGGGGAGCAGAAAATTGAAGAGATGAAATTAAATAAGTCTGCCACTTCTTTTGCTTTATGTGTTCCTAATACCCCAATACAGTACAGAATTACATTTTGTTATTTAAAAATTGCAATTTTTAATCTTTCTCTATCAGGAGAGCAGAAGATCGAAGAGATGAAATAAATAAGACTGCCACTGCTTTTGCTTTATGTGTTCCTAATACTTCAATAAAGAATTACACTTGCTCATTCAAAAATTGCAATTTTTAATCGAACTGTATCAGGGGAGCAGAAAATCTAAGAGATGAAATTAAATAAGTCTGCCACTTCTTTTGCTTTATGTGTTCCTAATACTTCACTAAAGAATAAAATTTTGTCATTCAAAAATATCAATAACACCAAAGAGGTTTTCCTTTGGTTATTTTCAAAAATCTCAAAAAATTTAGATGGTCTTTTTATTGCATAAATCGACGTTTCCGGATGCGTAGAGTACGAAAAACACGATTGCGCGCGTTTATTTGCGTTTTTAAAAAAAATGTTAAAAAATTTAAATTGTCTCTATTTTCCATTGGACGACGTATTGCGATGCGTAGAGTACGAAAAACGCAATCGCACTCGCCGAAAACGCCGAAATGCGCGAGAAAATAGCAAAATAAAAAAGTTGCTTTTCCATCACTTTAAAGCCGAATAAAATGTAAATTATCATACTTACGTGAAATCTGCGCACGGCATTCGATTTTTCAGCCCAAATTACGCTAGAAACAGCCGAAAAAACTATAGATTTCGAACTTTCATTTTTTGGGGTAAAAAAAATCTAAGGTTAACCCCTTTGATTTTTTTCAAAAATCTCAAAAAATTTAGATGGTCTTTTTATTGCATAAATCGACGTTTCCGGATGCGTAGAGTACGAAAAACACGATTGCGCGCGTTTATTTGCGTTTTTAAAAAAAATGTTAAAAAATTTAAATTGTCTCTATTTTCCATTGGACGACGTATTGCGATGCGTAGAGTACGAAAAACGCAATCGCACTCGCCGAAAACGCCGAAATGCGCGAGAAAATAGCAAAATAAAAAAGTTGCTTTTCCATCACTTTAAAGCCGAATAAAATGTAAATTATCATACTTACGTGAAATCTGCGCACGGCATTCGATTTTTCAGCCCAAATTACGCTAGAAACAGCCGAAAAAACTATAGATTTCGAACTTTCATTTTTTGGGGTAAAAAAAATCTAAGGTTAACCCCTTTGATTTTTTTCAAAAATCTCAAAAAATTTAGATGGTCTTTTTATTGCATAAATCGACGTTTCCGGATGCGTAGAGTACGAAAAACACGATTGCGCGCGTTTATTTGCGTTTTTAAAAAAAATGTTAAAAAATTTAAATTGTCTCTATTTTCCATTGGACGACGTATTGCGATGCGTAGAGTACGAAAAACGCAATCGCAATAAAAAAAACGCAAAAATAAAAAAGTTGCTTTTCCATCACTTTAAAGCCGAATAAAATGTAAATTATCATACTTACGTGAAATCTGCGCACGGCATTCGATTTTTCAGCCCAAATTACGCTAGAAACAGCCGAAAAAACTATAGATTTCGAACTTTCATTTTTTGGGGTAAAAAAAATCTAAGGTTAACCCCTTTGATTTTTTTCAAAAATCTCAAAAAATTTAGATGGTCTTTTTATTGCATAAATCGACGTTTCCGGATGCGTAGAGTACGAAAAACACGATTGCGCGCGTTTATTTGCGTTTTTAAAAAAAATGTTAAAAAATTTAAATTGTCTCTATTTTCCATTGGACGACGTATTGCGATGCGTAGAGTACGAAAAACGCAATCGCACTCGCCGAAAACGCCGAAATGCGCGAGAAAATAGCAAAATAAAAAAGTTGCTTTTCCATCACTTTAAAGCCGAATAAAATGTAAATTATCATACTTACGTGAAATCTGCGCACGGCATTCGATTTTTCAGCCCAAATTACGCTAGAAACAGCCGAAAAAACTATAGATTTCGAACTTTCATTTTTTGGGGTAAAAAAAATCTAAGGTTAACCCCTTTGATTTTTTTCAAAAATCTCAAAAAATTTAGATGGTCTTTTTATTGCATAAATCGACGTTTCCGGATGCGTAGAGTACGAAAAACACGATTGCGCGCGTTTATTTGCGTTTTTAAAAAAAATGTTAAAAAATTTAAATTGTCTCTATTTTCCATTGGACGACGTATTGCGATGCGTAGAGTACGAAAAACGCAATCGCACTCGCCGAAAACGCCGAAATGCGCGAGAAAATATAGCAAAATAAAAAAGTTGCTTTTCCATCACTTTAAAGCCGAATAAAATGTAAATTATCATACTTACGTGAAATCTGCGCACGGCATTCGATTTTTCAGCCCAAATTACGCTAGAAACAGCCGAAAAAACTATAGATTTCGAACTTTCATTTTTTGGGGTAAAAAAAATCTAAGGTTAACCCCTTTGATTTTTTTCAAAAATCTCAAAAAATTTAGATGGTCTTTTTATTGCATAAATCGACGTTTCCGGATGCGTAGAGTACGAAAAACACGATTGCGCGCGTTTATTTGCGTTTTTAAAAAAAATGTTAAAAAATTTAAATTGTCTCTATTTTCCATTGGACGACGTATTGCGATGCGTAGAGTACGAAAAACGCAATCGCACTCGCCGAAAACGCCGAAATGCGCGAGAAAATAGCAAAATAAAAAAGTTGCTTTTCCATCACTTTAAAGCCGAATAAAATGTAAATTATCATACTTACGTGAAATCTGCGCACGGCATTCGATTTTTCAGCCCAAATTACGCTAGAAACAGCCGAAAAAACTATAGATTTCGAACTTTCATTTTTTGGGGTAAAAAAAATCTAAGGTTAACCCCTTTGATTTTTTTCAAAAATCTCAAAAAATTTAGATGGTCTTTTTATTGCATAAATCGACGTTTCCGGATGCGTAGAGTACGAAAAACACGATTGCGCGCGTTTATTTGCGTTTTTAAAAAAAATGTTAAAAAATTTAAATTGTCTCTATTTTCCATTGGACGACGTATTGCGATGCGTAGAGTACGAAAAACGCAATCGCACTCGCCGAAAACGCCGAAATGCGCGAGAAAATAGCAAAATAAAAAAGTTGCTTTTCCATCACTTTAAAGCCGAATAAAATGTAAATTATCATACTTACGTGAAATCTGCGCACGGCATTCGATTTTTCAGCCCAAATTACGCTAGAAACAGCCGAAAAAACTATAGATTTCGAACTTTCATTTTTTGGGGTAAAAAAAATCTAAGGTTAACCCCTTTGATTTTTTTCAAAAATCTCAAAAAATTTAGATGGTCTTTTTATTGCATAAATCGACGTTTCCGGATGCGTAGAGTACGAAAAACACGATTGCGCGCGTTTATTTGCGTTTTTAAAAAAAATGTTAAAAAATTTAAATTGTCTCTATTTTCCATTGGACGACGTATTGCGATGCGTAGAGTACGAAAAACGCAATCGCACTCGCCGAAAACGCCGAAATGCGCGAGAAAATAGCAAAATAAAAAAGTTGCTTTTCCATCACTTTAAAGCCGAATAAAATGTAAATTATCATACTTACGTGAAATCTGCGCACGGCATTCGATTTTTCAGCCCAAATTACGCTAGAAACAGCCGAAAAAACTATAGATTTCGAACTTTCATTTTTTGGGGTAAAAAAAATCTAAGGTTAACCCCTTTGATTTTTTTCAAAAATCTCAAAAAATTTAGATGGTCTTTTTATTGCATAAATCGACGTTTCCGGATGCGTAGAGTACGAAAAACACGATTGCGCGCGTTTATTTGCGTTTTTAAAAAAAATGTTAAAAAATTTAAATTGTCTCTATTTTCCATTGGACGACGTATTGCGATGCGTAGGGTACGAAAAACGCAATCGCACTCGCCGAAAACGCCGAAATGCGCGAGAAAATAGCAAAATAAAAAAGTTGCTTTTCCATCACTTTAAAGCCGAATAAAATGTAAATTATCATACTTACGTGAAATCTGCGCACGGCATTCGATTTTTCAGCCCAAATTACGCTAGAAACAGCCGAAAAAACTATAGATTTCCAACTTTCATTTTTTTGGGGGAAAAACCCTTTGGTTTTTTTCAAAAATCTCAAAAAAATTTCAGTAGTCCTTTTTTTCCATAAATTGACGTAATCCGATGCGCAGATTAGGTAATACAAGATATGTGCTCAATGTAAGCGTTCAAATCGAAGTAAAATTGCGGATTTAGCAAGAGCACCCGAAATTACATATCACAAACTTTAAAGCGAAATAAAACGTAAAATATTATACTTAGGGGAAATCTGCGCACGTCATTCGATATTCCTGCTCAATTTACGCTAGGAAAAGTCTGAAAAAGCTTTAGATTTTGCACTTTCACATTTTGGGGTCAAAAAACACCAAAGGGGTTAACCTTTTCTTTTACGAGAGTTTCCTGCACTATTCAAAATCTGTGCATACGACAAAGTTAATGAAGGAGGATTTGCCCCCTTTTTCCCCAGATAATGACTTCTTCTATAAAATTGTAATTGGAGGTGGAGCCACTGTTCTAATATTTGTTGTGTGTGGACCCTACATTTTCAAATATAACCTCAAAGAAGAAAATTGTAACAAATGATGAATATAATAGCAAATCTAATTCTAATTAGTTTTCTCTGTGAAAATGAGTGGAAGTAAACGATCCTGTTCGAAGAATGAGAATGATTTTTTTAGAAACTCCAATTTGCAAGATGAACTTAACATTTCGTCGTATTCCAGCTCAGAAGAAGATGAAACGAAAAAGTTTCAGATTAGTGTAATAGCATCACAAAATTTAGATGAATCGTTAAAAATAAGTGTTGACCCAAGTTTTAGTTTGTGTAACATATCTACTCCAATTGTAGAATCACAGGATTTTTATAATTCAAATCCTTCTCCGATTATAGGAACAGGAAAGTTGGATCGACTGTCACCTATCATGAATTCTACTTATAAGGACATATCTGAAGAATTATCACCAATAATAGGGCGAAAGCAATCCTGGATTAATAAACGACGCAAATTTCGTCTTTGTAGGAAATTTCAGTTGTCAGAATCGTTTTCGATAACCAAAAAAGATACCGAATTGCATGATATTAAAAACTATAAAAGTTTGTGTCCTACCACCCGTGAATTTAAATGTTCTGATGAGAATTTAGTGATAGGTTCATTTTCAAGTGATAATTTAGATCAAGTGGAAATTAATTCGGCCACCACTGATACATCGAGTGCAAAATCATTGAATGCAAAACCACTGTATCAAGAAAGTCCGAAAAAGAAGAAGAAATACAAAAAAGGCGGTTTAGCATTTCAGTTGGAAAAAGCTTTAGATAAACAGAAGGCGGATTTTGCTATATTTCGTCACGAACTGTTTTTGAGTAAAATGAACGAAAGGATAATGATAGACGATAGTTTGATGTTGATTATTAACATAAACAAAATATGGAAAGAGTATGGAGTTACAATGATTTATTGCGATTATTTAAATTTACACGATAATGTGAAATTGGTGCACCATTTTAAAATACAGGCTCAAAGTTGTTCAAGTAATGTCGATTTTGAAAAATGTTTAGTCATGGTTGGTTTTAATGTCACTCACAGTTTGAATATTAAAGTGGATGCTAGACTTAAAGTGTACCCACCTTTTAAGTCGAAAGTTATAAAATACAACAATAATGCAATTTATTGTCATTTTAACATTTCCAAAATATTTTCTGAAAAATAAAACGAACATTATTTTTGAAAATCTATTGTACCTGAAATGTATAATTTTATTTAAGTAATTTATGTTTTATTTTATTACATTTATATTTTTTAGAGAAACTCATTCATAATCGATGCTCAGGAGCAGAGTAATGTCATTATTAAAAAAGAATTTTACCATTTTTTAAGTTATTTTATAGTCACCTCCATACCCCCTTGTTAATATTATAGCAAAGAAATTAATTACTTACCATCGATGTAATGTGCATGTGACCGTCGATCCAATCCAGATGTGACTCCGTTACTACCATAAAGAAAATATTAGCTACTGTCCATCAGTGCAGTCTACATACGTCCATTTTACCATAATCAATATCAACACCTTCAAATTATATTTGCTTGAATTTGAGTAAACCTTTGCATTATTAATATTGTAGATATTATAAATAGAAAGTAAAATAAAAATTCATACACCAGACTTCTGACTGATAAAGCAATTAATTAGCAACGATGGTAATTATTAATTAAATCTATAGAAGTTTTAAAAAGAAAAAAAATGTATATTATTCAACTATCATCAATATTTACAATTTTACACATACGTATAAAAAATTAAAACTAACAATTAACAAAGTCACATGATTCTTTTTACTAATAATATGTAGTAGGGTACTAAAACAAATTATTCAAATTTACAAAAATATTCAGTTTTTAAAAACGTTAAAATAAACAGGACATCATAATAACATGTAGAATTAAAACAATAAAAGTTACGGAAGCGCGAAAAAATAAATAAAAATAAAAGTAATGAATTTCGTTATCTACAGGATGCTTCCAATTTAATGTGAAACAATTAATTTAGTTTCCTAATTTAACAATAAATTCTTTAATTTAGACCAAATTGGTACCCAATAAATGTTTTAAATAATTGAGGTAGATAACAAATTTTGTTTCTTTTCATAAAATTGTCATTCCAATTTTATTAAATTCGAAACACCCTATGTATTAAATTGACTTATGCATGATTTATTTCTAAATTTGATAAAAATCACAATAGCCTTTTGATTCTCTTAATGTTCAGTTTTAACTATCTTTTCAAGAGAGCTTTGGCACGTGCAGTAAGCCGTCTTACCCGCCCTCTACTGCTAACAGTGGTCACAATACCACTTTCACTGTCCTCACTACTGTCGTCACTCTCTTCCTCGCTCTCTTCTTTCACGTTTGAATTTCTGGCAGCAGATTCACTGTCAGAATCTTCAATATAACGCGCTCGTTTAACGCACCTACCAGAAGACGTGCGCATTTCATCGCTTTCCGAACTGACCCGACGCGTACCATTTCTAGTTCTGTTATATCGTTTCACATTTTTCCTTCTTCGTAAAACACGTTCATCCGAATCACCTGTATCGCGATCTTCACTACTATCTGACTTATGCCTACCGCCGTTTCTTCTTAACGGAGCTCTCCGTTTAATTCCGTTATCAACACTTCGCGTTTTTACAGTTGTTGGTTTATATGCAGAATGTTCACTGTCACTCGACGACTGCGACTCCGAACTCGAATTTTTTCCATCACTATTTTCACTTACTTTAAAATCACTGATATGACCGTTAGTTTGTGGTGCATTGCGAGCTGAAATAATTGCCTCCTTCACTTGCGCCACCGTTTCGTTGTCCGAAGAATCTGTGGCACTTTCTTTTAAAGTTGGTTGCTTTTTCGCCGCGTTTCGTTGACTTCTTTTTAAAATCCGTTTTGTTGACGTGTTTGTTCGTCTTTTCGCTGATTTCCAATTGAACAACAGATGACCCATGTGCTCTTCAAACTTGGCAGATAATCGTATTGTCATAGCATAAATCTATAAGCAGAAAGTATTACTTAACCCTTAAGTACTGACATACAGTTAATGGGATGTAGTCACTGACGTATCTTCTACGAGACTACCGTGTTTAAAATGTTTTTTAGAAGGTGATTTCAAAAAAAATCGAATATATTTTAATATGGTCGTGTACTTACATTTATTTAGTATGATATCAATCCAATACTTACTTAAAAATAACACATATGCTTCAGAAATAAAATTTATTATGAGTAGTTGCGAAAATAAATTACGGGAAATACAGTTGTTTTAAAAACTGCGGTAGTCTGTCAGACTACGGGTCAGTACTTAAGGGTTAAGTTAGGAATAAACTTGAGATCAAAATTTTACTCACCCTTGATCTTTTATTCGTATTGTAATTTTTTGAATTTTGAAAAATTATCCTCATATCTTTGGAAAATTCGATTGGACTTTCGTAATTACCACCCAGTAGTTCTTCCTTCACGGTACCCAAATCCATCGGAGTGTCTATCACTTGGAAATAATCTAAAAATGACATGAAGTAAAGAATTTTGGAATGAGCTGAATGAAGATTTTAATTCATGTAAACCGAGTGAATGGATTATCTTGTTAAGAGATAAGGATAAAAGGATTTAAAGAAAGTGTTCCGTTAGCAATTAGCAAACTAAACCATGAAAACTATAATTAAATCAAGACGTTCACGTCCTATTCACCAACTTAGTCAACCTTGCATTAAGGAAAGGGCATGATTGGGTAGAGTATGTTTAAAATAAATTGTGAAGCTACAAACCTGGATGTCTCAGATGATCGACGGGCATTCTAAAAGGTTCGGAGTCTTCACAAGCTAACAAGTCATCCAAAAGAGACCTGGCTTCGTGCTTCCAGTCATCTGGATTCTTTAATTGTGGAGTAACAGTTTTTACACTTCGGCTTCTACTAGTCGACGGTCCTGGAAGATTTTCTTCACTATCTGAAGATTGGTAGGAATCCATCAGTTGATGATAAATAACACCAACTTCGACGTTTTCATCAGAGCAACACCTGTAATATAATGTTACCGTGGCTTATAAAAATCAAAAAGTAACTTACTCAATAATTCTCAAACAGAGTTCGCTAATTATGCGAGCTTGTTTTACAATGATACTGTGCGGTTCGTTAAACTTCTCTGCATTCGTAGCCAAATACCGGACATCAAACTGTACGGCTGTTATCCGTCTATAAAAGTTATTATCAACTCTTGCTTTGATGGTAGACAAGTCAACGGGATATTCTACAATGTGAGCGTAACTTGGGTATTGACTAAGATCAACGGGAACCAAAAACGGTTCTGCAATGGCTAAAGCCATGACTTGCTCCAAAGTTTCGCTAATTTTCTTACAGGCAGTTATACGGTCACCTTGAGGCCACTCTTCGTTTTGTGGTTGATATAAAACAATTTCTTCAGGTAAAACAACAACAGAACTTCCGACACTTTCTGGTACACCTGGTGAAATACTATTAGATATTGGAAGAGTACATATTAAACAATCTTACGGTCTTCTCTTACGGGTTCCATATCCCAAGGACTTACACGATCAAATTCACCGCTATCCCATTTTACCTCGTAACTCATAAAGTGTGAATCGGGTTTTTCAGCAGAATATGGAGATACAGCTATTATTTCCCCCATCCACCAACTATCATCAATCATACAACGAAATCTAAAAAATAAAAATAAAACTATTAATGCAGAAAAAGAGGAAATCGAAAGAAATGATTACCTGTCGCCAATTTTCCAATTTCTAGAAATTGCAGAATCAAAAAATTGTTTTAAAACCAAAAAATCTATAACCTCTGGCATGTCGTGATATTTAATCGTAAAAATATTGTCCGTTAGTAAACCCTCCGAGTCTAATAGTGCCAATTTTAAACAGCACAGGCGAGGTGGTCGTAATTCGTACTTTATTCCAACTACTTTAACAAATTCGTGATCCTAAATCAAAAAATGTAATTTCAATAAAACAAATACATTAAAAAATCTGAAATAAAACTTATTTTGCTCTTTTTGGCAATGATTTCACTGCCGTTTCAGAAAAATTATATAGACATATTGTATCGAATTAAAGTTACTATAGAAAAGATGTAAAAGGAGGTTACTTACCTTAAAAGTCATTTTAGGCCATGGAACGTCTTTTGGGTTGACCTCGTATACAGAACGAGCTGTTATCGCTTCGATATATTTTTCGTGACCTTGAATAAAATAGACGATTTCGTCACCCATTTGTGGAAAATAGGGTGCCTTGCAAGGAACAGTTTCTGATAACCATTCCGGAGGTTTGTAAAGTTCTTCGAGTTCTACTTTAGGAAGCTTGAGCGAATTAGGCACCTAAAATTAGCGTAGCAGATACAGAAACTTAAAAAAATGTCCATTACCTTGGATTGATTATTTTTTTGTGCTTCTTTGTGGTTGGACGAAGCTACAATTTTACGACTATTTGCGGTTTGCCGCCGCTTCGAACGTTTTGGAGGTTCCAAGTTGACCCCACGATCGGCAACCCAATCGGAATAGCCTGAAGATTCGGAAGACTCAGAACTGCAATCGCTAGATGATGGTATAACAGCATTTTCGGAATCTTCAGTTCCTCCAGTACTGTTAGAAGCGTCAGATTCTTCCTAAATTACAACAGTCTTACATTTTCTTCAAAGATATTTTGTCAAAATTTACCTGTTCTGCGTCAGTAACGCTGGGTTCTACTTTGTACAATACGGCAGTTGTTCTACTCTTTCGACGTCGTCCTTTATGTAAATTAGATGCTGGCGTTGCAGCAGTGGCGGTGTTTATCATAACAGGGCGACGTCTCATTTCCTTTCGATATTGCAATAATTCCATCGTGGAAATTGAATCCCTACAATTTAAAATTATAAGAAAATTGTGCAAATAAAGAATCTCACACATAATCCATAACGAATGACCTGCGATCGAGTTTCGTAAAGTCCTTCAACTTACACAACTTCTTTGGCCTGTTCAATTTCAGATAGTTTCAATAATTTCACTAGCAACCGTTTACTCCATTTAAAGTTTCCATTTTGAGCCAACCCAATTGAACCCATCCTAAAATAACATAAAGAAACACTTGTGTTTTTGTGTTAACTCAAAATACCTTCGAAATCCAGGAGTTCTAGCTGGACGGGGCAAGTTATTTTGGATTTCTTCATCTTGGTTTTGATCTCGATTATGTAGCGCCATTATGCGGTCCAAGTCTTCGGGTGCACCTTCTATCACTTCTTGTGTACCTAAAAATATTTAACTTTGTGGATGAAACCAAAAAATATCAAAAATGTACCTCCATGTCCAATAACAATGTTCGGAACAAGTTGCTCGTTTTGACAGTGCTCTCGACCTGGAACCAATTTTTGTAGCATTGGAGGATAAGGATTTCCATCAGCATCAACCAAAAAGGGCGGAGGCATTAAATGTGGACAAATGTTAGTTTGTTCGTCCAAAACGACATTATTGCTGTCTCGTGCTGTGGGCCGATAATCCGTGTGGAAAAATAACTCCAAAGGCAACTAAAACTTAAAGTTTAGAAAACAATTCAAATGAATGCAAAAAGTTACCATTTTCAACATTTCGTGTCCCACACCCAAACCATACATCAAAATATGACCATGAGAATCGGTAGCTGCAATCGTTGTACCGTCAGGTGACCATTTTGCATCAAACACCGCTCCCAGACCAGCACCTTCAATGTTATTTGTAAAGTTAGCTACGTGGACACCACGTAAAATATCCCACACAAATAATTGGCCGTCGTGCCCAGCCGATAGTATGAGATGACAATCATGTGGATGAGATTCCAAGACATAAATTTCATCGGTGTGTCCGGTTAGAATTTTTTCTAACTTTCCCGTATCGCTTCTCCAAATTTTGAGACTAAAATCACTAACGGCCGTAATGACCCATGTATCCGAACTATCCCAAGCAACCATGGTAACTTTCAGTTTTTTGTCTTCTTCCAAATCTGTCGATTTCAATAATTTTGTGCTCATAAGCAGCTGGCAACTTTTCCACTGCTGACACTCAAAATTCCAAATATGTGCTACCCCATCTTTACTTCCACTTACAAATTTCAAACTGTGATTAGACCATTGAATCGAATCAACACGATCCATATGTGCTTGTGTTTCTAAAATGCGTTGGGGTCCTTCATCTCCATGCATGAAATAAACCCGGACGTGGTGGTCAGCAGATCCAGTTGCCAAAAAGGTTCCACCGGGACTAAATGAGGAACAAATCATTTGGGCCTGACCTGGCCTCATTTTTTCTAAATATTGCATGGGTTTGGATCTAAAACAATAAAATAAAATTTTTGCAATATTGTATCTCATATTATACTATCAGCGCTAAAACATTATTTCTTTTTATATTATCTTATTAAGCAAAAAAATAGCGACAAATCCACAACTATACTTGATGCAACTAATATCTTTAAAAACTTACAAAAATTCTGCTGCTCCATTAGAATTGTGGCTGTAACTCCAAAAACAAACGGAACCATCTGTGCTTGTGCTAATTAAATATCGAACATCCCACCTTGTTCCAGGGCAAAAATTAACAGAAGTGATCATACCGGTGTGGCTGGCCAGACTAGTTACCGGAGCACCGGTTTGCAAATTCCACACCCTCAAAATGCGGTCTATTGAACCAGCTGCCAGTAAAGTGTTTTCCAAATTGATTGCAATATCAGCAATTTCGGCTGTTGCACCTCGAAATGTGGACAATAACCTACCGCTTACAGAGGACCACAGTTTAATTAAAAAATCATCGGCACCCTAAAAAACATGATCGTGAAATTTGTATACAAATCACCGGTGGTTAATTTACCGTAATTAAGTATTTTCCAGAACGATCAAATAATAAACAGTAAACTGCCGACAAATGACCCAATGTTTTTCTTTGTAACTGTAGGTTCTTGTAACGATTCGGACCCACCATCAAGGAACGAGACGATTTTCCCGACAATTCACGTCCAAAAACAGCATTGACTAAAATTAAAATTGTCATTTTTCCATAAGATCCAGCGACAATAGAAACTTACCAATGTTATGTACAGGTGGATTAGTGTAAGGATCCAGTAGTGGCATGCCATTTTTACGAGCTGCATACCACAATAAAGCCGAAGTACTTCTCCTTACGTCCCGATTATGTAACAACGAATGACTTCCGACATTAAATGCAACTGTCACTCCGGTAGAATCACCATTTAACCTATTCTGCGAAGTAACATTTCGACATATTTTCAATAAATAATCTGGTCCTATGTGAGGGTAAAGTTGCTCCTAAAAAAACGACATCAAATTGGAATAAGAATATGAATACTTGATTTGCAAACTACCAATTCGGTTAAACTTCTCGTGTGTTCCCTTCCCTGCCAATCTAATCTTTTGGGTAGAACCTTAAAACAAAAGAGTGTAGTAAACAATTGAGTACTAAAAACAAAACACTTACTCCTGTTTTCTCGAGTTCAGTCACCAAAGTCTACAACAAAGCAAAGTTAAAGTAAGTTTTTGTTTATTCTAAATTAGGGCTTACCGCGTATGTATCCTTCAGGGGACCAACAGACAAACATTTTTGAATAAGAAAAAATAATTCTGAAAGAAAAATAAAGTGTAATTTTACATTAAAAATAACCTCTGGACGATGTTTACCAAAATCTTGTGAAGCTTTAGACGACTCCGCAACGCAATTCATTTTAATCAACTTATTTAAATAAAATTAAAATCTTAAAACTACATTTCATCGTAAACTAAAATTTTAGAAATTAATATAAAATAACAACAAACACAATTTTTACAGCTATTTGTAACTTTAAATAGGTTAGGTTTTGCAACTTGTGGCTAGCGTACCGTCATTCTGACATCATTAAATTTTTTGGCGATTTACTCCCATTCCTATTGGGTTTAATGGATTTATAGCATTTAACTTATATTATGTAACTGGACTGATTAAAGGGAATATTAAATAACATAATCTACGCAAGAAACTGACGTCTTAAACCATGGTTCTGTTTTAACAAAAGAGATAGCAGCTGCGACGAGTAGAATTTAATAACTTTTGAAAAGTAAGTAAAACTATTCTGATTAGATGAATGGTAAAGTAATGTTTGTGCAAGAGTATTACTTTAGTAAAACAAAAGCCCATCGGTAATATGAGGCAATTCACACCGGACGTCAGTTTCGCGGTTCAAAATGACGGTTGCAATTAGCGCCAATTTGATTTTAACTTATCATAAATGGCTCAGTCGCTAATGTACATTTTTTGTAGTTATTGCATTAATTCGATTCCACAATTTTCTTTTTCCAATCGTCGTGGGAGTCTAAATTCAGATTTTTGGGAACTTCCTGTTGTCACGTCAGCCACCATCTTGAATTTCAGGGGGAATTCGTTTTTATTAAATAACTCGCTCGTTTTCAACTTTTGAGTAAAAATGGTCATAATCAAACATGTAGGAAATTTAATTTTCTATAACTTTGGTATTTATCATTTTTCGTCTGGGGTCAATATTCTGCGACTTAAACGTGAAAAATAGGACGAAATTAAATTAAATTATTGGATTATCTCGTTTGTTTTAAACTTTAGTTAATCATGAATAAATTTCTCTACAAATTAGGTCTTGGCAATTTTACATCGATCGCGGGGATACTTGCATGCTACGCCACTGGTCATATTATAGATTTTTTTTATACATTATTGCTTAATATATTGATTCTTTTTTAGATAATTATAATTTTGAATTTATCATTGTGTTTAAATGAAAATGTAATTACTTTCACTTAATCGTGATAGCGTTGATTGCTATCTTATTTACAACTACAAAACAATGGAGCATCGCAGTGACAATGTGGCGTGCTTACATATTATCTCAAATCTTCTGTGATTACACACTGCATTTTTAATAAATGTTTATAAATAAAAGATAACGGTACTTGGTTCTTCGTTTCATTAATACAAACGGGTCAGGGGCAAGCACAACTTGAAATTTAGATAACGTAGTTACCTCGTAGTGTAGGCTAGTAGGCAGTTGATACTTGATAGTGAGAGTCAGTGACCGTTGGGTAAAAATGGCAGAACTTCCAACTCTATACGAATATTATTCGGGACCGCAAATTACAGCTGGGCTATCCGATGCTCAATCATATTTTACATTAAATGAGAAAAATATTACGATATATAGTGGGGCCCTCCATTATTATCGTGTGCCGCAAGAATATTGGAGAGATCGTTTACGTAAACTTCGAGCTGCCGGTTTAAATACGGTTGAAACGTACGTTCCGTGGAATTTGCACGAACCCGAAATAGGACATTTTGATTTTGGAAATGGCGGTAGCGAATTTCAAGACTTCCTAGATATCGAAAAATTTTTGAAAATCGCTCAAGAAGAAGACCTTCTCGCCATTGTACGTCCCGGCCCGTACATATGCGCCGAATGGGAATTTGGTGGTTTGCCAAGCTGGTTACTAAGAGATGATAACTTGAAAGTCAGGACTTGCGACTCCAACTTTATGCAGTATGTTACCACCTACTTCACTGCGTTATTTGCCATATTATCGCCTTTACAGTTCACAAAAGGCGGCCCAATCATCGCCTTCCAAATTGAAAACGAATATGGAAATACAAAAAAACTTGATGAACCGGTGGACGTCAACTATTTACTTGCACTACAACGACTTATGCTTCGATGCGGACTCGTCGAATTATTATTTACATCCGATACTCCATCAAACGGAAATTCGGGCTCGCTCCCGGACGTCTTGTACACCGCCAATTTTCAGAACAATACAAAACACGAATTGGACCTGTTAAAAACATTCCAACCTGACAAACCCTTCATGGTAATGGAATACTGGACGGGATGGTTCGATCATTGGACGGAACAGCATCACACAAGAACAAATGAAGAGTTTTCTAAAGTTCTACTCGAAATTCTAAATTTTCCGGCGTCGGTTAATCTGTACATGTTTCATGGTGGCACAAATTGGGGCTTCATGAATGGAGGAAATATCCACGATACGAATACCGATAACGGTGGCTACATACCGGACACGTCCAGTTACGATTACGACGCTCCTCTAACAGAATCTGGAGATTACACCGATAAGTATTACAGCCTGAAAAAAATTCTGGAGGAGCACAACACCGTCAAGACTAGAACACCTCTTCAACCACCGGAAACTCCAAAATTTGCTTACGAAAGTATCGAAATTACTGGACAGCTTTCGCTTAACGAACTGATCGGTAAGATCGAACACTTGACAAGAAGCAAACATCTTCTCCCTATGGAACAGTTGGCAATTAATAATAATTCGGGCCAAAGTTACGGTTACACGGTTTATAGAAAAACGAATTTAGATATACAACCAAATTCTTTTCTAACAATTCACGGAAGAGTTTGTGACACCGCCATGGTTCTCATAAACGGCGAATTAAAATCCAAAGTTTTGGAAAGTGTTGCTGATATGGAAAATTTCGGTTTTTGGAAAGCCAAGGATGCAAATTTAAACCTGGGAAGCGTGGAGTACAAAAACGCGACTCTTGACATAGTGGTCGAAAATTATGGACGTAGCAATTTTGGAAAGTTGGATCAGTTCAATCAAAAAAAGGGACTTTGGCAAGGAAACGTTTCCATTAACTTAATGCCTATTGTCGATTGGGACATTATTCCTTTAGAGTTCAAATCAAAATGGAATACCAATCTGTTGCATTGGAATCAAGTCGAAAATAATGTGGGACCTTCATTATTTAAAGGCATTTTGAACGTTGTCGAAAAAAAGGATACCTTCGTTGATATGAGAGGATGGACCAAGGGAATCATAATTGTAAATGGATTCGTTTTATCTAGGTATCTTAAATTTGGTCCTCAGCAAGCCGCTTATCTTCCAGCTCCGTTGCTGAAAATAGGAAAAAACGAAATTTTGATTTTTGAACACTTTACTCCCAATGAACGGATTAAGTTTTCGGCCAATCAAATTTATTTAACTACAGAGTAAAGTTAATTGGTTTATTTTGAAATAATTTTAAGTTCAATTTGTAAAATCAAATAGTAAAATAAAATGTGTATTACCCATTAATAAAAAGGCTGAATTTAAAATTTTAATCAATTATTGAGTTTTATGCAGCGAATCATAGCAATAGATATATTTAAAGATGAAAAGTCCGCATTTTTAATAAAAAGTAAGTAAAGGTTGTACCCTTTAACCATGTCATGAACGTACGCCACTGCAAACTATTTAGACTCCCACCTTAAATTAGATCTCCTGGCACCGATGTGGAAAATTTTCAATCTTCCAAACAAATAGAATTGGCAATTTGCACTAATTTTGCATCGGAGAAAGAAATAATTAAAAAATCTTCCATTACATAATTTGGTTATGTGCACAAAAAATATTTTGGTTACATTAAGTTGGCAACAAAAAATATAGCAGTTGACATATTAAATGTCAGTAGTACGATTGTATTTTGTATTAAAAATTCAACTATTTGATTTTTTAGTGTTGCACTGGAAATTGTAGATAAATTTATCCTTTGCATTCGTTTTTAAATTGACAAATATGGATAACAATTACGATAACCAAGAAGAAGGTAAGCGACCGATACCTGCGGACATCTTTTTTTTCAATCGTTTTTGTGTTTGTTTCAGACGAATACGTACCAAAATCGTCCAAACAGAGCAACGTTTTGCCATTATGGGGAAACGAACGATCGATGAATTTAAATCCATTAATTTTGACTAATATACAAAGTTCAAGTTATTTTAAGGGTATGTAAAAGTCGTTACCATTTCTGAAAGTTGATATGAGCTACAGTCAAGCTTTTGATCTGATTATCAAGTTAATTTTAGTTGGCTTCGTCAGAATATGCTATGCACCGCGGTGGCCAGGTCATTCGTTTGGCTGTAGCCCAGTGGTCGTTTTAAAATTATGTCACAAAAAATCTACTGCGATTAATTTATCAATGAACAATCGGTTACTATTTACCAGTAACACAAAGGTTTTATTATTTTTGAATGTACTTTGAAACCAACACATGCAATTTTTCAATGTTTGCTGTTTGGAATTAAGAACTTTCTTTATGTTTAAGAAGTCACAGCTTCTCAAGAAGAGGCACCACATCAGGTGTAGAAAGCATTATTCATTAAAGATGGATTACAATTTAGATCAAATTGACTATATAGGGCTGATGATTATTTTAATCTATTGATTTTAATTGTTTCAAAAAATTCTACTCTTGGTTTGGTGTAAAACCTCATGACTGCAATTTATTGATCACACAATTAATAATTCAGAACACACATTTTTTTCATTAATACAGTTATCTAATTACAATCAACTTGCTCGGAGACCAACTGTCTGTGGATCTCTTTACAACATTTGCAGAACACGTGTTAGGTAACGATCACAGAAAGTGGAAAGTCAAGACAGATATTTTGCAATAAAAGAAAACGGACAGATTAAAATATTCGTTTATCTTATTGAGTAGTCAATTGGACCTAATAAAAAAAAATAATTTGGTGATTCTAAATTACAAAACCACGAATGAACTGATTATTTTGTTACATAATTTGAAGCCAAGAAATTTATTATTCTGCATTCTGTTTTGCAATGTACTTGCGAAGATCTAATAATATAAAATTACTTGTTTATTTAAATATATTTTGACATAATTTAGGTGAACTAATTAAAAGTTAAAGGGGGAACGGGCCGATTTTTTTGTTGGTAGGTAACATTTTGACATTTGGTGTGTGTTAATTACAGAATTATTCTAGTAAAATTGCTATTTCAGGATTTAAGACAAGAGAATATTGACCTTGGCACTGGTGCTTAGTCACATCTGTTAGCTGTCACTTTGTTGGAACATCATTGGACATGTAAATACGGTAAAATAATTATTTTGCAACTCGGTTTGCAGAATAGTTAAACTCGTATTTGAATTTATTACTTGAAACCGTTAATTTGATTTACAAGTAAAACAGCCAAGTAGTAAATTGTTTTATGCATCTTTTGATTGCAATTTTTGTAACTTTAATTCTTTTCATTGCTGACGTGCCGGTGTAAAAATTGCAGTTTGAAGATCATCGAAGTTTGTCACATTCAATTGCTGAAGGTTTTTCTGTTTTTAGTGAACTTGTACGAGTTAAAAACATACCACGAGGTTATCGACGAAATCTACTACAAAGTTAATCACTTGGAACCATGGGAGAAGGGGTCGAGACGCACCTCGGGACAAACTGGCATGTGCGGTGGTGTTCGTGGCGTCGGAGCCGGCGGGATTGTCTCTACTGCTTATTGTTTGTTATACAAACTCTTCACACTCAAATTAACAAGAAAACAGTTGAATGGCTTGATCACGCATTGCGATTCACCTTATATTAGGGCACTCGGTTTTATGTACGTTAGGTATACGCAACCACCTAATAATTTATTAGACTGGTACGGACCGTACCTCAATGATGAAGAGGTAGGTAAATTAATAGTTGAAAAAGAGAAAGAATGGCATTTAACCAGGGGAATTTTTTTTACAAGGAAATGGACGTAAAGGCAGGAGGTGGGCAGATGATGCGAATAGGTACGATGCTACGGCAATGGTTGATAAAGTTGGAATGGTTTTCCACGTTGTTTCCTCGCATTCCGGTGCCCATACAACAAAAAATACAGAAACATTTAGATGTAAGTCGACGAGATTAATTTTGTGCTTTTCTTGACTGAAATATTGTTTTCAGGAGCATTTTCCTTCTCACGTTGTACAGAATAATGTTGCTGGTGGAAATTCATCTAATAATGTAGAACGCGATGATAGAAAATGGGAACGTAGCAAAGATTTTAATCGAGATCGAGATTGGAATGAGGATCGCACTAGGGATTATTTAAGAGACGATCGTGAGCGAGACAATGGTCGTGATGCTCACAAGAGGAGCGAAAGAAGTGGAAGAGATAGAGAGAGGCATTCGAGAGATAGAAGACACAGAGAACGTAGTCCTTACCGTGAACGTAGTCCACGTGGTGAGCATAGTAAACATAGCCGGCATTCAAGTAAAGATGACGATCACAAACATAAAAGAAAACATCGATAATGTTTTTGGGCACCTTATGCGTTTGGGTTTGATTTATTTTAATTTT
Organism: Cantharis lateralis; assembly: GCA_963170105.1. Classification (NCBI taxonomy): domain Eukaryota; kingdom Metazoa; phylum Arthropoda; class Insecta; order Coleoptera; family Cantharidae; genus Cantharis; species Cantharis lateralis. Next base: position 37,472,042 of record OY720629.1, read on the forward strand.
TAACAAATATGTATTAATTTGAAACATTGCACTTTGTGTGCTTTTTTAATTATAATAATAATTAGCATAACACTAAGAATTGTAGTTATTTTTTACTTAAAATACAATTATTGAAAATATTTTTGTTCTTTTAATTCCCGTTTCAACTCTGCTGTTGAGCAATGAAAAGTATAATATTTCAAGTTTAAACATTGGTTAGAAATTGGAAAAACAGCCTTTCGAGTACTGTAAGCAGTTCGATTGTTGACCCAAGTATATCTCAGCATTTATATGAACATTTGTGCAAGATCAAATGCATTTCAATATTTCTTGGTTAAATAAAATGTGGGGACATTATGTTGCCTTTATTGCAGTTCAGTTAAAGAAACCATGTACAAATAAAATAATCTGTGTCAATTTACCTGTTCAAATTTTGGATAGAGCAGATCAATCTCAATTTTCTAGCCAGGTTGGCATCCTGGTGGTGAATTTTCGATTACAAGACCTCTGCAACGTTGGCTCTAGTAAAGGATTGCAATGCCGGAACTTCACACCAACTGAAAGAGTAAAGTAGATACAAGGAAGGCAGTTAACATTGTAGAGAATACGCGCCATTTGTAGACAAACGAGCTAACGATAGGAACAAATTTCATTCAAATTTCAAGATTTTGATTACATTAACACAGTTAAGACCGCAATGCAAAGATTTCAGGACGTAATGGAGGAACACGAACCAAAATAAACCTCGTCTTGTACAAAAACAGTGGAGAATCTAGTAATTATAAATACGTGGTCATACTCCCACCTCGTTCAATGTTGAAACCCACCAAGACCATGGGTTAGTGAAGGCCAGTTCGCTAAAGCAATAGTCAGAACTGTTATAAAATATTTGAATAATGTATTTTTTACTTACGTCCATTACTTGCCGTTTGTTAACGGATCCCGTTGTTGTACTTTAAAATTACACAGCATTAATATGAAAATTTACCAATTTGATTGCATTCGTTACGATTAAATAGGTGATAATGGTACTTAATTTTTGAATTATGTACAAAAACTCCCTCGACATATTCTACACTTATTTATTAATAACAAATCAAAAAAGTTAACCTACATTAAGTTCAAAAGAGAACTTTTGAAATGGATGCGTTATTTAAAAAATCAACATTCAAAGTGATAAATAAAAACTTATAACAAACTAAACGAGAAAAAAAAGTTTAATGCTAATCAGTTCTGATATTACATAATATGCAATAAATTCTCCTTGCGTTAAATGGTATAACCAATTATTGATTAAGATTTTTTTTCTTTAAATATATTGCAGAATAAATTAAGCAGCTTGTTCCTGACCGTTGGTCTCTTGCGATTTCATTACATCGGGTAGATCAGGTGGTGACGAGTATGGTGTCAATTCCAGAGGTTCAAACGGGCCATTTTCGTCTCTAAATGTAATTATATTACTTCGATTAAAGTTGACAAAAAGTCAAAAACTTACCTGACTGTAAGGCCGATTGTGGCAGGATTTTGTGCCTTAGCTGTAGTCGAATTCAAACCATAATCTTGTAACATTTTGTCATCTTCCATGGCAATATTTTCTCTATTAAACAGTTGCTGATTATGTGGAGCTACCTTAAGAATACCTACGAAAAATAATGTCAAAAATCTTACTGTTTTGGTGATTAAAATTTTACCTTCGATCATTTTTTTAAGTTCTATAACTAATGTGGTGTCTTTACAATCGGTAAGGATTGTTAACTTTTTTCTGCGAATCATTAAAAAAACATCCTGAAAATAGACATAAATTAGGTTATGTTGAATTAGTTTGTGATTTGGCTTCGGTATGGAAAATTAAAATTACGTACCATTTTTATTTTATTTTAGGTTTCTTTTAGGGCACCACTATATATCCAACAGTATAAGAAATATAAAAATCTTGGACACGAATAAACACCAAACGCTAAAATTTATAGAGAAAACGCCCTCTGTAAACCATAGAAACAACTTATTTAACAATAGAAAAAGTGCGAGCATGCGTAACAATTGGAAAATTGTATGCAAATATTTTTCAAATTAATTTACCACAAAAAACCCAGAGGGCTGTAATTAGCCGCAGTGCGGAATAGCTAAATAGCTTTTCCAAGCTTCAATTCTGCAATAATACAAAATTGAAACAAATTTGTTTTTTAATTATAATAAAATTAAAAAGTAAAATAAATCCATTGCAGATGAAATTTATGACAAAACAAAATAAAAGATAGTTTATTTATTTTATAATGGCAAAACCGTCTCAAATAGAATTTTCAATTTTAAATATGAATAAAATTTAAAAATTTACAAAATCATGATTTTAATATTTATTTTATAAAATCCATGGCAGAAGCTGCAAAGTTAATCACGTGTCTAAACAACTGCCGTTTGGAATTCAAATAATTATTCATATAATGTGAAGGCTGGCGCAGATTCTTTCAGTTAGAAGGCTGGAAAGTCTGCGGGAATACCCGAGAGCTGCAGGTGATAAACTTGCAATTTTTCAAAATCATGCAAAAGTCAAGATCGGCAGTTTAAGAGACTTCACTTTTCTCGAATGGCTTTGAATATAAAAATGTATATAAATCACTGTGACGTAGGTTTTGACCATAATTAATTCTGTGAGAAACAAAATTTAAAAACAATGTAATTATTATTATATCAACAGGATAAAAGAGAGTTTCAACTTACCAATTAATTAATTTTTGATATTTTGTTTGGTTTTCGGATTTCGTAAGAATAAAAAAATGGGGATAAAAAGTGGCACTTAGTTCCTTGGTATATAATATACTATTTTCCATCTTTCCAGTTGTTGTATCTTCAGTAATTCGGTAGACCATCGAAGTGACCTCATATAAAAAAATGTTAAAGTAAAAATGTAACTTTAATGATTAGGAAACCGTTCAAAATTGGCAGCAGTAATTTTTAATTACAAAGACGCCGTTAAAAATGAAAAAAATCCCATTGAATTGATTTATTTTCTTGTATAAAAACCTACTTTATCAAATTTACAAACCAAATTAAAAAAATACGGAAATCAAATAAAATGTTGACAATAAGCAAAAATAGTCGACTTAATAAATCAAGCTAATTTCCTATAGCAACTTGGAAGTACATTAGGAAAATTGAATTAATTAGCACCCCATAGTTTTAACTTAGGAGAAGAAGATATAAAATCGGAATGAGTCGATAAGTTTTGGTAGTCGTGAAGTATTCTGATTGTTGTAAGTTTGTAGAAAAATCAATCACACCAAAGTAAGTCAAAATTAACATAAAATTTGAATAAGCATACGTTTAGTTTACTTCGGGTTCCAAATTTACATTTTCAGCGTAAAATTTTTTAAATTCCAAAATTTTTTCTTTGTTCCGTTTCGTTAATTTAATTTCACGCCTTCATTTTAATAAAACGTTAATTTGTTGTCAGCAAATTTGGCAATTTTGTGATGGCGAAAATGGTACAAAATTTTTGGATTTAAAAAAATTGCTTTGCAAAACAACAGCATAGTTGAGTGATAATAATTAACGAGAGTGCCCTCCAAATTACTATAATTCCCCTGCAAATATAAAAAGCTAGAAAAGGTATTTCACTTTACATACATTAATTAAATGACGGAAATAAGAGAAATGGTATGTGGACATCCGGGTCCATCGTCCTTGCGTCTTAAAAAAATCTCCTTTATATACTATATAATTTTCCATTCTCCTTCCACAAATTGCAATAAATTTTAACACCCGCACGACAAGGACGAATTTTATAAATATTTATAAATATTAAGTTTTAATTTTAATTGAACTAGTTCAAATAATTGATTGGATAAGAAATTCTTGTTCAAAGTCACGTGTCCGGTGTTTTCTTTCCATTTCAAAACACTCGAAGAATTCCTCATAGTTCCTCGAAACTTGTGAAGAAAACGACGATGAACTATTCAATAATAAATACTGAAAATTGAAAATTTTGGTAGAAATTAAAATAATTTTTGTGTTCTTGTATTTTCATACATTTTTTTAAATTTCAGAAATGGCATTTTCGATCAAGATGATTTTGCAAATTTATCTCGTGTGTTTTTCTATGTTCTACGTTATCGATGCCAATCCCATTATCGGTAAGTTTAAATAATTTTCTTTTTCCGGAGTGTTGTGACGCAGCGCTGCGACCAGGAAAATTCAAAATTTTTCTCGTGGTCCGCATGCGGACTGTAAAATTGTTCTAACCGAATTTTTATAAATATTTCAGGTGTTTGCATAAGAAATTGTGCACAATGTAAGAAAATGTTTACCACCAATTTTGATGGCCAGCTGTGTGCGGATGCTTGTATAAAATTTAAAGGAAAAATAATACCGGATTGTACCGACATAAATGCTATAGCTCCTTTTATAAATCGTGAACTTATAGGTAATTTCCAAAATAAATAATTTTCCTTTTTAATTTACATCAGCAACTTCTAGGCGGGGGCGGATTGATCCATCTGGGCTTTACGCGATTGTTTCTTCAATCGGTGAGCCAGTGGACAAACAAACCTGTGAACCAGCCCATCGACGAGCTTTATAATTTCTTCGAGAAAAGCGACTCTCGATGATCTAATGAAAATCGTTAGGGCTGATTTGAAACTGCAATCCGCCCCTAGTCTAGGTAATTACCAAAACAAATAATTTTTAGTTCGCCCAGTAGTGTATTTATTTATTTACAAAAATATTAACTGTAATTTTTAAGCATTTTGTGCCTGTGATGATATTTGTACTGTAACATCAAAAATAAAAATTTATTGCAAAATTTGTATTGCGTTTGATTCGTAGAAATAGTGAAAGTTGACAAATTTGATAATTGCAACATTTAAACAAGTTTTATGCAACCGTTTCATGTTCTTCTGAACTATTAACCTGAATACTTGAAATACAAGCATGTAAAGCACCAAGATACTTTACACAGCATTCATTTCTTACCAAAAGCAAATATTCTCCTAAACACTAAAGGAATAAGTTGCCTTCCTTCCATCAAGGAGAGTTTGGTTACAGAGAAAAGTCTCCGCTCAGAGGTGGAGTCTTAGAGGACCGATCTCCACACTGCCAGTCCGCCCTATCCAAAAGAGCAGACAAGAAGCAATCTTCTGCAAACACTTATTTTTAGACATTTCCTTTACGTATTGATCCCAAATATAGTACTTATTTTCGTATAATAAACAAACAACAAACAGAAGCCTAACAAATTATTTTATTTTCTTTATTTCTAAACAAAACAATTTTCCGTTCGGATCGTATTGATTGAAAAAATATAAAAAGAAATAACTCAATATTATATAAATCGTAGTCTCGAGAGTTAGAGTGAAACTGTAAACTCAACTAAAATAATAAAATGGCAAGTACCTGCATTCAAAAAAAAAGAAGTGAATTACTCAGTTGAGATTTTTGATTTCCAGAATATCCAGTGGAAAATCTCGTGCTTTATTTTCCTTTTCGTTGTGGAAACTGTCACCAACGGCAACTTACTTGGTGTGTGCATAACGTAAGTAGTAATACTTTAATTATTAATATTATTATTATCGTCGGAGCTTGAGGTTTGAACCACCGATAAAAAATTGACCAAAGTGTGCAAATCATACAGTTGTAGCTATGGTAACGCAAAAATAAATTGTAAACGTCATTATCAAATTGAATTAGGGTGATCGTAACTTTGGTCTATTAATGAAGAGTGAAAACGAAAAGATAGAAGTCAAACTCCGTCCGGATGCTCCAATTTACGTGCCAACGACAAAAAATCCAGTTCAAGCCATACTTGACCACTTCTCGTCCTTAGAACCACAATGCTCGAGATATTCGAGAAAAACTGTACGCCGCATTGGCGACTTGAACGGACCTCGAGCAATACTAGGTAATAGGTTGCCATTTCCGCGACCAATTTTGGGACGAAAAATGGAAGGTGACAGTAGCGACGAGGAAAAAGTCGACGAGTACTTAGGCAAAGAATTTAGGTCGATTAATAGAAGAATGCAAAGATTGAAGTTTGATGATGACGAGCTAAATAATAAAAAAGAGAAAAGAAAAACCAAAAATTAATTTCTCCCAGCCGTTTCAATTTATAGTGAATTAATAGTAAATTTATCTGTAGCGATTAAATAAAGAAATTTGTTACAAAATTATTCTTATTCGATGGTCAAAATTTTAATTTTTCGATTTTTTTAGGAATTGCGTCCAGTGTAAGAAAATGTTTGGTCCTTACTTCAAAGGAAAGGCTTGCGGCGACGCTTGCGTTGTGAGCAATGGAGGACTCTTCCTTGACTGCAATAATCCGGAAACGTTCGTAACATTTCTGAAAAGATTTCATAAAAGAAGAATTTTTGTGCAAAACTAAATTATTTATATTTATATAATAAATACTTTTTGGATTAATAAAATACAAGACTCCACATGAAGTTAGAAAAAGTTTTACAAAATTTCAATTAATCTGAAAAGCACAACTGAAAATTTCCATTTTTAATGCTGCGGAAATCTCTTTCGCCCGATTGCTTTTCGCAGTCCGAATCCGGATTGCTGGAAGACGTGCTGTGATATCTTCGCCATTTTGCTCTTCTGTTTTGAAACCAGGTTTTGACCTAAAACATTTAATTGTAGGAAAAAGGAAAACGGTCACGCAAAATGGTTTACCTGTTTGTCCGAAAGCTTGAGGGAATCGGCCAAAATTTTTCTGTCTTCTGGACTTAGGTATTTGTGTGAATTAAATTTTAGTTCTAGTGCTTCGGTTTGCATCACCGTAAATCTTACCTGGCCACCCTTTCTCTTCGACGACATGCGAAATAAAAACGGGATAGCCTCGTATGGGGAATATAACGCGGGGTTTGGGTATAGCGAAATATAGGGATTTTCTAGAAAGTAAAAAAATAATTAAATTGTGTAAATTATGTTTGACGGTAGCAATAAATCATTCGAAATTGATTTATTTATTTACTTTAGCCGCTTGTTAACATGCAAATTGATTACGGTTGATAGATTGGCTTTATGTAAATTAACACGTCGGAATTATGATAAAAGGCTTACTAAAATATTATAAAGTGGTTATCCTTAAATTTTACAAAATATTAAACAAGTTATCAAATCCAAACCTTAATTTACAACAAAGTACGTTTTTTTCGCTTATTTATACAATGAATAAATTGGATTGTCGGCATCTTGCTACACCTATATATAGTCATTATTATTATCAGGTTATTAAAAGCTTTTCAAGTCAAAAGCACCGAAAATCTATAGCGATTTAAGTTAATAAACAGATGATAGATTTGCGTTACTTTCAAGAAAATCCCCATTCAGGTCTCTTTGCCAAGGTTGATTAAGATTTGGATTAAATCACTCTACGCTACGCTACGCATTGATTTATTGTTGCATTAGAAAATATTCTGAAATTTTTTAATATTAACCACAATATAATATACGGAATCCAATATGTATAATATAGCAGATTAGTTTGCGGTTTTTTCTTCGTCTAGAGTCTAAATGTTATAAGAAATAGAGCAATAAAATTAATATTTTTATACAACATCCATTTTCCAGTAAGTAGAGTTAACAAAGCCGGGTTCAGTCACAAAATTTATTCATTTATATAACATATAAAAATAAATTTCTTAGAATATGTTAATATTTTTTGAGTTATATTTTCTGGTTGTATTAGGAAAACCACAAACAATTTTAAACATAAAATAGCTTCCTCTCCAAACCTGCTTCTTATCATTATCTACAATTCTTGTGGTGGGTTTCTCCAATTTAAAGCATAATTTGTGGTTAATTTTGCTCTTTCTTGTTATAATTTTATCACATTAACGTAATTGATTTATCGATTTTGGTAAAAGGGAATTTTTAAGTTCGGTCAGCCAAAGATTTTGACTGATACGAAAGCAACAGGATATGCAGCCAAAAATTCATTTACTGCATGCAGAAAATTTACTCAAAATAATAAATTATACTGATATTCGAATTTCGCTTTTAATTTTGATTATAATTTTAAATAATAATAAACATTTAGATCTGAATCAACAATCAACGGCTGGCACAGAAAGACTGGTGGGCCGCCCCCGCAGCACAAAACAAGATTAAGGTTTTGTTTTTCTTTATCATAATATATCGTTGATATCAGATCTAAGATTTATTTTTTCAAGATCATTTATCGTAGGTACCTATCTAAAAACATTTCGTAATTATAAATAATAATAATCTGTTGACGAAAACTTATGGAAAAAGTTTACTGTTTACTTAGCCGGTTGTAATTTTAATTTAATAACATTTTTAAATAGTTTTAAGGTGAACTAATGTAATATAAATATAATTCAAAATAACCGCGTCGATTAAGATATTTTTGTTGCTATTCGCAATATAGAAGCCGCATACCATAAAAATAAAAAATACCTATTGAACCCAACAGATATTTTGAAAAATTCATAATTATTACTGTTTTGAGAGCCTGTAAAAGTAGAATATTTATACCAAATCTAAATTAAACAACAGGCAATTTTCAATTTAATTTTTCAAAATTCTTGAAATAATAAATAATGATTAAAATCTTGCTTACCTTTTTGAATATTAAAATCTGCACAAGTTGAGGAGTATTTGTACATTTCACTATTATTATTGTTGTACAAAAAGGAATAAAATCCATTACTTGCATAAAATTCGCCACTATTTTGAGTATAATACGGATTAATTTTATTTAATAAAGTTTGTTGCAAAATGCTGCAATTATTTTCGTAACTATCCTGCCTAACAAATTTCTTCTCCGATTTGCTGATTTCCTTCGGCGCACAATTTTCGTCCTTCTTGAGGATATCTCGAATAAGGAACGACATAATTCAGCGAATTCAGATTTACTTCATTATTACAAAAGAGCAACATCCAGACTTAATGAGTGTTCAAATTATTTATTATGAGAGCGATTAAGGAACGTGTGCGTAAATTTTACAATCTTAATATTATGTCGGAGATAATGCTGAGGCCGGGATTTTCAAAGGTTATTTGGATTGGCTGTTGTTATCACATTGTAGCGACGATTGTTTCCGCTTTTGTAAAGATTAGATACTTGACACATCGGTTTACTTTACTTCCTTTTTATAGTTCCCATTAATTTTATAATCATTATTAATAACCAATAAAATAATCTATATTTGTATTAATTTGTTTATGGAGCAATAAATTTGGTTATAAAATAAATTTTCAAAAATGTCCATAATCGCAGTCAATATTTATATTTTTAAATTATATTATTGTTATTGCTAGAATTCTTGTGTATTAAGCTTATACAAATAAATCCTTAATAATCACCTATTGCCAATTAAAATGCGGAAAAAACATTTAACGATGATGATTGCCCACTTTAATTTTCGTCAAAATATTAAACAAAATCGTAAAATTAACTTTACTTGTAGATTATATTTTTTACATTTTATACTACTTATAAAATTGTCGGAATAACAAGTATAATTTTATTATTCTATTTATTTTTTTTTAGTGTACACTCACTTTGCATTAAAAAATTAAAGCGTTATTAGAACTAATCAGGTGTTGCAATATTTTAGTTTATGCTGGAGTACCTACCGCATAAAAATTTCTTATACCTCCTCTCGAGAGCGAATGTCATAATAAAATTTAATCTAGCACTAAAATGTAATGTTTATAAAATATAAATAATGGACATTAAAAATTTTCCCGTTCCCTTAACTTGATATCCTTTTGATTTGTTATAATAACCATTCAGGTTTTATAAATAATATTCCGTCAAGTTTAGAATAATGAGAATAATTTATTTTTAATTAATCTGTCAGTTTTCGTGCATTAAATAATTTGAATTAAAGTTACGCTAAAAATATTAAATCAAAAATAAAATATGACAAAATACAAGTCTAGATTAAAATATAATATATTATTATCATCTCGACTTAAAATTTATTTTCCCGTCAGATTGTAAGTTTTTTTCAGCCAATGGTAAGTCAATGATAAGTACTGGAAGAAATCCCCCATATGGCGTCGCGACAGTAGATATCCATGATTTATCATTGTCCGATTTACAAATTAGCGAGTCTGCACTGTCGACGAGTCTGCAGTGCATTTTAGGCACGTTGGTGTAAAATGAACAAATACATCCTGTATCTAACAACACGAAAAATGAAAAACAAAAGTTTCTATCGAATAAACATACATTTTGACTTAAAACAATTGACTCTAAATAATTTCTTTTAATTCAATAACTAATTATTTTTGAAAATTAACTAAAAAATTCTTGAAGTTGGATTCCCACCAGTGCCGTGTCAGGTATTGTGAATACGTTGTATTTTAAATAAATTAATAAAAAAAAGAAGACAATTTTGTTGTTTTATTTATCATAATTTTTTGGGTTAATATCCATTAATTAGTAGGCAGAAGATGCAGTGCCTCTCTAAAAACTTAAATATTTTTCTAAGTTAAAAAATAATTAAATTTTATGTACTTACCGTTGATGAAAATGTTGAAAAAATTACAAAGCAAAATAATTTAAAAAAGGAAAAGTGGAAAGAATAAAACTTAAAATTCAAAATTTTAATAATGGCACTTTTTAATGACTCAATAAAATCAAAAAAAACAAATAAAAGCAAGGAAGGAGAAATTAAAATAAAATAGTTTGAAGAATACGTAAAGAATTATGTTAATTATACTTACTCCAATTAATAATTTTATTTAATTAAAAAATAGTTTGAATTTGATATAAGTAGTAGATACATACTTACAGAACAAAAGTGAACAAATTTTTACTTAAGGTAAAATATATTCTGGTTTGGTATCATTGGGTTTACAAATGGTAAAATTCCATAAATAACATCGAAACAATTATCTATTGAATATATACAAAGTATACATTTAAAAATAACTATATTTACGAAATGAAATATCAAGAGCACTTAAGTTTCGTGTCTTAAAATTTAATTTATACATTGAGCTGTCTTCATTGATAGTTACAATGAAATATTTAATACACAGAAATTTGGTACAAATGGTAATCATTTCGTTTCATTAAAAAATCACACATTATATACAATATCAATTATTTAAAATACGATATCTGGGTACTTTTAGATCATACCCTGCAGGAATATGCTTTCTGGTAATTTATTATTTTTTATTTTATTGTTTTATTTTCAATTTTTCTAAAAAAACACAGACACAAGCAATGAAGACAGTGAATGGCATTTACAAACGGTAGTCTGTGTGTCGTTAGCACTCAGTCTGATCAGGTTTTGAAGTTCTAAGTTGACCCTCCGAAATATCAGAATCACTCGAGTCCTCTTCTTCGTTCACAGCCACAACATTATAATTACATGTCACTTTAGGCTTCTTTATTGATACCCTGCTGTAACGTCTTTGAGAATTTTGAACACTATTTCTCTAAAATAGACAAACAAAATTAATAAATACACTCCTTATATGGGGTGGTCTCTAAATGTAGACTTCCGTTCGCAGTAATCCCGCTAGCAATCAAAAATAATTGTGTACATGAAAGGAGTCCGCACCAAGTGGCCACCCGGTATCAAGAAAATTCGCCGCTATATGCTACGTTGGCATCGTTACTCACCTGTAATATTATAAATATTGCAACAAATAAAACAATAATACAAATACAGGCAATTATTGCTAAACCTGTTACAAAATTAAAGGAATTTACAAGTTGTGAAATAGGTTGAGGCGAAACAAGATATGCCTCCACATTAATTCTCCTCTTATCAGCCTGATTTTTACAATCTAAAAAAGAAAGTTATTGTGTGGCCTTCAACTAAAACAAAACAAATATACAGACCTATGCAATTCTTGCAGGAATAATGGCACTTTTGACAACCATATTCAGTTTTATAGAAGCCTTCAGGACAATCGGGACTGCATTGGCCTCCAGCAAGTTGCCAGCCTGGAGGGCAAGCGACACACTGATCATGACCGGGACCACTGCACGTTTCGCAGCTAAGATAACAACGTGCGCAATTGCCACGATCACTATAATAGCCAGAAGCACAGGTTGCTTGACACTGACCACCTTGAAGCTAAAATAGGAGAAGGTAAATCTTGCATTTTAAATTAAGTAATTTCCATACTTGCAAACCAGTTATACACTTTGTACAATTTGTTTTTGAAACACAACTTGTACACGTGTGTGTACAAGGTTCACAGGAACGAGATAATTTATCATGAAATGATTCCTCTTCACATTCATTCACGCATCTAGTACTTTGAAGAATTAACGAACCAGCACAGGAAAGACAAGCGTGCTCGGTAGGTCCATCACAAGTTTCACAAGTCGAATGGCACTGCTTACAATTGCCACCATCCATATATTGATCTAAAAGTAATTTTGTGTAATTTCTGCACGCCGATATAAATAGAGTTACCTGTATCACAGCGTTCACTTCCATGAGGGACGCAACGTCCTTTACTATTTATTTGCCAATCATCCAGACACGAAATACATGCAGTTTTGTTGCATTCCGAGCAACCGGGAGTACACTCGATGCACTCTCTTTGACGGGGATCTACGTAGTGATGAGCGGGACAGTCCCTTGTGCACCTTCCGTCGTGCCAATAACGTCCCACACCACATGAAATGCACTGAGTGCTGTTGGAACCGCTGCAAGTTTCGCAGGATTCGTGACAAGCAGCACATCTGTTTAAAAAAAATTATTTGAAAATGTGTCCAAATACTCCACAGCCCCACTCACCTGTAATCTTCAGTTTCGTAAGTATTAATAGGACAGGACGCCAAACATTTGCTCTGATATAGCAAAAGATGATGATCACAAGTTGTGCAATGATCAGGTCTATCTTGACAACTAGCGCAGTTGGGTTGACAAGGAGTGCACGATTTATCAATATAATCTACAAAACAATCTCATCAGTTACGTAAACAATTCGAACAAAGAAAACTCACTTTCAAAATATCCCTCCGGACACTGTTGCATACACATGTCCAAGTCAAGCACTCTCACGTGTCCTGGAGAACAAAACAAACAATTATTTTGTCCAGCGCCCGTACATGTCGAGCAAGATTCGTGGCAAGCTTGACAAACTCCTTGAGAGTCGGCGTAACTACGCGGAGGACAAGAGCTGACACAAATTCTACAAAAGAAAGAGAAATTATGGAAAATTCTAAAACAAAAACAAACAACTTACTTTCCTAAACGCTTGCTCCTGCATCCAATACATTTATCGGCGCCAATTCCGTAACATCCTTGGTCGTCACACTCTGGATCACAATTTTCCTTAGTTTCTTCGTCAATATCTATTCTGTTTTCGTTATCCCGTATATTTGTTTTTTTCCCGTCCAAAGAACTGATCACTTGTTCCGGATCGGACCCGGCAAAAGAATAAACGTTTTGATAATTGTTAAATCCTTTAAATATGTCGGCATTGTAGAAGTCGTTACCGCTCACCGTGCTTTCGGTGAAAGACTCGGATTGCGTGGGAAAAGTGAAGGAGTTTAAGCTGGATTTCCAAGGAGTGGACGGTACTCCGGTCGGCCTTAATCTAATCGGATTTACAGACGTACCGTAAAAGATCAACTGCCACTTTTTGAGCACTCCCGGTTGATTTACGTGCCGGTTACCGGCGTTTATAATTTCCAAATTCCAACGGCCTTCGGCTTTTTCGCCCCAGAAATGAACACTCAAGAAAGGCCAATCGTCAAAATTGGAACTGACCACGTCTCTTGGCCTTTCGAAAAGTAGAGTAGAAGTGGTTCCCATGGGAGAAGTCAACAATATTCGTAGGTTTCCTCGAGGGAAGAATCGTAACGAAATTTTGCATTGGACGTGCTCTAAGAAATGTACCTCGTTTGCAGTTCCGCTGCAACCGTTAACGTCCATGTGTGTTCTCAAGGAGTATCCGTAAGTTGAGTCAATTTGACGGTCTTCGAGAATTTCTTGAGATTTACAGATATGTTGAGAAGGAACTGTGGTCCATTTTTCTGCTAAATTAACCAAGGAGGCTGCGTCCATTAATCCGTATCCAAACTTGTGGCTAACTTTTCGTTTTACTCCGGTCGTGATCCAACCGGTTTCTTTTTCCAATGGATCGGAACGCGATGTTAACACTACGAGATATTGCATATCTCTCCACGTTAAGCTTGGATTTGCTTCTAATGCTAAAGCACAGATTCCCGCAGCTAGAGGTGCAGAAGCCGATGTGCCGGTGTGTTCAACTGTGCAAATGTGGTCGGGTCGTAAGCGGGCATCCATGTCAACCGTGGCGACGCTCTTATCGTGGCCGGGTGTTCCGGAACTGTAGGTCGTTGCTAAAGTGGACGAGCATTCTTCCAAATACCACGGCTTGTATCTGTTTGCAGTATAAATATTGAAAATAAGAGTTAAATAGTGCGACGGTACTCACCCTCCCTGTGTCGCACTAGAAATACTTAAAGTAAATATACTGTTGGTGTAGCCGTCGCAGTTGCAAGAATCCGTGTGCCTTCCTCCATTACCAGACGCCCAGACAAAAATCGAACCTTTTCCTTTACGTCCGCTAGTTACACCGTAAATGAAAGCGCGTCTAGCCAACGGGCCGGGTCCATCCACGGTTTTTCCGTCATCTTCGGGCCCCCAAGAAGCACTGTAGATGTCAATGTGGTCAGGATTTAATCCCAACGCTCTTGCTTCGACGGCATCGTTAACTACCCCATCCAACATACGCACACCTGAACAAAATAATTTTTTAATAAATTGTCCTTGTTTTGGTATATTTAGTATTTTGTAACTGTTTCGCAAGTTAGGTAAAGGTGGATTTTATAAATTATCGAATGTTTAATAAAAATTTTCAAGGAAAAAAGTTTAGATCGGGAAGTAAATAAATGAACAGGAAAGATGAAACACATTTTATGAATTCCTTAATTTTTACAAACAAAACTAAAACTTGAGCGCAGGCTTCCTCTTTTTCATTGAGGCAAACTAAAATAAATTTATAACTCTACTTCTTAAATCTCGATTCATAAACGAAACAATGTAAACGTGTTCGCGTAAAGTTTAAAACAAAAAGCATCACAACAAGCAACAAAGTGAATTCATATTCAAACTTGACTCTTATAAATATAATTCTTTTTAACATTATCAAATTATTCCTATTATTCTTTAAACTTTTGTCTCTTGTTGATTTACATTTTAAAAACTGCATTGTATTTTTGCAAATAAATAAGTTTTTTCTTTATTTCTTATGCGACATTATGCGGCGTTTTCAGAACAAAATTGAACCCATGAGACCCCAAAGTAAAAATGAACACAGATATTCTTTTGCATCTTACGTATTTTTCTCATCTTTAAATGTTATCTACTTAGCTGTTTATTTTCAGATGCTAATAAAACATAGAGGCGTTGTGGCAAAATATCAAACCGTTGTTGTTTTCTGAATTTATCCCGTATGCACGTAGAGAAGAAGGATTGTCATTTTTGTCACGCAGAAAACAAAATTTGTTGCTAATAAAATATGTTTGTATAAAATTAAATATCAAAATCGTCTTACCTCCTATGCTAGCGTTAAAGGCAACCCCGATTCCGCAAAATTGGTTGTAAGCAACTGCAGCCACTTCCCCAGCACACCGGGTTCCGTGCTTATTATCACCATTATCTTGGGGCATGGGATCATCATCTCCCCCATTTATGTCCGTACTTGCTAAAGGATCCTATAAAGACAAGATAAAGTAACTTACAAATAATTAACGAAGTTACTAAAACTAATTAAAATGGATGATAATTAATTCTATTGTACTATTTAACTAAATTTCGAGAAAAATAGAAATTTTTAAAGGTTTTTTTTTATTAAACATTTAATAATTTCTTAAATTACAATTAAGTAGTTGCAATTTAGTGCACAGAGAAAGTACATTTTTTTAGTTTTAAATTTAAATCCTCGAAAGTACATTTAGGATTTTTCGTTCAGGATTAGGATTTCGTTTCAATCACGTATTTAAAATACATTTTGCATCTTGTATTTAGTATTTTGAATACAAATTTTCCATACATTTTGTATTTACTTTCCTGACTTAACAGAAATCGCCAAAATAACCAAGAAACTCAGGTTTGAATTTAGAAATTAGCTGGCGTAACAAACACTACGATTAAAAAGAAAATCGTGAAAATGGGTTACTAAAATCGCGATTTCCTGTAATTTAAAAACAAATATATTTGAATAAATTTCTAAACTGCAAGAAGTTCTTACCAGACGTCCTCTTTTACTGGGAGAATGTAAAAATAAGCGAAGGGAAAAAAGTGGAAAAACATATTTTTAAAATTATTTTTCTTAAAATATTCAAAAGGAAAAACTCAAGCTTAGCAATTTATTTAAAGCGGTTCTATTGACAACATTTTTCGTGACAGAATAATAATTGAGAACCGCTGACATCCATCGTGAAAAATGAAAAATATGATCTCAAGTCCTTTAAATTTGCAATTTTTTCAATTAGCATTCAAATCTAACAATAAATCTTGGAGATAATTTTTCCCTTCTCGAAACAAATTTTGTGTAAATTTGGATATGGAAATCAGAGTGTTAATTTATTTTCATTAATTATATTTGAAAAATTAAAATTCAAAAGGAATATTTAACGAATTTTAATTTTATTCGGTTTTAAAAGTACAACTGCATAAATTACGAAGTTTAAATTGGGATTTTAATAGAAAAATTTTACAAGATCCGGAAAAGAACATGAGAGCAGTTTTCCAAATATTAATCATAATCACGCAATAAATTCATAATAAAAATGTTGTTAAGTTTGCACTCGACAGAATTTTGGTAGAATTTCGCAATTCGGAGTAAATCTTGGCAAAACTTCTCCAATTTCTCCATTTATCTAAGAGTATTTTAAGAAAATCTTGCGGTATCGATTTTCAAAAAATACACCTGGAAATTTTAAATAAGGATAACGGATTTAATCGTATTTTGTATGGGATGTGGAGTTTACAAAGTCGACTTGGCTAATAAAGTTTAAATTAATAATTAATCGGGAAAGTGCTTAAACTATCCAATGATTAAATCATCAGCGTTAATTTTAGCGTCAAACAGTTAAGTCGAGAAATTAGGAAAGTAATAAAATCAAATGGAACTAACAAAAACATACATAGTACAAATTTGCAAAATTGAATCGAGGTCCATATTGTTAAGTTTTAATGAAATTGTTTTATAAATTATCGCGCTTCAGAGCTTTGAGCAAACACAAAATTTATTTTCAAGTCCAATAGCAATTTCTCTTGCAAGTGTAAACATTTTTAATGGTATTGGAATGATCTATTGGCGATTTAAATCACATTTATACAACATTTTGTTGATCTATTTACGTTTTCCAAAAAGATTCCCTTTATAAATCAGTCTTTGTCATTGCATCACTATTTACGTAATTGATTTTAAATTCAACAATAAAACGACGTTGTTCACACCGAATATGTTCGAATTGTTAACGAACAGCAATTAACAGTGGAGGTAAAGCCTGTTTGTTTGGTAGGTACTGTTTGTTAAATTGTGAAATACAATAAATTCTGTAGGCAGGTAGTTAAGGAAAATTTTGAATAAAAATTTAATTCGAGCTTAACTCTAACAGTTGTTCAAGCTTAAAGCACCAATTTTAGGATTTTATTTACAAAGTAAACAAACCAATTCGATAAACAGAAAAACTAAATGGACTTAAATTGTTCATTAAAAAAACAGCTTTCAAAAAAGCTTTATGCAAATTCAATTTTCATTTAATCGGGACCAATTTTTTCCGATCGCTGTGCGCCCGCAGATCTTGCACCAGGATAAATTAAATTATTGCAAATTAAAAAATATCAAGAAACGAAAGACAATGAAATTTTTTCCTTCTCGACAGTTTCTGAAATTTTTTTATGCCAAGTGTGTAATTCCCGAAAAACTCCAAATCTTTACAGCATCTTGATTAATGTAAATGTCGGCGGAAAGGCAAAGTTGTAATCAAAATAAAATATAACATCCGCAATATACAAATTTATAACCAAAAATCGATAAACCATTCTTACATTTCAAACTTGACATAGATAAACCCCAAATATATTATGTATCATATTATAATCATTTTTTTTAAATATAAAATATAAATAATACTAACTTGACGGAACAAAATTTCTATAATTCACTGTTTAAAGCAAAAGAAACTTTTCTTATTGTAAAACGGCAAACCAGCACATTAAAAGTTTTGAATAAAGTTTTATTTTTATTGTGCATCGTTGTTTAGCAATTTCGTTTTCCCGAAGTTACAAAATTAACTCAACCAATTCCACGACAAAAATTTTTAGCCTCGCCAAAAAAATAAATACAATTTAAGAGGAGGATATCGGAAGCTAACGACAATGCCCAGCGCTAGATGGCGCAGAACGTATTTTATAAAAATGACGAATACCGTAATAATAATTCGAATGATTAATGAATTTAATTAATTGCAGTTACAAGCACAACTTTTTAAAGAACCCCTACCGTAATAAAATATCGAATATATCAAAATAAATGATAGTCTTAAAAATAATTTACGACATAAACTCTGCAATTATTATCATTTATAATTTGAAAGTTTGCGTGCTAAATCATGGTGGCACTTTTTAAGTTGTAATAGTTTGCTCATATTTTACAATGTAACCACTTATTAAATTTTCGAGTTACAATTTAATGATTGCCAGCATAAACAACGAAGAACGGAATAATAATGATAGTGTTAATAGGGTTGTGACAAGAATCTTTAAATTATATAACAAAACTGAGTAACTCAATTAAAACTAAATGTGTAAGTTTTATACAACATAAATGTCAGTAATGCTTTATAGTTAGTAAAAGCCATTACGAAACGAAACAATACCCAACAGGGTATTATATTAATAAATTCATGGCAAACAATTTCACTACCTGTAAAAACTTTTTTTCTACAATCGTTTTAAATTGTAAACTTAATCTTTTCATTGTTAAAATATGTCTGGCGACAGTATATAATTATGCAATTTGGGATTTTCGTTTTTGGGTAGTTCATTGTTAAATATTCCTGTTTGTACCCTTCCCTTTCTGTTTTAGGTAAGATTTTAGTGTTTAGGTTTAAGTTAAAAATATAAAATGTAATCAGTTGGTCAACAAGTTTCTCTTAGGAAACATCTAAATAATTTAAAAGCCTAACTCCGGCATTTGTAAAAATTGTAAAATAAATAATTTAAATACATTTAAGTGTCGTTAAAATTAAGGTTGCCAAATACAGGCGACGGCTTCAATAAACGAATTGGAGCTCAAAGCATTGGTCCTTCGAACCGGATTATGAACAATTATTAAGAAAACTACAAAATTAAATCAATTCGTAAGAAAAAGGAACAGGAAGAACGACTCCACAAAATATTTGGACTCTGATCAAGTCGCTGAGGATTCCCGTTGGAAATTGTCTCATATAAAAAAGGTGCGTTCCATTATAATTTATTTCCTGTTATATCCTTATTAGTAGAATTTTAAATTGTTTTCTAGTTGTGTCAGAATTATTACAATTGTCGCAAAGTATTACTTGCCACTATTTCATTTTTATAAATTTTGCCTTATCTTCAGATTGCTTTTAAATTTTGATTTTAAAAATTATTATTACTTACTTCTTGCGTAAATATGGCGGAAGAATCATTACGCGAATTAAAAGCGAAGCGGGGCAGCATAAAAGGGCAACTTACGCGACTTAAAAATTATGTAGACAAACTTAAAAAAGAAAATATTGATGTAACGCAAATTGAAACTCGGTTGATTGCATATCAACCTTTAATTTCTGAATTTGAAAATGTACAAATTCAAATTGAATTAGCGAGCGAAGATGGCGATCTTGAAGAACAAGAAAGGCAGGATTTTGAAGATTCCTATTTTTATATAATATCGCGGTTAAAAGCGTTAATAAAAGAGCATTCAAGTCGTCATTCAACTTCGCAAAGCACTATTAACCATTCTAATGAAAATCGCGAACAAGCTGCGAGTGCCATTCCTGGCAACAACACCTTAAACTCAATTCGATTGCCGAAACTAGAGCTTCCTACATTTGACGGTTCGTATGATAAATATTTATTCTTTCGCGACACTTTCGAATCGGTTATTAACCAAAACGCCTCCATTTCACCTTCTCAGAAATTTCAGTATTTAAGAAGTGTTCTGAAGGGTGAAGCTCGGGGATTAGTAGAATCGCTGGAAATATCCGATTCGAATTACGAAATCGCGTGGAAATTAATAAAGGACCGGTATGACGACGAAAAACAAATAATTAACAATCATGTCCAGGCATTATTTAGTTTACCGACAATTTACAAAGAATCCCATAGAGCCGTAAGGCAATTAACAGATGGTTTTTCCAAACATCTTCGAGCATTGCAGGTACTGAAACAACCGGTATCCAGCTGGGACACCCTAATTGTTTACTTGATTGTTGGTAAACTGGATGACGAAACGAGACGTGCGTGGGAAGCGGAAAATTCTAAATTAAAATCGGTAGCTAAGTTAAGCGAATTAACGGAGTTTTTAAATGAGCGGTGCAAGTTTTTAGAAAAAGTAGGTAATAAACCTACTTCGAAAATTACAGGGCAAAGGGAAAAGGTAAAGGTTTTCAATAGCACGACTGCCGAGCCGATTCGTTGTTACAGCTGTAATGGGGATCATTCACTGTACAATTGTGTAAATTTTTTAAACTTAGATCCCAGCGCAAGATTCGAAGAAATTAAACGAATCAAAATATGCTCTAATTGTTTCCGCACGGGACACAATTTTTTTAATTGTAGGGCTAGACCAGGTTGCACTAAATGCAACAAACGACATAATACCTTGCTGCATTGTGAAAATAATGCCAATAAAGATAATATTTCGCGAACACATAATAATCGTCCTAATGAGCAAAACGAATGTGGTGAAGCTATTCAACCAATAATAGCCAAAATGGCAAGTTTCATTCATTCTCGCGCGCTTCTCGCAACTGCGATAATTAAAATAAAGGACAATCTCGGAAATTTTAGACCATGCAAGGCATTATTAGACTGCGGCTCACAATCTAATTTTGTTAGTGAGGCATTAATAAAAAAATTGAATTTAAACAGAGAAAAAATAAACTACATTTCGGTTTCGGGTATAAACAATGTTGCGTCAAAGGTCACGCATAAAACTGAAGTGGCGATTCGTTCTAATCAAAATTCATTTCAGGATAACATTCAATGTTTAATACTGCCTAAAATTGCCGAAATTACACCATCACATACATTAGACAACCTATGTATACCAAAAAACATTAAATTAGCCGATCCAAATTTTAATGCGTATAGCGATATTGATATCTTGCTAGGTGCTGGCGTTTTTTGGGGTTTAATGTGCGTAGGTCAAATCAAATTGGGAAGGGATATGCCCTTGATTCAAAAAACACAATTAGGGTGGGTTATAACGGGTCCAATTCCGCAAGGTCAGCATTCTAATGTATTATGCAATTTGAACAATACTGTTTTACATAAACAATTGGAACGGTTTTGGACCATAGAGGAACACTCCGACCACAAGGCTCTGAACGTTGAAGAAACGGCGTTCGAAAGGCATTTCATGAGCACGAGCAAACGCGATGAAAATGGGCGGTTTATTGTGGATATTCCTATGAAGCATCCCATTTCTAAATTAGGTGAATCTAGGTTAGGAGCTCTAAAACGGCTCTATCAAATGGAGCGTAAATTCGCGAAAAATCCCGAATTACGGGAAAATTATAGCAGATTCATGCGTGAATACGTGGAATTAGGTCACATGACCAAATTAGAACGTTATGATGATTGTAATTCTTTTTATCTTCCGCATCATATCATTAACAAACCAGATAGTACCAGCACGACTTACCGAGTAGTGTTCGACGGAAGTGCAAAGTCGTCGTCTGGATACTCGGTTAATGATCTTCAATTAACTGGAGCTAATATACAAGACGATCTTTTCTCGATTGTTCTGCGCTTTAGGAAGCATAACATTGTGTTAACGGGCGACGTCACAAAAATGTATCGCCAAATTATTGTCAATAAAGCTCAGAGACCGCTACAACGAATATTGTGGCGTTCGCACCCTGAGGACGAAATTCAATGTTACGAACTTAATACGGTCACGTATGGTCTGGCGACATCGTCCTTTATAGCTATCCGTTGTTTGCACCAACTGGCAAATGATTACGCTAAAATATACCCTATCGCCAGTAGTATTGTAAAAAGAGATTTTTACGTGGACGATCTTTTGACAGGGGGTAAAAATATCGCGGAAGTAAAAGAGTTACAAAGTCAAATAGAGGAAATTCTTAAATCAGGGGGGTTTCCATTAAACAAATGGGCTTCAAATGATCCCAGCATATTAAGGGAAATTGTTTCTTTAAATCCGAACGCAATAATAAACTTGGGCGAGAATCATAACTCAAAAATTTTGGGATTGTATTGGAATTCGCAATCAGATACACTTAGGTTTTCAATAAAAAGCGATAACATCAAAGCGAAAGCCACGAAGCGGTCGATATTATCAATGATTGCGCAAATTTATGATCCGCTGGGTTTGCTAAGTCCAGTGGTAATTATTGCAAAAATTGTATTGCAACGGTTATGGGAAAGCAAAATCTCTTGGGACGAATCTATACCACAAGGTATTCATTCTATTTGGGTCAAATTTTATGATCAACTTTTCAACATAAATGATGTAGAGTTTCAACGTCAGGCTATTTGCAAAAATGCGACTTCTATAGAATTACATGGATTTGCAGATGCAAGCGAATCGGCATATGGCGCTGTTTTTTATATTAAGTCGCTAGATAACGAAGGCAAATCTCACGTAAGAATTCTATGTTCAAAAACCAGGGTGGCTCCGTTGAAAAGCGTAACTATTCCGCGCTTAGAATTGTGCGCAGCATTATTATTGGCGCAACTGTATGATAAAGTCAAGAAAAAATATGACGTGAACTTCAAAGATTGCTATTTTTGGTCCGATTCGACTATCGTGCTATCTTGGATACGATCTTCATCGCGCGATTGGAAGGTATTCGTTTCAAACCGTATAGCTGAAATACAAAATTTGACTAATATTGAAAAATGGCAATATGTAAACACCGCTGAAAATCCAGCGGATCTATTGACTCGCGGCGTCGAGCCAAGCTTATTTAAAACGTCAATCCTTTGGTTTTCGGGACCACCTTGGCTCTTGAAAGATGCAAGGGAATGGCCCAATAAAAATTATAATCAAGCTACTTTTGATGTAGAATGCACAGCAGAGCGTAGACAACCACAAACATGCCTAATAGTTTTGGACGGGACAATAGATTTGGTCGATAGGTATTCCAGCTTGTCGAAACTGCAAAGAGTAGTTGCATATTGTTGCCGATTTGTGAAGAACGCATCTGTATCCCAAGACCAAAGGCAATTTGGGCCTCTTACGGTCACTGAATTGAACGAAACATTAATTAAACTGATCCGCGCTAATCAGACACGATATTACGCGGGTCCGATAAATATACGCGATAGCAAATCACGAAAATTTAAAGTATCAAAATGTTACATTTGTTTATTTGTATGCTTCTCTACTAAGGCAAGCCATATCGAGCTTGTGAGCGATTTGTCTACAGAAGCGTTTTTAGCGGCTTTGCGAAGGTTCGTAGCTAGACGCGGCAAACCTTCAAATTTGTATTCCGATAACGGTACCAATTTTGTGGGCGCTAAACGGGAGTTAAAAAAGTTTTTGAATGATAAAACCAGCGAGTTTCAAGATGCGTTGCATCAAGAAAATATTAATTGGCATATGATACCGCCAAGATCACCTCACTTTGGAGGACTATGGGAAGCGGGAATAAAGTCGACAAAACATCATTTGAAGCGGGTTTTGGGTAACGCGATTTTAACATACGAGGAATTAGTAACTATACTGACACAAATAGAAGCATGTTTAAATTCTAGGCCCTTATGTCCCTTATCAAACGATCCTTCCGATTTATATCCTTTAACTCCCGCACACTTTCTTATTGGTGACACTCTCGCGGCTGTACCCGACCAAAACTTGATTGAAGTGCAAGAAAATCGGCTTGCCAGATTTCAACGATGTCAGCAAATTCTTCAACACTTTTGGACTAGGTGGTCGAAAGAATACGTATCTGAATTGCAGGTACGCACCAAATGGAAACAATCTCGCGAAGGATTGTTAAAACCTGATGCGTTGGTATTAATCAAGGAAGACAACACACCACCGCTTAGATGGCACATAGGCCGAGTGATCCAGCTTCACCCCGGCAAAGATGGAGTAAATCGCGTCGCCACGGTCCGAACATCCGATGGGACATATAAGCGTCCAGTGATAAAATTGTGCGTGTTGCCAAGTGAGTAAACTTTAACAAAACCTAAGCGTGTTCAGTGGTATGCCTGTATATATGCGGATAAGTGAAACAGATAATAACAAACTATGTTAGTGCGGACTTAACCATCAGTAGTTCCAAGCGAATTGATGAACTACGAATTTAATTTTTTGTAAATATATTTGCGTTTTTTCTTTGCGTTTAGTTTAATATTTCTTTGTTCTTTAGCGTTATTATTGTGATGAATTTATTTTATGAAGGATAATTGTATTTTTTGTTGTTGTTAAAAACCGCATGTTTTCAAAGGGGGCGATTTATGTAAAAACTTTTTTTCTACAATCGTTTTAAATTGTAAACTTAATCTTTTCATTGTTAAAATATGTCTGGCGACAGTATATAATTATGCAATTTGGGATTTTCGTTTTTGGGTAGTTCATTGTTAAATATTCCTGTTTGTACCCTTCCCTTTCTGTTTTAGGTAAGATTTTAGTGTTTAGGTTTAAGTTAAAAATATAAAATGTAATCAGTTGGTCAACAAGTTTCTCTTAGGAAACATCTAAATAATTTAAAAGCCTAACTCCGGCATTTGTAAAAATTGTAAAATAAATAATTTAAATACATTTAAGTGTCGTTAAAATTAAGGTTGCCAAATACAGGCGACGGCTTCAATAAACGAATTGGAGCTCAAAGCACTACCCATGCATCACAAAATAATTGAACAAAAAATTTAATATCAATATTTGTAAAATTTGCAATATACGCAGACCATTCTAATAAACCCAACAAAAACTTGAAGAAATAGGAGAATGCAGACGTAAAAAAACTGTAAGTGTGGAAAGTGCTTTCTGCTGTAATCTGGACTAAAAGGGAACTGATACGTTTAATACAGTCGAAACATACTAATTAAACAATTGAGATTATTTTCAATATAATAAATTCAAATAAACATTATCGACAAGGTTCTGACTTCTGAAAAGTTCAAAAATTCAAAAATTACCAAACGTTGGAAATTTTTCAGGAAAATAATTAGGCATCAGGTTTCAGCATTTACATAATATTTTTAATATTATTATATTTCATATTTCTCATCGATTTTATCATTTTTTGTTTCGAAAAAAAAGTGACGACCGAACTTCGCTCGTGGTATCACACCCGTAGTTTCCAGACCATTAAAATTTGAAATATAAATATACTTACGATTTATATTAAAAAAAGGTTATTTTTGAAAGTTCCAAAATTAAAAAAAATTTAATTTAAAAAGTTTACACCTTTTTTTACTTTTTCATTATAAAATTTAAATATTTTAATAAAATTTAAGATAAAATTAACAAGGAAAAATTTTCAAGAAGAAAATTAAATACGTGATACAAATTTTAAATTTATAATTTAATTAAGCAGTAGAAAAAACTCGAATTTATTTAAAAGTTAAAGAGACATTAAAATATTCATACAAAGAATTTCTAAAATGACGTCTCGTCATTTAGTAGTAAGCATAAATAAATAAAATATAAAAAGCGCTTAAAAGTTTTGAGTTTAAATTTAACATACACCTCATAGAAAAGTTGGAAAAAGTGTGAAATGTTCGGGAAAGTTCTGGTATTATAAACACAAAATGGAAGTTGTTTTTTTATAACTTAAAGCGGTGCTGAATTCATGTAAATAGAAACTGCCGTCGTAATGCGGGATTTTTCAAAATATTACAAAATGTACTATTTGCAACAGCGAATCGATAAATTTTCTTGAAACGGAAAAATACCACCAACCATTTTTGGAGCGAAGAAGTTTTATTGATATCTGCATGGAAATTCTTTAATGTATTTATTGTGTTTCACATACACTCAGAAAAATGAATTTATTATATCAGTAGTACATGTTGGAATATTTTAGAGTGATTCAAAATGTTTTATTAATAATATTATTTGAATTGAATTTGATTTAACTATCAACAATCGTAAAGTCGTATTGTTATAAAGCTACAGTCCAGCGGGCTAGACATCAACGAGGATCTTTCGCATTACCTAACCATATCAAAGAATGGTGATCTGACAACCGAAAAGTGAACACCTTTGATATAATATTTTAAGCGATTTATCAACAAGAAATTTACGTTGTTTTCTGATATTAAACTTTAAAATTTAAATTGCATTTCCGAATTATTTGCACGTAAATTCCTTGTTCGCAACTTAATGACTAAACCATAAATAGCATGCTTACATTTCTTTGTAGCAAACGTACAAACGGTTGCTTCTACCGGGTGCGATCAGATATTATCTACTTACGTAATTTTGAGAGAGATCTGGATGGTTTGTTTGGATTCCATCATCCAAAATCGAAACAACGACGCCTTTTCCTGTGTAGCCTTTCGACCAAGCTGGAGCTACGTTCATATCCAAGCCATCTTTCGCTCCACCGTTCTGTAATAAAAAAAGTGCGTTAAAGTGGATATTAAAAATTAAGTAATATTTTTTTATGGATCTCCCAAGTATGTAATAAGAATTACTGTGTGTTTAATAAAATTATATGACAGCATTTTTATGGAATTGTTATTTATTAATAAATCAATTGGCAAAGACGGTTAAGCTTTAATGATGTCGTAAAACATCGTACTTGAAAAATTCTTTCAATTACGTGTACCAAAAGCACGTCGCGATAAATAAATTTTTATATGGCAAAACTAAATTTGTTTATTAACGTCAAACATAGTAAAATAATGTGTACAAAAGAAACTGCAAGACTGAGAAAACTGCGTCCTTGGACGCAAAGTAACGGAAATCTAGAAAGAAGAAGAGAATGAAATTTAGGCCGAAACAGAAATGGACGATGATTTATTCTTCCATTTCCATCTTAACCATCAGATGCAACAAACGCACAGTCATCCAAATCAATCAGCTTCCGAGTTTTGGAAGATAAATTCCTTTCGGTAATCGTTTTCTTCCTGTTGACGGTAATACCGAGCGTTTTAAACTCTCATCCCTTTCCTGCAAGCACATGTTCGTCGACCTTAGGATTTGAAAATTGAAATGAATCAATTTGTATAAAATTAAGGTCAGGTTCAGTTTGCCATAAATTGTCACGTAACAGATAAAGTTAAATAAAGCCTTTGAATTAAAAAAAAAACAAGTCCAATTTGTCGAAGCGATATAGTTTGATAAATTTGCATGTGTACGATAAACTCGTTTAATAAGCGGGCCGTGTTAAATGCGAATGAATACATATAGAACCAATTTTTCAACGGATATTGAAACGCGAGCACAAGAGTTTTTGTTAGAATTTAATACTATAAATTTAAATTGTGATCCCGTAATAGGGTGATTTATTGTGATTAATGCTCGATTTAATCGGGGATGCCCGGAAAGTTTACAAGCTAACGGGGTCAGAGTTAATTCAACTCTGTAATTCCTGAATTTGTCATCTTTCCACTTGAAATCGGCTCAGGATAGAAACACTGATCCCGATGCGCAAAGGTATGCCGCCAGTTCGTTATGGAACCCTAGTGAAGAATTCATGATAATATGTTTGTTGGGAACAAATTCCAAAGTTAAAACTGCAACCGGAGTAATAACAAACACAACTGCAAATTTGTTACAATAATTAACTTCCGTAGAATGCAATCTAATATATGAAACAAATAAATTGGATGCTAGAAATTATCATCGGAAGTGGGATTTAGAAAATCCGTTCAATTTGTGGCGTAGGTAATTGAGAATTATAAAACCACAAAATGTTAAGTAAGGCTAAAATCGGTTAATAGTATTTTGTAAGTATTGATAAAATAATAAAACTTTATCGTTTTCCACTTGAAAATGCTCTTGCGGTGTAATAAATTGCATCAATATGTTTTTACTAGGTACGTAAACGTTTATGCGATTGTGAAACGCTTTATATAATATTTCAGCATGGAAGGATTATCGGGAGATATTGCAGATAATGTACCGAATGCATATAAGTCCAGATGGATATAAATTTCCCCGATAGAAGTCTCGTCAAGTTTTAAAATTGGAAAAATAGTTGAAAATTATCGCACTCCTTATCCGATATAGGATATACCATAAAGTTTAAAACTTTTAATGCTTATGGTTCTGTTTACTGTTGCAGCATTTGTCGGTTCACGTCCCGATTGCTTCCTAATTGCACTAACATTGATTTTGTCCCATTACCATAGCACACATTCCCAAACCAAGTATTTGGACGATTAGAATTTGGTGTACGTCAGAACTACTTCAATGGAATGCTTGTCGAGATTTGTACCTAAGCATTATTGGAATTTATGTAAAACGCGAGTAAAACACGTCTTACCTACAAGAATTTGCGTTCTCATTCTAATTTCCAAGATTATCTCGGCTGTTTGAGCACGAATTCGGCTAAAACTTGACAAAATAATTCCTGACGCTTTCAAAAATAAAAGCAAGTCCAAACAAAACTACTTAAGCTTGTTAGAAATAATGGAAGTTAATGAAAACAGACAATTTTGTCAACAACTGTTATCATTCTTTACGGTTCATGTAATTCCTAGCAGGGTTAATGAAATTAATTACCATTGTACTGCAAAAAAAGATGTTTTGTGAAACTTCGCCGGACTGAAATTTTTCATAATCAACTTATACAATTTAAAGGATGCAGTTCCTTAACTTTATTAAGAAAAAGTAAGTGGACTTCAAAAGCTTCCGTATTTGTGACAACTGAAAAATTCAATTTTAAATTAATTAAGAACTTCAAGTTTCCTTTTCGCTTTTTTTTTGGCGATTTATTTACTTTTTAATAAACTTACAAATCAGTTAACTTATTATATTTTAAACAACTTGCTTATTGTAAGTCAGGGACGTGTCCTGTCATTTTTTAAATTATCTCAATTTTCAACTGAAATTTTCCCTTTCTGTCAATTTAAAAATTGTGCCGGTTAGTAAAGGTACCATAAAATTTAATATCTCTTCTAAGTGACATGCCAAGTATAAATTGTGACCCTCTTCAATTTTTACGATATGTGTATCCAAATAAATCAATTATTATCCGCTTGATCACAAACGCATCCTAAGGTCAATATTGTTAAATGTTTTAAAATTCGTACAGAAAATTTTTAGAGTTTTCTAGCATATCAGAAGACTGTTTTACATAGTTTCGTTCAATTTTAGCAACAACGATGATGTACGACTAAAATATATAAAAATAAAATAAATTATAGAGCAGAAAATTTGAAGCTACAATTTTTGATATGGCGAATAATGAAAGAGTTATAAAGCCCATTATTTCCACAACAAAAAGGCCGGATTTTTATGCCGGGTATCGTTCCCAGAAAATATGAATTTTTTTTTCGGTGACAGGATAGTTTTGTCACTTTGTTGTAACTTTAAGAACGGTCAACTTTAATAAGCAGTGATAGTTTAATATTATAAAAGAGTCTAATCTCTAAATCAAATGGATCGAAAAATAAGAGAATTATGAATTCGTCCACCGAAACTTTTGAATGCCAGGACGTTCGGACAAAGGCTACATTTACAAAGTAAAACATATATGTTAATCCTTTGTTTGCTCTATAAATAAATAAACTAATTAGCTTGTAGGAACTAAGTTAAAGAATTTTATAATAACAAAATTAAATACTTTCACTGGTCATTTATTTTGAAAATAATTTACTTTAATATTTGGTGTCCACAAGACCGCGACTGAACAGCCGCGACTAAACGTCCCGTTCCACATTTTTAAACCGTTTTGTATAATTTTATGCATAAAGCCGGATCGTAAAACAAAAATGAATAAAAATGAAATAATAGATAATAAAGTTCTGCACAATTTTTATTGCAAACATATTTTGATAAAGCGAATAACAACGCAGGCATTTAATAAAATCTTTGAAGTTCAA
The DNA here is from genome assembly GCA_963170105.1 of Cantharis lateralis. Classification (NCBI taxonomy): domain Eukaryota; kingdom Metazoa; phylum Arthropoda; class Insecta; order Coleoptera; family Cantharidae; genus Cantharis; species Cantharis lateralis. Next base: position 37,502,218 of record OY720629.1, read on the forward strand.
AATAACTGCATCGATAAATGATATCAATTAAAAATTCATCAAATTTCCTCTTCTGAGATGCGAGTGAAAAATTTTAAATCCTCTTCAATTTTTAACGTAATATATCCAATTACTTAGTATTTGAACAGCAATACATTAATTTGCAACATTTTAAATAAATTGAATACTTCAAATACAATCTCGCTCGTGATTGGTTGATTTTTAAAAAGGCTAACTACACAGCTCTTGTTATTTTTTTTAACAAGATAACAAGAAGTTGTGTTCATCGGCATCAAACATTGATTATTTCTTCGCGTTTGCCTATGTATAGGCAATGTGTTTGCCTTCTGATAAAATATATTCTCTTTTGTGGTTTTCACAAACCAAGAAGTAAGCTACTTCGGTTGTCATATAATATAATATTGTTATTGTTGGTGAGCTTGAGTGAGCGCTTTCATATGTTAGTAACAATTCGGTGTGCGAGATATATTTGAGAATAAATTCCGATTTCTTCTATTACACGTTCTAGAATTTATTAAAGCAAAATTCAGTAATATACACCATGTAGTATGAAAATCATAAAATTTTGGAGTTAAAGTAAAGAAGACGTTTATCACGTCGGCGTTGAAGTTAGTACTGTCATTTTAGGAAAGCTAAACTAAAATATTGAGCGATAATATTTTTACGACCATTTTATGAGAGATTCAGTTCAAAACGTGATTGCATTGATATGAATTCTAAATTTATGTGGAGCGTTCATGTATTTGAGCTCTTCCGCAGATGTTTCTCTAATAAAAAGAGTTAGCCTTTTCCTATAGTTTATTCGCAATGTTACTAAGATGGATCGTTCTTTTTTTGCATTTAAATTTTACTCAAATCGCGTCGAATACAAATCACCGCCAAAAATCAGGTCAACTATCGCGATGTACTATTTCTTGTTCGACGGTATATTTTTACGGAAGGAAATTCCACTTGGAATGATAAAAAAATTTGCAATAAAACGTTTGGATGCAGAGTTTTATTATTGTTTGGTGTTTTAGATTTCAGGGTTCGAGGTGGAAAAACGTTTAAAAAATAAAATTTTAAGTGTATTTAAACACAATACACGATTCTCATTCAAGCAGTTAAAATTTATGCAGCTTGCAAACGTTTAAATGTAACAATCAAGTTGGTCAAACAACGTTTTATGGTAACGTTTTGTTTTATATGCCATTTCCACAAATATAACCATTTCAATGTAAACTGCGACCTCAGCACAGAAAATGAAATGTTCTGTTTATATTGAAGTCTCTAAATTTACAGTAAACGTTCATATTATTATTACATTACAATTTTGTTGCAAATTTGGATGGCCGATAAAATTCGGAACGGCGAAATTCCATAAAACACTAAAAGTGCACCAGGAAAATGAGTATAGTAAGTCTCCTAGTTTACAGCTCGATCAAGCTCATAAAGTTAGCTGTGGGCGGGGCGAATGGCGCTGCAATCGTTTTAGCTGCAATCAAATTGCGCGAAAAATTGTTTTATTGTTTCCAATTGGTCGGTTAAGTAGTTGATATGTTTTAAAAGCTTCCAACGTAAAATTATCTTCCGTAAGCTAAAGGACAGCCCAATATTACCGAACAATAGTAGAAAATGAACATAACAATCAATTTGAATTAACCCTTACGACATCAAAACTTGTAGAATAAATATTGATTCTGTACATTAAGCAGGATACTTTGGAAACAAAATTTATCTAAATTAGGGTGTAATTACTGAGGGAATATTTAAATAACTAAATAATTATTAATTTAATAAATTTGCGAAACTTTACCGCAAGTGAAGGCAAATAAAACTGCGGGAAATAATTTTTTAAACTAATGGGAATGTAACTTCCAAGAGAACAATACAAACTTATGTCAACACAAAATTAGAACACTAACTTAATTGTTAATCCTTGGAAAAACCTACCGTTTGCTTTTGATTAGCTAAAATGTTGGCGGTGTAAGATAAAATTTAGGTCTTTCATATTCTGTTAGTTAACTTGTCAAGGTTTAATGTGTAGAATAAACTTACATTACACACAAACTACAGCAAAATCCGTTCCTGCATGTGACATAATATAACGCAGTCACCAGCAGAAAATTTTTCAAAATTACAAAACGACATCCGAGTAAATGCGAAAAATAAATTGTGGAAATATTAAAAATTTTACTTTAAAAATCAAGTTTTTAGGTATTTATTATTATTTTTTATGCGGAAAAGTTTGAAACAACGAAAAGCTTTTAATATTAAACCGAACCACTTGAAAGAAAATAGGAAAACCTATGTTGCGATACAAGCAACAACTTGGTTAAAATAATTGATAAGTACATCCAACTTATAACGCTAATCCTTGGAAAGTTCTAGTGCGAATCGAATTTTTAAAATTAAATTTTATATCCCGCCAAATAAAAAATTCAATATTTCTCTGAATGTAACGTAATTGACAAAGAAATTTTAACTCGATAAATCGGCCATATTTCACATACGCGAACGAAAAAAATTTACACGAGAGTCGAATTTGAATGTTAACGATTGATTGAAACCGTGGTTAAAGAGTGGAAAAGTGAAACATTTCGCAAAACGACTTTTAGTAAGCACAAAGGTTTCAAAAATTAAGTTTAACGGCTTGCACGCCCGAATGTGTCTCTAATGCCCTAAAAGTGGTCATAAAATATTAAAAGCGTGAGACTTGTTAAGCTTTTTGAAAGATACCGTACAAATTAGAAAGGTGACGAGTCCTCATACGTGTTAAACTTTCCGTAAAATTTAAAACTTTGTTGGCAACACGGCAGCTTCACATTACAAGTATAAAGAAAATAAGTGATGAGAAAATTATAAAGTTGCACCTAACTTCCATAATTTATGTCGGTGTTGCGAATAACAGATGTATTGAAAACACAAATCCGATAGATAATGCGAAAGTTCTCGGGGAAATTTTAGAAAAATTGATTGTTCTATTACCCACACTTTCTTATCGAAGTTATAACTTATGGCATTTGATATCCTCAATACACTTTGACACTACTCAAGGAGCGAGGGGTGTGGGGGAATCCCCCGGCGCGATATAGTAGAATAAATTATCTCCCAGCTTAAATTTGCAATCATATCAGTTACTCAAAATTTTTATTCTTTTTGTCCTAGGCAGAAAATGCCAAACCACTGAGGTAATCTGTCATTTCCTGATTCGGAGTAGGTCATAAATCTTGGTAATATTTTTTTAAATTAATAAATAATTATATCGACTTTCAAAATTTTCTTAAAAGTAGATAACTTCTATAAATCAAATGTCCTTTTTTTTTAGACGGATTGAAGGATTTAAAAAGGCTTTTGAACGTGAACGTGGATAAAAATTTTGACAGAAAATACTTGTACTGCAGTAATTCATTTATTTGCGGAGCGTTTGGTAGCATTTCAACGGAATGCAAGGATGAGACCTTTTGCAATATAATTTGTTATAAAAGACAGCGTTCTTTGTGCAAAGAGAAAGTATCGACTGTTCCCATTTGCTTTATAATAAACTTCTGCAAAGTGACCTTTTTAAAAATGCAAATATGATCTGGGTGTAAAATTAATATTACTGCAATTAACATTCCACTAATTAATTAAACAAAATTATCAGCAGAAAACCTTCGCAATACAATATAGCTACAGGGTATTTCAGTCTTGTCAAATTAATCTTTTTAAATAGAAACGTGTTTTTGAAATCTATAAATCCCATGGACGGCTATTTTTCAATTTCAAAGTGAGTGCAGAAAAGTCTACTTTCTGCTGTGGTCGTAATAAGGACTGTTCACGAAATAAAGTAGCCACAGAAAATTGCAAAAATTATATACATGTATTTAAATTTTTTTAAATTTTTTTAACGTAATTTAAACTTTACTTATTAATAAGCTGAGAAATTTATTTTGCTTAACAAATTAGTTTGAATTGGCCAAGTCGCGCATCTTTTGCTGGACATCTACCATAAGGGCTCGAACCGATGTCTTGGAGGTTCTACAGAATGCTGCGTGCCAAATCTGCTTAAAATCGTTCATGTCCTTGGCAACTGCACCCTTTTTCAACAAGTCGCCCTTGATATTAACCCAATACCTTTCAATAGGGCAGAGCTCTTGGCAATTTGGTGGGTTCATTTCTTTTGAGATGAATTCGATCTTCTTCTTATCGAGTAAATTTAAAGTGTCTCAAGCGTAGTGTGACGACTCAAAATCTGGTCAAAACATAGGAGGTAATCCATGTTACCAATAAAGCGACAGCACACACTACTTAACACTCGCCTTCATAAAATTTTCGTTGTTGGTATTGCCAGATGTGAAGAACCTCGAACTTTTTAGGACAGAAAAAGCATATAGTTTGCCATACTAAGATCTTCTCGCCAAATTTTTCAATTGCCACGGTTTTATTCTGATCTGGAACATCAACGCCAGCTTCAAATGTGTAGATGTCGGGTCGTGGTAAAGTCCGTATGACTTTTTTGACGCAAGTTTGATCGTTCATCAAAATTCATTTTCTACGATTTTTGCCAAAAATAAATTTGTTAAAAATGAACTGATCGTTGGCATTGTTAATCCTTTGACTTTTTATGACAAAATCAATTTTTATATGATAACTAAACTATTAATTTATAACTTAAGATCTTTCTCGATATTTATTTTTAATTTTTTAGTTGAAAAAACATAAATTTTCTGTGGCTACTTTATTTCGTGAACAGTCCTTATAACAATTTCGTCTAATGCAACCACATACTAAATTAATTCAAATCATCCTGCGATATTATGATTTATCGTTTGAGTTCAACTTTGATACATTTACCAATTAGTAATAGCTACAATATTATATTGATTACATTAATTATCAGATATCTGAACCGCAATATACGTACATAGGTATGAAAGCTTGCACGAGTATTATAGAAATAAAATTACATTTTTATAGAATTATTTTCGATCGTTAATAATAATGAAAAATAAAAGTTGAAATTTAAGCCGAAAGATTGGAAACCAAAAATGTACGGAAGCTCACACAAATCCTTACATTATTAAAATAAGCTCAATATTTATTAAGTTATTAATTATTTCAAAATCGGCTTAAAGCGCTCGTTCGTTTTTTTGTACAATAATAATTCTGATATTCGATAATAATTTTGCATGCGAGGATTTGGAAAAAGATCCAAAAAAAACGGCAATATATAATATTAATAAGGTAAAGGTGGCAGGAGAAGTAAATTGGTCGTAATGAGACGCCTACAGCTCAACAGTGTAATTAATTCTGAAACTTGATTGTAAAATTAATTAAATACCTTGCTGTAGAGTGAAACCGCAAAACCTCAAAATATTACATAATATTGAGCCATTAAATTATTATAAATTAAGTAATTTATATTAGAACGACATCATTAAGAAAAATCGTTTGAAAATAATTTGCATTTTGAGCCGGCAAGACGAGGAAATGTAGTAAAAGGAAAAAATTAAAATAATCGTCGAGACTTGCTTTAAAATAGAGAAACTTGTTGCAAAATTTTGTATAGAACATAAAGACACATAAAGTGTAGAAAATAGAGAAAATAATTTGAATTTTCTCCGAGTTCTAGGTGACTGCTTTTAAAGTAATGCTTACGATTATGCAAATTTCGAACGAGATACAAACTATAACAATAAGCAACCCCAAGTTCATATGTAGTAAAGAATAAAACCCCAACATAATCACAAAAATAAGCTCGTAACAAAAGTATAATAGAAACATTTTTAAAAAATTGATTGTATTTTTTCGACACGAGCTTTCACTCACTTAAACCGCCAAGTTAATTATCCTTTTTAAAACAAGGTTTTACTACTATGTGTACTTTCACTGCTCGCATTTTCATTAACCCAAAAGTTAAATTCTCTCAGGCCTCCTGACATTCATGGTTATTGCTTATAGTGAACTAATTAAAAGTGCGGTCGGCCTTTCCTTAAAACATTATTTATTTTCGCCGCCACCAAATAATAACGACAACTTGGGCAATTTTATTCGATTTCGAATAATCCTGATTAAAGGGACCAAACCGTACCGAGTCATCACTATTGTGCTTACTTTATTCGACTAATTAAGCAGAATAGAGCTGATTAGTTTTGAAACGAGCAATCATAAAGATATGAGAGACAGACATCTTGAGTTAGTAAATCCGACGCTTCAATAACAGTAGCACATAATTACCCTGGAAGAAACTTTCTTCATAGTCGGGTCTTAATCAAACAATCGCAGTCACGTGACGCGCACGGTACCGAGTAAATTAAATCCCGTTAATAAACCGCGAGCTAGAACTTCCAGGCCAAATTTCGGCGGCATTTACCCAACTTTGAGTGACACTCGGTAGTTGGAAGGTTTGTAAGTTTCAACTTGAAACTACGAGTAGAACTGGTTGGTTAATACAGGATCAGCTTAACGCCTAACGCTTTTACAACATAGATAAACTTAATGTAATTAAAGTGAGGCGACCTCTCTTCCTTTTAAGGATTGTTATGCCAGGCACATCTTTAAATTATCTTATCACGGGCCCAAAACGTTGAATCTGACTTGCAACAAATAATATTAAAAGTGTTTCCCCTTATCTACATAATTTCATATAATATTTATACATAATAGTATACCACATACATAACATAAATGTCGGCGTCTGGAATTTCCTCCACGATTCAACAAATAAAGCGTTCCACATGAAATAAACGATTTTCCAAAATAATAAAGCTTTTTTTTTTCAGTAATATTTCATAAACAAATCGAGCCAATCGTTAAATCGTAAACTTAATAATAATTTTTCCGACAACGAAATATTTTTATGACGGCTGAAATAATAAATTTATATTGAATGAAGTCAAAAAAGGGTAAAACCTAAAATAACAAATTCGTTAGAATTCGAAATAACCAAACTATATTTTTTCTCAGTGATTACCATTTTATGATCGTTATTATTTTCGACTAGGAAAATGAAAATAAATTTCGGAAAAGCTGACGCACAAAAATTTTTTTGCTCAAATTGATTAAGGAATTTTTTTAAATTAAATTTAGAGTGAATTTTCTTGTAGAAATCGCTACAAGTGATGGCATCTCGCAGTATATCTATTTCGCGTCACATCAATAATAATTGGCTTACCCAAATTGCGACTTAATTATACGAGGTGTAATCGTAAACTTTGACGGGACTTTCTCTGGCCGTTATTCGTACTCGAAAAACTCTTCCGCGTTATGCACATCATAACACAAATAATGCGATTGACTGGTTTTGTTATAAACAGCGTCTGCTGTGTCGACCTAATTTAATCATATTCTAGTGAATCAAACTGTAAATGATTTTCAGGAAGTGTAAATAAATGCACAAAAACCGTAATGTCTGCGATGTGAGCAAAAAGAAACAAAAACTTCAAGGCAGTAATGCAACGGCTAATGAAAAGCTATACCTGAACCATAAAATCATGGTTAGGTCGAATCGAGCTGAGCTACCCAAGGGAACGAGAAAGGAAATGTTAAGGATGGAAAAATAGGAAGTAGCGTCCTTATCATGCTTCATTTACAATCTAACCTAAGAGGTCATAAGCTATTCCGTAATGCTCCACACGTCGTTTCAAAATTTGCACAATAAATTAATTAAATCTTTTATTTAATGTTGTACCTAAAAACCTGCGTATTATATACAAACTTCATAATTTTGCTCAAAGAAGAATTCGATGATTGAAGAGGTATTATCCGGGCGATGTAGTTGCATTTAAACAATTGCACTCAAACAAGCTGCGTTAAAACAATATCAAAATTAAAAAGCCAACGAAGAAAATATTATTATTAAATTATCCTTGGATTTGTCCCTTTCTGTGTCTGTCTGGGATATAATTTCGGTAACATCGTGATCTGACGTAAAAAAACTTAATTGTAGGCTGTAGGGAAGGCAACTGGAAACTATCTCATTAATTACATTTCTCTACTACTAATTATCTCAACTTCGTTTCTAGGTAAATAGTTAATAATTAAATAGGCAAATAGTTGATAACTTAAGCAACTACTAAATAAATTATCTGTCAAACAGTATTCTCAGATTGATAATATACAAACTAGTGTATTCACCCCAATTTCTATCTAAATGTTGTAACCTATCTCAAAAGAGAAAGAGGCCGATTCTTCAGGAAAGTTAAATACATATTTTGTAATAATTACTACTTTACTCTTTCAGTTCATGGTGTAAAGAGAAACAATTATCTACTGTTCACTGTTCAAATTCCTTAAGTTATTATTTAATCTGTTCTGAAATTCTCAAGTCTCGTTTATTTCTGTCATTTACCCAACCAAAATGGGTTAGGTTATTTTCTACTTGAAACTTGATAAATTTGTTTCTTAATTATTATTTTAAACTTTTAAATTCGAGTAACGATATCCTTATGTATTTAATATCTCCAAAGAAGGAATGAAAAAGTGCTACGCCAATATTTTATTTTCTGAAGTAAAAAAACTTTGGTAAATCTTATTTTATATAAATTATACGACAAATTGTTAAAGTTGGCCGGAAACTGTATAATTTGAACACATTTTTGGAAAATTTGAGCACACATTCCGGTTTCGTAGATAAGCAGTTTGTAAACGTCGTTAGCACACAAAGCTTTGGAACATTGAATGGAGAACACACGCACAATATCTCATCAATATAATATAGCTTAGTGTTTGAAGTAGAATCAATGCACTAACCAATACATTACGAAAATCTATTTAAATGTCTAAATTAACAACAACAAAGCCAGCTATGCCATATGCAATACTCCATGGAGATTGATTTGTAATAGACAGCCCAGTTAGTTGTGTACGCTTCGCTTACTTCTTGTTTGAGCTAAACAGAAACATGCAAATTTTCCATTTAAGATTTCGACCCTCTGCGTTTGACGTAAACGAAATTATTTAATTTTTCTAATTGGCTAAAAGAGATTTCGGCTGGCCCGGAATTTAATTTAATTTATTTAAATTAATTAGTGTTAGCACATAAAATTTAAATGCGAGCAAATTGAAAACCAGAATGGACGAATGATTTTAAATTAATTTGATGCAGTTCTTTTTGAGTGAACAATTTTGTGTTTTTTTTGTTATTATTTGTTCGCTAATACCATGTAGCTTCCTTCGATAATGCGACTTTGCAAGTTACTTTTGCAAGTTTTTCCTTTTTGGTGCACGTGGCGCCTAAAAGTTACCTGAATTCAATTATGTCGGAAAGTTAATTCTGTGTGCTTGCAATGTTGCAAAAATAAAATTCCAAAAACAACGAAACAATAAAGCATGGAAATAAAAAGTTGATACCTTTCATAATTTATTGTGAAGCTGGGCGTCCGTTAACGTCGAAAATAATGGACCACCCTTAATAGTTTATTCTAGTTTCGATAGCCATTTCCCGTGAAATGTGCATTATCTGCCAAATTTTGGGCATTTTTTATCGTTCCGATGTCGAGTACACGCACAATTAGGCATCGAAAAAAATTATTATTGTCGAACGAAGTAGACAATGGGATTTGAAGAAAAAATATCTACTTTTCATAAATCTCAAACATTTTTAAATGACGCACGGACGAGTGCAGATTTTCATTGGCATATCAAAGATATAAGAATTATTGAAAGATGAAATAGACAAGGGATTTTCTCATTCAGCAAAAGCTCAACATATACGAATATAAAATATGTAAAATCGGTAACAGCTGGGAACGAGTTCTATATTTTAAAAACCTATATATTTCACATGCCAAAGATTTACGCTATGCTTGTTTTACAATACATATAACACTTTTCCGGATAATTTCAAAATAACGAGATTTCTTCTGCCCGCCAGGCCCAATTCGGTAATATTTAAATAATTAAATTATTTGATAATAATTAATGGTTGTCAGCGTAGTGTGCAGAATTAATAAGTTCGTTATATATTAACCCTCGCGAGCTTAGTAATCACCACGTGCGGTAATTTTAAATTAAAAATAAATCGGCCAAGTGCTGCCTACCCTTTCCCTAAAAATTCGAAACAAATTTTTTCCTTTGTTCTCAGCTAAACAAAAATTATGAACGTCCGATAGTTTAAATCCGATTGATGGTTGGTTAAAAATATAAGACACTTACCAAATACCATTGTTCCTTGTAGAGAGGATCTGGAAAAGTTTGGGACGTGATTGCTCTATATCGTGGATGACCGTGTCTTGCGGATGGAGCGACAGCACTTAAAAATTGGGCAAACGGAGAGACGGAATCAATTTCGTAGTCCCTCTTCACTCTTTTCTTTTCGTGTTGTTGTTGAACCCAGCTGACCTAGAATTAAAAACAAAAAGTTTAAATAAATTTGAAATGAGAAATGGAGTTGGAAATTTTTCGACATGGGGTAAGATGAGTTTTAATTCGAAAAATAAAAAGTCACGACTATAAAACGTTGATGTATGTTTTTGTTTACAATGTCGACGTTTAGAACAAGGTATAACAAGTAAAACAGAATAAAGAGGAACGTAATTTATCTTCCCTACCATCGTTTCCAAAAAGAAAATTGCATTTTTTGATTATATGTCCCTTTTAGCAGCAACATCGTACACACATATAAGTGATTGTGAGTTTTATTTGAATTAAATTGAATTCATCCCACCATTATATTCCATGCATCAACAAAGAAAAGAATTTGACACGTCAAACCTTTATTAAATTTCCAATAAAAAAATAAATACATAAAGCGCATTTTCATCATCCAAGGAAACTTAGGAAGTTTTAGATGAGCTTCGGCTATTTAATTCAAAATTTAAAAATTAAATTATTCAAACGTGCCACTGTTGTACTAAAATAATATTATAAAAAGTTGGGGTTAAATTATAAAATCCTCTGCAAAGCTCTACTCTATTGATAAAATGTCTGTATGACAGATATTAATTGTTACTAAAGTTAATTAGTAAAATTCCTGTTTCATAATGATTCAGTACACTCCGATTAAGCATCGATTGTTTAAATAGCATAGATTTAATATTAGTTTTTGCTGTGTACAATAATAATTTATTATTGTATTAATTTTTAAATAGTATAAAATATTACTCCTATCTACTAAATTAATCAGATTCGAAAAGCTTCCAGTTTAAAAAGTAGAAGTATAAGTATTTAGAGTGGATAATTCTTGATATTGACAAATTCAATTTGTCAAAAACATTCAGAAATCTTTCAAGTCAGATTTGTCTTTTAAAAATCCTTAAATATAAGCATATCATAAATAATTTTTATAAAAAAATCGGTACATTTCTATGCTACAAGACAGAAACGTCAGGCGTCTAGCTAAACCTTAGGCAGAACATCAAAACGGTATTTTCGGTGAAAGCATAAAAGGGAAGTTCAGTCAAAAGAGGTATGTACTCTTCTTTAGGTAATGCACTTGGCAGCTCTTATGTGTCACATTTATATCACAAGCATTGTATATTTTAGACAATTCTTTAACGTATACACACATAGAGAAAACTTATTTTATGGTATTTTGCCTTTCAAAATAGCAAGAGTTTATAAAAAAGCTAAATCAGTTAAAATTTAAACTATTAGATATATTTAACAGGAAATAACGTGCGGTAAAAAATTCCCCAACCCGGAGTAGGTAGCTCTGGGGTTAAAATCCGCGATAGTTGGATACTATATTTTTTCTACGAGAAGTGAACCATATCACAATTTTATTATATGTTTTATTGTATTGTCAATAACTAAGAATAATAAATTATTACTTTATAAAAAACGAATATATACTATAAATATTCCTATTACTCAATTGGAATAGAAGTAGGTATAGTGTTGACGATATTATCGGTGTTGAAAGAAAATCAATATCGAACGCGTGTATGATGTCTAATGATCACGCAAGTTCGATAATGATACATTTCAACACGTGCTTTATACAAAAACTTTATCTTACAACAAATCTTTTCTGAAATCAACGATTTTCAGTTGAATTCAACAGATTCGCTGTTTTTAATTTAAATGTCCTGGCTTGCTATGGGGCCAAGTTCGCCGGGATGGTGCTCCTAGTAATAAGATCCCTCTTCTTATAGGGTATTTTTCCTGCTATTTTCCTATTTACTGGTGCAATAATGCGCGTCACCCGGCATATAGAAAACAAGCAATCGGAGCTCGACGATTCGTTCATTGTAAACTACTATTGAATTGTTTTTTGACGCCCGAGTGAGTAAGTGAAGGCTCTTAGGTTGATAGATTCTATTTACCTACATATTTTTTTCATCTTGAAATTTTAAAAATGTAGACATCTTTCTTAGCTCGCGTTTTATAAAGGTAAAATTGGTGCTATCTCATGTAGGAAGAGTATTTTATTAAATTTTTCAACAATATTGAAGCGAAATCCTCTAAAATAGATTCGTTTCCTCGGCAATGTGTATCAAGGAGGAAAGAAGTATTACTTAAATTAAATGAGGAAAATTAACCAATAAAATAGCAAGTCTGATTAAAAGACAAAATAGGCCATAAATAGAAAAGTTTTAAGATTGAGGATATTGTTTGATTGGATAAAGAAGCCATTGAAGGGATGCACTAGACCATTATAGTGGCAGTTAAAGCGTTATAGCGACCATTAGCGAACGGTAACTGGTGATTTGGAAGCTTGTCACGTGTCTCTGTGGACGACGTGGCTTTTGAATGAACTCTTTTACATGTATCTTGTTAAATGTCCTGTTAAGTGGTTTCGTTATTAATAGCAATCCAAATTTCGATATCCACCCCATTTGAGGAATTAAAAACGTCGGCACACATGCTCAAAATTTCATTAACAAGATGTGGAGAGCCAACTCATGCAAGATATTAGATATTAATGAATTCAAATGTACACGTATACGTCGTTATCTATTTATTAGAATCTTGTGAAAATGGTTCACTAAATTAATGTGCAATGACTTAGCATACGCGAGGATACATACAAACTAATCTAGTTGAATTTCTGTTCAGGTAAGCAGAATATTGTGTGTGTGTATGCAGTTAAACTAACGCAAAGTTTATTAACTCACAAGATTGAGAGATTATTCAAATTTAACTCAAAATTTGTATTCAAATCGACTTAACATTATCGATAAGTTTTTAAAAATTAATGCATTTTAAAAAGCTTCTTTCCAACTTCCTCCCCATCTCCAATTTTACTCGACTGGCAAAAAATCGTTTTTCCCGTTAATATTAAATATTTATTCCATTGAAAATAATACAAAAGCAATGGAGAAAAAACTTCTTTAATAATAATCAAAACCAAACCTGATGGTGACATATCTGTGAAAGTGTGATTAAAATTTTAGCTGCTAAGATTTTTTTTAAACGATCCATTGAACGCTTAAAACGACGAGGTAAACCTATTTCCAGGGTTAAAAATTTTAAGAATCAAGAAATTAAATTAATTTAAGTATTTGTGATTACCGAAAAGAGCTTTGGGCACTAAGCAAATATGCGTAGGTGTTGTAGCATGCCAGCTTTTACGATTTAACGGTGTAAAAACTGGGGTTAGCTTATCGACTGTCGGACTGTCCGACAAAAATGCCAAATAAAAGCACGCAGCCTTTCCGTTAATGTCACAAATTCCTTCGAAAGAGTGGTGAAAAGGAAAAATTTTTCTAATCCGAAAATTTAAATAATTCTGAGAGATAAACAAAATAAATAAAACAGAAAGAGGCTAGGTTGGGCGCAGAAATTGTAAATAACTTACATATTTACCTGATGGTGCATAAAGAGAGTGCCTTACGCAAAAAGTAGGTTTTTGAAAATTTAATGTGTACCTATACTGTAATTAGCTTCGTAGCGTTAAATTAAAAGCAAATATTTGAATAATTTATTTTTCATTAATTAATGTAAAATAACGAAAAACGTAAACGCAATCTAAATGAAATAAAATATTAAAATAGAGGTTTATGTAATCGGTGTGGAAAGTAAGTCATTATCGAACGCATGCGGGAGACGTCACTTTCCGCACTAGTGGAATTTTATAATTCAAAGTTTCTTTATTAATTATAAAATTTAATTAATATTACCTTTACTTTTGCGCCTAGGCACTAAAGTGTCTACACAGTCGCGGCAGTTAAATTTACTATTTGCTATATAGCAACTGTTTTATTAAGTATTTATTATTAAACACCAGGAACTAGACAATTTTACAAGCGCAGTTTATTGTAAATAAAAACCCGTGGTACGCGTTTACGTGTAATTTATAATACGACTCGTCCCACGTGACTGTTTTATTACCCCGTGACGTCAGACCATGTTTTGCGCAAAAAAGCTGTATGAAATACCTTCCATCATAAAAATAAGATAGAAGTTAGTTCATCTATCATGAACGTTTTAGTTTATGGTTACTATAAAATTGAATGCAATTGAATCAGATCAGATTTTTTCAGCAAAAACGAAAATACGAATAAAAATGATTAAAACGGGATAATATGATTTTATCAATTTTTTTACCCCAGACGAAAAGCTTTTATCTTAGAACCTCCGATATTCAACTCGGTAAGATTTCTTTGTTTATCCTGAGTGTCGACTGCATCACGAAATAAATTTTATATGTCCCTACATTTAAAAAAAATAAAATAAAATAATTATCTGATGCACAACTAAAGTATAGAACAAACTTTTAAATTTTTTAAAAACGCTACACTTTAATTGTATGCTAATAATTGTCACAAGTTGTCAGTTTTAATGAGTTACTAAAATAAATAAAAAGACTATTTCTTGAATATTGCAATTTGAGAAAAGTTAAAATGCACAATTTAATATATTCCATTTCAAAAATTTTAATGTACAGTCTGCGGAATGGTGACAATAAAAGTGAAGTTTCAAAAATAAATTATTGTAATAAAAATGCATGCAAGGTGTACGAAACATTTTATAAAATAAAACTTTAGCAAGAATTTAAAAAACGAAACAACCGAAGCTTGATGAGAATTGCAATGAAATTCATGGTTAAACTTACTCTTAATTCTCGTTTGAACTTATCTAATAAAAATAGCCAATAAAAACTAAAAGTTTTTTAATCTTGAAACGAAAAAAAAGAGACATAATTATGTTTTCATTAATTTACAAATAAATGAAATAAATCAAGGACTATGAGGTTTAGTAATATAGGACGTCGTAAAACACAATAATTGTGTTTTAGAAATAAATAAAATGGCTAACAAAAATAAAAAATTAATGCTGAAACCTGAACACCCTGTACAGTTTTTACAAAATGGTGGAATGGATTAAAAATAATATTTATAAAAAAAATAATTCGTCAATTATATTTTTAATCTTTCTTTTTGCTAAAATTAAACTTTGTAATTATAATATTGGTTCAATTTAATATTAAAATTAAATATTAATTCAATTAAAATAATTTATCATGCAAAAATACGTACGTAGGTATTGCCTATTACATTATATTACTTTTTAATAATATATAATAATGCAATTCGTTATAGAAGTTAAAGTAAATAAAAACTCTGTTTCATTTGCGACATCTCTCTTTTGCGCATCAACACAGCATTCAGATACCTTAACCTTAACGGTTTTTGTTTTTGAATTTGAACTGTAAGCTATCGAAGAAGTTCGCACTACCGATTCACCCTGTAGAAGCAAGAAAAACTTACGTTCTGATCTCCCTTTGTAGCAAGAATATTAAATTAGATGACTATTTCAGAAATCTTTTGTCTTGGCAAGATATTTTCTTTAATTCAAATTAGAAAACTGATTTTCCGCACGAGAAATAAAATAAAAACATAAAATTATTCCGACAAAAATTTGATATCGCTTTGCTGTTCGCTCACATTGTTTGAATAAAATAGAGATTAGTAATAATTTCAGTTCTTGCGAATTTGCGAGCAATGCAAAAACAACATCAGGTTGAAAAACTTGCCATCATTAAAAGATTTCCAAATGAAAAACTGAAAAGACTTTTAAGCATATACCAAGCGTGAAATTGTACAGAAGAAACTCGTAGCCTTTTGCATTTTAGAAATTCAAGGCAAGACTCTGCTGCAGTTAATAAGTTTTCCCGGATGACGTTTTTCTTAAGAATTCACCACATGAAAAACTTAAAAGAACAAAGAATTGACATGAAAGAAGTAATATGAAATGCTTACTGAATATTGTTTTAGGAATAAAATGTTTAAATTCGAAAAGAAGTTTAAATGTTGCACGGTAACGGTCGGGTTCATCTACATCCTAAGTTTTCTTGAAAAACTGATGAAGATGAACACGAGTCGCATAAATTTGATATTTTTATCAAGTGTGGAAAAACTTAGAGCGTAGGTAATATTGAGGAAAACTATTACGTGAGTAAAGTTTTTAAATTGAAAAATGTAAAAGAAAAAAATCGAAGCTACATTAAAGTTATTAAAGTGTTGTGCCAAAAAGTGATTCAGTTATTCCGCCATATTCAACTAGAACTTCTAGGTTCGTAAAATTCCATGCTAGATTAGATAGCCCACATTCCTGTAAACTGCAGAAAATAAATCAAATTCAACGTAACCTTTTAGAGCGGTTAAGCATCTCGGATATGAAACTTTTTCTAAATTGTCTCACACGAAATCCTATTCGCAAAACAATTTGACCTCATGCGCTAAAATGTTGGTTCAACATGGAACGTTTATGACTCGTAGAGGAAGCTTTAATTAGTGATAATGCGGAACTCAAAAGTCACATTGCTCACTAAGGGTATTCGTACCGAAATGATGCATTTCGCAAGTTGCTCTCTTGTGAATTTTAAGTTCGTTATGCATAATTAAAAATTGTCAAATTCGCACAACTCCGTTCGAGTGCAATTGCAAACAAAATTCAATTAAGATGCCAACACAAGCGAATGTTAATTTCTATTTACATGCCGTAAGTGTGGATTATTAATTTTCATTTACTCGACTCTCTTGTTTAATTTATCGCCCATTTACCTGACAATTCTTCTTTATTCAAAGTTTCGCTGACCAAAAACCTAAGCGTAATCAACCCTTCGTCACAACACCCTCTAAAATTTGAAAGACACGAGAAATCATGTTTTTGTAGCCGTTATAAAATTCATAATTAAACGTGGAAGTTTAATTTTTTCACTTTTATGAATCTCATAAAAAATTCAGTAACTTAGACGTAGGAAACCGGCACACTATTCAGCTTTTAATTTTTATAATTTGTTTAAAAAGAGTTTTCCAAGTTTTCATCTAGGTTAGTAGTTATAAAATACAATCAATGTCGCGAGTGTAATTTTCCCCACGTTCAATGTACCAACTTACCCCAACATAACAACATGACCGAACCTACAAAAATCTCCAATCCAAGGTTCTTAAAGTTTCCTAAAGAGTTTTTGTCTTAAGAAACCTTCATGTAGAACTCAAAACTATTAGAGGAAACTCATACTAGAATAACATGTCAAAATATCTCAAAATAAAGAAACTTTTAACCCGAACTGAATGAAAATAAACAAAAACATTTTGTAAAAATTATGTCAATGCTACAGTTACTTATTGAAACAATGTTAAACCTATTAAGTTGGGTTTATATGATTCATTTCGACTGATCAACTCAGTTGATGAGACATGAACGCGAATTGAACATATAAATCCCTTAAATTCATGTCGGCTGTTCATCTGAACGGAATCAGTCGGGGGTCGCTACGGTCAATTCGCGTTCATGTCAAACGAATTCAGCTAACTTGAGCGTTTAAAAAGAATAATGTAAACCCAGTTTTGGCTACTTAGCCTAAAAGGTCACGGGGTTAAATTGTTAGGAAAGAAAAAACCTCACTTTACATTTTGGTGGTCAGGATAATTAGACGCCGGTAAGTCAACTTACCCCAACATACAGTATTTTATAAAAATCAAAAAAGAAATATTTTCAGGCCTGCTACGCAATAATAAAAAGCCATTTAATAAAAACATAAACAGATGGATGATGGGACTTGCAAACTGGTTAAGGAGAAAAGCGTTTCCGATTCACAAAGGAAAAGCAATTTAAACAAAATCAAAAAAATAAATAAAATTATTAGAAAAAGAATGGCATTCTGTTGTACAAATAAATCGTGATTATTTACATGTTTTATAGAGAGAGAAGCAATTACGAGAGTTGCGGCGGTTCTTTCGCAGTGGCGCCATCACCCAATAAACACTTCATCATAAATTCACCACTGCAAAGTACAATGGCTGGAAAATAAAATTAAAATGCTTAGCACTTCCTCGCTTTAATTTAATAAGACCGGAAACGGAATTGCCACAGGCTCAGACTAATTACTTTATTAAATGAATCACAAAACTGCGATCCGATTGACGATTTTTGATGCCGAAAAGAGCAAGCTCAACCTACTACCAATAAGCTTCTCTTTCGATAAGCACAACTTTATTGCGAATTTCCAACGACAATTTAAATGAAGTTTACGCTGCTCCCGACACATTCATAACTTTGATTCAGTTCCAGTTCCAAAAACAGCAATTAATTGTCGAGGATGTCCCGAAGCACGACATGAAAAATAAAGTGGGATATGAGAAGAATTGGGTAAATTTTTAATTACGTAATTTAAAAGTTTTAAATCCGATTAATTAAATTTGTATTTCGCACTTCCTGCAACTAAAACAAAACAAAAAGTACGGATATGAAGCTTTTGTATTATTTCAAGCAAAGATGATAAAAGGCTATTGTAATTACGAATTTTCTCAGAACATTTATCAAGTACTGTTCCATTTAATTTTCAATTGATGAAATGGAATTTTTAAACAACAACATGGCACTTAGTCGATATGTGTAATGCCTTAACACGATTCGTTCAGCTCTACATAAAACAACAGTTCGATTATCGTTTACAATTTATTATAATTTATTATATCGACGGAGTTAAGCTAAACCGAATAAAAATACATACTGCAGTATCAGTAAGTAAAATTAAATTTAAATTGTCAACTGTACGTAACATATAAGAAAGTTTAGAGAAACCCTCCCCACGTTGGGCGCCAAGAGTATATAAATAGATCCTCAATGAACAATAGTAAGGAAAAATGTTTTGAACACTTGTAAATGTAATGATTTTTATTTAAATTATTTTCAAAGTACAATCAAACAATACCTTAGTTGAAACAACACAAAAAATATTTTAAATTAGATAAGGTTTCTATAACAGGAGTCCATAAATATAGCGGTACATTTAATGCATTACGTAACTTTCAGGTTTTATCGGGACACTGTTATCGTATTGTATACCTTTTATCTGGCCATACGTTGAAGTTGATCAAGTATCGAAAGGCAGAATAAAACGACATAAAAAAAAAATATAAGGTCGTTCCCGACCTGTTTCAAGTCCCTAACCTTAAATATTACACTTAGGTATTCATTCATATTTGAGTGATTTAAAAATATAGGACACGTTTCCAAATTATAAAGTATATGAGTGATGTAGGTCGTACTAGTACCAAAATTAATCAACCCGTTTAAATAATATCTGCTAATTTATAACATTAAATACTCCAATATTTTGCAAAGGGGAGCATTTTACAACGTCTTTCTAATTACGGCAGTTGACATTTTGTATTATTCATTTTATGCTTACCAAGGTATAAATTTCTAAAAATGTATTCGTCTCGAAGGCATTGGATTTACATTTTACACAACAATATTTACCGATTAAGAAATCCATGTGTTCGGGAATTCCCCGATGAACTCGACGAATAAATTAACTAATAATTATTATATAACAGTAATAAAGAAACAGAAAAGTTAAACAAATTTTTGTTGGATGTACCGACTATTAGAAAAGAACAAAAAAACAAGAACTGCAATGTAAGAAAAAAAAACACGCATTCACGTAGTAATAGTAAAAGTTGGTCAATAAAGTCCGGTAAAACTTTAGCAACTCGAATGCTATGGAGTCTAATAAAATTGCCGGTTATACGATGTTCAAAGATTAGATACATATTTATTTCTATTCCTAACTCTTTATTATGGCATTTCTATGGTTTAATCAGCTTTTTTACGATATAATTTGTGTTAATAAAAATTTTCTTTACAAAACCGCCAGTAAAATTTTTATAACCCATATTTTTTAAAAAATCCACGTTTTAATGTTCGTCTGATTAGAAGTACTAACCAGAAAATGAGCTGGTAACAACCAAGATTAATTCATGCAATAACATGAAAACTGGAACAAAATTTAATTTCGCTGTAATGCGCATTTTAAATTATTATAAATCGCACAAAAGTTACAAATTATGTTATATTTTAATTTAGGCACATAAAACTTTGATCCCTCTTTTTCAGTGGGCAAAGTGCCACTTTCCCGCCCGCAGAGATAAAAGAGGGGAGGCACGAGAAAGATAAGGGACCCAAATACGGCTATGCCAACACAATAAAAAAATGTTTCTGTTCTTCTAACGAAAATAAACTTTTTCGTCTAAATGAAAAGTGAAACTTGATTCCCTTGTAGTAGTATAATATACTATTCACTATTCTATGTTTTAGTGCACTCACAACAGCAAGCAAAAAAAATGAATTGATTCTTATTACTACACTTTTTTATTCTGATTCAACAGAAATAAGTTTGCTATAATTTTGAATATTAATACGCTCGTTAACAAAAAAGTCACTTGTAAGCTTTAAAGTTGTAATAAATAAGAATTATTTGAAAAAAGTCTTGATCGCCTTAAGATTACTAATTGTGCAAATCTGTAAGTAAAGCATAAGTCGTATTCAAAAATTATAACAAGCTAATTAGCTTGAAAAAGAAAGTTATACGCAGCAAAATAGCTTAAGAAATTGTAATGCTTTAATAACAAAAATACAGAAACAAATAATTTATTTGTGTTGGCAATCGAATTCGAGATTCTCTAACCCGAAAGGCACTCAAATGTTTGTATTTCCACAAACGAAACGGGCAGATTTAATGGTTTAGAGCAAGTAGGTACTTGATTAAAAAAACAATTTAAATTGGGGCGCCACTACCTCGCTGGATTTAGTTTTTGCTGAAAGCAAAATTTATTTCCTAAGTGACGTGTATTTACTAACAAATAAAATCATTCTGTCTACGAGGGATTTAAGTAAATAATGTAATAAATAATTTAAATTAATTAGAAATTATAAACGACCATATACGGATAAATACAAAGCAATATTTTCAGATAGGAATTAAGATACAGGATTCGTCAAAAGTTTATTGCGGACGCCATCACAAGAGTAAGGATTCTTGTGGAACCAAACGAGATCTAAAACAGTGGTGCCCAAGTATTCTTTAAAATGAATTCATTTTAGTTTTGTCTTTTGTGCAGTTAACACGTATTTTGCAAGAACAGATAGATAAAAAGTAGAGATCGTGTGGTTTTGATGTCTCACGTGCCATTCACTGCAATTGTAGCGGATTTGATGGTCTTGCAATAAAATTGCAACCGTTGGTGGTTATTTTTAAAAATATCCTGTATATTAATTAATTTATCTAACTACATTTTTCGGCGTTCAATTAATTTTTGAATTTGTATTTAGCTGTAAAAATATAAAAAGCGTTATGATTATAACAAAATTAATGACTTTATTTCAAGTCTCCCACGAATGTCGACTAATTTTCGTCTCTTTCGTCTGATAGTGTCCCGAAAATCACATTTCTCCATTATAAATGAAAGAATTTAAAAACTGTTACGGAATAACATAAATATCAACGTAAAAGCTATGCAGCTGAGTTATTTACTTTTCCAATCGCGAGTAAAATTTCTAAAATCCATATAAAAATAAGTGCTAATCATTGGGAGAGACGTCGACGACGATAATAATTAGTCTACATCCCATCAATTCCAATGGCGTCAGATGCGATGAAGCATTGTAAAATTGATGAAAACACACAATTCTTGAATTGATCTTCAAGAATTTAGTGGGAAGCTGCTTATACTGACGTCCTACGTGGGGCCACATTGAAAAAATGAGTGCCTACACCAATTAATTAATTGTAAATTGAGCATAAAATAATAAATAAAAATGTATTTAAACTTGAAGTATGTTATGTTCGTGCAAGCATATTTTATCAAGTTTATTTTAATTTTAAACTTATTTCCCTTATACAAAGCAAATAGAAAACACAAACATTCAGTTATACCAATTGATAAAATATACTTCCAGAATCAGAACTGTGCATAAAATTTAATAGCCGTAGTAAATAATAAAAAGAATGTAGAAAATTTTGTCTCGTTATACACTCGAGAAACTATCGTCTATCAAAATTTATTAACAAAGTATTATATTATCTAACATACAAATTTGTATCTACATATTATATGCCAATGCCTTCAAATTCGTCCCTATAAAACGGTTCAAAAATTCGGCAGGCAATCGAAAATCATTATTTAAAACTGTTTGTTTTGTTTAAAATGGTGGACATAAAGCTGCACAACGTTTTTCCATTAAAGCATAGAATTAATTGCTGTACTTTCATTAACTATTTATTTTTCTTTGCTATGAACAATGCCCGACATAAAATCTAGCTCCGTTACGATTTGTTCCGGCGCAAAAAACAAAATTAAAAATCGTCTGCTTATCCTAATTTTCCACAGTTAACAAATTAAAGTTGTAAGTATGAGTAATGCATCGATAAATCATCAATTCAATTTCCAATTTTCCTTTAAAAATTACCATAATAACTTTCGATAATTTAATTAAATTTTCAAAAGCGTAAAAGACAATAAATATCTTTGCAATCCACCTGAGATATTAGGTAAAAGTAATTTTAATAAGTGCCTACCCTGCTTGAAATTAAAGATTATAATTTAACTTTACATTGTCATGTTCAAAAGTGCTTTAACAAAAATAATTAAGGCTCAAAATGTGAATTTAATGAGAAATCCGAGCCATTCGAATTGAAAGAGCAAAAAATGTTGACGTAAAAAAATCCGGAAAGCAGTAACGAGATTTGATGGTGGTAGGCATCGCATGCATTTGCATCTGGAGATATTCCAGAATTTATTTTAGTTAATATTTCAAAACCAACGATCCACAGGCGTTTCTTGGTCATGTCGGTATTTTGGCTTGCAACGCCCGTGCAATTATGCCATCCAGAGCGTAACCCCATTCTTTCAGGACAAAGACGGGACAAATAATGGAGTGTCACATACATCACGCGCACGTTTTTATTTTGGAACTCATTACATGTTCTCGGACAAATAAATCAGCACCACTGTAACCGCCTGAAAGCTACAGACTATTTGTTTGGATTTTAATTATGGGAGTTTATTGTTGTGTACGTTCGAAAACTCTTATTGTAGCTTTCATGCCTTCCAGTCTAATACAAGAAATACTTATAGCAAAGCCAGCTCATATTTTTCAATTTCTTTTAATCAATTTAGAAACCCCACACAATAACTCGTGTAGTTTAACAGTTTTAATAAGTAAGCCTTAATTAACGCTCCATTTGAATGCTTAAAATGTTACAAAGTCGAAATATGAAAAAATAAATTGTTATTAAGGAAAAAAATGTTGCGGGATTAACCCTAAGATTAAATTTCTCTTAGATAATATTCTTATAATTAAAAAAATTACAATAGCGTGTCTTCCGAAAATTACTTTCTATTAGCTCTAGAAAAAACTGATAAATTTTTTTATCCGACATGATAACGAGAGTGCGATAAAAAGATTGTAAGGAGATAGAAACAAAAGAAGATTACTTTTGAGGTTAAGCTTCAAAACGCAAGCTTCATTTGCGGGATCTTAATGGATAAGTATAAACAAAGGGTACTAACAAGGCAGAAAAGCTTATCTACTAGAAAAAAGCTTGTCGACAAAATTCATCTAACAAGAATTAATAATCAAGAATTCCGGTTTTGCATAAATTTTAACTCACTTGATGCAATTTACGACGGTTATTAAAATGTGTTGAAAATCTTGAAAATTGCTTTAGTCGACAAACTTTATGACATACAAAATTTGTATCCGCAAATTTATCGAATAAAAAAATTAATTTTGCGCTAAAATGATTTATTTTAAATCAACGACCTCTTAAATATCAACCGAAAAACAGAACTTCTGATTTACAGTCAAACGAATTTAATTATTATAAATTGTAATAGTTTTTATCCAACTTCTACTATTTAATTAAAATTATTATAACTTATAATTATTATTAAATCCAAGTTGGTATTCTCGACATTTCGAATTTTATGAAAATTTTCAACATTGTCAAAAATAATAATAATAATTGCAATCGTTGATTTTTAATCGTTAAAAGTAAGCCCAAGTAAGAAATGTGTCAAGACCCGCGATTAAAATCTCTTGCTCTCCGTTGATTAGTTTGATTAACTATAAATTTTTTCCTTATTTTTAATTGAAAGTTTTCGAGCTCTTGCAAATGGGCGATATTAATTATAATATTTGGACCGGGGGGGTCTGGGTGCATGGAGTATTCCGCAAAATTGGCAACTATTTAACTCCTTGGTTTTAACGTATGAATAAATAACAAACCAGCTACATCCCCGGATTTGAGAAATAAACTCCGTGTCGTTAATTTGTTTATCAGTATTTATTGAGTATTTAAATTTGATATAAATTACCGTTTTCCTCAGAATTATGATTTAAATAACTCTAGCTAGCCAACGTGTGTAACCTAATCTATAATTAATAATATCAATTTTTTAATTAATTTTAACATATTCACCAGTTATATTGACTTCCAATATCCGGATCTACATATTAACGGTCGACTGAAAATTGGAAAACTGTTAAAGTTGCGTTATCAATGTAAATTCTCGGTATTGTCCAAGCGTTTTCACGACAATATTATTGTCTGTGGTCATTTACATCTTAATATATGTACATTTAGGGTAAACAAAGACGCCTAAATTAAACAATAGATCCTAAAGCAGCGTCCCTGGTCTACATTAAGCTGCAAATAAATTGGATTCGTAATATTTTACGGAAGATGTCAAAACTAAACGAATTCGCATTTATTCCATAATTTTTACTCACTCTATATATTACTTTAACCTATTGCGAAGCCATTAAACTGTCGTTTTGAAACAGCTTCATTTGAAAAACGAAATGAAATGTTTGTGAAGTTGTCAAATAGTTTGAGCAGTCTCTATATTTACGTACAGCTAAATTACTGTAGCAAGCCTTTCTAAATATCAGCAACTTGATATAACGAAACTTACTTAGTATAGCAATTTAAATAATGACAAAATGAAAAATAAATTTGACGTGACAAGAAAATTCTCATGCTTTGCGTTTAGAAAATCTTTCAAGTTGTTAATGCCTTTAGTAATGTCGGTTATTTATTTTCTCTAAGAATTTACGTAGTTTCCAAAATTGCGTCATTTGTGAAAATCATTCTTCCGTTGTTTTCATTTAAACCACTCTCATATATTAAAATATTTTTATGAAATGAAATAAAATGCACTGCATACTGCGATATTAAAAAATTTCATCAGCTGTCTCGTCTATTTACTAGGTATCACATAAAATTGCAACACAAAGCGAAAAAGAGAAGGCATAATATTGTGGATGAAAGATTTAATAAATAATATGGAAAACTCAAATTATTCTTCGGTTTCGAAAAAGTTAAACGTAGCAATATATTTAAGACGACAGTTCCAACTTAATTCGATAGATTTAAATGAAATCTATGTTCTTATTTTGAGATTAAAGTTATTTGTATTTATCTCGAGGACGCTCGCATTTGGAAAGGATAAATCTCGTGGTTGAATATTCAGCAAATACTGCTCCAACTATGAGGGAGATTATTTGGCATTAGTAGACAATGGGCTTCGTGAAATCTATTATCATTGGGCGTAACGAACGTATTATGTGATAAGGTGCAGGGATCACTCCACGATAATGTATGTACTCAATGTGGTGCGTGCTATATCGCTAAATTATGGCGATTTGTATTCAATAGTTGTAGGTTGTTTTACACCGAACCGAAATCGCATTACAATTCTTTGTATTCCTTAGAAATATGTATTACAAAAAATGAGCGACTTCCATTTGATAAAAAAGGAGCAAAAAGTATCGAGCATAAAATTTCGAGTCTCGGAGATAAGAGGAGATGGAATAAGAAAACAAACGGCGGATGTGGAAGCCGAAGTCATTTTCTAAAAGTAAAAATTTGCGTCAATTAGGGAAAATTTTCCTAATGCAGCTTTAATTCTAGCTTCTTACCCAATTAAGGTGAGTAATATGAAGAAAAAGTATACAAAGTTACATAAGAAACACAATATGTTTAACATGGAGATATAAATAACTTCCAAAAGCAGTTAAGATAATGTTCGGTCGCTTAAACTCAAAAGAAATACGACTTGAAATACAAAAACTCTTTCTGTTCTTTGCAATTTCCTTAATAAGAGAAGAGCGAGCGACAGAGTATTTCGAAAGTTCTAAAAACCATATGAACATCTCATCCAATTACGCTAAATTAACATCATTCTATACTAAAACTAGAAATTTAGTTAGGAAAATCCGATTGCGGTATAATTCTATAACCATCAGAACTTGTAAGAAATTGTTATTATAATAGGAACTGCTTCGAAATCCCGACTTAGGTTTCAAGTAACTCACCGAATTTTACATCCAATTACGGATTGGTTTAACTCACCTGAAAAAAAAAGAAAAACTTTATTAGACGTTTCGAGTCGGTAAACAATAAAAACGCTAGAAGGAGAAATTGCATTGTAAAAACTTTGAAAATTTTAAAATAAACCTCCGCAGGAGTTATTGTCGAGTAAATTGTAGCTTCTTTCATAATGTAATTGGAAAAGCTTGACGTTGTTTTTATCTAACACAGAATTTTCCAATTAATTTATAATGAAATTACTAACTTCTTAAACATCAAGGACTAATAATACAAAATCGATAATGGACGATAAAAGAAAAAATTTAAGATGTCCCATTTTCTTTCATCTCTGCAAAATTACAAGTAATTAATGAATTTTCGTAACATTAACGATTTTAAATTACACAAGGTACAAAGAAGTTTCATTAGGAATGACAAGGACCCAATCAGCTACAAGATTAATTACAAGTTAATGAACGAATTATGTAACAAAAGTACGACAGTTTAGTGTAAGTCGGGAGCCATTATGCAATTTTTCCAAATAAATAGGTGCCCACATTAAATTGAAAATGAACACCTATACGCCGCTGCCGGCGGCGGGCGTCGAACAGGTATACTAGGAGGTATATATGGGAAAAACGAGCTAGTTTCTGTAGGATCTGGTATCACAGTCGTATCATTTACGTTTACGACAACGGGCAGAATTTAAAACAGGGCACGTTACAACATGCTATTAGTGATAACATACACGTAGAGTCAAAAAGCTCGATAGAATGAACTTTCTCGCCCGCTCCGGTTCTTTATTGTTTTTATTCCCCCCGAGCTTTCTTAATTATGCATAACCAAACCCACGACATGCTTAATTAAACATTACATTAATCTCGAAAGGATCCGCGCAAAAATTCATAATAAAAGCTATCAATCCATCAAACGCTCCGTGTCTCTTAAAATTGTAGTTAAATTTAAGCTTTTAAAGTTTTATAAACCAATTTCAGACTTAAGTGTATCGTTTCTAAGCCAAAGTACTCGAAATCCAAATTTAATAATCATAATATA
Source organism: Cantharis lateralis (assembly GCA_963170105.1). Lineage (NCBI taxonomy): Eukaryota > Metazoa > Arthropoda > Insecta > Coleoptera > Cantharidae > Cantharis > Cantharis lateralis. The sequence goes on from OY720629.1 coordinate 37,529,786, forward strand.
ATCAAACTCAAAATTTCAAAATACATTAACGAATAATCAGATAAAATAAGTAAGTACTTAAATGAAAGATTGGATGAATAAAATTCATAACATAATCCGGTTACTTTAAAGCACTTACGCAACGCAAATAAACTAATAAGTTAGGGAATCTTCCGAAATAATGAAGTTATGTGTTTATTCGTTAAGCAACACATTATTTCCCCATATTATATCAAGAAAATTGGGAACTTGGCAAAACATTTACATCTTCCTTCATTCCATGTAATAATTAAAACTACATGTCAGCGATATTTCCGAGTTTCCCGCACTCGAATTATTTTAACATGTAGTACTAAAGGTACAAGGAATAATTAATTTTAATGTAACGAACCATTGCAAATCCAACCAGAAAATTATTATACAAATTATAAGTCAAAAGTGCGCTTTACCGATAATGAAATATAATAATAATTTGCAGGTAAAATGATCTCATTCTAATTCCCTTAAAAGTTCTAACAAATTTTCAATCAAGTTTTCACACGAAATATTAGTCCAATAAATGAGATAAAATATTCGTTTTAGGAAAAGTTTCATTGATAAAATTAACTGGGAGTTGAATCTTGACGGCCGAGATGTCAAAACTGAAAGGGAAGGAAGTGTGGGCCGATGAAACAACAGATACAACGAAGGAAAATGCAGAGCTTTCTGCGACATAGCCAAGAACGAAGGTTTTGCACCTTGTCGCATTCTACCCCTGTCTCACTGTGGCAGACCCTCGTCTTGTTTTACTTTAATTAAAGACAAAAATCTAACTTGTTCAGTTTATTATTTATGTTTTGTAAAACAAAAATGGGGCTGTAGGATATTATTAGCAATTTAGTTAAAACAGCAATACGTAAAGAGAATCGTTTTTACACGTCCGTCATGTAAAAAAGTTGGAAGTATCTACAAACCTAATACGAAAAATAAATTTAGTGTATACTCTACTTCAACTTGGGAATGAAAGAATGGAGGACGTAAATGAAAAAAGCTGTCAAACATAATGTAATTCAACAACTTTTTCTTAAAATTTATTTAGTGGTTAAAAGAGACTTCATCCTGGCTGGAACATCTGCGTCGTCAGCTATATAAACCTTATATATGCGATGAAGCAAACCAATGACGTTAACACTTCATTCCGTACGAGACGTGCCCGGAATGCAATGTTTGGTTTCATTTTAAGCAAATTACTTGACAATTTTAATAAAACGACAGAACAATCACGCGATTTAGTTTGGAAAATAAACCGCATTTCACTTTATCAGTTTCATCTCTCACCCACCAAGTTGTTCGTTTATATTGCGGCGCATCATATACAATATAAATATAGAAAATGCGAATAAAACAAATCTAAACTTTTAAAGGTTCCTTTCCTCGAGTAGCAGAGATCAAATCAATCCGGAATGAATACCACTTCAACGATGTAAGAAACTAGCAATCGTATAAATTCATAAAATTTAAATGAGACGCACACTTTTCAACTGGAAGCAAGTTCAAGTGCCAGTAAATACTGATTTTATTATTAGGCAAATGAAATTTTAAATTAAAAAATAATAAAAAAAAAGGTAGAAAATAATGAAGTACGGCAAGAAATGTATCTAATAAAATTGAGTTAAAAAAGTTACGTCACACAGAAAATAAGAAACTGATGGAGAGCTTCATCCAACCTTCTCATTCTATTAGAAGTACCTATATCTACGATGATATTAAGAAAAGTTAATAAAAAAACTTTTATCTATATAATTTTATATCTTATTTACCCCTTACTTCTTTCTAAAAGTAAATCTTCCATTCATACATCATCTCTAATTTCATTAAAACTAAATTTTCAAAATCCTTAATAAGTAATAACATTTAGAGAAGGAAAATGCTCCAACTGTACAATAAATTCAGCACTTTTTGTGACAAGAAAATAAACATTTTATACAACGCAAGTGTTAAAAAGAGATTTTTACGACTTTTATTGCATTTTATGCTCGAAAACGTTTCCTCTTTCACAATAAGAACCTGCATTTCCGTATTTTCAGTTTCTTTTCGATTTGTAAGCAAACATGTAAGCGACTACTATTTCATTCAAGTTTAAAATTGCAGACTTGGTTAATATATTTGATCTGGTACCGATGGTGCTAAATGCCACATCGCTTTTCTCTTTGGGTAGGTAATCTGCAGTTCAGCTCGCATTTTCTATTTGATGCAAGTTGCACACAGTAAATTTAATTCCAGTTACAGACAAACATTATCCAGGTATTGTACAGCTAAGGCGATTAAAATTTATTATTACCCAGAAAACGTTTCCATTTCAAATGCTGTGTGGTTCTGGGTTACCTAGAGAAAAACAAAAAAATAAGTCGCTTATGCGAACTTTGCAAAATTTCAAGCCGGGAGTCTATTTAGCTTACGTTTAAATATTCAAATTACAAAGGACGAAATACTTTGAAATCGAACTAAAACTATCAACCCTTGAATGGTACTTAAATAATTCTGAATAGCGATTGAAGCATTTGATACTGCAAATTTAATGATTTCTATAAGTTAGTATATAGTAGCTCCTTTCGACAATAAAATATCAAAATTAAACTAAGCTGTTACAGGTAAATTTAATCCCTTCATTAAAGAGGGTAATTAATTCAGCGAGATGTATTTCCGCTACTTCTTAAAACAAAGCTCAGTTTACTATTTTGTACTTCTGCTCTTGCAGTGTAAAACAGGAAAAAAGAGAAAAATTCAATAAATTTCACTGGTTATTTCTTCTCCAACTTTAAGACCAATTGACTTCGCTTGTTTATTACCACAAATAATGGTTTGACATTCCAAGTTTTTTCTAAATTCTGACTTGGAATCTCAACTCGGCTCTCTGATGGTCGTGGATTCAAGTTGTTAAGTATCCAAGGAACAAACAACAATATATTTTATTAGATGTGTTATAAGATTATCTATAAAATAGAGGAAATTTAGATCAAAACCAAAATTATCCTATATATCTCAAGAATATACTACGTCTAATATATTAATGAGTGTTACTTGGATGAAACAAAGGGAAATGGATTGATCCACCTCGGAGAATGGATCGCAAAGACTTTGCAGAGAAGCAAAGCAGTTACATTCTGAATGAAACGAAAGATTAATTGATAATAGACATACTGTACACAGAGCTGTGCAGTAAATTGTTACGTACCAACTTAGTAACTTCGCTCAACATTAAATTTAAATAATATTCAGGATATTGATATTGCAAGTGTTTTTCTGTAAGAGCTATAAGAATTCTGATTTATATAGACATAAGTCGACTCAAGTAGAGCCCAAATATGAAATTTTATATTGTAAAACTGAATATGTGAGATTATTGCATGAAATTGCACATTGGAGCGTTTTATTAAGCAAAATTTCGATTTTGTCTTTTTTCCAATTTAAAGTTTTATTTCTGATTTTATTGGAATAAATTAATTTAATTTTGAAATTATGCACGGAGATGACAAACTTTCAGTGTTTACGTTGAAAGTTTATTTACAAGCACATAAATGTTATAATTGAAACATCATTTCTTCGCCATTTTCAGAGCACCGCAAAAGTTGGTAATCACTTAGTTCTATTGAGGAAGTAGTAGGGTTTAAGTTCAAAAATTCTGTTTAAATTATTAACAAAACTTTTGCTTCTGGTTCGTAAACATTCTATAATCGTGTGCGAATTTCTATGGATGATTTGTTTTCGGAACATGTAGAAATTTCAATAGAAGATGGGAAACAGAAACATTATTTTGGCGTCTATCTTAGGGAGGCAATGGCAAACAACTCCCAACCGATGGAAAGCGTAATACGAAGATTACCTCAATTGTTTGCTGCTGAAGAAAGACGGCCAGAATAAAGTTCTTACTCACATTTTATCAATGCCAGAATAATTTTATGATAGTGATGAATATTAAATGCAAGTTTTGTATGCAGGACGTGTGAAAGAAAAATGTTATTCACTAGAGAAAATTGACTCTTGACTCACTTGTGCTATCAATAACAATCATTAAATAAATATTTATTGGTCTTTCTTTAGAAGAATTTTCAAAACTTTACAATTTATAAGGCTACATAATTGAATACAGCAATATACCGGATAACTACTGGCTAAATTTTGATATAAGAAAATAATATAGTAAATATTTATTTCAAAATTCTTACTTCCTATTGTAATGGATAAGAATAGAAGTAGAAATAAAAATAAAGAGATTTCCGAGTTTGAAAATATTTAATACTGGACGTATGCGCTTTATATAATATTAGTAAAAGAAAATTAAAAAGCTCAAGTTCCCCCAATCATACCGATTCCTTATAGGATGGACCGTAAACTCCAGATCCTTGACTATAGTGAAAGGCTGATTATGTTAGTAGTATGGCCAAGTTACTAGCCTGGATTGTAACCGCACCCGTAATCATAAGATCTGTAAAATGTATACAGCTTAATGCGAGATGTAAACCACAGCGACAACGGTACACGTTCCCTAGAGGGTCACCCATTCAAACACTATTGCAGAGTTCTAAAGTAGCATTAACATCGAGATTAGTTTATAGTAAGAACTAGCAAGAACCAATTAAGTTCAAGTATGAAGAGGATAGAGAGTTTGGCACATTGTTCTTATTTTAATAAATTTAAATCAACCTTGATTAAAACTATTAATAGTTAAATTTTAAAGGAAACTATTATAAAACTATGTTAAAATGATGCCGAGAGTTGAACAAAAGTAACGGAAGTAAAATAGCGCACTTAGATAAAATTAGACATTAAGATTGTAACAATCTCAGTTATACCGATTATAACACTCCCACAAGTGCACAGTCGAAACTTGCAAGTTCGATGCGAGATCTAAGTGGTGCGGTCGTCTTATAATCGCCAATACAGCATTGTGAGCCGTATTGCAATCTCGTGCCGCTCTTCGAGCGGCACTCGGTTACAATACCGCTCACAAAGCTGTAAGGTACGAATACAATTGCAGTTACTCTCTGTGTGTCGCGATTAACAATTAGCAACTTGGAGATACTTAAAATACTTTGGAAAACTTGCTGGAAAGTTCACGTCTAACTTGACTTTAATTACAAATTGTAGACAAAACGCAATTCAACTTGGTATGAAAACATAAAATCGTACGGAAGACGGAAAGTCATATTTATTTATAGATATTTTAGCAATAATTATCTACATAACATTTGATACAAGAAAATACAAGTTCAAAATTATTAAATAAAACAATAAGAAAATAATACCCTTAGGTATTACAATTTTGGGGTGTTAATTCACGTATGCATAATTTTCACTGTTAAGCTTTACTTATCATTTTAATACACCGAATGAATTCGACCTTTTTCCACTACAATGAGCAAAGTGTGGTGGAATATCTAACTTTTGTTTTATTATCTTCGTTCTTATGCTAATTTAAAATTATTTCATTTTCTCTTCTTTCTCCCACAGCGCCACTTAAAAATTTTTGAAATAAAATAATACACAAATCCATAAATTAGAATATTTGGTTTTCCAAAATTTGATTTTACAAGCTGTTGCATGATATATCGGTTTTAATATTTGCACATGAATAAACTTGAATCCGTAAAAATAGCGGACTAATTTAGATGAGCTCTTAAAACCACATGACCAGAATTATTCTACTAAAACGAATTCAAAATATATATAAGCTCAAGTTATTGGAACGTTCAGTTATTTAAAACGCAATTACATTTTCATTTCGAGTTCGAAATTTACTATTGTTTTAGTGTATAACGTGAAAAATTGCTACAGTTCGTTCGTAAATATCGCGGACAATTATTTTAAAAGCTTCACATTTACGGACTCGAATTGTATAAAATTTTAAAACGATATTACCTTTTGTATACAAGACAAATTTATTGTGTACTTTCGCGTGCAATTAATTAAGCCATTTTAAGTACAATGCCAAGATAATCGCACTATAAAATCAAACACTTTTCGACTCGAAATGCACACACCTAAAGAAAACTTTAAAACAATGTTGTGTAACTCAGGACACCCTCAGCGATGTCTACGCTAAGAACCACCTGTAGACATAAATTTACAAGGGCTGGGAATGCAATAAAATAGAAAACCGGCACAATCTTACCTCAATTTTTCCTGAAAACCAAATTAGACCACTTTATGGCTTAAATAAAAATGCATTACTCCTCGACGATCGATTTAATTTTAAAAAAGTTTCAATTTCGACAAATGGAGGAAATTTTGTGTAAATTTCCAATAAAAGGTAAAGAATTTTCACTACACATTTCTAGCTAAGCAACTTAGCTAACAGTTCGGCTGAAAAGTTCGTATCGTTTTACAGAAAAAATCATTTTTTTGGCAAAATTCAATTTAATTATTCAACATAGTTGCCTTCGAGGGCAACACACCGATTATAGCAATCTTCCAACTTTTCGATATCATTTTTGTAGTACGATTAGTCTTTATCCTTAAAATAGGCTTCTTTCCTTCTAAATTGCTTTCCAGCGAGCATTCTCTTGATGTCTCCAAACAGGAAATAGTCGCTGGGGGCTAAATCTGGAGAATACTCTGGGTGGGGAAGCAATTCATTACCCAATTCGCTGAATTTGACCATCGTTTTTATCGATTTGTGACACGGTGCATTGTCTTGGTGAAACAAAATTTTTATTTCTTCAAATGTGGTCGTTTTTTAACAATTTCATCTTTCAAACGCTCCAACAATGCTGTATAATAGTCGCTATCAATTGTTTTCCTCTTTTCAAGATAATCGATAAATAATATACCATGCGCATTCCAAAATACAGACGCCATAGCCTTGCCAGCCGACTGTTGTGTTTTTCCTCGCTTTGGATTGGATTTGTCGCTGCAGTTCACTCAACTGACTGCCGATTGGACTCTGAAGTGTGGTGATGGAGTCATGTTTCATCCATTGTCACATATCGACGCAAAAATTCGGTCTTATTGCGGTTGAACAGCTCCAAACACTGCTCCAAATCATCAACACGTTGTTGTTTTTGATTGAGATTGAGCTCACGCGGCACCCACTTTGCACAAAGCTTTCGCAATCTTAATATTAATGCACGATATGTGCAACATGTTCCTTTGATATCTTTAGAGTCTCAGTTATCTCGATCAACTTCACTTTGCGCTTATCCAAAATTATTTGGTTTATTTTTTGGATGTTTTCGTCTGTAACAGCCTCTTTTGGACGTCTACTGCCCTCATCATCTTCAAGGCTCATAATGGCCTGTACGGAATTTAGCAAACCACTTACGAATGGTTGCTTTCGCTGGAACAGAGTTCGAGTAACACTTATCTAGCCAAGTTTTTGTTCCAGCACTATTTTTTCCCCTAAAAAAACAATGTTTCTTTAACACACGAAATTCCTTTTTATCCATTTTTTTTCCAATAACGAAAGTTGCTTTACTCAAAATGCTATAACTCACAAACGAATTGACAGATCGCTGTCAAATTTTGACACGTGTCATTTGAAGGTTAGTTCTCACTGAAAATCATATGAAAAAAATTCTAGTGACGCCCTCTCTTAGAAACGATACGAACTTTTCAGCCGACCTAATATTTAGTATGCAGTTGTTAAATCAGCTGAACTACTCTTGCAAAGAGTAGTTGGAGCTTAAGGGAAAACATTACAAGGTAACGATTTGCTAGAGCAGAATTCCTAGGTGTTTTCCGAAATGATCTAATCTATCGAAGAACTTACCGCCTCCAAATACCAGCAAATGATCAAGCGATTTATTAATAATTTATTTTTCAAACTCTGAAGAGCGACCGCATTATTTTGCTCTCTTTTTAGAATCCAGAACATGTTAATCCATTAAGGGTAGCAAATTTTCCAAAAAGCGTTATTCGCTTTATTCATCCATCGACGTTCCTAATTGTAAATCGAAAACAAGGAGGTTTTAAGTACAGGGAAAACAACAAATCACATTTTCCATTATATAAATTGCAGTTCTTTGATTTTATGAAGAAAAACAATTTCCACAGGATTAACAAATTTGATACGATTGTAGTCCTGCTGTGATGTAATACTTGTGATTTGGTTCCATTAGTTTTATTAAAAAAGCTCTCGGCATAATAATTTAGAGCATTAAAAATTGAGCTGTAATTTCCGTAAATTGACTCTCAAAAGCGAATTATCGATACCCCTTTAATATGAAGTGAAAATATCGTGTAGAAAGTAAATTGAATACCGAATACACCGCCTAAATAAACCAACACGTAAAGGGATTAATTGCACTAATTACAAATCACCGCACTTGGTAAGTCCAATTCAAGCACAAAATATTCCCAGCATTGCGTTTGGAATAATAAAATGTTATTCCACACAAATAAATAATATTTCGTTATAAATTCTCCTTATTAAACAATTTCGAGCTAAAAATAAGATTTACAAAATAATTCTACGGTAGATAGAATTGCGTGATGGGATCAAGAAACAAGTCAGGCAAAACCGTAATTTAGAAAGATTGTGCGTAGACAAGAGGTTGGTTAAATATCAAATAAAATTAGTGTGAATTTTAATTGAAAAACCAAGCCGAAAGATTTCAGTTTTAGATAAAACACAAATCTTGCGCTAGTACTATGCGATGACAGTCAAAATAATTGTATTACTCAAAAATTACTTACTCTTCCAGTTACTTTTTCTATTTGTTTGATTTCGCCATTAGTATTCAATAGGACACACCAAAGGACGCCTCCGCGTTCCTTTCGTAGTTGAATATTTAATTTAATGTGTTTGTTGTGAAAGCTCCTTTTTCTTCAAATTCTGAATTAGTCAGGAGAAACGATATAAAATGATGAAGGAAAAAGCACTTTGTATTGACGTTCAAATAATACATTACATCACAAACGAAACGGCGCCTGCGACGCATAAACAGTTGCTTCGAATACATGCAAACAATTAAATTTTTATTTAAAAAACATAATATTATGACAAAACAAGAAAACTAAGATAATATCTTGTCGCTCGGCGCAAAGGTACCGGCAAACAATTAAGAAGGTTTCACCAGGAGCGATATTTATCATTGCTTGGAAAATGAAGAAAAAAGCATTTTATGCAAGTTATGAAAATAATTAATATTGAAAAATAAATAATCGCAAATGATTACTCGAACCGACAAGAAATGATTAATAAAGATAATAATTTATTGTTTAAATTATAAAATGCAGGTTTCATTGTGGTAAGTAACAAATCGAGTCTACATATAAAATTGGAGCAATAGTTAACACGCTCATTTATTTGACTGACATGTACTATATTAACTGCCAGTACTTTATATTCATTATTCGTACATCAAGCAACGATCAGCAGAAAAGAAAATTAATGATCGTATTTACCGGAAGAGAAACAGCACGCGCTCAGGATGAAGGACCATCAAGTAGATAAATCTAAAAATAATAGATTCGATTTCGAAAAAATCAACAAGCCTATCCGATAACGATATTCCAAATTTTTCTCAGGATACGGATAAATCCTCCAAATTGTAAGGACTGTTTCGTTCAAGGAAATTTTCCAATACCGTGAATATGTAAGCAAGCACGCAACATCATTAGTAAGGATATCGTTTATTTTATACATACCGACAAGTATTATTATAAAAAAATGTGATTCCTTCCTTTCGCGATTTTCTACATATTCCTACATCCTCGAATGGAGTAGAAAATGGCTGCGTTTATAACGAGAGCTTACTTCGCTACTTAAATGCCAAAGTCGATCTGTGTTTTACGGACTCGTTAGAAAATACTTCACAATAAATTCGTCCATTTTTTGGCGACGACTGTCTCGATATGCGGTTACCTCTTATTGAAAACGTCATGCAGTTCCAAACAAGACGGGAAAAATAGCTTTAATTCTGTCACCTCGATTTAGAGAAAAGCAAAAGAATGTCCCGACTTCTATTTTTATTTTAACGAAATATCCACCGCCGTTGCCAATTATATTTTCTTGTTGGATTGTAAAAACTATCGCCGGAGATAAAACAACGGATAGTGATTGATTAAACCATCGATAAATTTAATTGACTTGTAAGGAACGACTTAATTATTTTTCGTCCGTTGTCCAACTGTGAACAATCGCTTTCGAATCGAATAATTTATCTCCACCATTTTATTACGAAAAATCTTATAAAAAAGATCATTTACGGTTAGCTAGATGTTTGATATTGTGTCATGACTATTTCAAAACAAAAGTTGAATGCAATTCCGTTTAAACAGGAAATTGAAAAAATTTCATATCGAACTTCTGTAGTGTCCATGAAGAAAACTAACAAAAGCCCCATTGTTAACATTGACAGTTTCCATTTCTCTGCTTTATACTTAATAGGATACGATTGATAAAGCTTAAAGACCCCAAATAAGGCTGATTTAATAATTCGATTATTTTTGTAAGAAAAAAAATTTCAATTTTACATAAATTCGTCAACAGAAAACAAAACAGAATTTTGCGTCTGGTAAAAATGTTAAGTTAATGCTTTGACAAAAATTTAAGTTATAATAAATGAAAATTTTTAAATTACCAACACCTGATAATAAATTTAATTCATTGTTAGTTATTTTTAATGTTTTTCTTGTGCAATGATTGAACGATGCAGCAGAAAGATTAAATATCGTTGGTCGCTTCGGGATTTTTGCTACAAAACATTTTCACTGTTGCTCTCGTCCTTAATAATAAATTGAAAATAAAATGAAAAGTTGGACAAACAATTCTAAAATTTGTATAAGATGAAGTTGAAAATAAGTCATGTGTATATGCAATTAAAAGATTATAAAACTGTTTGTTGGCCATACAAATACGAATGCTTAGGGAATTCCCCTTGCGACCAATACAAAACTTTGCTACAAGCAATTTTAATTTTATACGTAACGCAAATTTTCACGAATTTTTTTAAGCTACGCCGCAATATTAGATAACGTTTATTTTTGCGTTATTCCCGAACTATTTTAGTTCATCATTTTGTTTACTTTACATAAAATGTAATTTTCTATCTATACAACTTTTATTCCTCTAAAAAATAGGTTCTACATTTGAAAGGAAAAATTTTCTTTTGTAAAATTGTATTAGGCAAATCGGAAAATTCTTGTTTTCTTTACACAAAAACTACGCATCCAGTTTAGTTATTACTTTGAAATTCTCGGACGATATTTATAACAAATTTTGAAAATGAAAAAGCGAACTTATTTGTTTAATATTTTGGAAACAAAAAAATCTAATCAATAATAGGTATGACTTACTCTTATAATTTAGGATAGTCGCAAAACCGGGTTATCTACACTGGCGATCTGCTTTACACCCTTGATATGTAATATACTATTAACCAATTTTAGAATGACTCCTATAGTACGTTTTTAAGAACGTAGGCATTAAAAGTAATGAAAGACAAATAACATGATAGGTAAATGTAAAAATAAAAGGATGTTAAATTTGGGGAAGCTCGTCGGAAAAGCCAATGTGACGTTTACAGAAGTAAGTTCGACGTCGTTTAGTATCTACAACCGTAATCGTTTGCTATTTGTTAAGAAAGCAGAACTAATTTTGAACGCATTCTCATGTCATTAGGGTATAAATGAACAAAAGGCGACATCTAAATCTTGTTTACTATCTACAATAAAAAAGCATTAAGTTTGAAGCAAAGACATTAGCTAAAAGTGCGTCAGAAACAGCCCCTCATTTTTAAATATTTTTTTGTTTGCATTGGGAGGAATTTTCGGGTGACATTTAATTAACGCAGAATTTTCCTACACTTTTTACAAGTAATCCGCAAACAAAAAGGTTTAAACCGACCGTTGTGTTATCTAGAAGAAGCTTATCGTATTACGGTAAATGTACACGGGTAAAACCTTTATGTCAAAAACTTTAATTTCAAATTATCTTACTCCCCAACTTCGATGTATGAGACATTCAAATCGCGATTGAACTCCATAATGCTACAACAAATGACAACCTAAAATTAAGCACATGTAGCGTTGTGTGTGCACCAACATCTGCATGATTAGATAACTTACAATTCATGCTACATGTAATTAGCAACTTCCTAAGATTACTTTTAACTTAGGAAACTGTAGATGCTTCATACGAGATAACAGACTTCGAGCTTAATAATAGAACAACACAAATTACACCCATTTAAAGGGAGTTTCTATAATACATACACGTATTAATTGCTGAAACTATGAAACCAACTGTAAATTACGACCCAGTTACAAACAGACGGAAAAATACCGATTTTCTTTCCATTACGAAAGTTTTCAAACAAAAATGTCTAAATGCTAGCTAACGTACGCGGTTTCGCCCGGTTTTGAAAATTCATAAAAAATAATTTTCGGGTATTAACTATTTATCCCGAAAAAGAGCAATAGAAGAATGCTAGTTTTTGAAACGGCGCACAAATTGATTTTTATTGACCACTTTCCTCGACTAATTAATATAACTACGCTATATAGGTACGCACGAAAGGTCAACTAATTATTAGCTATGCCTATTTCTTGTTTAAATTTGTAGGCAGGCACAATTACAAATGCAAATTTTTTAAACCAACACTCTAATTAAGCAATGTTAATAATTTAATTTAAATTTTATGAACGCTGATGATAACTAACAATCTCGAGATGAAATTTCTTCTTCGTTTAATTATTATTCCAAAGTTACATTCAAAAATTTAGCGAAAAATAAATTTTCCGACGCTGTTACAACATGTAAATTGGTTTGTAAAAACGGGGCGTGCACTTGGTTCGATTAAATTAAATATAATTTAACCAAAATGGATCTACATATCAATATGTACACACAGTCTTAAAGAATTACCATCCGGGAAGTGTAGAGAAACACAATTTCCGAATCTATTTTATGTTCAACGGAACAGCAAATAAGAGAAACGGAGGAATGTAATGAGGTTGAAAAATATATTTCCCTGGTTAAAAAGTGTTGGTTCACCAGTGTGTAATTTCGCAGTAAATTTTCGTTAAATAAACTAATAACCACGCAGGGAAATATAAATATGAGTTTTCTTGGAGTAAAACCGCCCCATAAGCAGTGAAACAATTTTCAATATAGAAAAAAATTTAAAACGAGGTATAAGTCATGAAAACAAATAAAATTTAATTCGAAAGCTTAATATTTAATAATTTTCGAATGAAATGCCAATATTAAATATTCAACTTCATTTCAATAGAAATAGAAATTTTACGCTGAAATTACACGGCTGGAAGCTAAATTATTATAAAAAAAATTAATTAACAAAAAACGAAAAATTAAGTTTCATTATTGCGCTAACAAAACTGTTGAATTTCACAATTTTACACGTAAAATAAAAATTCCTATTTAATTTATTGCAATTTACTATACCTATTAATATATCTTAATTATTTGAATGAGTATTTTTGGGTTTGTCTCTTGAATACTGATTTCAAAAAGAACCAGATAATTTACAGAATTATTGGCAGCACTAAACTTTAGCTCTCTGATTGGCCCAGACGAAATCAAATAATGTAATCTATCTATTTCGGGGGTACAGAGGAAATTCATGGTTTAATTTCTCTTTTATGCGTTAAAAATAGGTTTCCCGGTTTACAAACGTTTCTCATTCACGTACGTACGTTGCTACAACAAAGAGGCAATGTTAATTTGACGTAATTTTGACGTTGAATTATCGTTTACATTAGGGTATCACCAAACGTGCACGCATACTTTCCGTTCCTGAAACCGGATTGTAATTACATATCAAGTTAAATCAAGCTAATATCGACAGATATCAATCGAAATAAAATATTCACTAGGAACTACATCACCCAAAAATATTTCCTAATTTACTCTTGTATAAAATTGACCTTTTCTCTTTTCATATACATCCTAGATTGTAAATTTTCTTGACTTGAAATGCAGCAATCTGCACTGCATTTGGTTTTAAAAATTAGTTTGTAATGAAAATCTGATATAAAAGACCGTCGCCGTCGCGTCGGTTTAAAAACAAAACTTTTTTTCGTTTGATCTTTTTTTAGCAATAAGTACGAGAGCATTATTATTGTGTTTTTAATATTAAAGGAAGCCTTTAATACTTCATGTTTCCTTTACATACAAATCTTTTTTTAGTTACAATATTTAAAAACGAAAAGTGAATTTTATAAACAAATTGTAATTTCATTTATAATAAATAAGATATAACATAAATTTCAACGGACCGACTTTCATTTTTCTGTTTTTCTTTCTAAGCCAATAATTTGACGCCTCAGCAAGCTGACTCAGCGTAACATTCGGGCCAAAGTTAGGACTTCTATTAATTGTCGCTTTATTTATATCAAAAAATATTCTTCCAAGTTAACAGAAAAACTCTGATGTGTCCATCCACATGACTTCATCATCCAATCAGTTCTAATTCTCGGTATTAAAGTACTAACTACCAAATTTGACCACATACACACAGCCTCTTGTGAAAATGACAATTTTCTGCACGATTACAATGGATTTCTGTTATTATAAATCCTGATATTCTGCGATATTATTTATCTACGCGCCCCGGCACCGGGTTATGATTTAATTTAAAAACTACTTTTAGGGTGCGCAACGAGAATCTCTAATAATAATTAAATCTAAATTTCGAATATGTCTGATTATATCGCTACATTAGTTAAATTAATCCTGCTAAAAACTGGCGAATTGAACACCCTAACGAAGATATACCGATGATAGTAGTACTTGGTGTTCCAAAGCTGAACGTATTAACTTGATCGAATGAGAAAAAATCACTCTCCCGATTTGAAACCCCTTGAATTGTTTCGGAGGGGTTGCCTCGAATAAAAGTAAATTTTCTCAGAAACTACTAAATAAATTTCCGCAAGTGATTTTAACATAAATCACTTGAGGCAATTTTGTGACGCTCCGTATTTAAAATTATAAAACCACTAAAAGTAAATTAAAAGCAAATAAAGGAGTAATTTCGTATAATAAAATTGTAAACGGAGAGGTAAAAATGAGTGAGAAATAATTAATCTTTATTTTTCAATTCGATTATTCTACCCCATTACACTTGTAATCGTCTCGAGCTTGACGTATTCATAAACTTGGAACATTCAGTGAAAGGAGGAGAATAAATTTAATGTAAACCATCGAAAATTAAATTTGGTAAAAACTAAAACATAATTAAGCGACGCTTCAATTTACAATTTTCAAATAATGAGGAGCCGACAAAACCAATTTGTAATTTAATTACAAAAAATAAAGAAAACCCACTCGTAGAATGTACAAATCTAATTGAAAAAGTCTCAAAAAGCCCGCATCTCGAGATAAAACCAAAAAATAGATTTATTGTTACAATTTTCTAATTAAATCGAGTATAAGGAAATGAATCCTGGATGTAATTTATTCATGAGTTCGGTACTAATACACGTTGGTCTTGCAAATTACAATTCTGTTCACGCAGATGGGACCGTGGAAAACGAACCTACTACTTCTCACAACACTTTCAGGTTTTCCTCTTTAAAGGTAAAATTTTTTTGAATTATAATGCGGCGGTGGCGCGAGTAATATTTTCCGACTTCATTAATACGTGCGGTCACGGAAACCACGAAGGTATCCCGTACTATCTAAAATCTTGTATTACAGAGCGTACTAAAACAATTAAATAGTAAATAGCACGCAAAATGACACTCTCACCTTTGGGCTGTATATTTTACAGCTTATTTTATCAAGATTTTACAAAAGTTTCCACTAGAAAACTTAAAATAAGTTACGTCGTCAATTTCGGTGTATAATTTATAATTAAGTCGGTTTGTGCGATTCCATTACGAATTTCCCTTCGTTACGGAAGTCTTCATATTGTTGGTATGTTAATTATCTTAATTTAGGTAATTCCCCTAAAAAACCCGATACAAAGAGGCTTTATTTATACTGCAGATGTCGGTTTGACGGTGAATCTTCTTAATGATAACACAAAAAGAGACCATTTAAACTTGAGTTAAACAGTTAGCAAACTACGACAAACTGTTGGTATTATAGAGCTGAAATAGGAGTTTAAGGCACTGCATAATTAACGAAAAGTATTCCATTCAAACTTTACAACAATGGCCGGCAACATAAAGTGAATTGCCGCGAGTTCCTGGTATTTGTTATATTTATTGAATAGTTTTAAACGTTCATTAGAAAATAAACGAAAACGAACCAAAATTGAATTAAATTCAAACTAATGAAAAGAGTCGCGCAGTAAATCTCATAATTGAAAATTCCTAATTTTGTAAGGTTATGTCAACGAAAAGCTCTTTGCCATAACAAACAAGCAAACAACTTTCTTTGTTTCCGTGATTTTCAATTTATTTAAAAAGTAACTAAACGATGCATTTAAAAAAAGCTTAAAACAGCTTCTCTCGATATTCACTTTCATTTAACGTTGCAAAACTTTTGCCTTTGAAATAATATTTTCAGGATGCCGATACGAAATGTATTATCTTTTCCAAACTTTTTCTTTAATCGTTAAAAACTTCAATTCCGGCCCATACTTTCAATTTGGAAATTAATTTTATTATTAAAAAGATTTTCTTGTTCCGGCATATTTAAAACATTCTAAATAAACCAATACTTTTCGTTTGGTTAAGTAAAAAGCAAACAACTCAAGTTCCCCCTAATGAAATTTTTTCTCCATTTAATAAAGTCTAAAACGAAAAAAAGTCCTTTATTCCAGTCGTACTAATGAAACACTATAAAATTCGGCATTTCCCAAGCAATGCATTTGTACTGTTCCCTCATCTTCGCGTTGCTTTCTCCGCCCAAATTACAAGAAAAGGTTGGGATAGATAAAAAGTTACTACATGAATGAAAAAATCAAAAACAACGGTTAGCTGATAATTTAAGAAAAATCGTATTTATAACATCGACGTCTGAAAAAAAAAGTGAAATCCTAATGTTCTTACGAGAGCCTTTCAAATGGACAAAAGACTTAAAATCACAAAACTGGTGTACAAAGGAAAAATTTATCTAATATAAAAATAAAAAGCTCGTTTGATTTATTAAACACTTTTTCAATGCTTTCCTATCGGAAAAATATCAAAATAAAATAAATTGCAGCACTATGAATGCTTAGAAAATACGTACAAAAGATGACGTGAAGTCTTTTCATGCAAATTTATTGAAAAAGTTACAAACAAAGTGGAACATTGAATAACAATAAGAAAAATTTCATAAATAACAACAATAGAAATTATACGCCATAATTTATTAATTACTACTAAAACGATAGAAAGAATTTATATTTAATTTGCCTAAAAATTAACTTTTTAATGTTTCCAGTTAGAGCATTTCGTTTAATGCTTCATTAAAATTAATCGATTATTTTCATTGTTGCAGTCATTTTGGATTGCATCAATTATTTATTACAAATTTCTGGTTGAAACTAATATATACGAATTTCGAAATCACTATTAAAATTAAAATAATCGGTGAAATTATACAAATGGTATTTAATTTGAATCGTTACACATAGTAATTGATATGACCATCGTCCAAATTGTGTGGGTAATTGTATATGTCAGGTAAATTGCCATCTACACCCGGGAGTGAATATCAAATATCAATATATTCATCAATAACGCCAAACCGCACAGGGTTGGGCTAGCGTAGATTCTTATTATTGCAGCTACTTTAAACAACACTGTAGCTTATATTAAGCAGCTTTGTATTACAAAGCTTCAAAAATAGCTCACAGGAAAATTTAGGGGTCTCGATTCATCCGAGCTAAGTTACAGCGGAATTTTAGCGTACGTTATTATAGAAATTCTCTTATAAAATGTCATATTAAAAAAATAAAACGATAATATTTCTTGAATTTGATAAAAAGAGATGGAAACTTGAAAAAGGACAAAAAGTAAAAAACCTTATCTCAGAATATTAGAAAAATGTGATTACTAATTATGATTCAATAAATAAACATTAAAGGTTTTCTATTTTGTAAAAGCAAAAAATTGGTTTGCTTGGTTGCTCGGACCTGGTGCTAGAACCCCAAAAGCAAAAGTATTTTTGTGATTTTCCTGTACTTATCGGAAAGGTTCCGCTCTTTCGTCAATAAAAGATCTCCTTTTGCTCCTCATAACTCGTAAATTGTTTTCACACAAAAGAAAACTGATCAAATAATACTGTTGTTGTTCTTAAATTGTTCATTCAACATTAAAAAAATATTCGTCCCATAAATCATTGCATTTTCTAATGGTTTTAAAATACAACATACCTGTATATGATTTACTCCATGGCTACTAAATTCATTTGGCTTTGATCACTTATTCTGAGCATCGTACGAACACAAATCAAATGTCGTTTCCACAATAATCATCACTAGATATTCACTTTTAAATGGGATCACATTTAAAATTTATTGTTAACAACACGAACCGTTCATTTCAATAGTTTAAAGCATACTAACTGCAGTTTTTGATAGAACCACAGTCCACCGGAAATGAAAAAATTTCCAAGTTAGTGACTTTATAATATCGTAACTTGCTTATTATTTGTGAACAAATTTTGATATTGTTTTCATTGAATTTTATCCTATAATTTTCTTCGACGTTTACAACCCCCGAGTATTAAATTACGTACGAAATTAATTCATTGAAATCTACATGTTTTCACATTAAATTTCAAGAAAGTTAAAATTTTGGTCATCAAATGAACACTTTAAATGCCCGAACCCCTGATTTTGCAAGAAAATATTACAATGTATTAGACAAATATTTCCGCCATTTGATCCAGTTTATAACGTAGTTTCCGCTTTTCCGCGATATGTCCGTTGCATATTGAAAATAATGTGCGACGCACAAAAGGGTAGGTACTCGAAAATTTGTAATAACAATAAACACTTGAAAAAAGAACGAAAAATACCCTTGTGTTTACAATAATTTTACGACAAAGTTTCCCAACGTAATAACCGAAAATTGTACGATTTCAAATAGTATGTCCACTAAAAATGTTATTATGTTTAGTACACCATAGACCAAGAAACAGATCTTATTATTTTCTAAATCAAAAACCGAAAGGATTAATAATATGTTTTCAAAATATTATAGAATTAATTTTTGTAAAGCCAAGAACAATATTGATCCTTTCGAATCGTATACTGAATTATTCATGTTTCCAGTGGTTTAGTTTTACAAATCGCATAATTAAAATAATACTCCTACTTTTTTCGTCGCTAATCTTTAAACCTTTGCTTATGCGAATTTTTTGGAAAAAGTATATTTTTGGCAAAATATTCTCCATATAGGTACATATGTCTAAAAATGATGAATCCTGTTTCAGGCGTGGGTTGTGAAATTAGACCTGCCCATATAGCCATAATTTCCAACAATGGCCCAATTTAGTTAATGGTTTGTTTTCTTCATAAAAATTAAAATAATTTCATGTGGACACATTGGATTTCTGTTTTGCGTCAATCCATCTGATTATTCGCGTATGTGGCGATTTGTAGGTAACTAAGCATGTTTTATGTGTAACCATCATGCTGTATCTATCCTATGCTCTATCTATGATTTAGCCCACACGAACGTTGTTGAACGAAGGTTGATAAGTTTGCTTTTACTGTGTGCGTGTGTAGAATAAAATTGTGTATTTATAGTAATTATTCCACACATTATGAAAATCCGACAAAAAATGAAAATCATGGCAATAAACTTTTATATTGAGTGCAAGTAGATAATAAAATTTTGAATTACGTGCAAGATAAAGGAAATTTATAATGTGCGAGTTTAATTAAAATGTAAACACGGAACAATTAAAAATTATAATTACAAACCCGATAAATCTAAAAAGGCAAAATAATGGTGAAAATTAATTTATTTTAACAACAACCTGCTTATGTTAGGGCACATCGCATGTTTGGCGTCTCCACTACGATGATTATAAGTTTATTAAATTCGAGGCATTCATGCAAACTAATGACGATTTTAAATTTAAAACGGCGAAAAGGTATAAAAGCATAACTGTCAAACAATCCGTGTTAGTAACACATTCTGCAAAACTTTAACTCTTGCTAAAAGTTAGTTTTATTTGTACTTACAAATTTGACGCAAAGACAACAACAAATATTATTCTTAAGTATCTTGCGAGTTCTATTCTGTCAGAAAGTTCAAAACATTTTTTCCAACTTAAAAAAGAAATGTTACGAGACTTAAGTAATTGTGGAGAAAAGTTATTTTACGACAGCAGCGATAAAAAATGTATGTTGTTTCGAAATTTTTTATATTAACAATTAATAAACGAATCGAAACGTTTTCGAATTTAAAAGATTGCTATTTAAATGAAAGGATGTTAGAGAACTCGGAAGAGGTCCTCTTGGTAACATCATTTATCTGCAATGGATGCTTAGCCATAGTCGAGATATCCTCATAAATATAAAATATTTATGCCCGAGTGTAGATGAGTGGTTTTGTCGTCCCTTGTCAGAAAAAAATATCTTGGGAAAACACGTCCGATATTTTTTCTAACTATGCTTTATTTTTATCGATAATAAAGCATGCGTCGTTATAACGACGTAGTTTTTCCGATTAAACTAGGCCACTCCAAGCAGCAAAACAAAGAAAAAGTTCAAAACAAAATTGTTTAAGAAATTATCATTCGAAATAACGTTCGAGCGCTTACAGAAGAAAGCCAGTCCAACACCAGAAAAATTAACGACAGAGAAAGAGAGAGGTAAACTATTATTTATTACTATATTTAAATGTTCCTTAAAAAGTTTCGATATGAAATCAGTCGATGATGGGCAAAATAGATGTCATGTAAACGTGAACTATGAGTAATAGCTTTGGACCAGGGCAGACATTTGGAGTGACTTATCGTGTATTATGTTAATAATAGATACACATCCGTCCATAACAAAGATATTTGACACTTAATTCTTGTTATGATTGAATTATGTCCTATTTGCTTTGCATTAAATTTTTATCAACTAAATTTTGTAGTAGGTATAGTCGTGGAAAATCGATCAGCATTGGACGAATCCCTGGAATTCGAATTTTCCAGCACACGTTCGTCGCTCCTACTATACACTTTTTGTTTTGATGTATTAAAATATTAAAGAAAAACACTTTTTTACTTTCCCGATCGATAGGGTACGAATTTTACAAAAAGCGAACGTTTCTCAAGTAGGTACTAAAAGTTTGTATATCAACAGAAGAAAAAGTTACAGAAAGTATTGATTAAATTTGTTAAGGAAATTGCAAAAAATTACGCTAACGATATAATAATTACAAAAAGATTTTTATTTGATAACGCATAAAACACACGGAAACTACTTTTATATGGCATTGTTGAGCAAGGCCGACACGGATTGTTAGTTTCCATTCACGGACGTTTTTGTGGTTTATACCACACTGACATTTTCGTGTAAACAGAAGGGCACAACCGAAAATAGTTTGACATCTGAATAGCTTTGCCCTATCGGAAACACAAAATTTAATCAAAGGCGTAATTTCGCTTTTCGTCCTACATTCGGGTTTATTATTTAAGTCCAACAACTTTCAAACAAGCACACGTATGGAGAAATACGCAATAAACGGCAACAAACAAGACCAGAAATGGGCGCAAAATAATCCACGATAATGGAAAATTACTTCCGTAATTCCTTTAATTCCCTTACAGTAAAGTTTATCTAATATTATTACACAATATTATTTATTATTTATTTTATTTAATGCGAAGCTTAGCTTCCACTATAAAAGCTTAACAACGATGAAATCCAAAACCATTAACAAGAATTGCGATTGAAAAATAACTTACACCATATCTAACTTAAATTTTAGTTTGCCTTCGTGTTTTTAAACAAATCTGACAAATAAAATTGCATGCGATCCTAGTTTATGTTCATTTTTTCCTTAAATAACAATTCAGCCATTATTTGCTTAGCTTTTTCTGATATTTATTAAGATTCTAGAAAGCCAATCTACTGCAAATATCAGATTATTTACGTTGAATTAAGAAATCAATCCGAAAGGAAAATCTACTAAAGGAAAAATAACTCGGAAAGTAATAACAAAAACTGTTTCACCTTTTAAATCAAAGATATTATTATATCGACAATCAATTGCATTTAATGAAACTATCAAGTTTTGACTCCACGTTTTTGATTCAAGGTCTGGACTTTCTAGAGCACCCTGTATAGGGTTAATCGAGTAGGGCTGGCACATCAGCAATATTAATATTATAATACCTGCAAAAATAACAATTATAACAACCAATTTCTGCTTTTATGGCCGCCTTTAGATCTCTACATATTAAAAATGTAACTTGGGAAACAAAATTAATTTTCAAAATGAGTAAATAAAAGAGAAAATAAAAAGAATGCGTTATCTCGTAAGCAGTCTTCGCAAACCTCGAAGTCTCGTAATTTTATGTGTAAGATTAAAAGCGTTTAATATACAGCAAATGAAAAACTAATTTTATTAATCAAATTTTTTAATCTAGTCAACTCAAGTAATTAAATTTTCGATCCCATTAAATTAAAAATAAAAGTTTTTGAATTTAATTTTATTCAACAGCGACATAATAACGATCGTTATCGTTTAAACTGCATTTTCTTTCTGAAATTAAATAAACGATTCAATTAGGAATGTGCAGAGTTTAAAATAAAAACTTGGAAGTTATTGATTGCATTTAATGGCAAACCAATACCGAAGAAGTAAATTAAATTGTCAAGTATAAACCGCAAATTCACTTATTAAATCGTCAATTAATTCAAAATAGCTTAAAATGCAGCGCACTGTTCGATTTGATGAATATTAATTTTAAAATTAAGTTTAATTAAATGGCCGATATTATGATACCACCCTGTATGCACAACCATTAACATAAAAATCCTATCCACCCGAAAGGAAAATTTTAATGTTGACCGTTGGCATTAAAATATTGTAAATTTTGGTGTAAACGGTAGGTACAGCTTAGTAAGTAATTAGCGAGTCTTTAGTAAAAGTAATTAAATAATTAAGACGTGCCATTTTGGCTATTGGTATTATGGGAAACGGAAGTGCGCTATATATACACGCACACTAGTCCTTTTAGTTACGACTTCTAAAGGCTAAGTGCCAGAGGATACGGAAACAATAAGCCACGCACTTCCTTTTCAAGATGAATTAAGAACCTTTGAGGGATTACGAAAACGACGATGTGGCTATGACAACAAACATTAAATTAAAATTAATGTAACCTCATAAAACGGACACAGAATATATTTATTATCTACAGTAAACTTGGATCCAAAATTTAATTGATACAAAATTTAATGAGCCGTTTGACTATATTAATTCTAATTTAAAAAATCTGCACTGTAATTTTTAAAGTTTGCCCTTTTGTATTATTTGAGATACAATTATTTATATTAATAATTATAAAAAAATACTACATCATCAGCCTAGGACAGGAATGAAATGGGGCAAAGCCGGGTACAAGAGGTACTAACCATTTTATAAATTATTAATAATAAAAGAAAGTTAGACAAAGCGTTTTTGAAAAATATTTAAAATACTGCTATATACGAATTTGGACTTTTTGTAGACATAACATCAAGAAGTAGCAATTTTCTTATGACAAAAGGCATTCTCGAAGTGCTCGTATGCAAGCTCCCTGCGCAAAAAGTCGAATATGTAATATCTGAAAGCTTATGAAGTCCCTCATGCAAAAATAAATTTATTATATGACACCCCTTCTTTTCAGTCAGGATGAGTATACAAATTTATTATGAAATCTGCAAAACCGTGGCAATATAAATAGGTATGGAAGCGAATATAGTAAATACCTGCGAGACCTTTGCCTGTTGTTATATTCCACTCGAAGGTAATCTGGTAGAATCAACCTCAAAATAATTCTATAATATAACTTTTAGGCTGATTTGTTCATCCACGAGTAAGTTATAGAAATAACATTAAAATTATTTTCTGCGTATAAATGTTTTTAGCGCTTGGGGTAGTTATTTGTTATATTTAAGTTTAAAAATTTTTAATACATACATATTCAGCGGGGTTCTATACTTCAGCAGTTATAATGTAGCAGAAAAATCTTACCTGAAAAGAAAAACAAATTAATTTTACAAATAATTTAATACTACATTTTGGAAACTATACTAGGAAAGGTACTAATGTACAAAAAAAATATTTTAAAATAAATTGATTAGTACTTTTGCCAAAGTGTATCAAGTTTCCCATAGTAGGAAGGGTTTGACTAAAAAATTTAACCCATCAAATTAGTAATTTCAATTGCAACTTCAATTATGTTTTATCGAGAGCAAATAATTATTTATTTTGAGATTTGTTTGTAATTATCGGATTCACTCAGTTAGTCCGTTAATCCTACAAAACCGCCACAAAAAGAGTCGAACATTAGCTCGTAATAAAACAATATGCTATTTTACATGCGTGGAAGTATCAAAAAAAATGTGATTGTTATTTTGAAAGTACGTAATATAGGTACAAAAAATATCTAGGGAGTTTGCGTTATATATATAGATTGAATAAAATAATTAAATTCGTAAATATACATACTGCGGTTCTTGCAATGTGTAAGGTATTCTCGTGCCACGTACTTAATTAATCAATGTTCCTCGACTTGACTTTTAAGGTATAAACACGATAAAATATTAATATTTATTTCTAAGCTCTCCCAAGTTAAAATTAATGTTAACAGTATACGGAAGTTCGGATATTAAAACAAAATCGTAGCAAAGAAGTTATAGTTAATAGATATATTTAGACTTGATCCTTTAATAATGATTTCTAATATTTAATACTCAAGACTAATTAAAATCCTGTTGATCCATTCACGACCATCACCGATAGAAGTTAACCTCAGCCATCACGAGGTAATATTAAAATTATTACACAGAATAATAAATTATTATTGCAATCAATCAAGTTGTTAAAATGACGAAATGATATGCATTATTTGATTTTAGAAAAAGTACTCCTACATTCTAAAACAATAAATAAAAACAATACCATTTAGAAACTTATGTTAGTAAATTCAAGAGTTTCGTATATCGAAAAAATCTGGTTCGAAACTACCTCCCATCACATACAATTCCGTCTCGTTCACTAGGATTATCACTCCTTTCAGCCGATAAAAGTAGATTTAAGGGAACGTTGAATTACAAATCACGACAAAGTAAAGAATGTTATGTATATGATGGTTTTAAGTCCACGACGTGCGTTTACGTAACATAAACGTAATTCGCTAAACCCATAATTGAGAATAAAACCGCCATACAATAAATACTAACCAAAAAAATGGCAGTATCATAAAGTTGTTAAAAAATTCAAGGATGGAAACTTGTAAAATTCGATATTGCTCCATAGAACATCTAAAGCACATTTCGAATCCTTTTTCAATCAATATTTCAATAAGGATCGTAAAAGCAAAATATTGGAACAGGGAACCGTATTAGGTTAAAAATAAAGTTGCGACTATTTTTTATGTTATGGCAATGAATTAAATTATTAACTTCTTTTTGAGTTGTCACAATTTCGTAGATAACGTCAAATTTCCTACGATGTTATGCACACCCAATTAGGGTAGTATTCGCTCTTTATATTTTTAACGATTTCAAAATGTCTATTTGAGTAATACAATGTAAAATTCGTGATGGTTTCCTGCAAATTGCTCTACTACAAGAGTCGTTACTAACTAAGTAATGCACAACCCTTGTACCTCCATTATAAAACAATTTAAGTGCATCTTTCCAATTGCTCGAAATACGTTCAGACGTTTAAAATACGATTTTAGACAATTTAACGTTTTGCTGGGTCACAAAAAAAAGTACAGTGGCTGTACGATTTTCCAATATAGATACCACAATGCAATTGGTAGAAATTCGAATTACACTTCATTCGATTTTACAACAAAAATAAACGCGCTTTTCTATTTGGATTATTTATTCTCAAACGGCTAAATTCCCTTCATAAATATTTAAATTTTCCAGAAAAAATGCTAATCATTTTTTATAATACATCCTACCCTTTCAGTTTGATTTGTAGATCCTTACGAATTTATTTGTCACGCTATGATGCATGTTTTTGATTCAATGTGAATACGCAAACACGAGTACGATTATCAGTTGCATTCTAATTAATCCCTTTGATAAATGCAATGTCCTCGTGAAAAAAATGTTGTTTACATTAAAGCTACAACCATTGCTGTTTGACGAGTTTGTATTGCATTGAAACTATTTGAAACTATAAAAAGCCGTCAGTTATTTCCTTATCGAACCTTCAGAATAGAACAGCAATTTTGTAAATGAGTTTTGAATTAGCCGTTTAGCAAAATAAAAACATTGCTGTATTGCATATCTAGGTTGCCAAGATCCTTCGGTCGGACTTAAACAAAACCAATATTTTCGCAATTGGTAAAAAGATTGCTAAAGATAGTTTGCTGTAGTGAAATATGGCTCAAGTTTAGTTAATCGTCCGACATCTAAGATGGAAATTAGTTTCGGCAGATTACCATTAACCAGCCATGGATGTTGAAATAATCTCTAAAATTTTGAAGATTCTTCGCAAACACACATAGTCAAATACGCTACATTTAGCATAAGCTCATTTGCAAAGTCCAGCTGATAAATTGGTTAGGATAACACACTAAACTTTAAGTAAATTAGTAAAACAGGCTAATAAATCAAACTGAACATTATATAAACAACGAACAAGTTAATTACTACTAGTAGGAACGTGCTACGCGATTGGAGTCGATCCAAGTCGGTTAGTTATATTCCTTTATCCTTCTCTTTCTATATAATTTGTTGCATAATTTCAAGATGTTCCAATATTTTGATATTTGTATGTTATTACCTGGGAGGCATGTAAATTATCCAATTACTACACCACTTTCAACGTTTCGTATTAAACAACAAAATTACCAGGATGGTAATAAGTACATCGGAAACTTGGGAAGAGTCACGTACATCTGCTCAAAGTTAAAAATGACTTATTCGTGTTGCTTGTATATGTATTATGGAAATTTTCCTTAAATTGGCAGTAAAATGTATTGATAAAAAGAAAATAAAATATTTAAACTACGCTTTTTATGTTATCCTCTTGTTCGATACAAAAACGTAAGCATTCAATGATCAAACGGCATTCCAATTTTTATAGCCGTAATAAAACATTTTCGAAATGTTGATTTAATATTAAAAAATTCAAGAACTTTCCTGATTAACTTACTTAACCGATTACAACAATTGTACCCTTAATAACAGTTTACATTTAATGGCGCCCAACGTGGGAACCGGAGAAGGAAGGAATAAACTGTTGGTATCCCAAAACGTATGTGGCGAGAGAAACAATAGAGTAATACTAACATTGCAACCGCGAAATTAAACCAAAGATTTAACAAAATCGAAGTTTAATCAGGACAATTGGCACCCAATGTGGGACTGAAAGTGAAGGTTTGGTGCTGCGAGAATTAACTCAATTCGCAGCGATGGGGTTTTGTTTTATTGTGAAAATTGTTTTGTCAGCTAATTCGGAAAAATAAGTAACCTATAGAGAAAAGTAGTTTCCTATAATTTTAGCTTTCAGAGAAGGTAATTAAATAAACGAAAAATTGTCAACCGCGGTCAGTTTTATGTGTCACTTAAAGAAAAAGCTATTACCAACAAGGGTTGCTGTAACACAATGAAAATAAAAGGTTTATCTTACTCTTATGGCAATATCGAGCTAAAAAGTTGAAATCGTTAAAAGAATTGGTTTTGTGCTGCTAGAACGCGATAATCTCGAAGTTAACACAAAAATACCCTCTCGGTGGATTTTTAAAACTACTTAACGAAAGTTATTTATTTACCCGTTTCATTTTTATCATTTTTAATAGTTGGAAAAAGCAAAAGTAATGGTCGTATTATTTAAGTGTCAATAAAAGAAATTAAAAAGAGCGCATTTTTATGAAAGTCTAATTTTCGAGATAAAAAAATAAAAGTATTAAAAGAATGAATAATACTTTTTTTTCCCTAGAGATGATAAATTACTTAGATAAAATTAATTTCATTAATGCAAACTTTTTAAGATTTGCACCCTATCAAATAAAATTCTATAGCTTATTTTTTACTGCATTTATCATAAAGATCCAACTAAAAAACGCTTGAATGAGCGCTTAAAAATATGAAAATAGCCTAAAATATTGCCGATTGGGAACTTTTACGTTTTCTCAACTGGCATGAGGCTCGGTATCATTAAACTCGACTAAATTTAGTGCAATCGTTCAATATTTTCAATTCATTTCGAATACTCTCAAATAGCATTTTCCGAAGGTAAATGACCTTCCATTAATTTCAATTACACCCATTTCCACATAGTATTTGTTTTTAACAAATTTTGAAATCCTCCATTTAAGAAATACATTTTCGAGAGTTTTCGGGAATGTCTATTCAAGTCTAGATAAGAACTTTGGATAAGTTTTAAATCATCTATCTACTTGTGATCTATCGAATCTTAATTTTTAATTATCTTTGGATTAGCAACAGAAAAGAGCTTTCTTTGCCAATTATCAACACGATTGAGCGATTGGTTGGAATTCGATTGGTACTCATCTTCTTTCAGGTGTCATAGCTATGTAAGTACTTAGCTCTTCCAGTATTCTCCATAGTTTTTTCGATATTCTCTCTTATTTTTATCAGTTTCCATTCCCTTGCTAGCAGAGTAATTTTGTAGTTTTCTTTAAATTTTTTAAATTTGTACAGACTTTCTAAATTTTAGTTCCAAAAGGACACCTGCGTTTCAAACAAACCTTTATTGAAGTTTCATTAATAAGTTTTGTGGTTGAAAAAATCAGAGCTGATGATTTTTACAACTCCAATAAGCTGTTCTTTATTACTATAGTATTTGTTTTATGAAACCTAAATAATTCATAATTGGTAAGCTGTAACTTGAAAATAGTTGGAAGTATTGAACTTCGGTGTGGTAAGTTAGTGGTCTTACTTGGAAAAAGTTGGTTAATTTTATATAAGCGAACAAGCTATTTAGGAAATAAGTTCAACAAAAGTTATGGAAATAAGTAATTAATGCTGGCTATATTGTAATTACTATCGAATATGTAATTTACTTTTAAAAATATGAATAATATACAGTAGTTGGTAAATAATATAATAAAAGAATGATATAATTTCGACGATAAGAAAGAATTTGTTGTTACAAGTCGCTCGCCTTTGTTGAATCGTTTATGATTGACATTTTTATTATTATTTTGATAATAACTGATTTTTATAATCGAACAAAAACATTAAAAATTAATTTATTGCTAACGTTAATATAAAATTCCTGCGTCACCTTTTCCAAATAATTTTTTTAAACGTTCAAATTGTTAATTGTTGAAAACGAATTTTACTGTATAAAAAATACTTCTCGGTCGATTGTTTCGATGTTGATTGATTGTTTGGCCATTTGTATTTGTAAATATACAAATTGATATTTCGTCGATTTGAACGCTTCCGTTATCTGGCGAAGCCCTGGATTAGGAAAGATTGTTTTTTTCAATTGGGCGGGTTTCTGGTCAAAAATCTTCATCCCTAATCGTTGAAATTGATAATAAATTTTCTGTTATTATTTTGCCTTTTCACTTTTAGTTTACTCGTGGGCGTTCGTGGAACGAACGGGCGTAGGTGTGTGTAGGGAGCTTAACCCCCACATTGTCGTACTAAAATCAACACGTCGACACGTCGAAAAGGTAAAACAGTAACAAAAAGTATGTTTTTGTCAAGTAGAAAATATTTATGTGACATGTATGTAGACGGCGACAGTAAATCTCATAAAATCCCATACTCCTAACTAAAACAAGAGATTTGGTACGTACGGCGCGGCGGCGGTAAGGTACTAATTTCTAAAGCTTTATATAAAAGCAAACCCCTTTATAAATTGTAATTCAAAACCGACTCAAAGCAGCAAAGCGAAATGCACATTTTTAAAATAAAAACTAATTTGCACATCAAGAGTTTTAAATCTAGAAATTAATTTCGAGCACAACAAAATCGATTAATTTAAACTGTTGTTTACAACAATGTTTGCTCGTGTTGCATATTTAATTAATTTAAGTAATATAAAGTTTTAAAATTAATGTTACATAAATAAAACAAAGCACTTTTGGCTTTTACGAATGTAAATTACAAAAGCAAACAACCCAGACATCTAAAAAGGTAAATTTATGTTATAGTTTAAGCCGTTTGACCATTTGCTAGCCAAAGGTAAAAACGGAATAATATATAATATATTTAACATACGAGCCGGTACATATACAATTTTAACCATTTATCAGACAAAATTGACACTCAAAAGAAAAGCAATATACTTTATCAAAAGTGACATATTCGCAGAGTTTACTTTAAATATTTTCGGGCCTATTTTTAATATTGATAAAAAGGTGTCGTATGGTGGGTACGGGAAAATAAAATGAAAAAATTTTAATAATAAATGTAATGCAAGTTGGTAAATTTCAAATAAATACATTATATTGAATATGGAAAATTTATAGTACTACGAGCATAACACCAAAGTGAATTTTCTTCGCACAAAGAAATGCTCTGTTTTCGACGCTACACGCCGAAAATAAATCATTTATTGAAAAGGCTTTTGATTTATGAATATTCAAAAGATAATAATGTATGTTTTCCTCCGTACCTGCAGACAGAATAACATCAAAATACACGTATCATTAATTTTCTAGTTGCGTCATGATAAGCACCCAATCAACATCATTATGCACACATAAAATTAAGCAAATTGTTATTTATGTTCATATACAGCGCAATTTTATGATGGAGATAAAAACAAGCTTTAAATTTATAGAAGCCCAGGCTTATTAGGGAGAGGAATAAAGGTGTAATTAGATACACACAATAAATTTAAAAACTGCCTTCTAAAAGAAACAAAGCGGTAATTTTAAATTCGGCTTAACGATAAAAAAAATTTATTTTGCACGAAAAATAAAAGGTACCGAAAATAAAAGAGCGAACCGTTTCAACAATAATGGACATAGACACCCTAGGCGGCCTCATGTTATATGGACTAAAATTTAATTATGTTCGTATAACTTCATACTTCTGTTTCTATCTTCTCTAAATTGATTTAGACTCAACACAAAAAGAGGCTTTTCCAATTAACCAAGTTCTCATATATTTTTTATATGTCTTTGCTGGTAGTACTTCCAGCCTAGAAGTTGTATTCAAAAAGTAAGGATAAGCATTAGCAGTTGTAGAACAAATCACCAAACTGTCACCATGATCTTCTTTTTAGAACAATTTTGGCTTCGAAACACCCTCGAGAGTGGCATCAATCATCATGGCGATAGTGATCGATTGTTATAGAATTTCCACTTTTCCCCCGAATTTGATAAAAACATGCATCGTTTCGATTAGGTTCAAACCGGTAATTACCTACGAGGTTTTCCATTCAACTGGTGTTATTCTTATCCTTCTTCTATCTTTCTTGGTATACGATAAAAATACATTTTCTGGTTAGGCTGAAATTGAGGCCCTGGACAATTTTAATTTAAAATTCAATCCCGCAACACAATATTACACCATATCACCAACTCCAAGCAAAACTTTAAACAAATACTGCAATGAGAAATTAATAATTTATTACTCGAAGAACACAATTTAGGAACGTCAAACGATTGAAAGTTTAAAAGTTAATTTGTGCAGGTGTTTCGGTTGGTTAAATTCTCATAATAAACAAAGGTAACTGCATCCACCCAATCCTGATTTTAACCCCGATTCTAAAAGCAAAAACAACTTCCAAACCTTCGAATATAAAATGTGTACTAAACGTAGGTAATCGTGCCCGATAAAAATTAAGTTGGAGAGAGGAAACACGGTTGAATCGACAAAATGTGGCCTTCAAAAGCTGGCAACGTTTGCAACACAAGTTTTTTTATTCAAAAAAATGAGGAAATCTAAATTGAAAAATGAAATTAGAAGAAAATAATAATATTAGTTGTCCCTATTCATTTATTTTCATTTCGTAGTATTCAATTAAATTATTCAGCTCTGCAGGCAAAATAGCACTCGAATGACGCGTTGTAAGTGCAGCCAGAATCTAATTGAATTTGTCTATTAGAATAAATCTTTATCGATTACCAAAACATATATATTAGAGAAGAGAACAAAGTAAACGAGTTACATGAGAAATCTACATTTCTTTAGAGACGCCCGAATTCTTTCACTTAATCTAAAATTCAATCAACCACGCGAACCTTATTTGTCAATGAAATATAAATTGATAAATCTTTAACAAATTATACAACGTGTTTTTACCAGAAAGCACTCAAAACCGTTTTAAATGTTTAAAAGGAGCTTGTTAAGTTCTTTGATAAATAAACCATGCGTAAAGACGTCGACGCCGCCAATGTATCGCTTGAAAAGGGTTTGAAAAGCAAAATTCCTTTGTACGGTTAAGGTTAACTCTCGATGCTTTACGCTTAAAGATGAACTCGACTATAATTTGAATTCCTATTGAATTTAATGCACAGCAGAACGGCGGAAAATTGCCCAAATGAAACTTAAAAAAGGGTAAAAATTATATTCCGCCGACTATCCTCATCAGCTACTTCCATCGATCGCTATTTCGAAAATAAGCTTCACTATAGTTAATTGGATAATTGTGTTTATACGACCCCGTATTGCAGTTTGTATAGTAAACTGCCGAATCCAGGATTTCATCCCTTTCCGTCAGTAAGTTTACATAGGTCAAGACACTTCATTTAAAATTCCTAAACCGTTTCAGTTGAGGATTTGATTCGTAAGCCTATTTTATCATTGCCCTTCACTTACACTATCCTGCAGATTCTGAAATTCATTCCTAAAAAGAAAAAATTTAAATTAAAAAAATTCTTTCTACTTCTCTTCAGTATTTCCCACATAAATTATTCGTGCGTGAACATAACTCAAGGAAATTTCAAACTTTTAATGTTAATAATTTCCCAATATAAATCAACAATAAGGTTTTCCTACTTTTCGCAAAACAAAAATTTTAATAAATAAAATTATGTACAAATTGTATACATCCAGTGTCGGCTTAATTTCAAAAGTTTTACTTCTTTGTTTTGATTAATAATATACCTTTGAATTGATTCGGAAACAAAGGTAACAAAGAAATGCTAAGGTTTGTAGGAATTCTGAGATCTTTTTTATTGAAAATAAACAGCGATTAAAATCATACCAGCAAATATTGTTATTTTTTTAAATTTCCTAATGAGACGAAAATCCTTATTATAAGTTTTGATATGAAAAGCGTATCAATTAAATTTAAAAAAATCATTTCCATGAAAAATTGCTCTCGAGGATTACGTACGGGAAATGTGCTAAAGTTTTTAACTACCACGGTGCACTTGACGATAGGATAATTAGCGTAATTGCATCCGATTATGTTCTACAGGAAAATTAACGGTATTTTCAAACATGCAAATTGTGGTTAACGGCGGCAAGTTAAGAGTTCCATAAAGCTCGCCGAGTTAAAGCGAACAACCGATTTTTTTTCAAAATTTTAAAGAGGAAGAATATTCGAATGCACAGTAAGTAATTACAGTAAAAAGAAAATTTGCCCGAAACATACCAAGTTATATCCATTAGCGTTACTCAAAATGACCCTAGAGAAGCTCTAAATGGCGCCTCTCGCATGCCGAAACGCACAATTTGATAAGATAATTACAACATTAAATATATTGTTGCGAATAATTAAACTAGTTAACTAAAACAAATCGAGCAACGAAAAAGTAAGAATTTCTTTGGAGCATTTCGAAACGTCGAGGTTAAAAGTGCCCCCTTATTAAATAATTAGGGTAAATCTCATATTCGATTATTTTACCTCAGCAATTCGCATTTTAGATAAAGGAAAATTACAAACAGTTAAAATTAAAGTCAAAACTAAAATAGGTACTTGTGGGAATTAAAAGCAATTGGGCTATTTGATGGAGAAATCGTGAAATCTGCTAAATTACTTAAAACGAGCACTACGCACCAGGAAAGGTTTATTGTTGGTGCCAGTTGGAAGTAAAAGCACTTAAGCAAAAATATGATCTTACGTTAATGAAAATAAGGCTGAAATTATTATGGAAAATTTTTTTTGAATTTAAATTCAAGTCACAACACCGCCAATTCGAAAATCAGGATTACTGGGAAGTGCAACATGCACGAGCCGAGCAAATTTCCCCCGATCACGAATACAAAACTATATTATCGAGTTTATGTGCCGATATTAAATCTTCGTTGACCTGAAGACATCGTTTAATCTGATTACTTGCATCGATAAATTTTAAAACCGAAAGTCTTGTGGGTAATTATCCCTAACGTGGAAATTTATTCAAGGACCATACTATTAAAGCGTACGATACGGTGCCTACTTCCTTGGTTTCTCATACACGAATGTTATCATTATTCATTTACAGAGCGAATCAATAATGGCGACTTCTTCGACAAATTTTTAATTTGTAGTTAAATTAAATTTTGAACCAGAACCACAATAATTTTAAGGACGAAGTTTTTTGATGCCGTACTTCCAGATGAAGTGGCGCGAAATTTCCTATTTATATGATAACACTTGATACGATAACACATCAAAAACTGTCGATAATTTGCTATATGAAATTCAGTATCGATCCTATTTTGTAACAACAGCTTTTAATGACGAACAAAAAATGTGATGCAATAAATTGAAAGAAAATGTACTGTAACAACGGTTAAAACAGAATGCCATTTGCAAATGACACGAAACAATCAATACCATAAAACTGCAATTTCCAATTACAAAAGCTCCTTTTGATAAATTTCTTTTGTAAGGATCGTTCGACAATAAATTCACTTTCAACAATTTTCTGCAGTTGAGAGAAACGTCAGCATCATTAAAATGCAGATAAAATTTGAAAAACAATGTCCCAACTATTGTAG
Source organism: Cantharis lateralis (assembly GCA_963170105.1). Classification (NCBI taxonomy): domain Eukaryota; kingdom Metazoa; phylum Arthropoda; class Insecta; order Coleoptera; family Cantharidae; genus Cantharis; species Cantharis lateralis. The sequence goes on from OY720629.1 coordinate 37,564,684, forward strand.
CCGAATAAAAAGTTTTGCAAGTTGGAAAAAAGCGATTGCAAAAAATCTCGAGTAGGTTCACTCGACTATTTTTTAATAAATCACAATAAAATGAGATAAACTAAATAAAACCATTCTCCACAAATCTTCTTTATAGTAAGTACCACACAACATCGGCAAGCGAGGAAAAAAACATTTTTGAGTTTTTTTATTATTGTGTTTTGAATATGAAACGATAAAAGTGTATTCAAAAACCGGAAGGTGAGAAATATGAGTTATATTATGTTGCTTGCTCGTTCATGAAATATAAATTTCTTATGATTGGGGATGGGCAAATGCCTAATAATCGCGGTGTCAATATATTAGGTGGCATTAAAATATTGTCGACGAGGCTAACGATCGAGAAATCGAGTAAAACAAGTTGAAATTTTGTACGGAGGGATTTCTAATAATTACAGTGTTAATATTTTAATTAATTTACATAAAATAATTTATCACGTGTCTATTGAATTGTTATATATTGCGACAAAATTGCTTTTAACCAAGACCTAGGAGTACAATAGTAGCGTGAAAATTTGTAATAATTTAAGGTTGAACATAAATTTCTGAATCCGAACAGGTGTTGGGAGATGAAGTACCTAATACTTTCGGTTTCATACAAAATGCGTTTCGTTACGGGAATACTGATAAATTTAATTAAATAATTTTCTTGAAGTTAATTAGTCATACAATAATATGAGATCGTGACAAGTTTACGTCTCCAGAATTTAATGCGTAATCAAACATGAAAGTAGAAGCGACTTACCGGCTTGTAGAATTAAATTTGGACTCACCTAAAACAAAGAGACATTTTTTAAAATTGCATAAATAAATTAAAAATAACTAATTATAACTTTGAGCTTGAGTGTTTTTTGTGCTCGTTCAAGATGAACCACCTAAGAGCTCTAATTGTACTTTACTTAAAATTAAAGACCCTAAAACAACAAAACGGTTGTTAATGCGACACTTAAAAGTATTTTCATTAAAAATGTTACGAAAACACAGAATAATTGAATCCGAGGTAAGCGGTCAACGAAAACGTCCTGAAACGTTTTACTATACAGGACGAAAATTGTAATATCGAACATTTCCAGTTAGTCAATATGTAAAAGACCACCCGGACACACAAAATTTTATTTTAATTTTTATCGTATCCTCTCAAAGAAATTGTCTGTGCTTATAACTCCAGCATTGAGATAACGTCAAAAAATACAACAACATGCTTTATTTTCTCGAACCTATATTAAATTTTACGACAATAGTCCTGAATCAATACAAAACATAAAATTATACAAAAAGGTAAATAACAATAAAGTATTTTATTTTATTACAAAAATTAAATTGAAGTCGTATTTAATTTTGACATATAAGGCAGACAACAACGTCCTAGGGCATTTTTGAAAATCAAACCTTTCGGCTTTGCTCTTCATGAGTTCTTCTACTTTATACTTTTATTATTCTAAACGTTTATGTTAGTTTCACAAATGAAATTCATTTAATTGTTCAACTTGTCCAAACCATTTGAGCTTTTTCCTTTCAAAAACCTTATTTAATTTGGTCTAACTTAATTAAATTTAAATTTATTTCATTTATTACTAAAAACACAATAGACGCCCTCCGCAATAGAAAATCAAGTCGGTTGTGAACGACACTTAAAATTATATCGTCAGAAATGTTTTTGCATTACAATAATGTAAAACTTGAAACTGAAAAATAACAAACAGCCGTTGAAAAACATTAATGCGAAATTCTCGTTACAATGTTTGTCGAAACGAAGTGCATAACCCAAACACTACACAATTAAAATTAAGTTAAACCACGAGAGGTTTGAGAGAACTCCGAATGTGTTATTCAAATAAGAAAAAATTACTTTACTCGACCTGAACTAATGCTGAAAATATTATGAAACTTTCTAGTTGCGTGACTTAATTATCATAAAATAATAACTAAAGCTTCGGCCACACCGTGAGAAATCTTGATCACGAGAGCTGCAAAAATTCTTCAATTACCGTACTCAAATGTTGTAATTTGGGATGAAATCTTTTCCCCTATTTGTTCCTTGTGGTAAGCAAGATTAAATCTCACGTTAATTAGCGATCACGCTATCGTCTGGATATGTTGGTGCAAAATAAAACGTCGGTTTTGAGCAGAAACACTGAAATGTCGGCCTGGTTAAAATCCAATAATTTATGGATCGGAGGTGATGAGAAACCCACATCATTACGATTCCCTCAAGTTGGGTAGCATTTTGCTAACACTTCGGCTCATATTTTATTGAAACTGATGAGTTATGGTAATGAAACAGGTTACATAAGTAATTTTAGAAAATAGACGCAATTTTGTTAACGTCTTAAAATAAGAACCCCCTTATGAAGCCACATTCCATTAGATGAAATTATTCCACGGGGAGCAAAAGTATGAATACCTAAGTTATGACAAAAACGAAGAGCACAATAAATTTATATTAGCAAAATCCAACTTTGTTTGATATGTTTGCAAAATGAGGTGGTTCAAAACTTTGTTCGAAGGTTGAGACTTTTTCAAAAAAAATGCAAAACTAAATAAACTGAAAATTGAAATTATTAAATTTATAATGTAATTTATAATTCACAATTTAAGGGTCAAATAATAATCAAGCTTTGTGCTGTGACTTAATTATTTCAGCAGGTTTACGTTAGTTGCCCAGATTTCTTGGCACTTTTGCTATCTTTCAGAAACGTTTAGTTTATATCCTGATAGGAAAACATAATAGATATACGAAATGGCACAAATGTTATTGATTACATAATATTAAAATCATCAAGGTAACTACTCATGCATAAAACTTATTATTCCATAATCTAGTCAATTAAAACTTAGAAACTAAAATTAAAACCACATCAAATACCTGAAAATCGAAAACACTCAAGTGAGGTACCTCTACCTCCTTGTAAATCAAAATATAATTTAATTTTAGTTTCTCAGTTTTAATTAAACATATTTTGGAATAAGGAATTTTTGGGTGTATTCTGAAGATGATCTACTAAAGCAAAACTGCTTTATCGATTTTCGTCTTCCGTTTATCTTGTTTATTTTTGTGATTTTTAAATATCTTACACAATTTGAGAATTATCCGTGATAGGTATTTATATAATTTATTATTTATACTGGGAAGGCAGTAATTTAATCCATTACTTTAATAAGAAATTACAAAACACTGTATGTAATTAGTGTAATGTAGTTTCGATGTTTGTTTAGAAAACAAAATAATAGCGTAATTAGAAATTAATTAAAATATAAATAATTTATGTATCTACTATTTTAGTTTGTAGTAATAAAATGAACGTAAAATGTAATAATTTGAAAGTATTCTCTAATTGCTTTAAATTTTAACGAACTACGTTTGCTGCGGGGAAAAGGGACCGAATAGCTTCGTACCCTGCGAATGCTACAATATTTAATTTAAATAAAATCTTAAGAAAAAATCTGCGAAAGTTTGTAATATAAAAGCACGCAAAACAAGAAAGTTATTTTTTCCCCAAAAACCCATTAACGATTAATTCGGTTTATCAAGATTCATGACAAAAGTTAAGACGATGTCGAGCAGACTAAAACCACCACAAATTTAAATTCGCGTGTTCGATGAAAAATAGAGTCGTTTACTTTTATAATAAAAAATTGTCACAATAAATTGAATCGTTTATTAATTTTTTCACTTAAAAAAATGTTGAATTAATTTGACGCGTCTGGAGAAAAATTTAATATGGTTTGCATCGTAATTCTGCAATGTAATAATTAGAAATCTCAATTAATGTTACGTGTTCTGAACTAAATTGTGCGAGGTATTATATATGGAAAATACTGTATGTAAAGGTGCCAAGACAGAGCTTCTGTTGAAATTTCTATACTAGTTTCTCCACGAAGGGTTGTTATTGCCCAGTTAGTTAAGACAAGTTACTATAATACAGCAAATTTATGATGAACTCAGTTTGCTAACCTTACACTGCTACACAGATAAAGTTATCATACTGAGCGACATCATTAGCATATTACCTAAGGCTTCCAATGTAAGATTAAGATACTCAAGATATGCGTATTTCCCACAAAAAATAACAACCTTCAGGCACGTTAAATTAACGTTTAATTTAAAATTAAAATCCGACGGTAAAAGGAAAATTCAAAAATCTCAGTCTACGAGTTACTCCTCGGTCCATTTCCAAGACCAGATTATCACGGATACTTCCAGGCCACTCCATCGCGGTTTCCCTTCCCGACAACAAAGTTAGTGGCAAGCTACATCGTATAATCGATCAGCCCCCTGGTTTCTAGGGAGTGACATATGATTACTTGGTTACATGAACTTTTCTTAGTTACAGGTACAGTTTAACTACAAAAATTGGAAGAAACTTCCTACCTTGACTTCAGTTGAAAGTTCATACCTACAAACTTACTCATTGTTGAACAATAGCGAAATTTTCACGGCTGGGTCTTGGGTTTAAATAAAAAGGTAAGAAAAATAATATCAACAATAAAATTAATATAGGTATTGAGTGTTGTCGTTTAGCTAGGAGGGTGGCTAAAGGGTTAAAAGATCTGGATTGGTCTGAAGTTGGAACAAAATGTCAGAAAATTTATAAAAAAATTGTAACATAACAAATTTGTTGTTTAAATAGTAGGTTATTTGAAAAAGTAATTTTCTGAGCAACGCACATGTGCATTGCGTATAATACAACTAACCAAATATTTGTGGGTCTTATTAGAGTAGCGAAATATCATCAAAGTTATTATTCCAAATTACATATTGCAAAACCAGATTCGATACCACATGTTTTCATAACGCAAAATACTGCTGATATTTAATCATTTTATTAACACAAAGCTTTCATACATTTATATAATATTTAATTTAGAACGAAATTTATGAGTAAAATTTGCAAATATAAAATCAACGCAGATTGAAGATTTATTCAATTATATAATATGTAATATTGCAAAATGAAACAACAAAGTTCCATTTAATTTTAGTGTAAATTAGATTTCTTTAATTATTATTTTAGTTACGTGTACAAAAACGCTCGATGTTGCGGGCGAGTGGAAATTTGAAATTTCGAGTTGATTAAAAATTATACAAAATTTGTTGACAAAGTTTAAAAGCTGGCATCCGAATGATTCTAGTAATTTTAAAAGTCACTTGTTTAAACTTTGTTGTTGAGGCTAACTTATTATCAATTATGTTTTCACATCCCTTACACACCGCAGCAATCAAGAGCAGACCATTGTGCTAAAAATAAAGTAAACCGCACTTCGTTTCGTTTTAGCTTGCATGGAAAAGCATTCGAAGCTGGCTGCTTTATCTCTCAATACATAAAATCGTGGAGCAAAAATAAGAATACAAGACTAAAAATATTTGTATATCTCGTGTCACGAACGTTTTATTATGTAGAAGAAACATAAAAAAGTTATGTTGCAAAGCGCCCTTGCAAAGGGAGAAAAGACATCTCCTAGGTAGTAATAATGACTGTAATAACGAATAAATGTAAAGGCACAATATTATCTCCCAAGACATTGAAAGAAAATGTTGCCGTTCCCCAAGTGTTACAACTTAAAATGGTTTTTAATAGAAAATTCCAAAACTTTTTCCTTCGGTTCATCTACTGATTTGTATGTGCATGGTAATCGAATGTAACTCAGATAACTTCGCACTACCATGTATTTTCCACTATCTGATATCCATACATATACATAAACCACGAACTAGAATAAAAAAAATACAGGAAAATACAAAAATATTCTCCTTTAAAACTTTTAATATTGAATTTTGATTTATCGCAAAGAGCATGCAACATACACAACTTTTAAATTTATATAATACACTAAAATTCAAAATTTATTTCACCGGTTCTTCTAGCCAATACCGTTAACGTGACAGCCAAAACTTTTTGGAAAATTTCAGCAAAAAATTGAGAATTGGTTTTAAATTATGGAAGAGCAGACGGAAAAGACCCCCCCCCCCCAATCTAGATGACCGAACAAGTTTTAGTGGGTTGGTGGGCTTGGAATGACTTTCCACTACTCGGTTAACGATAATGGAACAAAAGTTTAGTGATTGTGTTCCCAAAATAACTCGAAAAGTTTCAACATGACATACGTATTGCGGCACTCTGCATTTCAACTAAATTATTGTTTGAAAAATTATGACATTAATATTCATAAAGAGTAATCATTTAGTGAGCTGGTCACGCAAAGTTCATCTTAGTGTAAATAATGATTTAGTTAAAGCCATAAAAAGTTCTCAAATAATATAAATAATTTAATAATAAAAGCTTTTGGAGTCGAAACTAGCAAAAACCATAACCTAGTTTGTTAGAAAAGAAATTTGTCTTTGTTGTAATTTAATAATCTTTTTCATTACTCTTGGAGGGATTTCTTGACCTTTTAAAGACTTTTAAATTCTGTACGGCTATTTTATACAGTTAAGTGAAAAAATATCCCCAAGTCGAGATTAATTGGAACAAGTTCGTCACCAGAAGCGAATCGTGGAGTAATTAGTAGAACGGAATCAAAATATGTACTTTACATTATATTCTTAATTAAAATGGATGTAACCTGTTTGTGTATAAAATATGCAGCAATTTAATCAATAGAATTACCCTCATTCGGAGGTGAAACCGTATCCAAATGTTTTGATTAGAAACCCCGTCTGACCTCTTTCACATATTCCAATTTTAGCTGTTAAGGTGCAAAGTAGTTATTTACAAGTACTTACATTCAATAACCATAATGACTAATTAAAAATAATTATTATGTAATTTAGTTGCAGAAATTTCGCAAGTTCAAAGAGAATATAATAGGCAAACCGCAAGGTGGATTATTACGATATAATCTCATTATTGATGATGTCAGCACATTATTAAATTAAACCGATAATGTTAAAACGTAAAAAGTGTACCTACTCACAAATAAAACTTGTAAAAATGAATTAATGAAAACAGAAACCCAACAAGCTTGTTTTCCCCCTTCCACCTAATAAAAATAACTTATCCGAGTTTGGGGAGATAATCCTTTCATAATTTTAACGGGAGAAAAACAATTAAACGTACCTTGCAATTGCCTTAAATAAAATTAATGTCCTCTTTTAATTAGTTAGACAAAAAATATTAAAAGTAGAGTTGGGCGGATGAAAAAATGTACGTAAGACGAAGAGCCTTAATATCTCCTGTAATATCTCATTATACAAGCATATCATTATGAAAAGGGGGTGGCGGTGGTGGCGGCGGCGGCGTTGAAACAATAAACAGAGATTAACAAGGAGCATCATCGCGTGTAACAAATGGAAGCATTAAAAAGAAATATGCTAGTCATGTGCACCAAAAAATGAAACAATTTATCCGTGGAACGTTCGTGTCATAATTTAAACTTTTTCATTTGACGCCTTTACTATATCACCAATTTACACGACTGGTAATATCGAATTCTTTTAGTTAAAAGGTTAATGCCGATTCATACATCAACGTTAGATTAAGGAAAATTAAATCGACTTCAAAATTTAGAGGGAAAATTTAAAAAAAAAATTTAGTCTGACAAATTTCAGATACAAATATAACATAACGAGCTCAAATTTTTCACCAGGGGTTAAAATGCTTTAAAAAATGTGGACGTTAATCAAATGTCAAGAATTAACTGTTGTGTGCTTAAGTTTTCAGCGTTTTATTAAATTTTAGCGAATAAAATAATATTCATAAACAACTAAATGCGTCAAAATTTATTCGAGCATTTAACAAATAAATTTTAATAAACCTAATAGAAAGACGGGATAACAAATAATAAATGCAACTAAACATCGGCATTGCAGGAAAATAGTGCAACGGCAATTTCCTTCAAGTATTCATTATCATTTTAACCGGTCTTTACGAAATTTTGAGATGTCTACTTTTAAAATATGAGAATAATTATTAAAATCGTACAGCAAATGCCGTTTAAGAAAATTTAATAACTTATTCGCCTTAGGAAAATACTTTTAAATATTTCAAGTCTTTCGGATATTTTTAGGTTCGTTTTGCAAATAATAAAAAACTTAGATAGCATTATTCAAGATATTAAAAGCTCCAACGATCAGTGGTTTATAAACCACATCATTTTTAAGCTCACCACACTTATTTCCAATTCTGGCTGGAATAAATTGACCTCTTCTAAGCTCGAATGCATACAATTGAATAAAGATTGGGTATCATTTAAAATTTATGAGACCACTTAAATAAGAAAGTTTAATAGCCAAAATGTTGCCAATACTAATTAAATCAGCACTAAATGCTGAGCACTCTCTTAATGTATGGATTTAATCAACTGTTTCGGTTTCGGAATCAATGCATTAAAAAATAAAAGAACTAAAGCTAATAGGAAAAGCCTCGGGAAACGAATTTATCTAAATTGTACCTTATACTATTTTTATATTGCGAAATATAACTAATATAGAAATATCAAAAACAATAAGGGCATTTCAAAAATTCGGTGGAACGAATTTATCGTAAGAATTTTAACATGGCAATGTCGTGTCCACTTCCAATGGCAATTTTTGTGCTCATTGAGAAATGCAAAAACTCAAAAACCAGTAATTAAATAACCTCTTCAAAAATTTAAAATTTGGAGTAATTTCATTAATTTATTAATAAATTGTGGTTAATTTTGTGCTTCGCTTGGTATTTATTCGGCATGCAGAAGTTCAAGGGTCCTGATTTGTAACCTCGAAGTAAACTTGAAATAGAAAAATGTTAATATTTGGAAATTTATCGAACTCGCGGTTACAAATCCAAGAACACCATACCAATAGGAAATGTCTGATTAATTATTGAATTCATCAAAATAAGGGACTCTAAATTAATTTTCCGTATTGATAAATGCTAAAAATTGTCATGGATCAATCTGGAAAATGACAACCTTTAATGTACAATAAATTATGTATGTATAAATTAAAAATTAATGAAAAGAGAGTTAGAATAATTTGCAAAGTGCAAAAAATGAAAAAATTACAGAGCGTTTTAAAAATGGCAGTGCGTCGAAAATGACAGCGCTGGTTTTGAACACATTACTTTTTTATTGTATGGTAAAATATACAGATGGTGATACACACGATTTTCAATTTTAAATCAGATAAAATTCAGCCAGGAAGAAAAAGAAGTGGTAAATTATGTAAAGAAAATCATAAATGTAATATGAAACGTGTTGAGACATCATAAAATAATTCAAATGCGATAACTTTCAAACAACAAATTCCATAACTCAATATTATACGGGAAACAAGGAAGATAAAATACCATATGAAGGCGGAATTTGTTGTTGGGTCGAAACGTTTATCTCGATTTTGTAGCACCATCGTCCTAACAATTTGTTGCCAAACGATTTCGTATATAGCCTTAACCATAACAAGCGAAGTTTTCAGAGGTAGTGAATTAATCAAAAGGGGTTCGCGTGTAAATGTTCCTAAAATACACATGATGAATAAGGGACATAAAAGACGAACTAGTGTAAAAGCATATAAATGAATGAATTTATTTCTAACAAACAAGCGCCTCGGTTTATAATACTAATAAATTATCGATCTCCAAAACCCTTCTTCGTTCAAAACAATGATTGTTATGATGAGAGGAAAAAGAAAAATTTTTCCTCTCGTTGCATTTAATTAGCGTACCGCAAGTTAATCAATATTGCTTACTCCTCTTTGATTAAAATATCCAATTTCACCTGGGCGAAATACAAATTATTTGTTTCGTCAAAATATCTGATTTTGCCATTTAATTAAATGGAAAATCCAAATAGGCACCAATACGTCGTCGCGTCGGTCGTAAGCGTCTTAGAAACCGGTAGGTGGAAAATGTACTCGGGTATTTATGTTCCGATATATGGCATTCGCCACGTAATTACCGAAATGAAATAAAAAGTAGAAAAGTAAACGAGAAATCGGCGTCGATTTGTTGGTGTAAATATGACGAAGCGTCGTCATTACAGTGAAGATATCAAAAAGCTTCTTCCTTCCGGAAATAAGGTCAACGGATTTCCCACGTATGCGTTAATCAAAACCAATAAAAGTTAATAACTTTTGCAATTTTGCTCATTTAAATAATTTCGCGAAAGAAATTGCGACGATAATAAAAGGGCAACATCTTAGTTAATTAGAGTCTCGAAGCTAATTTTAATAAAAGAAACCACTTAGGTAAATTAGTTAAAAACAGCAACTGAAATAAAAGTTCATAAAAGATGCAATATTTCAATTTGAACGATTGCGTTTTCCCCGCTCCTTCTTCATGAAACATTTAGGCGGTTATTTCATATTAGACTAGAGCAATAAATTATTTGTAAAATATTATAGTATTAGCAACCAAACAGTTGTTTCGCTTCACTAACTCAAATTTACTACATAGTAAAATAATACACCAATTTGCATTAAATAAAGCTTAATTACTTAACTTTTTCTTTCGAATATGAAAGTCTTATTTGCTCCGGTGTCGAATTACTGCACACTTTAGCTACAAGAATATGTCACGTGACAATTAGTGCAGAAACACAATTGTTGAAAAACAAGAAGAAAAGAGTCAAAGTATGAAACTAGTCTGGAGAATAAGTACAAAGCGAAGTCGGCGAAAAGTTTGTCGTTCATTTGATAAGAAATTTTGTTTATGCGATTACTATTGCCCAGTCTTCCCCTACCCTATCAAGTAGGATTTGTGAAAGTGTTCGAGGCCCCTCTGAAATTCTAAAAGTAAAGGAACAGAAGAAATTTATGAAACTGTGAGATCAAAAAGGTTCGGATGTCTCGTGAGATATCCACGGTTTGATAGGAAAAAGACAGCAGATAACGGGAAGCCCTTAAAAATTGTTTCCATATTGATGAAGAGGTTCTAAATTTAATTTAATTAAACGAATTTAATTTTATTAGTTTCTTGAAAGGCATTTACTGAAATCTAGTGAAGAATATTTTAAATTTAATTCGTTGAAAAATATTCGAGAATTTCTTTGTTGTTATTATAATAATAAATAATAAAGGTTGGACAACTTTTTGTTTGTTTTCTTAATTCTCTGTAGGTTAAAACAGAATACGAGTAAGGATTTAAAATAACAAAAATAGTAGCTATAACAATATCTTTGAAACTCCCCGACTAAAATAGTTACCTCAACTTTATTCAAGATTCAAGATAAAAAAAGCAATTTTGTGCCATGTAAATTTTTGTAATCTAGCGGACTCGAGATTGATTTCGGTAACTTTTCTAGTTCAAGACGATTTTCACAAATTGATTATTTAACCTGTCTTGGATAGCCTCCGGCAAAATGGAGTAGGTATGTTGTAGTAAGATAAACTATGGCTAAAAACCCTCAGGCAACATAAGCGGAAGTTTTTTTGAAAGAAAGGAGCTGATAGCTTTAGTAGTTACGAAGAAAAATGTTACCAACTCCTCTACGAAGTAGTTACCCAAAACCGTCCAAAGTACAATTACCCTAAATGTTACGTTGAGTGAAATTATCCTTCTCTTTGTAATCGAGAATAGGGGTTAAATTAGCTTAGAATATTTCTTCTGTGAAAAACGAAACCGGTGCTGCAACATAAAAATGTCCCCAACCTAGTTATTCTGACGTAATATATCAGTTTTAAAATTAATACCATTTATTGCTATGCTTTTTAATTAGGTAGTTTCCATGCCGAGAACCAGAACCTATATCTTAAAAAGTATGTTTACAGTTGTACATATAAGCAAAAACATTATAATATAAAGTGTTCCATTAGGTTCCTAATTATTGAACTTCCTCACGCTACTCTAAACTACCAGTTAATTTTATTGAGCATGCAGGCCTATTTCTGAAAATCGTTGTAATTCTTGACGAAACTCAACTAGAAACGCTTTGGTTAATAAACAGCAATACCCAAGTTCACATTTTTTATTATAAAATTACAGGAGTAGTATACTTAATTTTCGATTCAATTGTCGTGATTTTAAAGGCAGGGTGCTAGTCTATGGTTTGTCATTTCCTTTCGAGAAAAAATGGCCAGTTATTTCTCCTGAGCTCAAATCGAGTGCCCCCTCCTCTGTACGTCTAAATTAAAAGTTCATCCAAACTTAATTTTTTTCTGTTAAGGTAAAAAATACAAAATAAAGAAAGCCCTATGTGGAGTCCTGCAGCTTAGCCTAACCTTTACCTGCATGAACAATGTTCAAAGTTCGAGGAACAATTTTAGGAAACCCGATGTTAATAACTTATTGAAATCTGAAATTTATGTATAGGTAATAACACCCTAAGCAATTTGAAACCTTACCTTATGGTAATTCAAAGAGTTTTTGAAAATTGCAATTTTTTTTGGATTATTCGTTGCATTAAAGTTTTATAACTCAGGCTTAATTCTTCTGTAACTCAACTAGCAATCGCACCAATCCATTTCTGTGATACTAAAATAATATTGTTAGAAATTATCAAACCCCTTCAAGATACCCTTACGGTATGAAGTTAAACTTGAGAAGTTCGTAATTTGAAAATACGAGCTGGAAATAGTTCCTCCTCCCGTTGGGGTGGTCGTTTTCAAATTGAAGCAAAAAAAGTTGATCATTTTCGCAGGAAAATTAATAATGTTAACATTTTGGAAAGACAATAGCTGCGACTCTGGAATAAACATGTTCGAGATATATAAATCCGCGCACAATAATTCCGTAATTGAATTTAAAACAAGTTTTGGGGTGGATTACGGCAATATCTTCTTATAGTGTATTGCAACGGTAAACTTGAGATAAATTAAATTACGGCAAATCACCCTCAAGTGTAAGGGTATCCTTAACTAACATTCATAACCCTAATCTGCCGTTCACATAATTGAAAGCTCCAAAAACTTCAAAATTGGCGTATTACGATTTCGTATCCGGAGTTAGAAAATCGATCGTACTTAATTATATTCAAAAGGCGAAGTTGCATTTTCATATCAAGAGAAAGGGAAACGTCGGAGAGAAATTTTTCCCGAGTGGTATATTATCAACAATACATTTTCTATGAGGTGCGTAAACAATTCGAAAAGTTTTCAACGATACACGAGCAATTTTCATGCACCATTACCGTGTAACTCGAGTTGACATGAGATGAAAGGAAAAAAGTAATATCAAAAATAATACCGAATAATGACATGTGGTAAAGCACTAATGCGAAAATAATGTTAGGTATATCGTTATTTCTGCTGATGCGTGCAACGATAAGGGATTCATTTATTTTTTTATATAAAATCCCAAGCGGCTATAGAAGCCAATAAATGAGAACAGAAAAAGCAATCTCTTCATGTCAAGATGCCAAAACTATATTCCTGTTCTTTTCAAACACGACTTTATCAAAAAAAGTGTAAAGGTGCAACCAATAACTCTCACGAAAAAATCATAACTTATTGAGTGTAAACACAACTGCTCAAAATTTATGACACCCCAAAAATATTATTAGAATTGAAATTCGATTCGATAATGCTTTTCAATTACCTTACTTTCGAATCAAAATTTTAACGCAAGCTTTACATATAAATTTTCTATTTTGATTAAATAACTTGGATTAATTGAAAATTTAACAGCGCAAGTGAAATTAATTTTTCCTATAGCTTACTTGGTAATATCAAGCGAATTGAGAACGTGCTTCCATGAGTAGGTCTAAGATAAACCCTTGTAGTTGTTTTAGGGTTAATGTAGATACTTAACGGGGAGGTATATATAAAATTGAACGTGAAACTACGTTATTATCTGTAAACAAACTCCCGACTTTCCCACTAACACTTAATGCTGCATAAATTCAAAAATTTTCTCTATTAAATACAATTACAGTGTGCGTCATTAGCTCCAAACGTAGCGCCGTTCCGGAAAATCGTAACACCCTGTATCGTCCGTTTCATTGTAACAAAATCGAAAAATTCATTAAGGGTTACTTTTTACTAAAATTCTGAAGAGACACTGTGAAAAAGAATTTGTCGTCCTAACAAAGCTTTTAGTAGCTATAGCATCCACCAAGTATTTTTACTGCTTTTTTCAGTAAATACTTAGCAACATAAAATTTGTAAAAAATTCTTTTCCACAGTGAGACACTTATTTGAACACCCTGTAAGTTTAAAACGCGAGTTAATATTAAACCTTATTAGCATACAAAAATACAAATTACGGTATACGGTAGCATCTCTACTTGAAAACAAAGCTAAAATTAACTTCTTCCTTAAGCTTAAATAATAGTTCAGCTACTAACCTTAGGTTCGTTTATCAGCGATTTGTGGTAAAAATCATTTGCCTCCAGGGAACGTTTGTGAACGCGTTTATGTTCAAACAAATAGTATCCTTTTAAATTTGCAATCTGTAACAAAAAAGTATTTTAGCATAATCAGTCATAGGGGGTGGTATGGATTACTTGTTCATTCTAAACTTCAGATCAACTACTGAAAAACTCGACCACATCAATCACTTACTGAATAATAAATCAAATACTTACAACTTAAAAATCCTTCTATTTGTAACTGTTTTTATCTTTTCATTTTAATCAAGGTTATCTGAGGAACAATTTTTTATGTGCCCCGTTAATCGAAAGTGTTGAAAATTTTTAGGTTCATTAAATTCAGCAAATCGAAGTTGCAATCCGCTCAATCACCATTTTGTTCACTGGCATATTTTGTTTGGCTTCATTAATGAACCTACAAATTACACAATATTTCGCTTCTCATCTTTATTGTTACCATTGTTATTTATTTATCTAACTCCTAAAATATAAGCAACCTATACGACTTTGTAGCGGTACAAATGCAAGTTTGCATCGTTCGGCGATTTTCTCTATTATCTGGATTTAAAATAATTGTTACATTACAAACCGGCTGGCATTTTTCTCGTTATTATTAAATATTAAAGATTGAAATTGCCTAAAAATTTATGAAAAGCAATTATTTAAAATATTAATTAAACCACACAGCAGACTGTGTACTGGATGGTTGTTTATATTATACAGAATAATGAAAGCTTAAAAAAATGATAAAAATCCAATTTAAATAAAAATAAAAATTTAACAAGATTTTACCCCCGTTCACACATATGTGTAACTAAATTATTACATGAGCAAATATCCGGAATGCAAAAATAAAAACATTAAAGGTTGAAGGAATTTAAAATCGGTATAAAACAGCTGTCGACTTACTCCCCCAGTTTAATATTTTTAATAAAAGCTGTTGTGTACAACTCAATTAACACTCACTTTCCGTTACGTAAAATTTTTATTAATTGTTACGAGGCTATTCATGCTGAACAATAAACTTGGCAAACAAAAAACTTTCCTCTTTGTTTTCATTTTTTGAAATTAAATAAACGCAACGGATATTGGACAACAAATTAAACTAAAGAGGTAAATAGAGAATTTAATATAGATAAACCTTGAAGTATTGAAAGGGCGTCAAGAAAAAGGCAATGGGATGACTACATTTTAATAAAAAGTAAGAGAATTATATTGCTGCGGAAGTTATGAAAGAAAAACAAAAATTTTCAATAAGTTTCAGGTATTTAAATTATTGAATATTGAAGAAGATGAAATGAATAGATTAAATTATTCATCCTTATGTAAACTTAATATTTTATTTAATTTAGTCGAAGCACGAGAACCTGCAGGGCAGTTTACTAAAAATTTAAAATTTTCCTTCGAATTTCTATCTAATAAATACTCGACAATGTTTACAAAGAGAATTCTATAATTTCCTATAACTGCAAAGAAACAAATCAACAAATTTCCTATATATTCCCTTAGTTCATTTCCTTTGTCGCAAAACTTAGAAGCAAATACAAAATTTGGCACATTTAACCGAGCATGAATCCGCGATCCACAAACTAATGTTCGCTGCAGCTCTTTAGTATGCAAAGTTCATATTTGTGTTAAATTTATTATAATGCATAAGACAATTCTGTATTATAAAATCGTCCAACTTAAAAGCATTTAAAACGAAACGTTCAAATAATACGCAGAATACTGCAAAATACTATGTGATGCGTAGTTCGCAAGGGACACCATCCAATATCCAATTTTGCACGCTAATACCATTATAGGTGTCCACAGAGAATGTAACAAGATTTGCCTTATTTTTTAGAAAATCGATATGAAAAATATTGTACATCCCATGAAAATAATTTAGAGCTCCAAAATTTTTTTTCGAAAATAATGAAATTCCCTGTGTCGCATAACAGGAATTTTCGAGAAAATTCAATCTAAAAAGGTGCATCTTAATGCCGATCGTTTTTTTACGTAGAAAAAACGTTAAAATTGTCATTTGCTACTGGAAGAGTCGGATGACAACCTATTAGTTCACCTACATTTCACTTGTTCTGTATTCCGTATTCCAAAATTGGAAAGATTCAACTCCCATAATTTTACAATGCTCCAAAGTTATACGAGTAGTCATGCGAATTATTCTTACGTTAGCTACTACGAGTAAGAGATATCGTCGATAATAATCAATCATAACAAAAAATAGTACTAAGTATAATTTGAAAAAAATGATAGTATAATGAATAAAAAACATTAATTTAATGCACAAAACTTATTTTTCCATTTATTCGATTTAGTAATTATGTTGCTCATTTATACCGTCATCGACGTCTCCCAACGATAACACGAACTTATATTTATTGAAAATTGATTACATAAAAATAAAACAACTCAATTGTCGTGATTGACAAATAAATAATTCCTTGGTACCAGACCAAAATAAGGTAAATAAATTTTACTATCGAATGTAATACTCGTACAGCCAGAAGGGTGGTTTGATCGGAAATCAATTAATACCGTTCCGAAATTTTAGAAGAAATTCGATAATTAAATTTATATAAAAATTAGTTTGAAATTAAAAATTGAAACCCTCCCCCAATGAGTACTGTTACGATGTATACATTTTTTGAATAATATATGTATTATATTTAAATTATGTAGATGTAGATACTATAAACTATAGTAACCTACTTTGGACCTTGTTATTATTATGTACTATTAATTAAAGTAAACTTTTAGCTAATTTATAGCTAAATTGACTATATTGACCTCCAAGTGCGAATTGCCGCAACATATTGTTGTGCTTTCTTGTCAGGCAAAAATTACAATACAAATACAAGTAGAAGTAATGAAAAAACTCTTGTATTACTTCCACTGGTGGATAACGAAAAGAAGTCGACTTGTTAAGTTGCTCCAATAATTTTATCTAATTACGATATAATAATTGCAAATTATTAATAAAATTTAAATTCTAATAATATTAGCATGGTGTAGTAGTCTGACGTTAGAATTTGGTATTAACTAAATGTTTGGATTACTGGAGGTGCACGTTACTGTGCATACGTATTCTATCTTTTAGTCTTGTACAAGTTTGGCCCATATAAACAGTATCGCATGTCCCACACTTCAATTTACATAACATGTACGTTGCATCGCTTTTTTTTTACATCGCGAGTTCCTCTAACAACCCCTCACGAGAAAATAAAATTGGCCCATGAATATCAATTTATTCAATAATAAACATTCCGTTTAAGGAAACCCAAACTAGGAAGTGCAAATAATTAGTTAAATCGAGTAAACGTAAATAATAACAAACTTCAGTAAATGTTTGAGCATTGGCTTTCCTTAATTTTATTTAGTTTACCGCTCAATTACCAATTATTGTGGATATAAGCACTTCGCCCACAATTGAGTATGCGTCATTAATAAATAATATCAAAAACTTCAATACAGATTCAAAATCTAAACACAAAAATATCTTTCTGTTGAAGAACTGACTTCGGTATATTCGCTATGGTTACCCTGCATGTAGGCCTGCGGGCTGCCGCTAATTTCTAAATATTTAAGCGATTTATTCATAAAATATCACGGAAGCTAATAAACAAATGCGGTATTGTTAATTTATGGAAAGCTTAACTAAACTTCCAGTGATGCAAACAGGCATCAGAGAATTTAAAATAATTGTGGATGGCCTGTTTGTACCTATTTAAGACCATCGTGGTGATTTTAAAGTAAATTTTAGAACTGACCAAATCGTAAAAGCGACCAATAAAAATATGAAGTCATATCGACCTCAGTTTGTCAAGTGGGTAATCGGTAACGAATTTACTTCCAGAAAACTTAAACCAATGAAGCTTAACTGCATTTGCTTTACTGTAAATCCTAGATTCAATAAAATCAACTATTTGTAAAATAAAAACCACTAAATTTATCAATAATTGTTTGGGGTATTATTAACAGCAATAAATAAACGATACCGCAATAGACGATGAGCTGATGATAGCTTTGGGCGGAAAAAGCAAAATTTGCAAAAATCACCATGGAGACAAAACTTGCATGTTTAGTGCGGAGTCCGTTAATAGTACACCGAGAAAATTGTCTAATCAATATGTTATGTAGGTTGAAAAATATAGATAATGACAAAATAAACATTGTTGTTTGAACGAAGTGTAAAATCGGTAAAACAAAACCTGGATGAAACTTTGAAATACAAGCAAATGATTGAAATTTAGGTAAAAACACTATTAAAACTAAATAAATGGGATATCTTGCACTTCGACGCCATCAAATTATAATCTATGAATAACAAAACTTTCAATGTTGAGCTCAAGGAAACTAAAGTACGAAAAGTTTCAAACAACCTACATAAGTTTAACGTTTTAACAATATAAAATAATTAGTAAATTATAGTTATTAGTTCACAAAGAATTCCCCCGAGTAATAGTTGCAAACAAAATATGAGCAAAAATATTATTTAATCAAACATTTCATTGCAGGAAATAAAAAGAAAACTGTGCACCAAGCCATCATTCGTTTTATAAACGTAAGCAGAAAAACTTAGGAAGTTGTATGTGTAATATATTAAAAATCACAAATGTGGCTCGGGGATTTATTTGCCAACAGCTTTTCAATTATAGATTTTAATAATTGTAAAATATTTTTATTTGATGATTTTTACTCGACTCGACGGCACAAAATCGGAATAGCCCATATTTTATATAAACATACCTTCAACGGTTTCAAATCAATGATTAAATCAGTTAAATTTGGTCATTTTCCTCATTTCAGAGATTTTTGTAGCTTTGCAGCTCGAGTCTTCAACTTGAGTTTTCCATTATATTTTGAAGTGATATCACACACCTAGGAAAACCACAGTTCAATGTAGACTTCGAATTGGAGAAACTGGAATTGGATATTAAGAGCTACGCCCCTGCGTGGGCCACCGAACATTATCGGAAAGAAAAAGCTTATATATTTTTGATAAAATTTGTTTATAGGAAATTTTTTTCTTTAACGAATTGTTATCTTTAAGTAAAAAATTCAAGATCAATATTTAAAACACGAAAGCTAAATATAAAATTAAATTATATTCGATAAACCTTGAAAATTTATAATATTAACAGGAAATACATTATTTATATAACGTAAAAACGTTTTTATTGTGAAATAAATGTGAAGTCCTTCTTTTGATAAATATTTTAAATACAATTGCGTCTTATAGCCTTCCAGCTGATATAATTTGATAATTTTTGATACTAAGAATTAGTTGACTATCATAAAATTAAATTATAAAGCATTTAGGAATAATAGTAATTTCCGTTGTATAAACTTAAATAAATTTCCCATGCTGTAGAAGTAGTAGAAAATCTAAAGATACTCCAACTTAATTAAACGTATGCCGAATGCAATTAAACTGTCGTGAAAATTACGCAAAAACGTTAAAACCAAAGTTCAAAGCTCACAACTACAAACGTTTCGTTTGCCCGAAACGCGAATCGGTTCTTAACTTTTAGTTTTTCCTCTTCCTAAAATCGATTATTATTTAATCAGACTTTGCCTAACTTGTACAAACTTTCATGGCTTCTAATTAATTTATACCAATTTAAATAAAACTAATAAAACTTTGCTGCAGGAAAATTAGCAAGTGAAAATTATAATTTATTAATATTTTACGCCTTAAACGTGATTAACAAGATTTTACAACAAATTGACATAAAATAAGTGGCAACATGAAAGAATCACTAGCTGCAAAGTCTGAGGTTCCCAAGAGGTCGAGTAGAGATGTCGCAAACTCCCTTAAGCCAAAATCCCATAATACACGAGGCTCTCTAATGTCAAGGGCCTTCACAATCTCGTCCTGTTCTGGATTACTTGCTTTAAAAGAAACTTCACGTACTAACCATACATCAAATAAGCTGTGTATAAAAATAACGACGTCTCAAATAAGGCTCCTTAATTTTGCACTTATATTTTAAAAAAGCTCCGGCACTTCCTCATCGCCCGAGTAAGTGGCATTAAAATTCAAATTAAATCATAACTTTTCAATCTTAATCGCTGGTAGCATTTAAGCAAAATTTCTATAAATCATGTAAATCAACTAATCGTGCAATATGGTAATTTTACCGAATAAGTTAAAAGTGATTCGATAATATCATGTTCAAGTGGTTAATCTGATCAAGTGTCGTAAATTACGTTGTTCATTTATGAGTAGTTTGCATATTGATCCATCCAATTCCACTTATCAGAAGTAGCATGCCTATACAACTTGGGGAAAGGTATAGATAGTATCGGATGCCAGCAGTGTAGATTAATCACGTATTGGATAAACAAAATTTCAATTCGAATCATTAACTTTTTACGATTAATAAACTTTAGGTGATTACCTCGCAATACAGAAATGTCACAAGCTTGACCGAAAGGAATAGCAAGGTTGAGCAGCCAGTGTTCGTCCAAACTAAACAAGATCGCACCTCCGACCGCCTTCGTGCTTTGTAACCAGAAAAGATTTATTTGCCAATCATAAATCTACCTTACCATTAAAATATAAAAAATGTCTTATTTAGTACCCGCCGAATAAAAATCAATGGAGCGTATGAGTTGCTATATTATTAAAAGTGCTTACATTTTTATTTTGAATAATTTAAACTCGTTTAAAAAGAACGTGAAGCTACTAATTGCTGTTTTCATTCTTTTTCATTGGCCATATTAATTAAACACATTTGGATATTCCTTCCACTTCCGCGGTTTTCTTTGTTTCCGGATAAAAAATGAATAATAAAGGATGAACACTAAAGCGTAAAGGGGGAGAATCAATTCGAGAGATGCAGTCTAACGCAAAAGCGAGTAAATATATAATTTCGCTGAATTTAACGGGATTTCCTAAAAAATAACATAATATAAACGTATTATAAAATTAGATAACGAATTTAATTCTAAGAATAATTTATAACCTCTCTCTCGAGAAAGTTTTTCGTTTCGTCTCGGTCTCAAGATGATAAGATCCTCGAGTGAACATAACATGTCCGTTCTTTTGTCGATGTTTAAAGCAAACTTCAGTTCAAGATCTAAATTGGTAATTTTGATGATACACGTGATTGTCGCAAACACGCCAATAATTTTCAGTATAATTGTTTACAGTCCTTGTTGCACAAAATTTTCAGTCACGTTTTCATTTAAAATTTTTGATAGTTGTTCTATTTATTGCCACTTAACTATAAAATCCTATCACGTAAATTGGGCTTTAGACTCGAGCAGCAACAAAACATAAACTGATGTGATGATAAATTATTGGATTGTGCAAAAGGTTGGCGAAAATTTAATAGATGATCCTCCTGTTGCTTGCGTTAAAACTTCCTTTGAAGTGTTCTCAATGGAAATATACATTTTACAGTTTCACTGTAAAAAATAAAAACGGTTTTTTCTTTTAAATAAAAAAGCCGGGATAAAAATTATACATTCGTGTTTAATAATTCATGAAATTTCGATATCGAATGGCGGTGACTTAGTATAATATTTAGAAAATAAAATTTAATTTTCAGATTTCGTCAACAGAACTTTTCAAAGTAAAAAATGCTGTTTTGACCATGCAATAGCATCATAATGGGGTGTCGAGTCGGCAGCGGTTATTCCCCGGTCGCTCCTTCTCTAAATAGTAATTGTATTGTTAGCTGACTTAAATACGACAGTATTTGGGAATTCAAATCAAAAAAATTAAATAATTTATTATGAATTTAAGTAATGAGATAAGAGCTTAACCGATGCGAAACAATAATGTGAAAATGTTATTTTTACAAACAAATATTTTTCAAAAGAAAATCACTTCATAAAATGTTCGATTTCTTAGTCGAGCACAGTAATATTTAGGATAAAGGCGAGTAATTAAATAATCGATATTGATGAAATAAGCTCTGGAAAGCTTCAGAGTCGTTAAAAGCAAGATGTTATAATTAAAGTGACTTTTCCAGAGGACCAAAAAATAAAAACGATACCAGAGAGCAATATAAGAGTAAAGAGTATTGTACTATGAAAACACAAGTTCCAAGAGCCATTACGTTTGCCACATAATTGCCCTAAAAAGTGGCGAACATGATTTTGTACTTTAGTGCACTTGGAGAGAATATAACGTGTTTTGGGTGTACATTTCGTTTAGTCGAGTAGCATAAATTTATAGCAAGTATTTTCACTTCCCATTAGTAAAACCTATTTTAATTATAAGAGATAATCTGTTGGCTATTATTTACCGATAATATACACCGGATTATTAATTCAAGTTAAGTAAAATGGTTCGCTTTAATAGTTGGTAGCATTATAAAAGAACATTTACCCAACTCAAATGAGGGTTTTAAAATGTTAAAAACGACTATTCTCAAATGAAAATGTATGATAACTCCTGTTAACCAAGGTATACGATAACAAAAACTTTTCGAATTAAATTTACATTTCAAAACAGCTACCGGAAATTTACGTACAAATGTTTTTTTGTTACAGATTTTTCAACTTTTTTCCCCATTTCGAATAATAAATATTTTTATAATTTATTTACACAAATACAAGTAACGGAACTATATAAAAAATATATCGGATCAATTCAAAAGATGCGATGCCAGAAAAAAGTTCAAGCCAAGAAAAATAGATTTAAAGTGAGTTAGCTTAAATAATGATAAACACTCCCTTGGTTTAATTTGGCAAATCAATAAGGATCTAGTCGCCAAGTCTTCCAATCCTTTCTCAGAGGTGGATTACATCATCTTGTTTAATCATATAATACATCAGCGGTTGCTAAACTGTGACGTGACCGTAAAAATAATGTTCCCCCCAGATAGGGATGACTCGCAATGGAGAGATAAGTCTTCGAAAAAATTTTCCACGTGGTTGCACCCAAGTGTAATTATTATTAAAAATAAATTTCAAGTAAATTATGTGGTATTTATTTGGTATGAAAACAAAATAACTAACATAACCAATGGCACGTGCTTTAAATAAATTCTGAAAGTTAAATGAATAAGAAAAAAAAGAACGGTTTTTGTTTTTGAAGTTGATTGCACTGCAGCCGAATTTTTATCTTGTTTCATATCAGTTTTTCTTATTTTTCAACGTTCTTAGTCCTACCCTGTCTAAAGAGATAAATTAATGTCTTTTCGTTGTTTTTTAAATAATAATGTTCTACGTATGTATTCTCAACTTGGCAGTTAAAATTCTATTATTTTTACTCTATAAAAACTAAACTAAATACAACATAATTTACTCGAAATTTATTTTTAAGTTAATTTCTAATAAACACCCAGTTGGATCAATTACCAAAATAAATTTCGAGTATCAGATTTTCCTTTTAAAAGATTGTGCTGGATTCATGATGTTGCCTTGGAAACGCACTAATCCTGGATTAATACCGAATATTGTGGTTTTCTGTATTTAATACAAAATCAGTTTTCAAACTAATGTACAACGAACATTTTAATCAGAGTTGGAAAAACATGAACTAAAAATTTCGTGTTTCACATGCGAATGTTTTTTTAACGAATGCGTTGTTATTCAGAGTTTGTGATGCAAAACAACCAATGCGATCGATATTGGGAAATCAAAAGTGAAATTTTAGCTAAATTTACAATCAGGAATAAAATTTTAAGGACTTAATTAGTTAAAAATTTTCACAAACTCAACAAGTTCTTAAGGCACGTTTCACTTTAACAAGTTAAAATGGGACTTTCTCGAGGTGCTTCTCAACTTTAACAGGGTCATCAACTAATTTAATTCTATTAGCCGAGGCAAATGCATTTTCCTGTTCTTATACGATTTTATTGTTCGCTAGATACTTGGCAAAACTATAATTAACTCTAGCAAATATTTGGATAGCGATTATTTGGAAAAAATTCTAAGAAAGATGAGCAGGAAAATTATTTTAACAGGAAGACATTGTTAGAGCTTAATTGTAACGAAACAAGTCTATTATGAAAATGGAGATTCGGAAGAGAAGGCATGGATAACTGCTGCTTGGAGTCGTGCTTTAGCTATAATGCAACCGCAAAACCAATATTGTGGTTAAAACTTGGTCCGTTTAGGAGACTGCACGATTATATCAAAGCTAGATACGATCTACCACTATTAGTGGTAACTCCTGTACCTTCCCATCCAGTAAACCCATTTGGCATTGAAATACAAACACCCCTGCGAGATTATGTATAGCCACAGTTTCGTTTACTTACGAATCCGTATAAGATCGCGAAAATCGATCTTTTGCAAGTATCTCATTAACGAATAGCAAACGTTCCACATACTTAACAAAATAATATTCTAAAGCTGGATGTTTGCCTAAACAATTAAGATAAGATGACTATTTAATCACACAATGCAAGCTCGCACCTAATAAGTATAAATATGCAACATTCTCTTGGCTTTTCGCCCTAGGAAATAATATAATTATAAGAAAGTGTCGCCTTCTTAGTTTAAGCTAGCAGTTATCCGACAGAAAAGAACACTTAATAATTAATAAATAACTTAGCACGACTTATGACGTAGCCGTATTGACCTAGTTAAACTTTAAAGACTGCATCAAATTTTTTCCACATCCAGAAAAACTACAAGCTTAGGAAGACTAGATAACTTTTCCAACTTAAGTTAAAATTCGTCCCACCCGAAAAGATAAAGAAGTATCGAAAGTGGAAACAAAATAAATTTTTTATGTTCCAAGAATTTATTTCGCATTTTCTTAACCGTTCACTGGACAAGCATCTCTCGAGGGTGGTAAATTTTCGCTCTCTTGGACGTTATCAACGACAGCGTGAAATTTTCCGATAAGCCCAAGTTCACTTTAATTTACAACGTAATTATATTATGTTTGATTGGCGTTTATTAAAATGCGCGTTTGTAAAAATCCTCCGCGGTATCGTAAAACCGCGCTCGGGTTCCCGTTGTAAAAGTTTTAAAATATTCACGAGCAACTTTTCCGACTGTATATTACCGCAAACAAATTGTCGCGAATTCGGTTCTAAAATAAAATAATCTCGTTAGAAAAAGTCACACGTGTTTATCCTGTTTATCGTTTATCCATTAAGCGCGTCTAATGTAAATTTGAAAATTGATTACCAGATTGTTAAGATAGGAAAGGTAGTGTTAAGATTAATTGAATCACGAAACATCAAACCTCAACGTATCGTTTAATAATTATGCTTCGTCTATAACACAAATTTATTATGAGAGAATATTTGAGCAAATTTATCACGTATATATTTTGTACACAATCAAAATCCATCTTACGTATTTGAAGCTTGCCTTAGTGTCAAAGTCTATAACCATGTACGTGTAAAGCAACACTGTATTAATTACAACCTGGATTTCAATCTGAAATACGTTGGCTTTAATTTCACTAATGGAAAACCTCAATACAACGCACCTTCTGCAAGTATTATATAGGATGATTATTGGAACTTTATAACTAAATAACGAGTACGTGATTTAATTTGAGCTTGGATTTATAAAATCCCATTTGGAAAAATTTTACGGCAAATTATGTGAAAAGTTTAACACGGGATGTACAAATAGCCGATCCGGAATTAAAAAGTTTGTGATACCATGGCAGGAAATGCAGTTGATGGAGTAATGTGGGTGTTCTGGTGGAAAAACGGAAACGAGTTAATTGCAAAGAGCTAACATTCCGGAAAATTAATCTACATACTGAATTTAAAATATGAACAAACGAGATTTTTTATTTGGTGTTCACGACCACCCTGTATTAGCTTTAATTGCAGAATTTCCAAACGATATCTCGGCACCGTATCAATAAGCTCGGCAAATATTGCATGTTGGACTGCGAAATGTAAAGCAATTAGCGTAGGTTACATAAATTCAAATAGAAAGTTTACGAACCTCGACACAATAGCAGACAAATAACTGCATAGGGGAGAAAGAAAAATGTTCGGTTCAATATTGTAGTTCTAATTCGAATAAATTTCGTAATAAGTTGGGGGACACGATTCGAATTTATCTAGCGGCAACTGTTTTCGTATGTAACTGCCAATTGGAGTTTCGACAGGAAAAGTACAGAAAATCCACGGAAACAGCTCAATTTCTTGGGTACGGGGAAAACCAAAGAAAAAACGATTGTGTTACCCCTTTTCAATTTTAATTTCTGACTTGGTCCAACAGATTCGAGTAAGACGGAATGCGACAATTTTAAAATTATAACCACTGCATGACTTCATATAGATCATCTAAAAACAAAGTTTCTCTGGAATTTTAGATTTACTAGGTCATTAAACATCACGGTAGATTCATTTTATAAAATTATTGCGCACATTCTCAATGGTCGCTCAAGTATATAAGGATAACGACGCAACTAAAAATTAAAAGTAAAGCACTGAGACGCCCAATAAATTGAAACGATTTGTTACTTAAAAAAAATAAATAAGCACAATCCGAGATAGATAACAACAAAAGCGAAAGTTTAATTTTTTGCTAAAAAAAAGAAGAAGAAGTACCTTTATGCATCAAAAAGAACACATTATTTTGTTTTAGTAAATATTTTGCATTATAATCTTAACTTCTGGGTTTATTTTTGGTTTGTTTTTTAAAAACAACAACAAATACATATTTTTTCTTGCTTTATAAAAAAATTTCCCTATTCCAGAGATGGATGGGCACCTAAATTTAGATACGAAATGATTACACGAAGATAATTAAATAAACAGCCGCTGGGCTTTTTTAAAAGAATTTAAAACCCTAATGTTTTTTACTTGGTTACATTTTGTTTTACTATAAAATCAACATAATTAGCATATTACCAGTTTTAAACAAATAATTGTTTAGACTACAGGTTTTATTAAAAGATCGAGAGAACATTGTTGATACTTTGTCCTTTCAAAATTTAAATAAAACAAGTAAGAAACGTAATTATATTTAATTATTTGAATTAATAATTAAATATTTTCTATATCAGATGATTAAGTGCGGTTTTGGTCGACAGAAAATAATAGAACAAGTGACACTTTAAGCGCAAAAATAAATAAAATAACATTCTAATAGCAAAATATAATTATATACCCCAAAAAAGTTACAGTGTGTTTTTCAATCCTAAGTGAAGAAACCACTTTAGTCCTGTGGAATATACACTATTTTTTTACTCCTGATAACTTACGTATTTTGGAATTGCATATAGTTGCCCAACATCTTAATTAACCATCTTAACTATAAACCACCTTAATCAATGGTTTATTTCAAGCTTTATATGAACATATTTTAAAATTTTGTTTATAAATGCGGAAGTGACGTTGAAAACTAATGGAACAATATTTTCAACGAGGGAGAAAAGAAAATTGTACCCGTGCCGTCGTACCCTGTTGCGGTGACAACACAAATGAATTATCAGCGTCCTGGGATTGCAAACGCACCGACTCGAAGTACTAAATCTAGGTACTGTCAGCGTCTTGGTGCCCACGTGGAACGCGGCATGGAAACTACATTAAAGAAATTATGATTAGGATGAACTACTGCAAAAATTTATTTTTGGCAATAACTCGAGAACGCATCCAGATCGTAGATCCAACGGTTTCGAACAGTTCGGCCAATCTATTCGAGGACTTCTTAGACCTTTTGACATTCGTAAATTAAAGAAAATTGTCATTCTGGTTTTCACAACAAACTTAAAAAGAAAAACTTAATTATAAAGCTCGAATACGCTCATAAAATTAAAAAAATAAAACGTTAATTACGTAAAGTACATGAAAAAAGTTAAAAAATTTGTTGAATAGAAGTAGGAAGCTTTAAAAAAGCTCAATTAAAAGCTTTTAGTAGGAAATTTAATTGAAAATTTATAGTAAACAAATTTAGTATATAGACAAACTACTTCAACAAAGACCTCTGTTGGTTTATGTGATGAAAAATGTAATTGCACTTAATTACTTCTTTAATACTAAATTAGTTTGGATCAGAAACTTAATAAAATCGTTACAGGATCATTCATCCTTTTCTCGATAGACTCGAACATTTTCAATTAAAGTTTTATCTACTTCGTCACTTCGAGAACAAAAACATAATTACTATCTCAAAATTTTGTATTTTTCGTTAATTAAAACTACACTGCATTGTTTATCATTCATCGCCTAATCACAACAATTGAAAATAAAAAAGTAAAAGGGGTAATTTGCTGTGAAAAAAATCTTCCCGTTCAATGTGCTAATAAAATCGATAGGTAGGTAAACTGATTATAAAATTAATGAACAAAAAGCTTGCAAATTAAAAAAAGGATTTTTCAATTTCCTCTGGGAAAGAGTATCACCTCGTCATATCTGGAATTCAGCTTGATTAAATTGCAACAAAATAATACACCGGATTGTGAATTTAGACAAGATCTAAGTTGTCGTTTAAATTGAATGAAATTCAAATTTGGTTGTTGTCGCAAAATTCAAAACCTTCTTACCGGTTTATTTTTAAAACTCATTGAATTGAGTGTTCGTAGCAAAAAATGTTAGACTTACAATTTAGCGGACCGCGCGTTCCAAAATGAAACCGACGAAACGCTGTACAACCTCGTGCATTATATTATTCGGATACAAATTGTTATTTGTCCGGGAAAACTAATATAAACTCGATTAATGAACTTGCAAGTTTGAGGTGCAAAAGTTTATTAATTCGACCAACTTGCAAGCACACAGAATTCCAGACGAAAATTCATAATTTCGTCTAGCTTCTTATCCCGAATTATATCGATTCGTTTAAAAACTCGTAATTCAGCTATCTAATTTAACCGTAACTATTAATTACGTGTAACAACTTGATAATCTTGGTATGGATTTATGTCGAATTAAATACAGAGCTCATATACATGCACCAACTGGGAGCCGAACAGGATTCAAGCTAGAATTTGGATTATGTAATTGACAGAAATGGGTTCTGAATATGCAAAAAGGTTAACTTGCAAATAAGATATCCTTTGTGATTATTTCTTTTGGCCTTTCGGGGCGCGTTAAAACCATTTAATCATTTTTGGGGCTCAAGCAGACGAAATTAGATTTGTTGCAACTTTTTTGAAAGAAGTTAAGACATGCCGGGTCGCAGGACCGGTCAAGGAAACTCAACTAACTACGTAATACCAATTTGCTTTACAAATACCTCACTCTTAAATTTAATTAGAATTAAGACCGTGGCGACACGAAATTTTAATCGTGAGCCACGAACGTAATCAACGTGGAGCGTTAGTCACGCTCCCAAGATTTTAACGCGAATAAAATGATTTCAATACCGTATTATCCTAAATTTAAGTGGCTTTTAAAACATTAAAAAATAAAGTAGGCGCATTAAAACGGTCTAAATGAATACCCAAAAGAATTTACAGCATCTTATACATTCCCCAAAGTAGAAAAAGTATCAAATTCAGGAAGGTACATAAAAATTATACTTTCAAATTGTTCTTCACATATTTTATGCAATACCCTTGCGAGTTTAAATCTTCTTTGAGTGCCCATGATTGAATCAATTTGATCTAAAATCTAATAATTGTTCGAGTGAAATTTCGAGACAAAAAATCGATGTGCTGAAACTAACAGGTTGGTAGTTAACTAACAACACCTTTACATTGTAAACGATTGTGATATTCCTAAATTAGATTTAAATGTACAAGTTTTGCGAATAGGTACGTACAAACTTACAGAAGTTTATGCATTATACAATAGTTTACAACGGCAGTTAACCCAAAACAGTTATCGATCCCTTGTTGGAAACAATACAACCGGCATGCTTAATTAGTCAAATTAGACCCCTCAGATTCAGACAGTTAACCTAGTTTAGTTGCGACCCGTATTTTTATGGTGCCATAGTTAATTGGTTCTGATCCACTACAAAGCACGTAGGATACAGTTTGCTAATAACTGTAATACACCACCAGCTACTACCCTTATATTTACTCCAATCTGCGAGGACTTAACAATCCATATAACGCCCATTCAGGAAAACCGAATTAATTTTTTACGTAGCTCGATTAGTAAAGTACGGTAAGTGCACGAAACTGGTACAAAAATTGAAACAGAACGCGCCCATAAGCTTAACGGCTGACCATAATAACGGCGTTCGAGAAATTAAGCGAATGAGTTACTAGATTGTTTTGCTTGTTGGGTAAAGTTTATTAAAATTAATATGAAAATCAATAAATGCGAAAATTAAAGTAAATTTGGAAATGGAAAACAAGGTAAACAACATCGAAACAAGTACAAAAGCTTTCTATATTAAATGTATGTATCTTAATTAAAATTTAAATTGAAAATCTTTCTTTAATTATGTGTACAAACATAACACTTCCCTATTAAAAGTTTCAGTATATAAAGTATTAACAAATAATTAAAAAGTATAAAAAGTCGTCGACAAAAAAATTACAATAGCTTGTTAGACGTTCATTTAAAAATATACTAAAGATATGAAAAATTTATTCACAATTTGACGTTACTCAGACAGATTTCATATTCGTGTTGTTTAAATTATTCATGACGATATGAAATGCGAGCGAAAAGGATACAATAGCAAGCAAACAAGTTAGTGGGTATGCAAAAGCGATAGCTACTTCCAACCTGCTGAAAAAATTATTGTAGAAAATTACCTATAATAATATGTATCTCGAAAAGAAAATTTCAGAATTTCCTATTTAAAAAAAATAGTAGGGGTAAATAAACAACCGAATTTAGGTAATTCAAGGGCGAACCAAAATAATAGTATGCTATTCAACCAGCGGATAATGAATGTTATTTACACGAAATTTAAAATAAATTCAATAAGTTGAATGATGAACTATTATTATTCCACTAGAATGATAAGAAATGCAAGTATAATAAACGTCCTCTAGGATTCGATATGAACAAAAGAATCTTTTTATTTTCTTTTAATTAAAAACATAATTGGATTTTAATTAAATATAATTAACAACGATTTTTTGGCAAGAACTTTCCACAAGCTTAGTTCAGATAAGCAATGCTGTCAGACCTTGGTTCTCACACCAACATAATTATAAAAAGTTTTTCTAATAAAATTGGTTGTTATTTAATGTTAAATTATGTTTATACTTGGAAATATTTTATAAATTATGTAAATATTTGTTACTTTAGCTTGTATTATTGTATTACAAGTATGTATAGTATGCCAACTGAGTTATAAGCTACTTTTAAAAAGTACCTAGCCAAATTACAGCTATAAGCTATTTATTGTATATAAAAGTTTTTGCTAGCATAAAAAATATTACTACATATAAAAAAATTAAAGCGAAGAATTCGCCCTCGAGAAATTTATTACAAAAAATATTAAATAATTTTCTAGCTACTTCAATATCTTGTCAAATTCAGAAGATGTTCAGAATTCAAAAAAATGATTTTCCTTTTGAGCGTTCTTTTCTGAATTACTGCAAAATATATTCCATAAAACCAAGCAATTTTGATTATTAAATTAATAATTAATTTAATGTAGTAATTTTTGAATCTTTTCTTTCTTTGAGTCTTTCCCTTCGTATTTGAAAAAGGGTATTAATTGTTGAGATCATCTAATCAGAGTGAGGCAATTCTTATATGCAAAAAATTTTGTTCCTTCAGTCAAAAAGAACCAATTTCCAATTTTTTACTCTCAAGAAAATTTAACTGAAAAATTAGTATTAAATCATATAAGTTTACCCTGTGTAAGTAAGATTTTGTTAATTTTATTATAAAAATATAAGAGAAGTTTAGTCTGTGCCAGGCTGCTATTTTAACTTTGCATATAAAAAAAGGTGTATGTATTGTAAACATAATATACACAATCCGCTACCCCAAAATTTATAATAATATTTAACATGAATGGTTTGAGAATCTTCTCAGGAACATTAACTTCATTAGTGGAATTATTTTATAATTATAATCTCAAAAACTTGAACAAAAGTCCTTCGGCATCGTGGTTAATGATGTATTAAAACTTCCAACCAGTTCAAAAATATACAGTTGGGTTAGGAAGTCCTTTGAGTCATGCATCCCCCCCTTGGTTAGTATCGGAGTTCCTTATTTCAACATTCGCGTTGTTGTCCTGCCAGGAAATGAACTCTGTCAAACAGCATCAATATTTTGATAACCTCAAGAGGGGAACATTTCAAAATAAAAAATAGCAATCGCTCTTGAATATTTAAGTCGTCCTAATATATCATAAAAATCAATTTGTTGACACAAATTCTCATTTACAAAAAACTCTTAACAAAGCTTAACAAATCTATCATATCCTTTTATGGCAAAAAATGAAACCCGATGATAAATGATAATTTAATTTGCAATAAAATAAACATTTCACACAAAATGTAAATTATTATTGCGACGGGGTTAGTTTACGTTAAGTAATTTAAAAAAATTAGCAACATCAAATTAAAGCGACACAGTGTGACTTTTATTAAATTTTTAATGTTCAAAAATACGAAATGAAATTTTTGTTTAAATTGATCTTCGTGGGCGGTTTCAATTAGCTAAAATAATTTTTAAAATTTAAACAGCTACAAACAGATTCATCAATGTAAACTTTTCAGTTTGATAAAAAATTGCTTTGGACTCTGCGACACTCAGAACAATATTTTGTGCATTGAAAACAATTATGCAAATCTGTTATTTTTCTGATATCTCCTGGATTATTACAAATTGATCAATGTTTCATCCAGAACAACTTTATTTACTTTTTGCCGTCCATGATGATTATAATTTCCATTCTTCGTAATAAAATTATACAATAATAAATGCTCTTAAATAAATAAACAATGCAAATATACTTTACAAAATTATTGCAGTAATTGTTTTGCTAACAATTTCTAGACAATGGCAAAGCATTTCAAGCGGAAGGCACTTTTCTCTCTTGTAATTTCCGCACAGTGAGTTAACATCTTTCATTTCGTAATAGTAATTAATTTTATTAAAAGGTTAGGTGCTCAGTTGGACAAGTCTAATTAACTCAATGTTTTGATTATAATTTAAATGGGTTGCCCGAAAGAAACACGATATTTGAGATGAAAGTAACCCTAACAAGCGTAAAAGCCCAGAAAATAAGCTCCGGGATCAACGAAACCGACTAATCAGATCCATGATTTATTTTATTTTAAATATATTATAAAAATATTGTTGCGGCTTAAATATTGATTGATTCATACCTGACGTCACTTAGAGGGAACAAGTTTTGTTGTATAAGCCTCTTTTCGCAAGTTTGGATATATCGCGAAATTTCAATACACCAAACAATAATCGGAAGTGCTTTCTCTTGTAAGGTACAATAAATATGCTTGTTGTTGAAGATTTACGTTAACTGACAAGAAATTAACGCCCTTATTTTTCTTTAGAGTTTCACTTTTGATTTAACAATGAAATGGAAAGCATTCCCGAGTTAAAAAATCCCCGGACTCGTTTAATTTAATAAACGTTGTCAAGTAAAAAAGGCATTATATGTTATCAGCGGCCACACAGCAAGAAACCCTACAATAAAATTAACTTGCGAGATTATTGAAATTTATTACACTCTACATTTGTATATTTACGGTGTTCGAAATTAAAAGTAACAATAGAAACACAAAACTTTATCGATAAAATAATAAATTCAAAGTTTATCATTTAGAACAAAAATGCGAATCATATTCTTACCCAACATACAAAACAATATCGTGAAAATTCGTCTTATTATCTGGTTGGTTGCAACTGGAAAATTGGAAACTATACGAAGGACGCTCAACACCATTACGGAATTTTTATCCGACAAACGGCGAGGAAACTAATTCGAGTAAGAAATATAAGTCACAATTTAATTTGGAATTCGTTATTTGTTTCAGACACATTTTTTTCGCGTGCACTTTTTAATCCAATAAAAACAACATCATTCCATTCCACTAAAAATAACGATATAGTTTAACAAATACATTAAATTTGTTTCGTCTCCAGCTAAATATTATAATTAATTCGTTTATTCGTAGCATGAAAATTAATTAGTCAAAAATTTAATTTACATTACTCGACGTAATTTAATTAAAACATGAAAGAGTGAAAAGGAATTTAAAATATTTTATGTACCGTTTTCACTTTCCAAACTAAAATATTTTGTCACCTCTCGAAATTGTTTATTCGATATAAACTGATATAAACCAACCTATCGTTAGTCTTGTGAAAGTTCGATCGTTATATATTGTGTATTAAGATTTTCACCTTTTATTAAAAATCTAAAATGAATAGCGATCGCAACCGCACGTGAATTTCTAATTTCCGTTTATGTAAATGAAAATCCGTTTTTCACGAAATGTCAATCAGAACCGAT
Source organism: Cantharis lateralis (assembly GCA_963170105.1). NCBI lineage: Eukaryota > Metazoa > Arthropoda > Insecta > Coleoptera > Cantharidae > Cantharis > Cantharis lateralis. Next base: position 37,599,238 of record OY720629.1, read on the forward strand.
AAGATTAAATTTGTTTATTTAAAATAGCGATGATAAAATCTTAAAATCATAGTCCGGTAGCGAACTGGCACTTAAATTTTGCATTAACCTTTTATGCAAATATTCTTCTGATTTTCGAGCTTAAATAAAGCAGAAGTAATTTTTAGGTAATTATTGAATACACTCCGTGCTGTCTGGGTCTTAGACAAAAATAATGAAATACAGAAAAAAAATAAAGTAAGGAAAAGGAAATGGGGAAGATTTGGTGAGATAATTAGTTAAGAATATATAAGTAATATATTGAATATTATTTTAAATTAAAATACGTAGTATATTGCGTATTAAGAGCGGAAAGTGGTTCTTCGGCCACTCCTATATAAGTATCTCCAATCTAACTGGCGTTCGCGGTGCAAGGTTGAAAAGAATTTCACTATTAATTTAGCACATTCGCGTTTTTATATCCCAGAAGCGACTCTTTGAAAAGAATTCGCAACCGTTCAAGTTCGTTAAAAGTTACGACGGTTGTAAATACACTTTGAACAAATTTTACAAGCACATTTATGAAAACGATTTGCATATTTCTCGTTTTAAAATGAATTGAATAAAATTCAATAAAGTACAAAAATCCATAGGAAATTGTAGTAGTTGAGGTATCAAGTTGATTTATGTTGTGACGTATCATAAAAATACTAAAAGGGTATATCTGCCAGTGCTGAATCCTAAAACTATAAAGAATAAAACCGACAAGATTCACAGACAGCTTTAACATTATTGGTTATTATAGAGGTTAAGAAATGAAATGTGGATCTAACTGCTACCGATATTTCCGGATCCGAAATGCCCAAAGCATTTTCCGCCTAACGAACGCCTTTTTCGTTTAGGAGCAAAACTATTGTACTAAAATGGCGCTTTGTTATGTCTTAATATTAAAAAATATCGTATTTTACACACTCGGATGGTTAATTTCGGTAAAAAAAGTCTCTCTCGATTTAGGGATAAATTTAAAGGTTCCTTTTAAAGGATATGTAGGCCAAACGTTACCTTAATTGAAAGCTGGTGTTAATTAGAGCCATTACCTTCACTCAATCTAGCGTTTGCAGTAATGATGAAGTAAACACGTGTCAGACCCACACAGACTATTAGTGTAGTAATTTGCATTTTGAATAGAAACCACTTCACCATAGCGTTTCAACCAAACACAAAACTGCCACTAAGACCACCAACGACACAAAAATGTCATCAAAGATGTTTCTTGATAGAAATTTAAATTGAAAATTGCCCTTTTAAATTAACCAACAGCCTCTTTATCGACTCATTCGCTATGCCAAACAAAATAAATCTAAATAATAAGGAATTCAGTTCTGGAGCATTATAATGAAATTTTCAATTGTTCAACAATCAAGTATTTGATGGAAAATACAGATACTCGTACGTCACCGGCAGGCATCTCCAAGATATTCCTCCAAAGAAAGAAAAAATAGTTTTTCGCTTCGAATTTATGTTTTCCATTTCATTTTCAACAATATTTGCCAAGACAAATTTTTAGCAATTTTCTAGGATCAGCAAAAAAATTCGCTAGTTTTGCTTACTTAAATAAACGACCCGAATTTTCTTATATCGCCAGCCCGGAGCGCATATGACCGGTCATATTTCACGCGTTCCGGGAGACATCCGGCTACGACTGTATCGATTTAATGCGTGGGACAACATATGCGGTCACCGAAGTGAGACATCAATCTTTCTTCTCAGCTGAAAATCCGTTGAATTGCTTTACTGCTGCATCGTCGTAAATCTCAAAACTTTCAGCCAGTCGAGATGGATTAGATTCTCTTTTCGTGTTTTACACAGGTTTACGACACAATTGGGGGTTTTGTGTGAATTTTAGTGCTACGGAATAGGAAGGTGTTGCTATGCCCTCCCTTTTATTTATCGATATTTAAATCGGCTATCGGAACCCAACATTTTTCCATCAAAATTAATGAACGAGCTTGCCAAACCAAACAAAATATTTTATGCGTTTTTTTAACAATTAAAATTTAACAATATCATCAAATATCCAAATAAAAAAGTAAAAAATTTATTCTAGCGTAAAAGAGCAAATTGGCAGTTAATCAAAAGAATGGGATCAAAAGGTTACTCTTCATCTTGCTGCCAAGTCGAGATAGAGAACTATAAGTGAATGAGAATCCAGATTTATAAAATAAATTGCGTGGGCGGGTAATTGCAGGTTGAAAAACATAAAAGTCGATAAAAAAAATAATGAATTGCAAATTTGCGGCAAATTATTGTTTATTAATCCCATAATTAGTCTTTTGTCTAATGCTTGTACCAATACCAAATTAATTGTTCGCGATTAACGTTTTAAGTGAAGCCAATATTATAAGGTAATAATCACTCGAAAAACGATAAAATTATTGTGCGCATTTTATACCCAAAGTCCGTGTCAAATAGGTCCTGCCTAATAGATCCTTCAAAATCAGTTATCTACCTACATAGTTTTGCCAAACGATTCGAGACTGTCAGTCAAATCGCTGTCGGGAATGTAAAATATTAGACGTTTCCTCCAAAATTAGTCAAAATTTAACTCACCCATATCATGCATACCATTCACCCACCAAACTAATTTAAAAACAATCGACCAACCTGAAACAAAAATAACTTAATTAAAGCACGAAAATGCAATAAATTAAACTTAACAGTTTAGATCAAATAAACAATTAATGTTTTCTTAGTCCTATTATGCAAAAGTTGATACCTTTACACTACTAATTACCTCAACACAACTCGAAAAACAATTATTTTTGCAAATGGCATGTACCATAAAACGCAGACATTAATGCCTAAAACTAAAACTGGAAAAGAGAGAAAAAGGAACATCCTTAAATTATATTACAGAAAGTTTGAACGTAAAAAGATTTTATTATCACTCAATTTGGTCTTTAAAAGTGTAGCAACCACGTAATCACCTTTTATGTGTGCAAGATCCAAAAAGAGAAATTTGTCCACCAGCCAAGAGGTAAATAAATATTTTTACAATGCGATTTTATGGTAAGACTAAAAATTTTAACTCCCACGTGTGCATACGATACGAACACCAGGTTAAAAGCGAATTTCGAGTTTTTTAAATTTCGACATTTGCACTTTCGAGAAATTTTTCCACGAGATAAAAAATTTACACCTCGCAATTAAAAACTAATGTTTTTGAAACCACCCCTGTGCAGTGAAGTGCGTAATAATGCAATTAACGCCGAATTTTCGCCATCTGCAAAACTAACCAAAACAACCCTTGAATAAAACGCGGAGAAATTATATAATAATTAATATGCATAACATAACAATGATTAATGTGTGTTTTACTTTAGTAACCAATTAACAAGTATTTATGTCATTTGTTACATAAATCAAGTTAAGGCACATTAATCAGACAGATTTAAATATTTATACTAGATGGCACATAAAAAACCTTCTACTGTGTAAACTAACGACATATATAATTATTTAATCAATATTATAATGAAATATTAATTGCACCTATACTACATTGAGTAAATAAACTAAATAACATTTAATTATTAAATAATTTATTTCTTTCAAAATAAATTTTACATCGGGTTCGTAATATACCCACTCCCCAGGGGGGGAGTTACTCATTGTATTAAATTTCTATTGCAATAGTTTGTTTTTAAATCACTGCTATTCTAACTTGCAATAATTACAAACCAAAAGATTTCTTACTTTTCAAAAAGAATATAGGGAATCATCAAGTTAGTGAAAATGAAGTCACGATAACACTGATTAGGAGTTGCGACTCGAATTTTATTCCGTTAATCCGAACGTAAGATTAAATAATTATTACAAGATAAAAATAACGTGCGTGACTAGCTGGTTTTACATCATCACCGAACCCCATCCCCATGTAAATAAACGATTTCGACATCAATAAGATTTTCTTTTTACATAATTTTATATTAATTACGAAAAAGTTTCTTGTATATTATTTAATGGACAATTTTATTAAAGATACGGCATCAGGTTTCATTAAATAAATTTTTAATCAATCATTGAAGTCGGAATATTTTAAATTCAATTTTCTTTTAATAATAAATTAGAGTACTATATATTAAAAAAAACATCTATAAATAACAATAGCATTAATAAAGAAATAATCGATATTTTTAGGTTGATAAAAACTAAATTAAGCATTTCTTTAAATACAAACCCACCTGAAATGTTTCGATTAAAAGGTAATAGGTGAGTAAATATTTTAGTCGTGCTTACGCCATACCTCGACCTTAACAGAATTTCATCAGTTAAATACAATCAATAAATAAAACGAATTTTCTCAACCCTTTGAGAGATTCGCAAGCGAATCCAATAGGTGAACGCGTGAAAAGTCCTTTATAAGTTACAGTCGACCCCGCGTTCTTAATAAACGCCTAAAAGATACGGAAGTGTGTTAAATTAACCAATATGTACAATTTTAATTATTGCAGATAGCAGAGATATAATAAAAAAGTTAGTTTCCCACCAAATATTTTTAAAATCTAGAAAGATATGAAAATTATAAAAAGGGTCAAAAATAAATTGCGGATTGGAAAAATTTTTCGTGGCGAGTAAATCGGGTCACCAGGCAAATAATTAAAATTGTGCAGGAAATAAATAAAAATGCTTCTATTAAGCTACATCGGAAAATCGTACAAGCGTGTCCTAGCTTTACTGAAATAATTTGATTGATCAATCACGCCTATAACGCAATTATCTTGTCCCATTTGGTTAAAAAACGGAAAACTATTTAAGAGATAATTTAATTTTCGCTTTAAAAGCCGAAAGCTAAAATCAGTTTCATTAACTCCATGACAAACAGATAGCGGGGGGAGGGCAAAATTATGATATTCGTTTAGTGGGCATAAGTAGACATTTTTAAAAGAGTAACTGTGTTGCAATATTACACGAGTTGGCGAAAGGTCGATTGGGTATGGGAAATAGAAAATTGAAGCAATTTACGTTTGAACATTGTATTTCCATCTATGACATATACAGATACTAAAACAAATGGAGCGAAACACACGAAGCCTCGATGCAAAGCGTGGTTTTCAGCGAAGAGTTTTAGTATTCGTGCGTTTCTTTGTCGTCGTTTCGTTAAAGGAAAAGTTATTCGTCAAGCAAATGACACCGTCAATTTTCTTTCCGAACAAGTCGAAATGATTAAAAGGAATGATTATAAAGTTTAGTAATTTTCTTCAAATACATTAAGCTTTCAATCAACGTGCACGCACTTATTCGAAATCAATCCCGAATAAAACCCAACCATAAATTATCGAAAGTTTTAAGTAGGTCTAAAAGTAGAAGAAGAAGCCTTTATCCAATAAGTTCCAGTTACACTGTCGATTTCCAATTTATTCTGACCTACATGATTACTCTCGAAGTGCGGTAGACCATGATTATAATATATTTTTCTATTTCGTTATCAGTTTCGCTTAGATATTTGGTAATAAAATAAAATATGTAATATTAAATTAAGGATAGGTAGTTATTCAAAGTTTCTCAACGGAATTTTGATGTTGCGAGTCATTACCTCGGGAAAGGAAATTGAAGTCGTTTAGATAATACGCAATTTGTACGCAAGTTCGGTATTTTTTATATTTTTTTACATCTTATTACGGAAGATTGTAAGTTACGATTATTTAGTGTTACCTATGTAAAAAATTCGCTTCTCTAACATTCCAGCCACAAATACAATTTTCGACACAATTTTATTTGATGTATTTCAACTATAAAAGAGAGAAAACCGACTTGATTAAAAAAATTTATTTTCGTTTCTTCCAAATATCAAGTAAAAATATCAAAAGAAATGCAATTTGTTCACGTTGGCAACCTACGGGCGTTGTTTACTTTTACGAGACTGCAATTTATGATATAAACAAATTTTACGATACCCCAAATCAGATTAGGTCCATTAAAATAACTTTTTTTAGTATCGCGTCTTATTGTTCAAAATTTTTATTCGTCTATCCAAGAAAAGCAATCATTTCGTTTTAGTTGCTACCATAATGTGACCGACTCGAAAAGGTACATTTTCGCATTTTATGACAAGAGCTTTCAAATCGACAAGTGGTTTTCGAACCATCCAGAATAAAAAATCGCGAAATAATCGATTAACCTAAAGAACTTACTTTGCTTCAGCAAATACAATACAAATGTAAATTTTAATGAAGAAATTCCAACGCCTAGACAGGAAATTAAAGTGAGTAGTCGAGAAAACTAAAATACAAATTGGTATAATATGTATATCTACAAAAGCAATTACATCAACGAGTTAATGTTAAAACTATTAATTTTATGTTAATTGCAATAATGTGCAAAACGGCGCGTAATAGTTGGAAAATTTTCAAATTGAAACAATAAGCGAACAGATACGAGAAGTCCAAATTTTCTTAAAAATAAACTATAGTCGAAATAATAATTAAATTTTCCTTCGGTATAACAAAACGGAACGCGGATAATAATATATGCAGTACGTAGCAAACTCGGGGACAAAAACGACTTCTTAACAATTCCCTTAAAAACATACAACTTAACAAAAGCTAATGATGGTTTGCAGTAATTTTTCGAATATCAGCAGCGAATTTTAGAGTAACGTTAGCTTAATTAGGTTAAAAGTTTTAACTGAGCAGAAGTTTTAATTAAATCGAGAAAAAAACATAAAACTTTGTATATGAAGATTAAAAAACCGGACTCGGTGTACTACGTACCTACCCTTATTAATTCTCCTAGAGCTTTATTGTTACAAATTTTTATTAAAACAAAATAAAAATTCAAATTAAATTTTTATGCAGACATCGCAAAATTAATTTACTGCTAGATTTTAAAATAACAAGCAACGTGGATTAGAAATAATATGTAGCTCCCAACGATTAATTTAATAAAATATGAAAAAATTTCTTATTTCGGTTCTCCAATACAAATTTTCAAAAAAAAGTATTTCGTTCTGTCTTTTATCTAAAATTTATGAAAATTTATAATACAAAATTTAGTAATAGCTATAACTTTGAAATCTATCGTTAAATTTTACAATCAAAATTTTGAATGCAAATTTCACACTTTAAATTACAGTAAAATCTTCAAAAATCTTCGACGCGATGGTTATACCAAATTTTTCAAACATAGGATCTAAAATCGAATATGAAATAGATGGGTTTTAAAATTTTTATCACAGTTTAGCATCGTAAAATTCTTTATAAAAATTCAGCTACATTTCAAAGTTGATTCATTTACTGCTTTTTTCAAAAAATGCAATTTTGAAAAAAAAACTCATATTTTAGAGTTGCCTATATTTATGTTGTTTTTTCTTGAATTTTAAAATCAAGAGGGGTGGTATCCATGCAAACTAGAGCAAAAATTCACCTTGATTGCTATTATAGCCGGGTTCTGGTCCAAGTTTTTAAATTATGAAAAAATGATAGAATACAAATATGCCATATACATAGTCCCATTTTCTTCACCAAATTTTCTATACCTTACATAATTTATCTAATGGAAAGCATTAAAATTTTTTATGATGTTTTAACATCATTCATATCAACAAAGGGTTGAATCGTTGATTTTGTATGAAGTAATAGCACCATCCGTTAGCGGGAATTTAAATATTTAAACGTACAAGAAAGTAGCTCATCCAGCAAGAAAATAGAATAGCTAAGGTTATTTGTTTTTGGATCTACGGTTGTGAATAAGCCCAGCAAAGCTATTGATCACATTTCGTTACAAACTTGGTAGAAAAATTAAAAAGTTTTAAATTAAAATGAAAAAGTTGTCAGGTAACTGGTTGGATAGTTAAAAAAGTTTGTACGGTTTTGAAAAATTAATTTTAAAATGCCAAATAAATAAAAATAGCAACTCCATTTAATACAAAAGTAAATTTTTGTTTCAAAAGTTACTGTAGATTTAAATTCATAGGTAATATGCTTATAAAAATAATCTAGATATTACCGTTTCCCACTCGGCCTTTTAAAATTAAATTGAAAGCAAAGAAGTGAAAAATAGGTACGTATCAGAAGGCACTGGAGCTTAAAATTGCCACTTGTAGTTTATTTCAAACGCGTTAAGAAGGAGATGGCGACATTAATTATTTTGGAAATTGTTCGATACGAAAATTAATTAAAATGTGTTGAATGGCGTTTATTGTGTACGGCCTATATCACATTAGGTACCTGAATCGCAGTTAAAAAGTTTTCCCGGCTATTCGTTTTCACTACATAACAAGGACAAAAACTTTTGTACGATTCTCATGTTTGTCAGGAAATTGTGTTTGCAACCGAGTAAGAAAGATCGGTCTGTAGAGTTCTCGCTCTCAAGATTTATTTTGAAACTTAGAATTTATCCAGTTTATGGTTGTGTTTCGCTATTTTTGGTTTTGATGATCGTAAGTGTAAAATGGCTTTTAACCTCTAAAGCATTTGGCACTTTATTAAATTGCTTTATTATTCTAAAGAACTAAAAATACGTCACTTTGTATCAGACACTTGGAGGGATATTTCAAGTCAAGTAAATAAAAATTTCTGTGTAAACAAATAATTTAATTTAATGGAAAGAAAAATTAAATTATAAAACAGCGCTGCTTCACAAAATGCTCAACTTACAAAGCTGCTTTATTTTTGTTAAAAAAACCAAATTGCTTCAATAACTTCCTATTATTTTGTACTTTCTATCATCACAATGACGTATAATAATTACTCCTTCCTTACAAAATACATTTGTATGGATTTTTAATACAAATATTTCTCAACTTTGTGAAAGATTCTAGTTTATAACGTCTCTGCTTTTAAGAAAATTGGGTCAACAATCTCCAGAAACTGAATAAAGAAAAATATTTAAAAATATATTTCTGCGGTAGCTAGGAAGATCGCAAGAAGTCTTATTGGAAAAATCGGAACAAGTCGGAAAGATTTGTAATATCCTGTGCTAATCAACGTTACAATCACAGATGAATTGACAGAAATAGGCCAATGCGACTGTTGCCAGTACTGTCGATACTTTTACTTTGTACAGGATAAACTTAATAATCAAAATAACCGTAAGGAACCCCCCCAAGCAAGAGAGGAGGAGCTGCAAAAGTACATTTGCTCTGAATAAAACGTGCTATTTTTTCTTCAAACCTAAAACCCAATTATTAAATTATTACATTACTTTTACTGCCGGCGACGAGTGGCGCTAAAGTAAATATTTGGTATCGCTCTTATTAATCAAAAAAAATATATGTGAACATCGATGTTGTGAGCGGTGGAAAAATACAAATTTACCATTTGACAAACCCTAATAATTCTGTATGAAATGATTGAAGTAAATTAAAACTCCTGAAAGAGGAAAACTGATTAAGCAAAAATTTTAAATCGTGTGATCAAAATTATACCGAAAACTCAACGTAATGCAATTTAGTCAATAATCACTGACGTCAACTTGCCTTGAAATTGGAAGAAAATTTTCTTATTAAATTTTCAACATGTAATTTCCTATCGTAAAATCAAGAGTTCATAATGAGCTGGAAAAAAAATCGAAAATATTACAAAATTCGCAAAAATCGAGCAACTTCAAAACGATCGAGCGACCGGACTTGAATATAAATTTTACTAAATTAAATCGCAGTGTTTATGTGGGATAATTATTATTGAAAATTCTAAAATTCAAAAGTCGGTTGCGTCGAAAGAATTTCAATTAAATTAAATTCGCCTGCATTGTGAAGTCAAAATGTCGAACCGAGAGCTGTTTCGATGTTTATCCGGTAACTGCATTCAAGAATCAAGTTTATTTAACCCACGCAAGTGACATTTACATACAAAACAAACTTTCGTTTGGAAACTTAAAAAGTAAAAATAAAAAAATCTCGGGCGATGAGCTATAATTTGGCGAGTGCATTCCTGATACAGGGGAACTTTTTTGTTTTCGGTTTTTTATGCGGCCAGTCGTTCGGTTTCAAAATATGTTCGACAATCTGTCACTTCCGATTATGGCGAAAATGGAGGAAAAACTTGTTGACTGATGTAATCGCAACATGGAATTTTCACATATAATTTGTATTATAAAATAATTTCCTCGATTGCGAGACATTAAAACCATTACAACGTTAATGGTTTTAAAATGGTCACTTAGGGTGCAAACAGTATCGAATATTTTCTACTCTTTCCGTTCGGCTAACGACGTCCAATGGTGTTAATGCCAATAGGGTGTCGTTATTGTAAAAGCATAGGTGATTAAACTAATATGAAACATTAGTAATAAAAAATGAAAGCTTTAACTTGAAAGAACACGCAAAGTTCCCTATATATTTATTGTCTTAGCACCCTTTTAACCGCACACTCTAGACAAGCTTTTACAAGATTTCGGGAACATTATCACTTTTATTCGACGAAACTACTTTCGCAGAATTTATTATTTCCAATCCTCGTTTGGTTTATTTGGTATCTGTCATCTTCATCCTCCATATATTCGTGTCACATATTTTTTTATAAAAGTGGTGGTGACCGAACCGCCCGCCCATTTCTATATTAACTAAAGGCGACGAGGATAATTCACAAAAAGCAGAATCTGGACAAGACAATTTAAAATAATAATTGGGGTCGCGCTTAGTTACATAAAATGATGTTAGTTTAAATTTATTATCTTCCATTAGAGCTAGGAAATAGAAATGCTCATTAGATGTAAATCTACCGCGAAACAAGGTGGTTTTAGACTTCCCTATCAATCAGGATAACAAGGAGGTTCTGTTCGAGTTAGAAGCTCCCCGAAAGTGCTTTAATCCTTTAGGTATATCCTTGTGGTTTTCCTATGGCCCAACTTATTAAGCCGTATAGAACATTCGTGCTTCTTTTCGCATTAATTCTCAGGCCTAGTGTAAAATTATCTGAGTAAAGCTTAACATATGTGTGTACGGAAACTTCAAAGTCCCCGTAAATCCGCCCTACTTCACTTCACAGTTTATTAAACCAAGTGTAAAATTTTGGCAAAAAATGTTACATTCCCAAACTAAGTTAGAAAATAATTTCCGGACGTCTGTTACGTAACTGCGATGGTAAAGTTGAAACCATAGTTGATGAAGCTTTCAACACCTGAACAAAGATATAAAGTTTTAAATCGTCCATAAATAATCGCTTTAAAGTTTGCACATCCTTAACTCTATTAATACATTTTCTCAAAGAAACAAGTTATTTTAAACGTGACACTTGGGCTTAATACACAAAACACGGAGAGTTTCAAAACAATTTGCGCACAATTACTGCATTACACGTTCAAAAGGAAAAACCGAAACTGTTATAGAAATTTTCATTTCCTTCCGTTGTATTCGCGTCGTTATTAAATAGAACAAAGAAAACCCTTTTCGAACTATCAAAACAAAGAGTACGAAACAGCTTAACGAGAAAATATGAAATAAAAGAGAATTCATTTAAGTGGCGTCATCTAGTGCGGCTCTGACACTTCACCCGCCCGCTACACCGGCCTTAAATATAAAGAAAAAGTTTGAGACGGTTTTTGTTAAGAAAATTAAAACATTTTCGGGACAAAATCATTAAACTAGCATATTTGCACAATATGCTGCCGTTCTCAATGTTTCTGGCGTTTTCTCTTGTAAAGCAATTTGAATAAATTATATTTCCGCGGCATTTAGTGTTTAAAAATCCGCTTTTTAACAAGGAAAAATAAAACTTTTTCTTCAACGTAGGTACTTAATGACGAAAGAATTTAAAACAAACAAATTGTCAAATACTAAAAAATCTCAGAAATAAATCAACATACGAATAAAAATTTTAAAATGAAAATCTGTTTACTTCGTTTTATTAATTGAATGTACAAATTACAAAACAAAAATTGTAAAATATTTTTTATCCCGAGAGAAACCAAACTTTTATCTGAAATTGAGGGCAATTAAACTGAAGTGCACTATACGTGCACAAGTTTTCTTCTTTATTTTATTTTCACTGAGATAATTGATAAAGTAAATTTTCAAAAGTGATGACATTGTTAAATTCAACTATAAAACTAATTTTTATAAGCATTCTACAGTTGAACTTTAAACGTAAATAAACATTTTCATTGTTTTTCCAAGCAAATGCAATTTACCAATTGACTGTTACAATGCAGAGGCAACGGCAGTGGGTCGATAGTAAAATTGAAATCAAAAATCAACTATTTTATATATCAAATATTAAGATCTTAAACTGCGCAGTGGTTGCGTCTTTCAATAGTAATCATCATGGATTTAGATTACTTGACGTCTTTCGCACGAACTTTTAATAAAAGAGAAAACATCTATACAATTATTATGAAATACAATAAATTCTTCCCTTCTTAACACAAACATAAAAAGAAGCGCACGAACATAGAATGTCATTTTAAAGCTAGCATTAAAACTTTACAGCATACAATAACGTCTTTAAATTTCCGGAAATTGTCATCATACCGGATATTATGACATGTAACTTGGAAAACCTCAGTCTGAGCAATAATACAAGATACAAAGAACAACGTCACACTTGGATAACTAATTTTTCGGTCGCTGGGTCCTAAAATGTGATACAAATGTGTTCACACATCAAAAACGACAATTTTTAAATTAAGCACACCCCCCCAGGTAGGAAAGGCAAAGAAAATCTGGCTTATTTTAAGGTAGAAATTAAAGCTACCTCTTGGAGCGGTTATCGATTACATTGGGAAAAATATAGAATTTCCTTAGAATGTGTCAACTTGTGCTTAGTTCATGTATTTCTCATCCTCGATTTTCGCAATAGTGTTTGTTGGCGGTACAGCACTCCGGGCCGTTTGTCTTTGCAGATCTACCGTACACGGAAGTTAGTGGTTCGAGCTACCTAAATCGCTAATTATCGTAGTTGCATTTCTGATATAACTAGTTTGTTAGATTATTACATAAAAAAATAATTGCATAAACTGCATAAAATGTTCCACCGTCATCCACAAAAAGATATTATTATGTACGTACATACATATCTGCAGCACAAATATTATTGGTTTTTAAAATTATTCCAAGAGAACTTTTGCAAAGAGTGGAATTTGTCCAATAAATGAAATAACGTTAGGTTAATAATAATTTAAAACGCCTATAAATTTTATGCAAAATATAATTAAACATTCCAATAATTTGAAAATTAAAATTAAAACAAAGGAAAATTTGAATAAATACGAAGAGAGATTTTCAAATTAATGAAGTTGGACAACAATAGCTGTTAAAATGCTGTCGATCTTATTAAAGAAGCGTTAGTAAGAAACTTGACAAATACCGAACGTTTTTAAATCAAAAATCAAAGATATTTATGAATATAGTGGTAAAAATTAAAAATTTTCAAATATTTTTTTATTTGTGTTTGTTTAACTCCAGTTTTGTTACATTGTATGTTCATTATCTAAGCATTTATTGATTGTGTGGTGGCTCTGGTTAGTTGAAATAGTGGATGCAAAGAGTACAGATATTTCGACGACAAAATGAAACTACAATAACATAAAATGAATACCCACTGATGGTTTCCAGTTTTGTTCTCGCTCTCGTTCAACAAAATTTTGAAAAAGTTTCAAAAAATGACTTATTTGGCCGGAAAGTTTTGTATTTATCCGACTTATCAAAAAAGCTTCCCTTTCAACTTCAAAATACAATATCCCATTTCCAATTCCTAACTAGTAGAAGTAAAATAATGATAGTCATTAATCAAGATAAAATTTTTCCTATTGGAAAATTATGAATTAAAAACACGACATGAACTTACAGTAATTAAATGAATAATGACCAACTATTAAAACTCGGGGACTGATAATGATAATCTATCAGTTATATTCATAAGGAAGTTTTTCGAAAACGATCAAAAGCTTTACAGCCGGATTAGACTTGACCGAAGATAAATATATTTTTATAAATTTATCGATCTAGTTTTTACTTGGGAAATTTTGATTCATACGGTGACAGCGGTGGGATTGTATCCTAAAATTGTGTCTTCCAAAAATGTAATAAGTAATTGGCGGTTTCTAAATCCCGCTTACGATCTTAAATATAATCGAAAATGGATGAGCTAAATGGATGTAATAATAGCCACAGGTGGTCCAAATTGGTCTAATGCATTCTAAACATTGATAATCTAGAAATAAATACGCAGAATTATATAAAGGGTCCGATAAGTTCGAAAACTATGCTGCGATTTGGGCAAGTGGTTACGCACAGATTTAATAAATTACATAAAAGGCAAACAACGTCGCGATAAAAAAATAAGTTAAATTGAATCAGAACATAATCAAAATTGACATATTTCGTGTTAGCATAAAAAATTCGCTGCGATCAAAAATTTAAATATATAACACAAAAATATACAGTTTCGACTGAGTTTTGACAAACCGAATTAGATTACAACAGGGAAGATGCATATGTGGTATTAGAATATGAACGTCAACCGAATTCTCTAGGGTGAGAATCGAAATATACGTAGTACATCCTGTTTGATATTCTATTTCTCTATATATCCAATATCGTTCCGGGTTCGATAGACAATTGGAGTAGCAAATTTGACAAGCTTTGTTAGACACAAAACTAATCCAATCACAAACCATCGTTAGGATACTTCGTCCTCGTTGTCTATGAAAATGTTGCGAATTTACCAACAAAAAAACATTTTTTAACCCAACTTAATCAACCCTTAATTTACTTTTCGCCGAATGTATTTTTTCCAACTCACATCTACATCAATCTATAGCAAGATAAAGTAGAAAAATAATTACATCAGGAAGTAGCAGGGTGTCGTTTATACTGACGAATTAATAGACAAAAAGTAGCAGCAAGAGCGGTCAGTTCCGACTTGATTAGCCTGAAACTTGAGTAGTTTTCTTGGGTGTCCTCGAGCCACTGCGGTAATTACATTTGGTAATAAGTTGGTTAGATTCGACCCACTGATCACAAAATTAAATATAAAAACCCTCGAGTTAATATTTGATTACCTTCTCCATATTAGCTATAAATTTTAAATTTACCTCCGTAATGCGATTAGCAGCAATTGGATTAAAGCACCACCCCTTGAAAATAAAATTAATAATTGCAATTCTAATTTAATTAGAAATAACGCTTTAAGCAAGGACATCGAGCAAATTATTTATTTGTGGAAACAAAATCGTATTGTGTTTGATACAATATAAAATACGAGGTTTGTTCCATAGAATTTAAACTTTGCGGGAAAATTTATCTGAAAAATTAAGTCTTTTAGTTAATAACTTAAATATAGCATACGATGCTGGTTAAATACACAGTACAAAAACAATCTCAAAAAATTACCCATTTTCTTCGATTCACATGGATCCCCTGATAAGGCGAAAATTCGCTGAAAATTTTTCATTTCAAACATATTTTTAAAAATTAGTTGAAATGCCATTTATTAGCGGATTGCCATAAATTTGAGGGCAAAGATCTAAAAATACACTAGTAAATTAATATCCGCTTCCCTACGAGCGATAAAGTATTGTAGAAAATTTTATTGCTATAAGCTTGTAAAACTTTGTCCTTTGATAGCTACAAGGTTACTTTTCCCAACTTAAATCCTTGCCCAAGTCCACCACGTTATATCCACATTATAAGGAGACAAGAAAAAGTTTGAAGGTATAAAATTAAATAACGGCGCAGTACCATAATTGCTCGATTAAATTTTAATTATAAGAATAATTAAAAAATTGGGAACGGTATGCTGTATCAACAATTTCCGTGACATAAAAAATTGTTATGATAATTTTAGTAATAAAGTAAATTGGAAAAGCAAGTTTTATATTTAATTTTAAATAAAATTTTGTAGTTTTCTATTTGAATTTTAAAATCATAGCCAAGCAAGTCTTCAAAAAGTGCACGTATTGTTTAGTTCGTCCGACCTAATCCCAGCGCCCATCAGGATTTGCATTTAATCTTCCTAAAGACTCGGGCGCATTTTTAGGTAATGAATTTTTGTTTCTTTGAAATCGTCAGACGACTGATTTTTTTGAAACGAAGATATTGTAACTAATTTTCGGTTTCCGATAGAGAGCGCTTCATCAATCAATGATTAATTTTCCAGCGAGATAAATCCAAAGTGACATATTCATCAACAAATGTAAATAAAATCGATTGTATTATACAAACAGCACTACTATTATTATACTTCTGTCCACATAAAAAAACTAAATTAATTAAACAACGTCACTTACAACAATAATGCATTATTCCATTATTGAAGGCAAGTGAAATACGTCAAACATTTTTTCAGTGACTTGAATGGAAATTGGTTTCTCATTGATGTACAGGAGAATATTCAATTTCCGCTCATTCGTATGATGTTCATCTAAACAACTAGATATTTACTGTATACGTTACACTTGATTATCGATCAGCAATACTGTGTCATACATATACATATATTTCCATAAACGATATGTTAGTTAGGAAGATTGGATTCACATCGCAGCATTCGTTCGCTTAGGTACACAATTTAACGAAAAATGTTCGATGACTAAGACACTATTCTCAATTAATTCCTCTTGGTTGCTTAAAATAGGCCAAGCAGGAAGGAAGAAATTTTCTGAAGCTATTTGCAATCGACATCACCATTTTCAAGAAAGAAGTTACTTAAAAAGTTTTAGTGGCAATAAATTTGTACTTGTACTTGCTGTGTGTTATGTGTATTAGATCTTAGAATACAGCAAATTTTCTCGACTTCTCGTGTTCTGTTAAGAATACCTGGCGCCCGTTATTTTACCGCAATATAGGAAAACACGAGATGCCTCACTCCGAAGCTGAATGTTGATGATGCCAGCCGTTTTTTAACATCAAAAGACCTTTACAGCAATGTACAGGCTTGGCGATTGTATCGTGGACTTTTATTTATTTACAAAATAATTTTAAAGATATATTTTTGAATTTATCCTTTGCCGCGCCATCCAAGTATTCTAAGGAGATACAACCTTATTCAAATGTTTTGGCAGAATAAACATTCAAAATATTATTTATAAAACGAAATAATTTTTATTCTGAATTTCTGATTAAGTTTCTCACTAGATTTTTATTAATTAAGTAATAAATGTACAGTCTTCTCGTATTGCGTAGTTTTATTATCATGACGCGTTTTGACTTCAAATAGTCATCTTCGGACGCTACAGATAAAGTTTAATTATAATCTTACATACCTATTAAAAAATTAAAATTACTTGAAATTCAATAATTTAAAGGTTCGTAAAAATTCCTTTAATTTTTTACTATTATTCTAATCACTTTTCATTTTCTTCCATTACGTTTCTTTCACTTTAACAGCTAGCTTCTTTCAACTTTTAATTAATTTTTTGCTGTTAATTTCGCGTTTTTGTTTAGATTATAATTATACATTATTTCACTCGAAGATAACCTTATAAAAGCAAAACATGACATAAGCTATTCATAATTTCTATATTTCAAATTAACTTTATAGTTGAGTGCTAAGTTATTTTTTAAAAATTTATATTTGTATATCAAAGTTCAATGTCTTTGAATAAATTATTATTGTATATTTTTTGCATTGAGCGTTTACATACATTTTATTTTCCATTTTCTTATTGAAACTTGAAAAGATAATTTTTTTCAGCTCGCAATGAATTTTAAAACTAACTTTAAAATCTGAAAACTGCTGAAATTAGCAAGCACTGCCCAATTCAAGTATCCCGTAATATGTTGCAGCTCTTAACCTGGGAGAATTAATTTCAATTCGAATTAAATAGTGGATGTTAATTTTCACAGTTTTTAAATTTTTGCATTCTGTGCGGGTAAAATAATAAAATAAAAATACGAGCATATTTCTAAAAAAAACGTTAAATGAAATATGAAAAAATTGATGCAAACACGCAATTACTTTTTTGATTTCGTGGATACAAGTTTAAGTATACTTTCTAAAAGGATCGATTGAAAAATGCTGCTTTTTTCATTGCTGAATAACATATTTATTTTTTTAGGTATTAAAATTTAATACCTACAAAAATTTTACCTACATTTAATATAGCAATAAAAATAGTTTAGTTTAAGGACCTCTACACACGGACATAATACGATTTAATACATTAATTTAAATTGGTGCACGCGTGCAAAAATTTTCAGGAAAAACCTGATATAAAGTGATTGATACATTACAACACGATGTTCCAGACAATATGACCTTTTTGCCTACGCGGTGAAGAACATATTTTTAATAAAATAGAATATTATTTTATTTATTTTTGTGTTTTCAAACAAGAAATATCAAATTTTATCTTTGGGCCTCTACACACGAACATAAATCATTATTATGATCGTGTGTATTGGATAAAATTTGATATTTCTCGTTTGGAAACACAAAAATATATAAAACACAAACCTTTATTACTTAAACCTTAAATTACAAACATAAAAAGTATGTAAAAACGATTTATTTTTAAAAATATTATTCGTGATGTGAAATATAGTTACATAGTAATTGGTTAGAAGAACAATAGGATAAAGTAATAATACTTACAATGTTCAACCAGAATTTATGTGTTTGAGAGTTTGAAAACTTAAATTGTAAAAAGCTGTTGTTGTGAGATAGCATTCTAAAATCGGTTAAAATGACCCTATTCGCGTTAGGTTCAAGTCGAAATATTCTGCATTCCGTTTCATACCGGCGAAAAACCATTTAACACATTATTATTACAAATATAGGAGAAACTAGAAAATCTAATAAAAAAAACTACTGGTAGAAAATATATTGATCAGTTAATTGTTTAAGTAAAAACTTGATTGCCTAGGGGCAGTTGTTTCCTTGTCCATACCAATGAGAAATCTCAGTTTTCTGTTGTTTTCTTGTTGCTGATATGTAACTTTACAGATTGCTTTTATGACGGCAGACGATTTTCCAATTGTAACGTATGATCATAAATTATTTTCTGCAGATCTCGCAATTTCGGAGTGTCTTGTACCACACAAAAGAAATTCGATTGACCACTAGGATTTCTCGTTAAAACTTTACAAGTTTTAACAATAAGCTAGACTACATTGTCTTCAACAAAACGTTTATAAATTGCCAGACTTTACATTGTCTTTATATGCATTTAATTGGAGCAATCTCGCTTAACCCGTGCACTAATGTAGAAAAAGTCTAAACCATCATAAAAATAGATATCCAAGTTTTGATTGCTGCCGTTGGAGTAAAAAGTGAAGTAAGATTAAGCAGGGTCAAACAGAGCAAAGTTAAGCTCGATGTTAAAGTTTATGACATCTTATACAATCATCCAGGAGTATGTTTTCACAGATTAGTTTCTCTAGTAATTATAAAGAGTTGAAGAGCAAGTCAATGTTCGTTGTGCAATATAAACCACAGTAAAAAGCGCTGGCGGAAAAGGAATTCAAAACTCATCTGGGTTTAGTGCAGCAAAAAAGAAGGAACAAACAGAGATAGAACTCTTTTTATAAGTAAAACCTACAGTTCAACGTGGAATTACAACCACGTCGGAAAGCATTCTAGCAAAAGTAACAGCACATGAATACAAGATTGTGACGTACATTCGAAAGTGATGCTAAATAAAAATAAATTAATTAATTCATAAAACAAGGAAATAAAAAGCTCGGCAAGCTTAACAGTTTTAAATACGACAAAAGTTCAAATTTAAGACTGAGCGCAAGCTTTGATCTCTTTTTGTAATTAGCAATAATTCTTAAAAGGAAGCACATTTTCACTTCATTAAAGGTAAATTTGAATTTCTTGTTAATACTTTGTCTCGAAATTTTTCAATTTTACAATTTAAAAAAGTGTACTCGTTTGCAAATTTAAGTTGGTTAGTGCATTTTATAAAAATAATGTTTTTGAAGCGAAAAGTGAATGAAAATCTTTCTATTATCCGTTTATTCAAAAACGACGAAGAATGAAATAAACCTATTAAAGGAAACCACTTTGTGGTAAATCGATTTACAACTACATCGAAGTGTGCATAACCATTCAACAGATACGATATTGAAAACGGATATAACAAGTGTACCATTTTTTGTGGAAAAAAACGAAAAACAGGAAAACGAGTAGTCAGAGAATAATTAAATTTTTACAATAAGTGTTATTTTAATTTACGGTATTATTTACAAGAAATAAAACAAATTGGTTACAGACGATTGCGGAAAATTAAAAAGGATTGTGTTATTTTAATAACAAGTTATGTGATATATGCGTGGGCAGCTTGGTGCAACGTTAGACCGCTGCTACAAGTTCTCGAAAAACAAAAAATTATAAGAAACGTCCTGTTTGTTAAATTTTTCGACCAAGCCGAGACTCTCGAATGAAAGTTGATTGTTGAATTTTAATGTCTTTATGTTTTGTGAGAATTTAAAATAATACTAAAATAAATTGTTTTCTGTCTCTATTATATTATTAAACTTGGCAAATAATTAAGATCTGCATTACACATTACGTTTCTGAGATTGCAAATCCGACCGTAAAATTAAATAAATTGTAAAGTTGTAAAAGCAGTCGGAGTAAAACTTGGCGTCTCATTATGATAGAAGTAATAAACTTAAAGAAAGAATTCAACCGATTTCAATTAGTTCACCAAAGCTTATTTTTACTAATTATTTATTTAATTAAGCGTTATTGCAAAACCAACGAAAACGTAGCCTGGCACCGGCCCACCCTCGTTAGAATAAATAGTAAACAGTGAAGAGAGAATTGTTCCCAAAAATAAATTTTTTGTATTTTATAAAACGTAAGTAAAATTTATGTCACAAAATATGAAACACTCTTGGCTAAGAATATAATATAATTTCGAAATTGTCTAAAATAAATAGTAAAATCTTGCTATTTAAATAAAGTGAGATATATGTAACACACGCAGGAATAAATGGGTAACTGGGGACACATTTTCGTCCAAAAAACTGTGAAAATACATTATTATTTATTTAAAATAGCGAGAACATTTCTATCGCGGGAGCTATGCATCATTTGAATACTTCAAAGCAAAAGGTGGTAACGACGTATATTGAAAATGAAAATATCGAATAATTTTATTTAAGAAATTATGTGAACACGTCCCTACGCCAGATAAAATTGAATAATTTGTCCACAAATGTATGCGTTCTCAAAGAAAAATCAAAAAGTAAAGGTTGGTTTATGTCGAACGCCGAAGTAGCTTTTACGCCGTTGAAAAACATGAAACACAATGTTCTAGTGTTTTTAGCGGAATTTAAACCAATAAATTAACAAATTCAAAATAGTAAAAATTGTAAAATTAACGTGTTAATTTATCAAAAATACAAAGTTACACCGATATACCAGCCGAAAAAAAGTTTCAGAATTTGCGATTAGGGGTTTTATGACCAGAAACGCAAGCAAATTTGAAATTTGGCGGGTCGACGCCGTTCGAAACCGCATCGGCGTTGTAAACCAACCTTTACAAAGTAACAAGCACATGTAGCGAAGCTATTACTTTAGATTTCTTGGTTGTAAATAAAATCAAACGTTAAATTATTTTATGTTCTATAAAAGCTCTCCCACATTATTGCTTTGATTTCATCCTTGTTTTTAGATACCGTGGTTGTCAGTCGTCTTTACACAGGTTGTATAATATAATGTGAGAAATTTGAATCCTATAATCAAGTTAAAAGATTTCCTTCGCCAACACCCGTAAACCGGCCCTAACAGCATTGTTTATGTTGCTCACCTTTCCTCCTTGTCCAGGAATTTAAAAATTTTACTTCTCCAGCATTACTCGCGAGTGTGAATAATGTCACGAGACATAAACAAAGGTCAGCAATAAAATTTTAAATTTTAGGTATCAACCTATCTGTTCAACTATCCATCAAGGAAGATATGGTCTACACACGTCCTTTGAAAAGTGTTCCGCAATATATTGCTATGTACACTTCAAATTAAATTAGGGGTAGTTATTAAAACAATTGAGCTTCTAAATTTTGCCACGATGTTCGGACCTTGGGATAACAACAATTTGCATTCTAAACATTAAAATTTTGTATGGCTTAATTTATTAATGCCGTTCTTCTATGTGACATTGAAATATGTCAATCAATTTTAAAGCTCGGCGATTGGTTCATTGTAAACCAGTCCCGATTTATTGATAGATTGGTGATTGAGGACTCTATAGCTTTATAATATTATGATGTATAGATTTACAATTTATATGATATAATAGTATTTGCGTTAGAATGTTGTGCAAGAGACATGCAGGAACAGATTTCTACAAAACAAACTACATACAATAATGTAGTACTTATATACAGAAAGCCTTTTATTTATTTTCAAGAATAAATACTTATTTTCGAGTTTCCATAATTATAATACGAGTTACGGGCACTATATTACATGAAGCTTGACTGCACAATGCATACACACAGACTGACAAAACTGGAAAAATTGCAATTCCGCTTGCATGAAGTGCTATAATAAATTACCAGACCAGATAAAATCATAAGTGTCCTAAACAAATTTAAAAGTGCGGTATATAAGCTTCATTTAGAAATTGAACCATACAACGCTTGGTTTTTTCTTGTTTTGCCAGTTTGTTTTTTTGTTTTTCCTTTTCTGCCTGTACCAGATTTGTATAACGCTTCCACATGGAGTTGTATTATACAAAGTGTGATTAACGATCAAGATCCTTCTATTTTCATGATATTATCTGGAAATGTAAAATTATCGTCGAAATAAAGTTGAGTTAGTATTATTTATAACTAGCAAATTTTCCCTGCCAAGATTGCTAAAATGATGGCGCTATCCAGATTTTTTCGATAGCTCTTTACAGGGAAACAATTATACTTCTATCCAATTGAAGTCGGTACGAAACTTTTCTGTTATCTCAGTGACCACAAAACTTTGTGCCTATATTGCGATTTTGCTGTTTCATACAAAATTTCCACAAAGTTTGGAAGAAATTGTTTACTTTACATCAAAGAGCGGAAAAAGTACAAATGGAAAATTATAAACTGTCTTCTTTAATTAAGATCCCAAATTAATCAATTATAAACCGAATTAGTTAAATGTCAATAAGCAAACTTTTTGTAATGAAACTTTTCAATTTATACAGCAATCAATTTCTGATGCTATTTGGTTGGTAAATATTTAATTTTCACCAATTATACGACGACATTGAATGCGATCTGATTCCGCAATTGTTACATACCAGTTTTCCACTCTTCAAATTTAAATTAAAGACTTGTTAATTTGCTAGATTCCAAGATTTCGAATGGAAACTCGGAAAATCTACTTGTAATTTTCAATAAATCTCTCATTTTAGAAAAACCCCCGAGTTGTGACGGTAAATGTAAAAAACCATCTTCCCGCTAATAGAATTCAATGAAACGGCTAATTTAATTTGAGAACTTGAAATAAAATTGAAACTAAAAATTATTACCGAGGTAATATTTTCATTAACTTAATCCCCAAGTAGTCATCGCTCAGTTTATTCAAAATGACAAGTAAAAATAGTCCATATCTCGGGTGTACCTTCGAGACAAAGTTGTATAATAAAGGAAAATATTAGATGTGAGACGACAACTTTTCCTTTCGTTTCCGAAGCTAGAACTAATAATAAATTCTCGTAGCAATAAAATCTAAATAATGTAAGGCGATGAAAACTATGGAAATGTATTTTGCAAGTTTTATTTAAAATTTTCGGTTCAGGTTAATAGTAAAATAGTTTACTCAAAATAATACATTTGGTTAGTGGTTTACAAAACGAAATATGAACTTAGGTACAAGCCAAGTTTGAAATTCATTACCGGTTTATATTATTCCATTTAGCAACTGGAGAAACTTTACCTGAATGTATACATTTGTTTCTAAAATTAAGTGAACACGAAAAGTTGAAATTTGATTTCCATTTGCGTAAAAGAAAACTTGTGAATTTGTTATGGTTCGTTGCATTTCATAATATTTAATGCTATTTCGTATTATTGCCACAGAGGCAACCGAATTTGTAAATTTAAAAGTTAAAGCCGTTTAAGAACTAAAGGTGGTTACCAGAAACGACATTTAAGTGCAGATAGTTTCAAAAGTGTTAAGCGATCCTTAAATCGTTAAGTGCCACTAATTTCGTTTGCTCATTGCTTTAAATAAGATTTAAGGGAAACCTGAATTTTAAAATAATGTAGATGGTGCAAGCAAACCGGCACAAAACATTAAATTATTAAAAATTTTGCACAACTCATTTAAGTAGCACAGCAAAGATTTGGCAATGTCGTAACAAATAACAAACCGTAAAATACAGCTAGCCTTCAAAATTTACTACTTATCATTTTTTTTATTACCACCGTCATAAGTTAATAACTTGAAATTATAAATACTAGATTTATAATATACTTCGATAAATATTTAAGTTTGGTTTTTTTATTTTTCACCGTCACGACAAGTAGCAAATACAGACGTCACCAATCATTTGTCAGAAGCATGAAGCAACATTGTCAACTCGATTACAATCCTGCACAAGTATAGTCAACTATAGGAATTGGCGATATTTTTTCAATAATTTTTCATTTTTGTATGTAGAGAATTAACTTTTTTTGCAAAGAGACTTTTTTTATATAAAAAAGCAAGGAACAGCATCAAATAACAGCATTGAATGTCATTTATAAATTTAGAATTATACAAAAAATTTAAAAAAAACTCCAAGAGAAGACAACCTAGAGAATTGAAATATCAAGGATACATCAGTTTGCTACACATTAATTGCTTTTACTTCGGTGTTTCCCAAACTGTTCGTACGCGATCAAAACTTTATAATAGCAATCTATCGCGACTCACATAGACGTGAAGCTACAAAATAGCAGGCCAAATTAAAAAAAAAAAAAAAAAAAAAAGAATCGGCCGAAAAGTAAGCAAAACTGGTTGGAAACCGACCATTGGGTGGTAAGCCACACTTTGGAAATCACTGGTTTTCATAATTCTAAGACTTAATTGATTAAGAATAATAATCGTAAATAATACTTACATATTATAACTTAAGCAATCAAATGAATTCTGACAATAAAAACAAACTCTTCAAGCGTTTTTTAATATTTTGTTTGCAGAAAATTACTTAGAATAGTGGCGTATTCATGCGGGTTTTCCTGGGCCCCCTCATTAAGTTCTTTTTTCAAAAAGAATAATATAAATGGTTGAATGAAGTTCTAAAATGACGTTTTAAATTGAAATTTAAGATAAATTTCGATGGGTAAAAGGAAGTAAGCAGATCGAACGTTTTGCATCCATTTTCTGAATTTTTGATGAGAAAAGGATCTGCAATTGATAAAACCTAGCCACGTTTATTGGATTAGATCAACCTCTTAAAATATTATGCATCGTTTTAGAAACCTACAGTTGTTTAAATTTATGTGAATGCAGAACATAGATAAAATACTTAAAATTCAAATTTGTGGAAATTTCGAGTCTATGAGACAAATAAAATAATCAAAATGTCAGTCGGATGCTAAATTTTGTATTATTATCATAAAAATTTGAATTTGACTCGCGAGATAATAATATAAAAACTGTAGTTAAGTTTCAACCTGAAAAATTATGTGTTTACAAATCAAATCAAAGTTAGTAACGCAAAATTTACGCATTTAATTTGCTAGTCGGAAAAATTTGATTTCTAACACAAAATTATTATGTTTATCGGGACAATTATTATTTTTCAATGTAGGCGGTGTATAAAAAAAAATCTCCGCGGGCGCTTTCTGTGACGAACGAAATAAAAATATTTTTTAAATAAACCTAAAATTAATAAACATCCCTTTTCATTTCTTCCCTAGTTGATCAAATACCACGTCTAGAGTAAACCAAAAATGTTCAGCGTGAGCTTAACACATCAATTTATCACATAATGTCGCAAATGTAATTTGTTATCATGTATCTACACCCTTGCTCATAATTCACAATGCCACTGCTCTATGTTATTCGTTTACTGCACAGAATTATAAAAAATTTTGCCCGAAAAAAAATAAAGAGGGTTAATTTAAAAAAAAATAGCGCGGTAGTAAATTAAAATACTTTTATTTAGGAGAAAGGTTTGTTTGTAATTTATAAGACCAAGGAACTACTAACCACTATAATAATTGGTTATTTTCAGGTTCAACAAGCAACTAATGAGGAAATTTGTCGGCTTAATTGACTTCACCCTCATTAAACCTAAATTCGAAAGCTCGTCGATTTTATAACTTTACGTTTAAAAGTAACGCGCAGCCGACAAAAACCTAATACTCGAACATTATTTTTTCGGCCAAAAATAGCGCCAAGTAACGATTTAAAAGTTATAAAAGAATGAGGCGTCGTTCTTAAGTAAAAGCTGCAATAAATCACGAAATTTCGATAATCGATATCTTACCTGTCCACGATTGAAGAATCCGTGCTTGGAAGCGACCTCATCCGCTATCTCCTTATGTTCGTTTCCAGGAATGTGAACGGCGAAATGGTTAGAATAAATGGGACGTTCTCGTATTCGAGGTTCGGCAAATGCTTCTTGAGAAAATGCACACACGCACACGAGCAGAATACACGATAATTTCACTAAAACCATATCTAGACAAGGAGCTAATAATCGGAGTATAAAATACTTAGCGACAAAATTTTAGAAACACGCGTTTCGATCGTTCTGATCATAGATTCCACGTGCTGCGTGTCCTGAAAAGAAAAAGAAAACCAGTATTAGATAACATAGATACTGCACAACAAGAACGTGAGCTATAACAATATTGGACATCAGTTACTCTAAGTAATGCAATAACGAAAGGGTAGCTGCTTTTACCACACATTTATTAACTTACTCCTAAGCTTTATTTTATTTTCTAGACCGTGTCTAAGAATAATTGCTAAAGATACCGCAACTTCATATATATAGCACACTATTTTTACTCAATTCGCTTCAGAACAAATTTGACCTAACCTCTCGACTAGACGAACTTTTTTTTATTGGACTTCAAATTATTATTTACCTCGTTCTATCCACTATATAATAGCACGATTTAATGGATTTTGTACATAATATATTGACCACCTCCGATATTATCGATAGTGATAATTATAACTTAAGACCTCATGTTTGAATTGGTGAATTAATGTATTGCTGCTAAGCAAAGCACGAGAGCTTCGGCTTAAGTAATAAATCGTATCTACACGAGATTATGTTGTATTTACCAAGTAATATAATTGCGCAAAATATTATTATTTATATTCCAGTTTTTATTATAGAAAATTGTCAAAGTAAATTAATAAGCAAGAAATTTATTTTTGATTCGATTCGAGTACGTCGCGGCAAATAATAAACCGTATCGCTGCCGAGATTTTCATATTTTAGTAGTAAAATATGTAAAACTTAGAAAAAGTGTTATTTTAAAAGTGTAGGTAAAGAAAAACAAAAGAAAAGTCCAGAGTTCACTCAAAAGACGATTTTTCAAGTCTGTGTATTCACAAATCCTGTATGAATTGATGCAGACATTTGTAAGCCACAGTATTATTCGAATACTCTTACACAAAATTTTAAATAAAAATTCAAAAAGAAGCAACTTGAAAGCACTTTTTTTTTATTAAAAGAAGAGTGCTTTTCCCAATTAACGCTATGTTTTTATTAGCGCATTTAAAAAAAAATATTAAACACACCGAGAGACTCGAAAATTTAAATTCCGAGCACGCCGCAAAACTTACTGAATATTTTTTAAAGTTAATTTTAGATTTTTCGATTTGAAAATCACATTTACTTGATATAAAAATATGTGTGCGTGCGATGCATCGATAAGGTGAAAAAATCATGAATAACGGTCAAAAAAGTAACTTTCAAGTTAATAATTATGATTTATAATGGTTGATACGTACGTCCTGTGGGATAAATACGTAACTCCATGTTAATGAATACAAATATTCGAATATAATACGGTATAGATAAAACACAACACACCTGTCCAACTATGCACCTATTAATGATAATACATGGCCATATTGCAAAACTAAATCAAATTTGCGCCGTAACAAAATTGCATTAAATAATGAAAATAGGATTTAATTAAAACCACGACGTGATGTTGTTTAAATTAAGTGAAATAGTTGAAATTATTAAACAAATTAAAGTGAATGAAAATTTTTGCTTTAAAAGATTACTGAAATTCCAATCCCTAAAGGTGCTAATGGTGAGAAAGCGTAAACTACGTAAAATACTTAATCAACCCCAGAATCGTTCGCATAAAATTGGAAGGATGAGAAATGCTTAAAAATAAATACCCACCCTTAAAAATATATTACTATATAAAGGAATTTTAAATAGGAAATTGTTGGAAAAAAATTAAATTAGCTATCTTGAAATATTTAATTTTATAATTGAAATTGTTCATTAAGTCGTTAAAAATTAGAATACCAATTAGATTTTATTATATTAATTATACGCTAGATTTAGTTGCCGCTTATTCGAAAGCGATTTTATCCCGTAAACAAATTAGATTTAATAATTAAACTTCCGTCTGTGACGTTCCTGTCGTTTCAACCCTTTTCGATAGCAGACACGCAATAACTCAATCTTGGCGTAAATTCAATCAATAACAAACAGCCCCTGTACAATAGGTAAATGTCCAATATCTCCGCAATGACAGAGACGATATCATCTTTCATGATGTAACAAAGAAAAGCGCTGAAACGAAATAGAAAACTTAATTGGAAAAAGAATGAGATAAATTTCATACCAAATAAATCAACGTCCACTTTTGCAACTGTAAATTGAACCACTTAACTCAGCACTGACCACATCCGTCAACAAAAAAATACCATCCAGACTTAAGAGAAGTAAATATTTTTCAGACTTATAAGAGACCATTTTCTCTCCTAATAATTTTCCGCCCGAAATCGCGTTACTTGTCAATGTTTACAAAAAGTCGCTACTGTAGTGAAATGTAAACTCCAAGTGTTGGTTGAAAAAAAACCGTGAAAGTTACAGCTGAAATTGTTGACTCTTGACTCAATTGACACTGTGCTCGATCACTTAGCACAAAATAAAATATAGTTCGCACTTTGAAAACATTGATGAATGCCACGACAAAATGGATTTACACAAAAAAGTTTCAAATTCGATTAAATAATGCAGAGAGGCTTTTAAATCACAATAGCTTTTTCAAAAAAAAAGTTCTAAAATTAATAAAATATATTTCGAAAGTGCAAATGCTTGCCATCCATATTAACTTGTTCAGGGGACTATTTCACTAAACAATTTTACAACTTTTCACTTATCAAAAATTACTAAGTGCAACACAAACTAGGTGAACAATTTCCACCCTTGCATTTTTCAAACTGCAGAATTCTGAAATTTATGACGTATAAAATTTGTTCCCGGTCAAATAATTTAAAAAGGATCGTATTTTTTTGAATTTTTTCAACTAATTACTTATTTACTATAAACCATTCTGCAGGAAATTTGAAACATAACACAAATATAATGGGTTTGATTATTATTATTATGATTATTTATGAAACATTTATGTTAATAAAAGTGACAAGGGCTGTCAGATTAAATTTAATTCTATCATAAATGGGAAAAACTAAGTTTTGGAAATAATTCACTGTCAATTTAGCTATTTTTTATTAAATATTCATAGTAGCTAAATTAATAATAAAATCCTGATGGTTTACTGCAAAGCGGTACCATCATCTAGCGGCCAAAATATAAAGCTGAATGAGGTCTAATATAATTTAGTTTTTGGCTACTGGAAAATTTTGTAAATAAACAAAAATAATTCCTGTCGAATTGTTGAAATAAGGAGAAGTCTATTTGGCATACGCAAATTGTAATAAAATCACCTGGCGCCCAAACAAATAAATTGTTTTTCTATGAAAAAAATCAATGTAGTGCAAGTTGCCTACTTTATGGTGTTCAAAATATAATTAAATTTTAATTAGTTGAAATTTTACTTATTACCTACTACATAAGTAGAATGCATACATCTGCTATAAGCTTTATGTAAATTTAATCGTTGCTTTTGTCACTAAAATATTACCAACTTCTTGTACTACCGCAGCTTTTCTTTTACAAAAAGTCCTCAAATTAATGTAAAATATATGATTTTCTTTCAGATTTTCGTAAGCAATTGCGTGTTCGATTTTAACCGCCCAAATTGCTTGTTAAAAATGGTTCCACTGTTAATCCAAACGAAACGATAAATTTCATTTGAATGTAATATTTTGAAGTTTCAAATTCCAATACTGTGTAAAGAAATCAGAGAAATCTCATTCAATTTATTCCAGTTTCATGTAAACAAGATTGAGAATCTCCTTTGGGCAATTTCTAGTCATTGCGCTCATATCAAGACAAAGTGGTCGCATTTGGTCGGTTATTTGATCCAAAATTTACTTAACCCTCTAACCTTAACCTAAATTTAAACGTTTTAAGTCCCCTAAAACACCAAGGCATACATAAATATAGAGCAGCGCTGCATAGCATCACAAAAACTATGTTGTCCTACCCCAGGGTATGCTTGCAGGGAACCCCAATGTTTTCAACCCCCTATTCGCTTTTCCGAAACAACTGTTTACCTACCAATCTCACCCCTAGAGAAAAATAACTTGTAATACTCCACGTAATCATGATAAATTAATGAATTGCTATTGGTGGTTCCCCCAATAACGCAATAGTTTGGTTTAGTGAAAAATTGACAAATTAATATCATTTTATAATGTGAAAAAATCGGCCATTATAAATCATGTAAGGATGAAAAACAATAAGTAAAGTTTTTACGTCGGGAACATAACTTATTTTGTAAAAAGAAATTTATTTTACTTTTTATATCTTCACTCTTGTTTTTTTCTAGAAACTCTAATGGCTTATAAATAATAAAATCTATTTTCAGGTTTATCACATTTTTGTCATTTTGGGGTGTAATTCGAAAAGTTGTAATTCGTCATGAAATTAAATTTTATTGCAAATTTCAAATTTCGCTTTAGACTCGTAAAAGTAAGAGGAACTGAAAATACGCGAAAATTAAAATTGGGAAAATGGGAAAGGAAAGCTATAGGACCCAGCTACGACACCGATTTATTTGTACATAAACGTAAAAAACACAATAAAAACAGTTTTAAGAAAAAAATAGGATTAAACGAAAACAAGAGTTCGGTTCGATCACGATGTGGCATTAATAATTCAAGCAATTTTAATGCAGTATTGTCGAAGAAGCAAAAAACAAGAAAGTTTGTATAATAAAATAATTAGATTTAAATACAATAAAAACAAAAAATCAAGTTTTTCTTTTCTGGAAAATGTATAGTATAATTTATATGCCAATGAGGTAAGAAAACTGTTGGAAACTTTTGACATCGGTTGAATAACAAATGGTCGAAGTAAACAGATATTTCAAACTGACAAAGCCAAGATGAACTAAAAAACGAAGAAACGTTTGCGGCTAACTTTTTCAAAATCGAACGTGCTTCTTACATTCAAATCTTTACAGGTCACCTATCTGTTTTAAGATTGACACTGTGAACGACGTCAAACTTGAAAAAGCTCAGGTTTACTTTTCACTATTAGAAATTCAATTCGAGTTTTCTTAGACGTCGAAAAGCTTTGTACCTAGTTACTACAAAAAACTTGCAAAAAAGGTAAACTTGACTCGGAAATTCGAATTTATTTACCGTTAAATGTCGACTAAAATAGGCGGGCACAAGTTTGAATAGTTTCATTCAAATTAAATCTACCAAACTCGAATTTATACTTATTTCGAATCAAGCTCGGCAAATTAATGTGTCTCAATTAAAAGGAATCAAAACACTGCTGCTGATTAAGCTATTACAAAAGTTTTGCATATTTCTTTCATCACTGCAAGTTTCAATTCAACAAACGAAACGAGAAACTTAACTCAAACTTAATACAAATTTCTCGCCAAAAAATCCAGAAATATTGCACCAATTTATGATAAAAAGTGACGCTAATAAGAATGAAATAGTGACAATAAAAATGATGGATCGACATTATTTTTACAAAAATTTTATGCACCCTTCGACTAATAATATTATCGCATCATAAACTATTATGTATGCAAAATACATTTTTTATTAAAAATGTACAAAAGTGAACAATAATTCCAATAAAAATGAAAAATCGACGCTCACCTTCCCAAAAAAGTTCGAACTACCAGCTCCGGGCTTCTCTTATAGAAAGTAAATGAATTTTTGACAAACGATGGCGATGTAGACTTCTGTCCGAAACTTAAGTAAAACTAACTTAAAATAAAACGTTTAAATTTTTTAAATAATTGCATCACACCAATTCAGTGCTGTGTTTAAAAATAATAGTTATGTGAGGAACAAATTGTTGAAATAAATGGGAATCACAAATCAACCCAGCTTCTCGAAGGCAGAAAGAGTAGTATATTCGGAGGAAAATGAAACGTCAAACAATGTAATGCCAAGTCAAAAAATAAAGAGCCTCATCCGCTATATATTTTATAATGCTCGTCTATTTAATAATGAAAAAACACAAACCTATTATTAACGTTTCCACTTTTCCTAATGCAATGTTGAAAAAAATTCGTTCGTGTAGTCGAACAAAAGCTCGTTAAAGCTTTCTTATAATAGCTGTGGTGTCTCTATGTTCTTTTGGTTGCACGGAAAGTTATTTTGTTGTAATCGTATTAATGAAAATATTAAAACAATCCTTTGTACAATAAGCCACTTTAGAAAATATGTATTTTCGGAAAAGAGTCAATATCGGAGAGTCGAATTAACATCTACTGATCTGCGTACTTTCTCTAAGCTCATTTTAAATGATAGGAGATAGAAGGTCCTTTCCGATGATAGAACGGAAAACATAAAGTACACGTCAAGAATTTTAAAAGTGTATTTCCTTGACAACCATTTCAAAGGTTAAGAATTTTTCCAATAAATTCCGTTACAATTTCAAGTTTAGGGAAAGGTAATATCTATTCAAGTCCGGTACTGCACAACTAAATCTTTAATGTTTTCGCGTTTTTAGTTTTCGTCTAATGTCTCGTCCGCTATATCCTCAGATCCTTCTTCAATTCCTTCAGTTACATTTAAAAGTGTAAACTGCTACCTCCATACTTTTAACGCCAATTATGACGAACAAGATTTTTTTGAAAAAGTTTAAAAAAAAGTCAAAGATTTTCTCAAATTTCCCAGGATATTCTCCGACTTCCCTTCGTATAAAAATGAATCAAATTTTTGAGTGCAATTTATTTTAGTCATTAATTTACGTTGGGAATGTATCATTTGTTATTTACATAAACATAATTACCATATTGTTTGATCCGAATATGTGTACAGCTCCTAGTTTCAGGTTTTGGTATTCATTTTGCATACAACTATTATATTGGTTGGTGTGTATATCTCTCCCAATATACGATAGACTATACAATTTTCCTTGTATCGAGTTAAATTAATAAATGAAATTGCATCAGTGCAATGTAATGAATTTTGTTTTCTTCCTAGGTTTTATCATTTCTATGCCGTTCTATTTCTACTCGTATCAATTTTGTGTAGAAGAATTTCATGTATTTTCATAATGCAAGGATGTAATGTAATATAATACGTGACGACACAATTTTAAGTCCTCCTTTCTTGTAATGTCTTATTGTTGTCAAAGAAGTTATTACTTTACGTCAACTTAATTATTATCATTACATAATTTTATTACGGTTTTGTAATTTTTTATTTAACATTAAACTTGATGACGCAATAAGTGGCACTGGAAATGTGTCAAATTGTTGAAGCTCTTTATTAGACTAGCAGATAAGTTGGAATGGGTAATTAGTTGTTGCTTAGGTAACGGAAGCACCTCAAATCTTGTGGGACCAAAATTTGTTAAGCTTCCAGAGGAGAAATTCAATCAAGTTGTTAACAAATTGGGGTTACCTATTTTGTAGCTTCATGTTGTAGGTGTAAATTTAGTTTCCTTTATAAATGATTGTATTATTTCCCACCATAAAGCCTAGAAAATTTTAACATTATTAGTTACGTATTTCGCTAGGAAAGCCATTTCGAGTTAATTAGACTTTGTAAGAACTAATTATAGAGTTGCTGCATTTCCTGTATTTTAATAATTAAACCGCCGATTAAATGGCCGGAGGAAGAATTTAAGATCCATTTTTCAACCCCTTACGACTGCAAAACAAAGCTATTTACTCTTTGACATCTAAGCAAACCGACCAACAACATAATTAACAACATGGAAATTCTTAGAAATCCTCAAGACCTCGTTATTAAATATTTCGTCCCTAAATTAAACAAACCGCTCATTTAAAGTCAAAAATCTTGGCAAATGTTTTATGGCTAATTTACGTTACTGTGCATTATCATTTTCGTCACGAAAAATCTATTAAAAAACCAAGTCCTTGTTTACTTCCACAAATAATTATAAAACCATTTATGCATTGGAAAACCAACAGGAAGAAACGTCAATTTAAAATATTTGTTTAGTCAAAACATGAACGTTTGCATGTTTGTGCCGACGAAATTAATTTTAACCATCTTCAACCATGATTAAATTTTAGTCCTTGTCAAATTTTAAACAAATTATGTTTCGGCAATGGAAAACAATTTAAAATTCAATTTTTGCTAATTTTAAATTATTTCGATATCGACATATTATTATTATCATCGAAATAAATACAAAAAACATACAAAGCTTTTTTAATTACACGCAGTCACCTCGACGCTACGTTTCAAGTCTGCACAAAAAAAGAGAGAAATAATTTGTCGACCAAATATTATAGAAATGTATTTATAATTTTGTTTGGAGATAAAATTTATATTGAAAATATGGTTCGGAAAAGTGCTGCAGCAAAGCACAAATAAGAAATTCGACGCGAAATTTTCGTAAACCAATTTTATTTCTTTGGTAAACTTAGTAAATCAAAGTTGACCTTGTTGAAAGATGGGAAAGATCATTTATATGCGGGCTGCATTTTTGCTTGTATTTGTTCGAGATTGCGCTTCAAAAAGAATGGCGGCACGAATCTTTCTCATTTGCTGCTTTTATATTAGTAAAATGGAGTAGTATACTACAAGGCTAAATCGACTTTTGAAATTAACAAAAAAAAAGATATAATTAAAATTTATAGCAAAATAAAGTTATATTTAGCATTACGGAATTTTGTACGTGCTTCATTAAAATTCAAAGACAAGAAAATGGAACGGAAAATGCACACAAATAATTTATTTCCAAATTATTAAAAGTGATAAATCGAGCAAAGGTGATCGTGGAGATCAAGTAAGAGCCGGTGATTTGATCTAATAAAACAAAAAATCACAAAATTGCGAAAAGCTCAAAAAACGTTTACGTAATTTAACAATAAAAGCAAACAAACGGCGATTTTTTCAAACACCAATATTTTTATAGGCCGTTAAATTTTCTGCTAATTTCTTATAATTTTCGGTTTAACAAATTCAAACGCTCATTTAACATGAATGAAAAACTATTTAATTAAATTATTAAAGTTTTAATACCCTTTTATCTCAGCCTCGCAGCTTTGTGTTGCAGATAATCCGCCATTAAAAGTTTGCCAAGTTAAAAATAAAACTACAGTGCTTGTAAATACAATAACAGCATGAACGTTATTAAATTTTCAGAGCAAATGAAAAACAAAAAAACAGTTCCTCGACGTGTAATCCTAATTTTTACTTTTTAGGGATTCGAATCTAAATTAAAAGTGAAATCGATCGAAAACGTTTAAAGAACAAAGTTTTTGAAACCTCCGCCTCGGGGGGCCACGAATGTCTAATTAAGGAAACACTTACACAATCAATGAATTTAGATAGATCCCCTTTTACAATCAACTTAGCCTTAAAAATGTTATCGGTTCCACATTGTGGTGGATATAATACAGATTTCAAGCTCTAATAAATACGAATAAAAAGCAATTGTTCAATTTTTTAATAAATTTCTTCTTGGTTACTACAAAAAAAATAATTACAAATTACGGGACGAATTTTCCAGCTTCATAATAAAGTCAGCTAAATCGAGAAAAATAAATGTATTCTGCATTTAATTGTTCCAATTTACGAATATACAAGTAAACAAGAGATGAACCAAAATGTAATAATTACGATTAAACTTCAAAAAATATAATCAGCAACGAATGCCGCGTTTGTTTTTCTTAGTTAATTAAAAATTACTGCAACAATAAGCAATTGGCAGGAGGTAATGTTAAAATAATGTTGTTAATAATAATTAAAAGTTGAACTATTAGTAATGCAGGTTAGGAGCATCCAAAGCACAAAGAAGCACTTAATAGTTATAACATTGATAATGGTAGCGATAAAACTTTTTGATTTAACGACGATTGAAACATCGAATAGAAAATTATTATTGCTTTTGATGAAAGCTATGCTGGGCTAATGTACATAGTAAAAGAATAATCACGTTAATGATTTTACGTAGCAAACACGGTACGGTTGGTATCGAATAGGGGGATTAGTGCGTAATTTAGGCTTATACGGAAACAAAAAATAAACCACATTAAGAAGTACCTATTTCCCAACATTTCAAACAAAAGAAGTTCAAGCCCTTAATCTGTTTTTACAAAAATCTAACAATTTCCTACAAAAACTTGATTTATTTCTTACAATTCTCCAAAAATTTAACATTTCTATCCTAATCTGCGCACTTATTGAAAACTCAATTAGTAATTTGCTGGAAAAACCTCAACAAAACGGGTAAATAAAAAAATTTAACCGCATAAATCAGGAGGTACATTCTTTTAAAAATATACGCGCTTTTAATGCAAACGCAGAGGTCGGAAGATTTATTAGGTTTCTTTACAAAGTTACAAGTCGATTTAATTGAAATTTTATACCAACAATTTCCATTAATTGCTACAGAAAACTTAAAATCGACTTATAATTTACGGTGCTCAGGAAACAATTTTGTTGTAAAAAAAATACAACAATAAATTAAATTTAAATGACAATATTGTAAATAAATGCGAGATGTTCCACAAGAGGCGATGCAAGGGCCGGTACTATGAGCTTATCTAGCAATTATTAAGAGCTACTAAAATAATCAGAAATTAACACACGAATTTTCAATTACACGCCGTTTGAATATTGTTTCAGTTTTTACGAAGCAGTTCTAATGCAAAAACTAATTATACCACATATAATGTTTACCTATAGACGAAACAATTACAGATTTTCATTTTAAATAAAAAATTACAAAATTAGTAGGTATCGTACATAACTTACAATACTTCAAGTTGGGGTGTAAATCACACAAATTCATTTGTTATCTTGACGTCCTTAACAAATTACTGCAGGTTATTGTTTTAAACAAATGAATGAACTATAAATCATGATTGAAATTAAAAAGTTAATTGTCACAATTAAATTTTGTTTCAAGGCTTTTGCATTGCATAGTCGTCGAAGACGTCTAAAAAAGTTGGTTACATAACCAAGAAAACAGTGTCGAACGCAGGCCATCCATTTAAGGCCAATTGAAAATTTTCAAGTAGTAACAGACCTAATAATTTGATTAAATAGAGACGGAAATAGACTAAAACAATGGATTAGGCAATTTTACGACCCAAAGCTAGAGAAACGTGAACCTAAGATTAGGGTTGATATTGATTTTTCGCAACAATGAAAAGCGGAAAATTATTAAAGATGTCGATAACTAAATAAATATGCACAATATAATAAATAATTAAATTTGCCTGTCGTCATTGGTTTAAAATAAAAACAATTTTTTGGTCTCAATTTTGTTATACAAAAAAGTTAGATTTACGAGATAATTTTCAACATGATTAAGTTGGCCGATTTATGTACTAATTACGGCCTGACATTTTCCAGATACATAAATCTTCTATCAGAGATTTAATGAAAACGATATATAAAAGAGATATAAAGAATAGAAACCGTTTCAGCAAAAATCTATCACAGATATCTGATTTTAATCTGATATTTCAACGGTAAACGTAAATAATGAATACCTAGCAAAAGTAAGAATGGTAAATAAAAACTTTTAATTAAACTTTTCAATTTTTGTTGTAATTAAAAATTAACGGAGAGAAACCGCCGAAGAGGAAGAAGAAAAATTAATAAATGTATTTAAGCGAAATAAAAGTAAAGTGTTCATTAATTACACTCAATTTATTTGAACCATTATTGTCAGTTTGATAAAATCAGGATATTGATAAAACTGGTTATTTGTTTATGTATTGTTTTAATGTTGGTAATTGTACTCTCAAGTTTGTATTTTACTATTATCAATATAATTTATAATCTACGGTCATTCTGTGCTGCTTATAATTAGCATAAAGTGAACTAATAACAAAAGCAGTTAATAATAATTAATATCTACATTACAAAACATTTCGTTTAAAACTGTTTTGTCAACATGTTGCAAAATTTACTTCCTACCTCAAATTATTGTAATTCAATTATTTTAAACTAAAGTTCCATAATAAATAGTGTTCCTTGCTAATAAAACTTCCATGACAATGGCAACCTTTTGAGTTGCAAGATTTTATCGTCGGTCTAACATCAAAAGGAACTTAATAGCGAATATTTGTTATTAATCAATTCCGAAATTTTATGTAAATAGAATTACGTAAACAATAAAATTCAATCACATAAAACAATGCCTGACACTAATATACCTCGACATGCAAATAGATAAAATATTAATAGCATAATTATACCGTAATGGAATTTACATTAATATAAAAAGAATTGATCAAGAAGATGTTTAATAATAATAAAAATATAAGAATACCCAGTTCGACTTGCGTGCATTTGCTGTACTTTGATTGGCAGACCCTCAATCCACCAAAATTCTTATGATGTGACACTTGCCATACAGGTTGGAGCAAAATAAAGAAAAAACCAAGTCGATATTGCCAGAATCCAGAATATCCTTTCAAGTTGAAAGTTATTGTTAGAGTCTGATCGAGGATAATACTGTGAAATTGCACTCGGCTGCAGTAATGCAGCTCATTTTAAAAATAAATATATGCTCTCCCGGACTATTTTATTGTAAATTTATTAATTTGTATCGTTCTGATCCTATCAGATCGCTTTGATTTCTTAGGTTCCAATCAGATCAGATAAACTAACGTCTACATTATTATGGCAATGGTTCTGTGTCTGATTGAAGCTAAGGAAATTCTGGAGGACATTAAAAGTGCAGAAATCGTTTATGAGATATGAAAGAGCATACAAAAGTATGTCGTACCAATGAACTCACCACGAGGTTCGTTCAATTTAACACTACATCTTACGCGTGTCTGTATTTCCGATAGCAAAACATGATACTTCCTTTTTATTTGATCGATTGTAGTTTTCTCAATCTGTTTCATCTCGATTGTCTCAGGTGCATGTCATGCTAAAATGGAATTATGAGATTTATTAAACCCCTGTGGATGATTGCACAAAATTACGCCATTGAAATCCATCTGTTCTTGCACTTTTTCATTTTATATCCCTGCCTCACTTCTGTGATTGCATCCTTCCGATATATTTTAAACCACATTTATTTTATTATTTTATCTTTAATAAGCAGTTTCGTAATAAAAGATTTTCTTTGCAGAAAAATTGTTTAGGTTTTCTGTGGATGTCATCGTATTGTGTGATTTCCCAAATTGAATTAAATTAATCTTTACCTGTTAGAGCAGCCATCAGCAATTTTCTTGTTTGCTTCATTCTCTACCCATACTTCATTTTATCATCAAATTGTATTAACGCGGGTAGCAATTATCTTGAAATTAACACACGTGTAAATATCCGCATGTCTTATTTAAATATAATTTAATCATTTAAATTTGAACGGTAAACGTTAGATAAATTTCAAAATTTGATGTACTAAATATAAACGTTACAATTTCGTAGGCGTTCCAAACATATTTCACTTCAGAAACCCTTCATTGCTGAACTTGTGAGAGAAAGCATTACACCCATAGAGTCGCTCTTGTACGTTTTACTTGGCAAGACTTTATTTTAATTAGGCAACTTTAACTTTATTATTTGAATTATTACCAACAATAATTTTCATAATTAGCAAATTTAGTCAAAAGTACTGCACAATATTTAATGAAGTCTTGCTGAAAATTTTGGAATGGGCGACGACTCAAAAATTACAAAAACACCAGACAATATTTACGATGCAATGCGGTTTAATTGGAATATGCAGGTCAGGAAGCGTATCTATCGGACATCTATGACTTAATAATGCCTCTCATTTTTATTGCTACAAATTTCGAAGGTGTCTAGACACTCCATTAGGAATGTTTTCAGAAGTCCTGCTGTGAATTTTATTAGTTTCTACGGTAGCATTATTTAACATTACGAAGCGCCTACGGCCTCCTTTGATGATTTTTTCTACAAATTTCAAGAGCCTCCGTTATAGAAGACCTCTGCATATGTAGATTCGTAATTTTATTTATATAGGACGCCATTTGATTTTTTGCTCGAATACAAATTAAAAATTTACGGAATGAAATTATAACGATAATATGCGTTCCCAAATAGCGGAAAACAGGTTGGTATTTTAGTTTACAAAGAGTTGCCGAGTGGGTTATGTGTGTTCGCCAAGTTACTTTACTTTAAAACGCACACTTAAGTTTGCTAAACAGAATTTTGAATAAAACCTACCACATTTTCAATTAGCTTTGTAAAGAGAAATTGAATTATAATAAAATACATAGATCGTCGTGCGGATGTGAATTTATTCTAATTGATGCAACCCAGACGATATCGCAATAATAATAAAGTTATCGGCATGAAAATTATGCAAAATAAAATATCTATATAATAGAAGTATGCATAGGTACACACGAGCTTATTTTATATTTATACCGTATCGGTATTAAAGATAAATTAGATTCTAACTTGAAACTGCATTTAAATTTGCCCCGAAGCTTTATGTAATCGCTTAGCTGAGCTTCTAGCAAGAAGTCGACCTAAAAGTTGTGCAACAAATCAGTAAGTAGTTGAAAATCATTCGTGCAACTTCCAGTCATCAAAGTTTGTACATGCTACAGATTTAAGGAACTGCTCAATTTAATTTTGCTTTGCGCTACTAGTTTTGTCCTTTGGGAAACGTGGCAACAAAGTTTTTTCAATATAACTTTTGCGCTTCCAGCTTTTCGCCGGCGCGCTGCTCCATTAAGAAAAAATGATTGCTGTTTAGCATATCAAACAATTTGATAATTAAAAGTGTAATAAAAAATTTTGATTAAAAATTCATTAAACACTTCATTTATTCATGAATAAAAGTGTACTTGAACATATACTGCAGAATTATTGTGTACATACAATAATAAGCAATTTAATTTTTGCTAGTAGGTATATTAAATTTTAAGTAAACAACCCATAATCCGGTTTGAGCAGTTGTGGGGTCCAAATATTGTGACCTTCCTATCAAAAAAGAAGGTTGTAGACAGAATATACCTATTTAAGAAGAATGCAGCTTCTCCAAAAAGTTTGATAACCACTGACTGAGGGAAGAATAGCAACTAAATTTTTTCTCATTCTCAAATTTTCTTCACTTCTAAAGCAATTTTCAGAATTTCGAGGCATTCCATTGCGATACTAACTAAATTTCCTCAAATTTTCAGGGATTTCCTTAGATATTCCCTTCACTTGTATATTGGTATCTTCTCTGCCAATCCACCACGCCACTGATCGACAATTATTATACCCGCGATATAAGTGATTTGTTTCGATTATGTTTTGATTTTTTTAAATTAATGTGCAATAATTCATTTTTATAGTTTTGGTAATTTTAAATCGTGTCGTCATAATTATTAATTAAGTTTCTGAAATCTAAATTTTAGATATTTATATGTGGTCACATCCTTTACATAATTTATTTGATTTTAATGCGTAAATTACTAAATTCATTGTCATTTTAATAAATATGCCAATTAGTGGAAATATTGCGCTGATTTAAGTTTATTGTTTGTTTTCCGTTAATTTTATGGTTTAGTCATCAAATTTGCAAATTGCATTTCTTAATTTTATTTAATAACGTTATAATGGTAAGTGGTATTAAAATCGTTTAAAGTAAACATACAGTTGAACTTGAATTTTATCCAATAAAAACGACTTGCTATTCTTTTCGGTTTATTTTAAAAAGACAGAGTTTTCAAAAAAGTTTACTAAAGCAAAGTTGTAGCTCATTAATTTTGCTATCCGGTAGCAAAAGGTCCAAACCAAGTCTTTCAGAAAAGAACCAAAATAAAATACTTTAAAAAAACTCAAAATCTGTTGAATTTAGACAATAAAGGTTAGAATCTAGTTTACAGATAATTTCAGGTTCTTTAAAACGTACCCAACCGTCTGCCCTACAAAATCGATAGCTTCGGTGCTAAGGCCATTTGAAATTAGAAATATTTTATATAACTAAGCCATTTTATACATTTTCTTTAGTTAATCAACGCTAACCATCGTACATTTGCTAGAAAAACCTTTCTTCCGAATAGAGGGCTTTGGAAATTTTCCTCCCTGCTGTTTCCTCCGTCAAAACGGTGAAGCCGCTGCGAAGAAGCCGTTTTATAATTTTGTTCCGACTCAATGATATGTTGTCCAATAAATCAACGACCAAACCGCACAACTACGCAGTGAG
Organism: Cantharis lateralis; assembly: GCA_963170105.1. Lineage (NCBI taxonomy): Eukaryota > Metazoa > Arthropoda > Insecta > Coleoptera > Cantharidae > Cantharis > Cantharis lateralis. The sequence continues at coordinate 37,641,766 of OY720629.1, forward strand.
ACGAATAAAGAGCAGTTAATTTTGTATAACTAATCCATTTTGTTCTTGTCAGGGGGTAAAAGATGAATCGTTGTCTACAGGATAACTTGAATGCAGGGGGTGAATTTCATTGAATGGAGAATCCACCGTAACCTCGCCGCCCGATTGCCGCTAAGTTGATCGGTTGGGAAATAAAAATATTTTCCAATAATTATTTTGCGTGATATATTGCAAAACAATTAAAAATGAGTAACATTTATTGCAATTTTATTCTAATCGATTACAATTATTCAACCCTCTGTGTATATCAAACTGATTTATTCGTGAAATATTGAAAAACCACCAACGAAGCGAAAAGATAAAACTGAGATCCTCCTTGTGCTGGCGTTTTTTAATGCAGGATCGGCTACGTCCGCTCGCATTAATTCCAACATATCCTTTAATCGAGAAAATGCCACTTACAGTAACACTCCAATTTATATAAAAACTGTTGACATTATTTTAATATAATAGCATTTCGTAATATTTTACTCTTAACATACTGGCTACAATGAACAAAATGTTCACAACATAAACGATTTTCCTATGAAAATTGTACGTAGGTACAATCGAATCTGCAGAGGAAAAGGAAACTTGAAAATGAACAAAATAAAATTCAAAGCTCGTGCCCTTAGTTAAATAACACAAGTTTTTGATATATTTTTTTAGTTTTACCACAAACGCGCGCCTTTCATTCAGTTTATGTAATTCAAAATGTTACACAAAAAGGCGCCCTTTCAATTCAAAGCAACTGTCAAAACTTGAATGTAAGTTATTGAAAAACGTCTTTATAAATTCACAAAGGTAAACTTAAAAGAAAAATAAATCTATCTATAAAGAAAGATTAGGGATTAAATGTCCCTTTTCACGGCGCCCTTACAAGTGACAATTCGTTTCATTAATTTTTTATTACTTTACGTGTAGAGGTTACTAAATTCTCTCAACACTTCACATTTCTAAACATGTTTCATGTAAACACCGACAATGAATAAAACGAGAACAAACGTGGTCTTAGAAAATAATGTCGTTTCGAATTAAAATTTGAAAAATTTTACTTTGCATTTAAATCTGTAGTTCGCCCGGCGAGGATCCAGTCCACTTAACCATCTTGTGTTAATTTGACGCCTTTATAAATATTTTCATACAGAAACTCAACAGGAAATTATATCGACTTACACCTCAACACACGTGATAATTAATTTTAATTGTCTCGAATTAACGTAACATCCTGGGAAATGTTAAAGTTAATTAAATTACGTTTACATCTCTAATCTGACAACTACATTTACCTTAAGTAATAAGGATAGAAAGCGTCAAATAAAGTTTTGACGTGAATGATCGATGAGGTCATCACGGAAGGACCAGATTTTTAAAATTGAAATTTGTTAACATTATGTTAAAGCTTATGTTATCAAATTTGACAAACGTCAAAATAAAAACAAAAAGCACCGAGACGACCCAACCGACGTCGGTTTTACCAATTTTCAGCAACGCATAACGGGGCCGATCAAACGCGAAAATACAATTATGCAATTATACCTTGCAATCTAAATTAAGCGTTTATTTTAACGCAATTTATATCAAACAATGGTACATTTACATATCTGCAAATTATTTTCCAATAATTTACCACAGTAATATTAAATATAATTACAAGAACCGTAACATTAAGAAATCATGGCGATGTTGTTGTGTTGAGAAAAACACATACTTAAATCATGATGAAAATATATCGTGTCAAAATGGAATATTAATTTTATTTATGAGCACGGAATAGAGAAAACTAGGAAGTAATGCAAACAGTTTGATCCTGAATTTATTTTCGCGATAAATAGTCTATCTACGATCTAATTGGATACAAAAAATTTAATTTATCGAATTTTCGTGTTCGTTTTTTTAAGGTTAATAGAGCCCAGTTAACCTAAGCAGTTGCACATTATTGAACGATTAGAGAGAAAATCTGCTTTTGGGTTTTTGTTACAATCACTATCGACTAGTTTCAAATGAATTTATAATTAGTTAACGCAATTTATAAGTTTGAAAATTACAAGAAAAACAAGCCTAAGGGTTGCTGCGTAGGTGTTCAATTCGAGCAAATGTAATTATTAAATTTTATGTTTGGTTTTCTGTTCTGCAAACATTTCGATAATATATCTCGAAATTTTCAAGGTGCCAACATACTAATAAACTCTACTCCAACTTAAACATAATAACGTACAGCAACTCTTAGAAGTATGTAGAAACTGCCTGGTGCTTCCCAGACTCTTACAGAACTCCTCGGATAACGAGATCATATTTCCATGAGAACGTTTTGAGACGAGTGAATATTTCATCAAAATTCTTACAAAAGAAAACTGTGGGCGCCATGCGACAATAATTGTATAGATTTGATTGCGCGTTTTTTCTTTCGAAAATAGGCCGACTCGTCTAATGCCGAGTAGTAAACCAGATCCAAACTGATCGTCCTTTAATACTACCTAATATTTCCAATATTTGTTTTTTTAATAATTATTTCAGTTGTATAACCAAAATATATCTATCTGTCTACGAAAAAACATACATGTATAATTTATAACGACCAAATAAAGTCGTAGCTGTACAATAAATTCCAAAGTATAATTTAGAATGACCGGGCTATAGCAATTTGTTCGGAGAATATTACAGGAACGTCATTGCGACAGCTCACTGATGAAAAATTCTTCTTTCTATTATTTTTTAAACAAATTTTGATTCTAAAATAAAAATATCAAAGCTGAAAGGGATCTCTCGAGAGACAACGTTGTCACAAAATAACGAATAAGTTCAGAAAAAAATATTCAAAAAAAAAACGAAAAATTGATTATTATTTTATTTAAAAGGTTTTCTCCATTAATATTAATTATTATGTATTACGATAACCATAAAACTTTACTACGGTATAAATAATTCAAAATATAAATTACTTGAAATTTTCTTGAAAGAAAATAATCACACAAGGAAAACCCATTATAAAAGTCTAGAATCACTAATGACTATATAATTTGTGCTGGTGATTAGCGATAAAACTGTTATTTTCAAAACAATTTTTACAAGTAATATGTAAATCTCGAATTAATTTCACACTCGACAAAATAAATTGAAAATTTCCTTCCGATTTCTTCAGAGTAGTAAATATTGTCACACGAGAATTCCAATGCGATTATCCAGGACACACTTGTAAGTCAACAACACCTAGATAAATAACACGACTCAATTTTTTAGCACTCGAAAGCTTGAGAAAATCCCGAATTTAAAAAAAGTTAATAAAATATTAACGACCGTAAACTATTAGAGCAAAAACATAATTTAAGTTTAAAAAAAAACAAACACGCACCCCCGAGTTACATAATATGGCTTCGTTGTCGTGATTCCGTTAAGTTTTTTCTTTTTCGTGAAATTTCCACAATAAGATAAATTACATCAACTTTTGTATTACATTAAGCATGCAAATCGACAAGTTTATGTATTACATTTGAGTTTAATGTTTCGGTATGTCTTATTAATCACGAATAACTAATAAAAGGTCAAATTGCTCACGATTTTTTAAAGAGAAAAAAAGGCGAATAAATTATTATCCAACTTCGGAATTGTTTATTAAAACAAAAGAATAAACCCAACTTGCGCCGAAGTTTTAAATCAAAATTACAAAACAAAAGATGTCTTCTCGAAGTAATTTTGCTGGCAAATATGCAATCCAATATGATCATCCACATCCATCATTCTTAATCATAATCAGACCCCAGTAGTATAATTTATCTCTGTCACAATACTAATAATTTAAATCCTATCCAGAAATAATTCAAAAATTAATTAACGATAATGGCGCTGCAAAGTTGCTCTCAATTTGATAATTTTTCACCACCGCACAGTACACTACCACCTAGAGAATGATAAAAAGACTATACAACCCTCATACGAGTGCTTATAAAAAGCAACGTAAAAGAAGCCAAAACTCCCAAATTAAAAAGTAATTGGGAGTTAGACCAAGTATAATACTCGAGAGTATTGTAACACATTAAATCGTAAAAACGGCAAAAAGTGCTTGCAAAGTATTCCCATAGGAAAACTCCTACAAGACTTTATGCACGGTTATTCTTAATGGCATGCATAAAAAATTAATGAAAACATACTTAACTCCCCAACTTAGAAATTATCAACTTAAAACCAGGAGTAAACAAAATTACGATTTTCAAGTCAAAAAAGAAAACCCCTATCAATAATCTACTACAAATAATGCAACTTGGGTGAAGTTCTAGACAAATAAACCCGCTCTAACAAAATCAATCAACTTTTATAAACCGCGTTAGTGTTATTTATTGCTGTTTAACTATTCGCATAACTTCGTGTTCTTCTAGTATTTGCAACAATCCATTGCTAAAATTTAAAAATTAAATAAATCCTCTGGACATATCTTCGACTGGTAAGCTCGCGAGGAAATCGTAAAATGTAGTATATGCCGATTGGATTAGGGCAGTTCAAACTGGGATTTAAAAGTGGAAAAAGGTTGAATTTGTAAATTTTTAAAATTTTCACAAACACGATTTGGTATTTTTACATTTTCCACCACCATTCTGGAAATATTCCAAACAAAAAGATAATACTGTTACATTATAATATGTATATTCAAAATGTTCACTCCCCAACTGATTTTATTTCGGTAAAACCATTTAGGATTCTTTTTAAGGTAAGTTGGTAATATGCACTTGTTGATCCAAATCTTGGAAATAATTCTTAGCCAGGAAGGAAGCTTAGTTCGCAAGGGTCGAAATTTGTTTGCCCTGTTATTTTAAAATTCTTTAAACTCGACAAATTTTAATCAAGAAGGAACATTTATTCCTTTCACTTCTCTTTCAGCTACTTTTACAAAACGTTATCAGCGCAGCTATATAAATTTGTATTGAGGGAACGCAATTACCCGTTCCCGAGTTAAAATGTCAGAAAATTCAACATGCTTTTAGAGAATCACATAGTAGCTGAAAAATAAAAGGGAATAAATATGTTTAATATTGAATATAGAATATGTTAGCAAAAATTTATAGTGGTAGTTTGGAAAATGTTAATAAGGACCACAAACTACCGTTCATTCCATCATTAGGCGTTTAGGAAAACCCTGAAAAACAAAATAAAAATTCTTTTCTACAGCTAAAAGCAATATTAATTTAGCAACAATAAACAAAAAAGAAGAAGTAAATTTACAAATGGGAGTCTGGAAAATCGGCTTTAAGCTTTAACTGGCAAACTACACTTGGTTGGTAATATATTGGAAATTTCTTTGTTTATTGATATTGGTTAGTTGGAATTGTGTAGAGCTTGGCTATTGTCAAGAGATTGCTTGCAGACTGAAATTATCTGTAAACACGTGTATGAACCACATAACTTCAATAATAATAGATATATCTATAAATGCTCCATTTCCCTCAATGGTATCGACAACTGCATTGTTTACATTATCTGCAAAGATCTCAAAATTGAATAATTTATGGAAATTACTTATCTGAAAGCTTATATTATCATAAATTATCGTAAAATACCTTAACAGATTACAATTTACAAACTGTTAGGAATAGTTAAGCCGTTGACTTACCGAACGGCCGACGAGTTTTAAAGGAAATTTTTAAATGTTGTATGTATCAAAGAAAACTGTTCACTTCAATTTATTTCTCTTCGGCGGATTAAATCTCTGGAAAAATAATTTTAATCCTCAATTTGGCAAATTTTTAAACCCGATTTAAAATTCATAATGCAACTTTGCCGAAGTAAAATTTATTAAGAATAAGAACAACGAAACCGTCACTTATTGAATATTTTAAGTAAATTATTTTTACATTTTCTAAACGTGACTAGAAAATTTTTAAAGGAATAAAATAGAAAAATAAAACTACTCAATGAGCCAATATTAAATTTAAACGAGAACAAAATTATATGTTATTGAAAAAAAAATGAATAATAATTTATCTTGACGGAATGAGGAATAACGCAATTAAAATAATAACAACAACAAAAGTTCTATTAATTTCACGCATTATCAAATTAGTGTAATAAATGTGTAACGGAGATTGATAACAATTTAAACATTAATATATCAATTAAGCAACAATTAATCACAATTGCTTGCTAGTTCACTTCGCAATATGAGCGATAACTCTTGAATTGGCCATATCAATCTAAAGCAGTGGCATCGAAACTATTAAAACTAAAAAATTAAGCGTGAATTACACAGGGCCAAGTAAGGGACCTTGAGTTACGCGGCTAATCCCGTCATATCCTCAGTGAATTTTATTTTGCTAAATTAACACAATCTGGACCAATCCGGTTTACATCTATAAAAATTACAGGGTACTCGATAATCAGATACAAAAACGACATAAAGATGTTCTGCTTTTGATATTAGAGAAAACCGACATTTCTTTTCAGAAAATGCATGGAAATAAAATCCTACGCGAGTCAGTCAGCTATTGAATATCACTTTTGGTTGTCCTAAATCGATTGCAGATACCCAAACAAAATTTTATACATCTCAAAGGTTTTATTATATTGAGATAATTACACTTTCGTTTCATTCGTCACCGTCACATTTTGTAACTGAACGTAACATAAAAGGTATGGTGTAGGAAAAGAAGTACTTATTTTATTAAATATTTTTTAAATCTCATTTCTATTGCAGATATGTATAATACACGAAGTACAACAGTATTAAATGAATCGATTAGGTCAAAGTCGGAATATAAACTAAACGACCGTACGATTCACTGCATAGGTCAATATCTAGCTTATACTATCACATGAATTATTTGCATATAATAAATTAATCATGCAATCTGTACAACAAAAACTTGACACTGTTATAAAAAGTAACTTTGTTTGTCCAAAAATATTTACTGTTCATTAAATTCACGAACCTTGGTTTATTTTAATGAAAAAGTTTAATTAAGCAATCCACCCTGTACACATTAGCCGATGTGATGCGACCATCAAATTGAATTAATTTTAAGTTCAATCAAACGGAAATTTAATTTGTTTATTTATTTATTATTTACATACTATATAGATTTTACGCATTTCTATTTGAGGTATAAAATACGCAATTATTTAATATATCCTGTAAAAAGCATGACGTTCAAAAAAATGAAAATCACATTGCCAAAGGCATACAAAATTATTAACTCACTCGCGCTGAAAAACTTTATTGAAAAAAATCTAAAAACAGGAATTGTAATAAATTGAAATGACAAAATGTTTAAAATACTCAAAATAGTAAACTAAACTTTATGCAACTCTGCTAAACAGTTTCGTGCCGAATGAAATTCTTGACCTCAAAGGTTGAAACATTCGAGTTACTTAAAAATGAATGAAATTGAATGTGCTTACAAGAAGATTAATTACATCGATAAAATATAAGTGGGGCCTTTTATTCGCAATACTAATACTTCATTCCAGATCCATTTTCGTGTACATGAACCAACGATGATCAAAAATTATCAATTATTAATCGTGGCTTTAACATAAACTCAACGTTTATACAAACAAGTTTGCTTAAAACCTGGAAAATTTTCAAGATAACGAGAATCTGAAAAAGTATATTGACTATATTGATTTATTTCGTTGGTTGTTAAAATACACAAGTCTTCAAATTTTATATTTTATTGCGAAATTATACAAGGGTAGCTTAAAAACTCCAAGGACGCCTAAAATATTTTTGTCGGCAGGAGAAAACCTTCGATTGGTTAGGTTGTGTGGAGTAAGCTCTTTAGCGATCAGACCAATTTTCTGCTGACAAATTAACTCTAAAGTTAAAACAGTTACAGTTGAAAGCAAGGTTGCTCCAATTCCTGAAATGACTACAATAATTTGCTAAACTTCCAACGTTTGAATTATCAAGGGTAGTCGAGCTATTGTCAAGTTGTTTCGTGTTTTGAAGAGTTGCGAATGACAAGTTGGATGTTTTTGATTTAAATTTCTTCTGTATTAAACACCAACCCAACAACTCCAGCTCTTTGTGGTTATAGTTTAAAAAATAATTATCTGTGGAAATGGTTTTTCACTCTTTAGAAGTTACTCTTCTTAAGTTTAATTAGTAAAATTTCAAACTTGAGGTATGACCAATTTTGTTTTTGTCTTTCTTTCTCTTGTATGTTGTTAACTTTACTTGGCGCTCAATCAGCCCAGTTGTTTGCCACAATTGTCTAAATGGCAGAAAAGCCAAGAGATTGTGCCGTTTGTGGTAGGCAAATAATAGAAAAGCTCCGATATTGCTTATAATAATTTATTATATCTCCTTGCCATAATAAAAATATATTGTTCATAATCACTTAATTTATTTTGGTATGAATTTTATTATATTTGTAATGTGCTAATATTTTACTGTTAATTAAAGAAAACCTATTTGGGTTTTAACAAAATTCCTGTGTATTCCTGTGTAAACGAGTGGCAGTCGATAAAAAAAAGGAGTTCGTCCACACCACACCCCATTAATCACAAATCCTTAAATACCAATTAAATTTATGTAGGTAGGGCACAAGGTGATTTACTCTAACAATCAAACAAATACCTAACCTTTCATTACACCTAGACAAACCGACCGCCTAATCTAAATCCTAACGTCAAAGCGACATAAAATGGAAAGACGATAAAATTCGTGCCTAGCTTACACAACGACGCCAATTTTCAAATCCGGCAAACATTTTTAAAATAAAACGTAAAATTTTACAAGCAAGCAAATGATTACAAATATACAAGATGAATGAAACTTTGTGGATCCAAATGAAATGAAATAAAAAGTGCCTAACCTTGTTTGTTGTATTATTTCATCCCACTTAATTAAATAATACAAAAACGTCGATAGCACTTATCGAGTTAATGCCAAAAAACTGTATAAAAGCGTAATTAACCCGTTAGCAGTAAAATTAAACAAAAAATTACCACAAACCAATAATATCCGTTTAATTAAAATTATCGATTTTGAGAATTACTTTTTTATTGTTGCAAATATTATAATAAATTCAGCGAAAATTATGCAATATTTAATAAAAACAACATGAAATAATTACAAATTTAATGTTGCTTCGTGCTTTGTTTCTTTTAAAAGTGTAAAAAAATTTCCGGTTTTGGATATGAAAATCATAATAATTATTATATTATATGAATGACGTTACATCACCGCAATGCACGGGGTTACCAATTTGCGAGTGTTACTGTTTGTTTCTGACAGGAATAATCAACCCAACTTAGGAATATTTATTGGACTATGGTTATTCGATACAAAATTGGGCTGAACGTCACTAACGCAAGTGAATAACATAACAATGTTATTACGCAAATTATATTCAGCTTTGTAAAGCTCAATTCTGTTTCAGCTAGACGTCGTCGATTGGATGTATGTACTTTGTCAGAAAAATAGGTGCGAAAAAACCAAACAGCTTCAAATAAATAGTTACGATTTCTAATAACCCAAAGTAGAAAGTATATTATAAATCATTGTAATCCAAAATTCGAAAACCATAATGGGTGGTATTTTACTCATACACAGCTAGTTCATGGTAGTTCAACCTCTAATGAAATTCAAACAATGCAATTTCCCTTGATAATTGCTAAACACTACATTTTCTAACAAACACACACCAAAGCACTTTGAAGTGCGAATTCTAACAAAATGTTAACGTTATAACTATCATAATTAATTAACGAAATTCGCATTAATGTAGTAGGTATCTTAAAGCGAATATGGAAATTAATTAGGTGGGTACCTAATGTTTACACAAAAAAAGTGAAAATTTTTCTAAATGCATAAATTAGCACGCGGAATGAGTAGACACGAAGATGTTGTATAAATTATAAAATTTAAACATTTCCTGCATTCAACGTCAACATGAGCCCACCCCAGGGAGTGATCAACGCATTCGCTTTATAGACTATACTATACATCTGAAGTTCAAACCCCAAACGGGAACTGATTTTTTCTTTATAAGACACTTACGCCCCTCCCCTACTGAAGTAGCCCAAAAATTTGTTATGTCAGCAAGTTTGTTTGCACATCGGAGGATCGCCAAGATTTAACAGTGAAATTTAAACATTTAATTTTTCCGGATGTCGGATAACCCAATTGGATTGGAATAATAATAAAAATAACTATGAAAAAACTGTGACAGTTATTAATAAAGCTAATAGGAACGATAAAATTTGACTTAAAAATAAAGCCCGCCGAAATGGGGGAACTTCTGGCAAGAAACGGAATAATTCTTCCTTTACTAAATATTCTCGTACCTCAGTTACTTTCTATTTTGTGTATATCAACCCTTTGAAATGTAAATACGTAGCATTATTAGCATTTGATGATGCCTTCCAGAAGTTCTCTTAAATTATTTCAAAAGACTATAAAATTTATAAAATTAATGCAGGAGAACAATTCTTAGCAAGTTTCGCCGACTATAAAATTTTGTAAAATAAAAGCAACGAAATCTGTAAAATAAAATTGAAAATAATAAAACTCCAGACGTTATTCTTTCAATTTTAATTAAATTTTTTCCAACTTAACGAGCTAAATATATTTCACATTTTCTTCGGCTTTTCTACATCTTATCAACAACAATGAAAAAAAATTGTCGGTTCCATTTACCTCAAAAAAATTTTATGTGCGTAAAAATGTAACGAGGAAAGTGCGTCGTAAGATATTTACACGAAATTATGTTTATTACAGAAAAGAGAAATTTTGCACGTTTAGAAAATTGCCCAATTCGGACTAGGGGATTTCTCGAAGCTGCTCTGCTTTTATAAAAGTAAGATTCATTTTTCGAGCGAATCAAGATAAATGTATCCATTTTTGGCAAAGGTACGGTAGGGAAAACTTATAGAAAATTTACGACAGTCTCTTCGTTACGTTTTACATCCAAAATAAGAGAGAAGACAGATATGATAGTTAACCGCTATACTTCTTTGAAAATGTGTTTGAGCTGAAATGAAGATACATTTATAAGAACCCACATCTAAGAACAATTTACATCTGCCAATGTTGATTTATGCAAACGCGCATTTGCATCAAACTTCGCTTAATTCAAAATCGCTAAATTATTAGTCGTCGTATAATATTCAAAAAATAGAATTCGACAACTTTATAAAGGGACACACTTCATATTCCGTATACACATTTTACAGTTTTTAAACTTCATGATAAACGACGTCAAGTATCCTGCCAGAGTCTATACGATTATAAAAAGTTTCTTATGATAAAAAAGTCGCTAGTCGTACGTCATCAAGTATAGAGCCCGAGATGATTAATTGTGTATACGAATGTAATTTGCGCGGTTATTCGAAAGCACTTAAGCATTAAAACTTTGATTACGAGGTTTTGTCATGAATTTATATCTCCCTTAAGATGAGGAACTCTTAAACTTTTCCAAAATTAAACAACAAATGGAAAAACTTCCTACGAGAAACACCACCTTTCCTCATTTTTTAATTATGATTTACCGCAGGTAACTCCAAACGACAGCTTGGAGCAAATTGAACCATTGCAATATTTCAGAAAAAACAAAAAAATGCACAACTGTTGGTATGAGAATTTCTATTAATTTTCAAATTGCTATAAATGCAAATTCTCGCGTTCTAATCTGAGCCTCTGGCTGCCTTGTTGCATTCTACATTCGCAACATCAGTCTGCGATTTACGAGAAAGGCAAAGATGAAAACATCACACAAATACCCTTAGGAAGATAACAATGTGATTGCGACGGGTATGTCAAGACGGCGAGATTGAATGAGAAGAAATCCATGCACCTTCACTTCTGCACCAGATTAACCGACACGACCAATTGGGGACTCGCGTCAGTTTTTCAGGGAACTTTCAATCCGGATAAATAATTTTGTTTGTTTCTTCTTTTCTATTTGTAAAATCTGAAGTACAAAGTTGATATTTTGTAATTACCCGGTGACTATTTCGGCTGAATCATAGGTTGGTTGTTATCAGAGCTCTTACTACATATCGAGATTGCAAAGTATGTTTGATTTATTGTAAAATAATAATTTCATTTTTCAGTCTCAATCTCCCATCTCACATTTCCGCCTGTTTTGATGGATCCAACTCATGGGCAATTTCCATTAGCATCTCCGATTAGCAGTCTTACTGTGCAAATAATTTACAAGTTCGTCAGTATATCCGATGTGCCATAGCAGTAGTTTAGTTTAATAACTGTAAATTCCAGCAACTACAATGAATTGTTTTAATAATTCAATTTCAACAGTATCCAACTAACGGAGATGTGACAACTTGAAATACTTAAAATAATCCGGCCGTCTCCAAAGGGTGAATGTGAGACCCAACTCAAAACTTTCTTTCCATTGCTTGTGGAGAAAGCTGCTAATATATAAATCACAACTATAATGCAGTCCAGTTGCTTATGAAGAAAAAGCCGATGATGGTTTGCTGGCAATTTGAAATGCTAATTCATGCCGCAAATGACAATGCCATGCAATTTTATTAACTTAGCTTAACAAGCACCTAACTTAAAACACAATTAAAATTTCTTCAATGTTATAAAGAATTCCTTTCCAATAACATATTTCCTGTTGTCTGGCTTATTCGCGCCATGGTATTAACCAGTGCTAATTGGTTCTGTCGTGCAAATTATGTATAAAAAAATTAAGTGAGATAACCGAAACCCTCGACCACGTCTTGGTAAGCTAGATCGAAGTGTAGACGTTCGAGATTATCGTCTTTTGAAAATTTCATTATTTTAACATTTTATGTTACGTTAGGTTAACAAAAAGTAAATATGTCAAAATTTTAAACATCTTTCAAGATATTACTTCGCCAGCACCGATAGAAAACCAATTTTCACTAAACTGCTTAGTTTTCACTTTAGGTGTGCTCAAGAAATAAGAAAAGTAACAGATGACGCTTTACTGAGGTCACATAAAAATAACCATTAAGCCACTTGGAAAGCAAACTAATAAAGCGATAGAGTAATGCAAAAACTAGGATCCGAATGCAGGAAAAAAGTTTTAGTTTCCTTCACGTACACTCGACATGATATTTGGGTCAGGATAAACTCTTGAAAAGTTACAGGAGATGTTCAACAAAGTTCAGATTAAAAAATGAAAAATGATGAACCGAGTAGGTAATAGATAACAAAATTTAATAAAGCTCGTTGAAAAAATTACCTAAAATTAAATGAAAGCAATGGTTACAGCAAAAATCCACTCGAAATTTAATGTGTAAGATGAAAATGCCCGTATCAATAGCTCAAAGCTTCCGGGACAGTTTCGTGGACACTTGAAAATCTAATCGGGAATTTTAGAAAACGTATGAAGAACAGGGACAAAATTTTGGAGGATGACACCGCTTAAAATATTTCCTTATAAAGGCTTTCTCGGTTTGACAAAATACGATACGTGCTCAAATTCGCGAGTGCACTCGAGAAGTAACAAAATGAAACTTGAAAAGCGTTCATTTCAACAAGATCCTATCAGTTTCCGTTACCGACAGATAAATTCATTCAAGATACGGTTACAGTAATCCACAATAATCGGAAACTCGTGGAAAGCCGTTGAATGCAAAGGTTACGAGGTGATGTACTTCAACGGGGATATTTTATAAATTCAAGTGAATTTTTTATACCACTTGATCACGTGACCGTATAAAATTGTTCCCATTAAACGTATAAACGTGAATTTATATTTTGAGTGGTAAAAAATTAGAACGTCAGGATGAAAATGTTCCGATAAAAAATTCAAACCGAGCGGAATTTAAAGAATTCCTAATCAAAGAAACGAATCAAATATTTAACGCCGTGTAAATATTACAGCGACGTTATGGTAAACGAAAGGTGCATGCATGCACACATCCTTTATCCTTGACGTGATGCTAAAACGAAACCGGTAAATCGCGTATTGTTAGAAATATTTTGGGTTTAAGTGAACCACATTTATCAAATCAAAAATACGCGGGAGTGTTTATTTTATTATTTATTCTTGTTTGCATTGATTTTGCACAAAATTAATTTAAGGCGATAATAATTCAGTAGTATGCTTGCAATTTGAAACTAAATACAATGGTGCAGCCCAAATGAATTTCGAGCTAATGTGCGCATTCATAATACAGCATTACAATTTATATCCGCATTTCTACGCTTGACTTTGCGTTTTATAAATGCATTTCCTCAAACCCCACAAAGGGAAATAAGATAAGTTACACTTCCTTCCACCCTTCAACTTTAAATGTATGTACCTTTATGTTTTCCTGCTGTTTGTTAATATACTCGTTTAAGTGGCTCTTGTATAATAATACACATCATTTACATGGAACCAAAACGATAAGGGAAATTGAATATATTAGTTAGGAATTCTAATTTTTACATATTACGTAGTATAAATTACAGAGTTCAGAGAAATGGGTCACTAGACCAACAGATACATGAAGTAAGCATAAATCTATGAGTTAACTTCGGTGGAAAAGTGCATTCAATTTAGAAAATTACATCAAATATTTTAGTACGAACGAATAGTTTGAAATTCTTATGATTAACATGTGAACTACGTTGCACAATAATTGTGTAATTATTAGCCAAGTTAGGCAAGCAAATGCCCGTACTTACTGCAGTCGATACTTCGCTGGATCTCACACTTCAAACGACTGAAGTATGAAACAGATCAATCAAAATAATTAATAGTCACACTTAAGTATTACTCGAGCAAAATATCGACTCTAAGTACGGAATTTATTTGACTTAGTTGTCCCACCCCCAAACAAGGAAAACCGTCTAACCATGTTATATAATGCTTTTGCAAACTATCCATCTGAGGAAACAAAGTGTACCAAACGTGTTGGCTGCCAATTATTAACTAGCAAGTTCTTACTACTAAATTTCTGTTCTAATTATTTTCAAAATTAATTGCTAAATAAATGAAGTTTGGTTTAGTTTGAAAAGTTATCAACTTGCAATAAATAATAAAACAGTGACAATTGATTGGTAAACAACATTGTTAACTAACAAGATCAACGCGAATAGCAGTTTCTGCTGACAACATTTTCATAAGGAAATTTCATAATACATATTAAGTTTTCAAGTAGCTTTAGTTAAAGTTAAAATGAACTTCTATTGGTTAATTTCTTCAAACAAGCTAATGCAAATCTTTGCTTATATTAATTTTCAAGTCAACTTTAAAACTAAAGTGACTGAACACTAAATTTGAGAAAATGCTTCAATTTAAAATAAAGTGTATTTGAAAAGTTTCAAGTCATTTAAAAATCACTGAATTAGAAGAGAATTGAAAAATTGGAAAACAAAAAACAACCTCGTTCTAGAGGATTTTCTGAATAATTAAGAATAAATTAGGTAAAGATAGGGGGAAAAACTAATAAAAGGGCTTCTTTATATTTACCCTTTGGTTTAACAACGTAAATAAAAAATTAGAGACATAAATTTAAAGAGAAAGCCAAAATTAGTATTTAATTAATAGCGGCTTAACCAGTGGCAAGTGCGTCAAAATATTTAAAAATATAACAAATTAATGGTCACCCCATAAGCTTTCAAAGCATGTTGTGGTTATTGGGAAACTTGTTTGGGATAGCCTGGAAAATTTTGTCGTGCTACAATGTGTTATACAAGTTTAATTACTAATGACTGAACAACACCTTTTCGGCTAACATATTAGGTAAAGTGACACAAACAAACCTGAACGTGGACATTGCCTGTGGCAATTCCCGAACAAGTTAACACGTCCATTTTATGTTTACAAATAGACCAACTATGAAATTCAGTTCACGCATTGGTTTTGTATTTCCTATTCCACACACGTATAATAATACCTACTTCGACTTACCAAACTTGCCGCATCATCGCTACGTTTTTCTTACAAACAACGGAAATTAAAGATGGGTATTGAAACTTACCTGAAACAAAAATAAAAAAATTAGCGACCCCGAAAAATTAAAAGTGGATTAGGCGGAGCTGCTCGGAGAAATTGTGCAAATTTTCTCACGAACGTCCGACAGTCCTGCAGGATGAAGTGGGATTACACTTTATCCGATGGGTCAGTTTAACTGAACTTCGTTCGTGTATCAATAAACCAGTCCTTAGCTGGAAATTGCTTGAAATAAAGTTTTAATGGGATGCACATTAAATGTGGGCAATGGAAAAGCTCCAACTACTACTTTGAAACTATTCCAACTTCGTAAAGTAAAAATTTACAATAACAAAACCTAATTGAGTTCCTTGGAAACATTTTCTGGAACGATAAAATTTCCAATAGGAATATTCAGAAAAATTTTCCTCGAAAATTCGACATATTACATTATTTTAACAAAAACGTAACCGTTGCAATCACCTGCGAATGTTATGGATATAGCTTACGGTTGCGGAAATACGAGAAAAACAATGTAATAGAACAGATCCTACATAAAAACCCCCAACAGGCTCAGAAAAGCGCACACACCTTCTTTTCCAGTTTCATTCAAGCAAAAGAAACTCGAGTCTCATTTAAAAAAAATAGAGCAGAAAATCTCAAAACCGAGAACAATCTCGTTTTGTTTTTTTTTCAAAGCTTATCGTTACACGAAATTAAAAAAAAAATACATTATATGAATAATTTAACCATAAAATATTTGAGGAGAATGTACCACAAAACAGGAACCTTGACAAGCTCGACAATTTACTCATTTTTGTAACGAAACTGGCCTCGAATGGTGCAAAAAAGTTCTAATTGTCAATTCAAATCTATAATTGATCCTTTTCAAGTCCGTTTTTAAATAAAACAAGCAAATTAATTAGTTATAAAAATGAAAGTGGTAATTGCAAAATTATTATCTTTATATGAAATGTTAATTAAAAATACTTTTAAACCCACTGATTAATTGAAACCGGCATTCTTTTTTATCGATTCATATCCAGCAGTTCACGTGTTTGTTTACGTTAACCACTTTCGTCAGTTTCAAAGTATAATAACCTTCAGGTGTGCACTTGAGCACAAACGCAGCCGTCACCTGCAAGGAAATTCCATTTTAAGGAAAGCAAACCATTCCCGAGCGAAAAATCCCAAAATAGAAACGTTTACAATTCAAAACCGAATAATTTACTTAGAGGGTTGTTATTGTCATGGAAGAAGAATAACAAAATTATAATAAAATATATTCGGAAGAAATTTGGAAACTACCAATTTTTCTTGCGAAACCATCACAATAGTTCTGCAAACTTTTCCTGATGGCAATAATCTGCAACTTGAGCGAAAACCGCGACAAATTGCCCCTGTCAAATGCAACTCACATTTTATCAGCGATTTTTCTGCAAGAAACTTTGCTGACTGCAACCATAAACGGTTTATAAAATAGTCGCTATTGTAGAACGTATAATAATTCTATGACGACTTTAGCCGCAGACGTCCGTTCGGCAAAAAGAAGCAAAAAACTCGACGAAAATTATTCAAAGTGGATAATAAAATACAGAGAACTATTTTGCCCTGTGTTATTATTATTCCGTCGATCATAACGATTATGCAACTTGTAATTTATATCGGAAAAATCTCACATGTGAAGTAATAATATGCATGCAAAGTTTCGAAAGTGAAGAAAGTGATCTAACAATAAGTATAGCTGTAATTACACACAAGTTTGTGATGCATAACAGCTCTTACGCAGACTAAACACTAAACAATACACCTATCTGTGGTATAAATAATTATCGAATCGGAATAAAACGATTTATTTCGTTAGGTAACACAGCCTTCTAGCCCCACAGGAGAGTTTCATAGCTTTACGTATCCCTCCCGTCAAGCAAATGAAGAATCGGGCACTTTATTGTCAGCAGTTGATCGCGTTAACTACTAGGCCAATGACAGTTTCTTCGACCGGATTGGGGTTACTAAGCTCAAACGATGGTTATAAGAAAGTATGATTTCTTTTCTTCTTAATACACCTTCTAAAATTTCATTTCAAATCGATAGCTTTAGGCTGTTGTTTTCAAAAATTTGCTTAACCTTTTTCGCTAAAAGATAATAATGTACAAAAAAATCGTAGAGACAACTTGGTTGGGAATTTAAAATTCTAGTTTCAGGTGCAAAAAACAATAAAAATATGCTTTCACAAAATTTAATGGAAATATTAGAGCGCAAGTATTTGTCGAGTAATTGTGCGGAAACGCAGTTAACTTTCGACCATCGTGAAGATTATACAGCAGAAGAAGCGCAGATTACACAATTCGAGAGCTTCCATGTGTATCTGTCAGATTGTATATTGGTCCTTCCGTAATTTTCTACTTTTATTATAAAACAATTATTCACTTCTTTTTAGTTTTAACTGCATTAACTGGCGCCCATCACAACTACAGCAATTTTCTTATTTAACTGATCGACAACTTCTGAGTGTTACAAGACAGCATTTTAGGAACATACAATTTTTTTTGAACTGATGGCTCTGCTATCGCGTACAGTAACATCTACGAACAATAAAAAAAAATATTGTGCTATAAATTCGTTGACATTGCGAATGATTTCATTATTCGATCTGCGCGAGGCTTTAAATATTTCTTTATCGAAAGATCGGACACCGAATCAAAATTTAAATGGCATTAAATTTAAATTTTCACGTGGCGATAAAATTTATTTCCATTTACATCTTGATTAACCCTTGTTTTGACAAAAAATAAATACAGATTGTTTCAGCAAAATAATTTTCCGTGAATATTCATGTTTCCCCGTTTGCTCTTTTTAAGCAAATCGCAAAGAAAATCTCCTGTGGGATTACAAGTGTTAACTATTCTTGTATTAATTTAAGTGCACAACATTCAATTAACGAGAGCGACATTCGCATTCTAGATAATTATAATCCTTTCGTTCCAAGTCATAAAAAGTTATTAAATGGAAGATAAAATGAATGGAATATTTCTGATACAATGCCATCTAATTACCGACGCTGATAACTTAGTATTGTTTAGCCAGCAAAAAATTTTATTTCGAGCATTCGCCACTTCCGAAAGAAGAAGGAAAGTATTAGTAATTGTTATAAACCATATATTTCCTCGCTGTCATTTGTATGTCGACTGCAAAAATAAATCCGACTACGTCCAGTAATAAAAGATCAAAGATAATGCACGACTCCTTGCGTACAGGCAGAGATGAACTAATATCTGCAAAGATCGTTAGACATTTCTTTGTCACTATACATGAACAATGGACCACAAAAAGACGGACACAATTCCCAGTACACAATAGCGGAATGAAGTGATGAAAGCGAGCAGAAACAGGCAATTAAATCTTTCAATTCAATTCCTGTTTCTCTCATATTTAGGAAACGGATCCAAAATATCGAGCTCCAAATTACGCACCTCTTTCTACAAAATCCCACGCCCCGATAAAGAAATTTCAATGTCACGCCGATAACCACAGTAACATATCCGGAGATAAAAAAAAAAACAACAACTTGGTTCAACTAAAAAAAAAAAACATACTAAGGATTTGGGTTCAAAAGTTGCATTCGTTTTGGCACGTTTGAGATTTAAGTTGGTTATTCAAAGTTTTATTTACCATCGTCGGAATAAGAATGGATTGAAGCTCGTGTGAGGAATTTCAGAAATAAATTTTCATGAATAATTAAGTATGCTCCCCTCGCGTCCCAAAAAAAGACAAGCTTCAAAATCAAATAAAACTTTTTACCTTTCACGTTCTGACTTTCGATGAGCGCGGATTCACGATTAATGGTTCTATCCAAAAAAAACGTACACTTGCATCCACATAATATAAAATGATTACGTGAATTTGTACTACTTTAATATGAAGCACCATACAAAATGCATGAAACTGGAATAAACAATTCTATAAAAGTTAATCGAATATTACGCTCAAAAAATCCGTATAATGGAACGGTCTTTCTCTTGTTCTATTTAAAACCAAATGGAGTTCAGTTTTCCTCTTTCAACGCCAATTGTTATTCTACGCTGGTCGCTGAAAGTCTCAACTGTAAGATTCAAAAGCCGTATCTTCTTTTAAAATCGATTTAGTTTAGTTACCATTAAATTAAATTTTAAACTACCATAAATAATTAAATCTAATTATAAATAATTAAAATGAATCACAATTATTAACCGTTTTAACAAATTGTGATACGGTGGTGGTTCAAGTAAAAACAGATTTTTAAAAAACGTAACAGTGGTTTTAATTAAATCATCCATGGCTGAACCTGGAAATTTAATGATTAAAATCCTCACCGGTCATGCTCGCCCCCTGAGACCTGAACCAATAGGGGTTCACCCCTGAGACTTTCGGATTCACGATTGGGATCTAGCTCATCCGTGGATGACATTTTGTTTTTCCAAGATAATACGCACTTCACAGTCGGTGAAAACTGTACTGATAACTCATCTATGTGTTACTTAGCCCGATTGGTATGTGCGTAATACATTTTTAGTATCGCGAAAGTATATTTTATATTTTGTAATATATCACGAAGGTTTTATACTGTTAACTCGTGGTCATTAAATGAAATCACCGACACGAGAAAAGCTTCCAAGTAGTTGAATACTAAAAAAAATTTGTTGGCATTTTTATTATGTGCAAGTCAATATGGAGCTTGAATAATCAATAAAAACTTCAACGAAAAAATATAAAACAAAAATAAAAAATTTCCATAGCAAACTTATAGAATAGGTTTCCGATATTGCTCGAAAGAAACAAATCATACTAAACTCGAATATTTCTAGATGTAAATCGTAGAGGGACTTTAATTTTTTTAATATGAAAAATATTAACTACTCTCTTGCTCGCTTATTTATGTTAAGTGCATCAACACCATTTAATAAAAATTTAAGATTCCCCGGAGTTTCTAAAACATAAAAACGTGAAGTAGATTCCTTCATATAAAAAAGAAAAAAACGTTAGTACCATAAAGTTTATGATGAAGAAACCCACTAGTAAGTTCAGACGTACATCACTTCGTCTTGAATGTTTTTATATGGTACAGTCGCCACGAGTCCTGTAGTTCTTAAGAGTTTGTAGTACACAGGGAGTCGGGACAAACCGCTGTTTATAATGATCAAGCAAAAATGTTTTTCTCGCTCAATTTAACCTCGATTTTAAAATGTAAACAACATTTTTTAACAAGAGCAAAGCGCAAATTTCCATCCAAGTGGTTTGCTTTACGCCAAATATAGCGACAATCAAAATTAGCTTCGGCTATGAAAGGACGACTCCGAAATGTATACAGCGGGAGAACTTGTAAAGCTAAACCACATTTAATAAGTTGTCTAATGAAACTTTGTACAAAAACTTCCGAACAAATTATAACTGAAATTATATGTACTCGCAGAAATATAACATGCAACTTAAAAAATTGTAAAGATTTTGTAGCAAATCTACCAATTTCAAATTGGCTGCCTACCAAAAGAAATAATAAATCCGCAAAAGAACTAATATAAATAGCGTGCAGTCCAAAATTATTTTTCCATTATCGGGAAAAGGAGCCAGCAGAAAACTGCCCATTATCTGAGGAATAAATTAACCGTAGTTTATCTCGAATGCAGGATAAGATGAGCCCTGTTCACCAGGAAGAAGAGAGTTAATTTGGCAATCAAAACATTTTTCTCGATGTGCATAGGAATACCCGGAACAATTAGAAATAGTTAATAAAATTTACGTAGCTGTTAGTTTATGAAAGTTTTACTTTTACTTAAATACCAGAGCGTTTATAATAAAAACGTAAAAATAGAGAAAAAAAAGTTCAAAATTACTTATTCGTGCGAACGATTTAATAAATTAATAAAATTAACATATAATACGGTTGTTGTTATAAGAATGGCTAGAAATTTATTTGAATAATTTGTATAGTATTTACCATACAAATGATTTAATTAGGTTTAAATTTTCTTAATTCCAATTAACACAATACAAAATATCGCGACAGAGAACCCGAAATTATTCGCAATGTTCACCGTATGTGAAAATGATCCGTTTAATTTTGTCGAAACAATTACACATTCAATTCATCATTATTTTTTGACCTGCGCTCATAAAGCAGTATAATACCTAACTAAAAATATGATGAAACTGTCATTTAAAAAAGTAAACCTATAATGGAAATTCTAAAAATTCAATTCGTATTTACATAAGTTTCCGCTTTAAACATACGTCCTCATAGCTTCAAAACTAAATAAAATGCGACAACAAAATGCAATTTCAGAATACAAAGTGGAAATAACACATCCTAGATGAAACTGGATAAGCTCGATAAATTAATATACAATTTATTGTAATCCGTAGAGATACTAATGTCACTGGTCTCAAACTTAAAATGTTTGTTAGATTTTTAAAAAGATTTAAAATGTAATTAAAATTTAAATTGCCGGACACACTTATGGACCATGTATCTTATAATATACCCTTCACCTCACCCCCATCCCCATCATAGAAAATCAACAAAGATAAATGATAAATCAAAAATCCAAAAACAATACCAGTCGATTTAAAAAATTAACAAAATAAGAAGTTGAAGTTGGCGACAGTATCCCACTGTTATTTTGAAAAATTTTCTTATCGAAAATTGTCACACCGAAAGAAAACATAATAATGTTATTGAAGTAAAAAATATTAATTCACCAGCACAACTCCCTAACAATAGAAGCTTAAAGTTGCAAAAGGTACAAAAAACTTGATTAATTACTTTTTAACAAATACGAATCCTGCAGTATTAAACCTCTCGCCATTTACAGATTTGAGAATCCAGCGTAGAAGGCAATATGGTCACATTAATTATTAATAATTTGCCTGCAAGCAAAAGCTTCCAAGTTTCTAGTGATAGAAGTAATGCTTAATTCCTAATTAAATATCTCACCTTTGAACTTAAAACCATATAAGTAGTTTCCTCGAGGGAGGTTAATTTTTACTGTTTTGTAAGTAGCAAGTTAATTAGTCATTTCGGAATTACATTAAAAAGCATGAAATTAAATTGCGAAATGCGCAAGCTGGATCTATTTGGATGCAATGATTTATGAACATTTTAAAAATTACTGCAAAAGAAAAGGTGCTTTAACTTGTACCCTACAAATTTGCAAAGCCGTAGTATTTATCTTTTGTGGTTCAGTAGGTAATTCGAAATTAAATTTCGAAGTCGAGTTCCTAATACAAAAAAGATTTCAAAACCAAATGTAGTGTGTGCTCGCTATCCTAAAACATGATTTAATTTAAATAGCATCCCCGACATTACCTGTACTCAATGATGCAAAAATTCTCACGGTTCGACGCACCTATCGAATGAAAAAGCACAAGAATTAATGTACTTTTTACACATTGAGAAGGTTTGGGAAAAATAAATATATTCGATCACAACCGCTAATGCCGGTTTCGTTAAGTAATAACGGGAGAGTGCACGCCAACAGGCACTTTTCCGCTTATTCCTCGATTCTATCAATCAAACGCTTTGTGGATATAAAAAATTTATAAATTTTTAAATTGCCAAAGAATTTTTTCTCTGAAACTTCCAAAGAGCAAGCAAACCAATCTGTCGTAGTAATTCAAAATTCAAATAACATTAAAATAAATCAAAATTGGATTTCGGCTAACATCAATCAAACAGACACAATATCTCGTTTAAGGGCATATTTCCAGTTTCATCTTTAAAATAATTAAAAAACAACTTTTTTTCAATAATATTTCGGTGGAAATTCCCGTTCTGAATTTAAAGAAATTCAGAAGTTTTGTTTGTAGTTTGATATATTATGGAAATTACAGAGAAATGAATGCTTTCAGCCAACCATATCCATTTCACATAAGTTTCCTTTGTCGTTGCATACTTAATCGACTTTTTGTTATATTACAAATAAAATTGTGTATCAAAGTATCGTTTTTCACTTTCAAATATAACAACGTTCGTTTCAAAATAATAAAATTTATTAAACACGGTTGAACATTTTTCTCCCTTAAATTTAATTCGTGGTTTTAATTAGGAAATTGTAAAAAATAAGGCAAACTGAGTACGACCGATTGCAATCGAAAATGTTGTTCGTCCCTTTGAAGTCGAAATAATTTACTCAAAAGTTACGACAAATTTTTATTTGAACCGTGAGCAAATTCTTTTCGATACCACCTCTCGTAGATTCGATTCCGAAAGCGAATACGAACGAGTGTGGGTAAAAAGTCTCGACTCGTAAACGTAGCTTAAAAGCTTTTTGAGCGAAATAACAAAAAGACGTTAGTCGCCACTAGCAATAATTTAAAAAATATTCCATGAAGCTCGGTCGATTCGTCCAGTAAACATTCACTTTTCAGCCAGTTCTGTAAATTAGTATTTCTTTCATTTACCTTTAGCAACCGTCCCCTCCTTTCCACACGTAGAGTGTATATATTTTCTTGGTTAAACGGTTTTTCTTCTCGAACAATCTGTAGATAAAGAAAATTTTTTTCAGGAGTTTCCTCTTCAGGTTTTCAGGTAGAATAATTAAAAAAGTTTGTGTGCACAATCTGCGATGGATTTTATTAAACTGAAATATTTCACTTTTTCAGAATAAATACATCTAGTATAGTAATATGTCCTGGTAATACAAACCGCAGGATCTGCAAAGTATGAAAATTTTCCAATAAAAAGAAATTTTCGCATTATATAGCTTTACAAGTGCATTTCATGGTTCAATTAATCATTCCCTCAATAACTAATTATTTCAACTTCGGTTAAAAACTTAATTAAAATCCTACCCTTAATCCGGACCTACGACTGGCAAAGCATCTAAATTGTTTATATTTGAAATATTATTTTGTTTAAATTGTGCCGGTGGTATATCTAAAATTTAATTCATTTTGTATATTTACCCGTAATATAATCTCTTTGACATTTGGGTAGTAATAATTGTTTCTGCTAGTTTATAAATAAATAATTTCAGTTCCTTTGTTCTTCAATAATTGATAACGCCATTGGAATTTGCTTAGTTATCATTTTAGATAAAGTGTTCACGTCTAAACCTTATGCGAAGCCCCAATTTTAGAGTTATGTTTGAACCTTAATCAGGCCGCTAACTCGGCGCTCTTGGCGCCAATCATGGCGGACGCGTTTAATCATTCGTCGATTAAACGAATAATTGTTTCGTTTGATAAAATTACATTACAACTTTTAAGTTAATTTTCGAACAAATGTGCTGTTAAGACGAAGCGAGAATTGTAAACTGAGTGAATCAATCATGAATTTTTAATTATACGAAGCCGAACGTAATAAACTAACACAATAATTATTTAAAATTAAGTAGTTGATTATTAAAATGCGTGATTAAGTTGAATTTTAATGGCAAAGGGTTGACCGTAATAAAATAGCTTAAAGCATAATTTAAACGTTGACCCATACTGCCGTTGCCTCCGCATTTTAAAATTTAGTCGGTAAACTGCTTCTGCGGACTTCTTCATATTATCATTTTGTATAAGGAAACCGTTTTAACTTTGGCAGCAATAATTATCAGATCACGAATAACTCTGGAAGTAAATAAAACTCTTAATTTGTATCAAAATAGAGAGACTAGATTTTCCGATGTCCTTCCAAACAACTAAACATGTCTTAGCAGGGTGGCCATATTTCGAAGATACCACCGGAAATGTTTAGAAATGGCTTCATGAAAATAATAAAAACAGTTTTTAAAGTTCTCGTGCCTGACATATTCATTAAAGTTTTATAAAGTTGGAAAATTCAAGAAATAAACTATTGCTTCGATAAAATCTATGGAGCATACAAAACTGCCGAGTTTTAATAGTCGGTTATACAAAATTAAAATGCCCTTTCACCCTAAATAAACAAATAATAAAAACATTCATAACTTAGAAAATTGGATTGTAGTTTTTATCAAACAACATTTAATTGAACCTGCAATAAAAAAAAGTTAATTTTTATTTGATATTGCGTGACTGTTAATTTAATAGGAAATGATGTGGAGTGAGAGCAAGAATGTTTTATTGGGTTCAAAAATGTGCAATTTTAGAATTTGATTGTAATCTATACGGCCATAGTTCGTGCAATTTTGCACGATTTTGGTTAATTTTAACCATAAATATGTCATTACAAACAAAAATGGCAATATCATTTAAATTTGGCAATAAAATTTGAAATAAAATCGACCGTAATTGCTCTTTAATAACAGCAAAACAATAATAATTTATAATTAGGTATTACGAAATTATGAAGCGTTAATTAAAATTTGGCTTTTGCAATGGTCGATTCGGTGCAAATCAATTATGCATAAGGGGTTCATCAAGATCGTGACTAATATTTGTTAAAATTGCCAAGAAGTTTATCGATTTTACGCTAAGAACAGATGCTCTACGAAACTACAGTAATCTATTTTCCGTTACTTTTCCCCTTTATTTGGCTTTATTAAATTTTAATTAGAAATATGAAGTCACACCGCAGCTTATTCGTGGGAAATTAACAAAAGTTAGCATTGTTAGAGGTTGTAATGATCAATAAAAATATTATTTTTATTATAGGATATAAATTTACCCTCGTGCAAGAACCAAGGCAACCCCGAAGATGACCCAAATGGCTGCCCTTTGCTCGTCTAAACAAAGAAATTTTAATAAAACAATTTTCACTTGGGTCGATGAATATTACCGCGCATTTGCCAGGATTGTAAAACAAAATTTCCACCAAATTTTGTAGTAAAAGTCATGATTGTATTAAAAAGTAGTTCGATAGTGGATTGGATTTTACGAAAGCTTATCGCTTGGATGACGAGCGATCGTGCAGTTAATCTTCAATTTTAGACCGTTTTATACACCCCATTGCATTATCCTGTATCCTTACAATCTCACAGTAAAGCACTTTTGTGTGTATACTTCCTCGGGCTTTACGGTTGATCCAAATTTGTCAATTTGTCCAAGGTTACCTTATACAAATCGGAAATTAAACGAAATATTGAACTTTATTCTGCTTACCTATTAATTTATTCAAATTATCGCGGTTTAATGAACCTTTAGGCATTTTAAAAACCGAAGTGAACTTTTTTTTATAATAAGTATGTAAGATGTCAATTACGACGCAAATTGACGTTGATAAATTCTTCTTAAAATTTATGTAGCCAAACCAGAGCATTTTCAGTGACGAAGCCAAGGGTTAGTTAGGGTAAACACTGCCCGATACGAACGAGATTAATTAATAATTAATTGAGATTGTTTTTATTTTATCACGGCGATTAAGTTTACTTTCGGGCATTGTGGGAAAAATATTAATACAATTTCATAATTTTCTAAACGGCTACCATCTGCAAAACGATATTGAAAAGGGCATTTGGAAATAATAAAAAGATTATATGGATTCTTCATAGGAATGAAATGGAAAAGTCGGGAAAGTGCGATTGTTCGAAGAAGTAGGTAGGGAAGAATTAGCTTGGAGTGGTGAGAAGGAGTACAGGAAATGAAGATGAGGATTCTCCACAACATCGCCCACTTAACTTTGAAGTGCTGCGAATCACATATTACTTGTATTATTACATATTACAGGAAATTAAAAATATCCTAACGAAGTTACGGTAGCTGAGAGCGGAAAATACACATCTAGTATGTCTCTAATTGTTTTTTTGTGTTGTTTTTCCCAATTCAACAGTAACTAATTATTGTATTTTTTCAAATAGCCCTCGTGAAAGCAAGGCTACGAATTGGTCGATATTATATAATTCGGATATTATGTGGCGCTGCTAAGGGGGTTTCGTGTGAAGTCAGCCTTACAGCTAAATAAATAATTGGATTTAACGTTTCGGTTTTGTAAAAATATTATCTCAATATTTGTTATTCGCACTGATTCAATTTTAAAATAATAAGAATCGAAAAAATTACACATATACAAATATTTTTTACACAGAAAATCTGCGCAGGAATAATATCATCTGTATTATGCTAATTCCATCAAAATATAGGTATTCAATTTCAATATCTCCCTAAATGATATATGCTCCAATTTGTAAAATAAACATATTTACCAATTGAATTGGTTATTAATGCTGAATAAACAGATATTCTAAATTGCAATTACAAAGTTTTAAATATTGCACAAGTATATCATTAAAATATCGAATAGCAAAATTTTATTCTTGCATTTTTTAATACACAATCTCAATTAAAAACCATTAATTTCCCCCGAGGTTTTATTTAACCAGAGTTATTTGCTAATTGATGGATTCATAAATCGATTACACGATTACAATTATGTCGCTAATGAAAAAAAGTGTCAATCTCTTATTACGGTTCCAATAATTATGTAAATAACTAAAATATAATTGCAATTTTACTCTGTTATGTAATAATTAAATAAAAAATTCATCAAGTTATTAATGGTATACTACAAACATATAATAATGAAGTAACTAAAAGTGAAAATTTTATTATTGCTTGGTAAAAAATTTCGGCACACTTATGGAGTCTATTTGATTGTCATTATTGTTCCACTTTTTGTCTCCGACAGAAATAAATTTTTGTCTTGCAAAAACTTAAAGAAACGAAATAAATTTGAGCGATTGCTTTACTTTTGCGGTATATCAAAAAGTTAATGTTATATACATTGTTTCATCAATCATAAATTTAACAAAACGTTGTTGATTACACTTTTGGGAAACATTTTATTGAACGATGGACTTGAGGCACGTGACCAGATGTAATTAAAAAAAAGTCTGTTAAGGCGAAAAATAGCCCCGATAACCGGGTACACTAATGAAGTTCCCCAAATAAAATAACTTAAATTGCATAATTGTTTAAATCGCCTTCCACGAGAAGAAAAACTCCGGTCGAATTTCCTTTTCTAGCATGTTGAAATAATATTTAATTTTACAAAACAAACATTCGGAAAACTTATTATTAAGCTGTCTTGTTTTCATAATGCCAAATATTTGAGCAATCATCATATAGGTAGTTCCCCTAGGCTCATAAATGATAAACGAATGGACAAAACTGTCGCAGCTTGTAAACAAGAAAATGAAATCATAAATAAACTAGAGAAGCCTAATATTAGCTATTACTTTTCATCTGTCTTAAAACAAGATTTCCAATAATAAATACGATAAATAAAGTTGTCCTCTTTACGCTTTCATAATTGAAAGGTACATGAAAAATTGAATAACATAAAGAGAAAATCTATGCTATACAATACAATTTAAATACAAATTTCGGGTTTCTACTTTATGGCATTTGACATAGTTAAGGGTCGACTGCATCAGTTAAAAATTGTAATTTAAATTGCTCCACAAGTAGCTGAATAATAGTGGAAATAAATTCCCGAAACTGCAGCACCGCTACCTACATATGTACATGGTAATAATAATTAAAAATTTATTTGTTCGCTTACTGAAGTTATATAAATTATGTACCTATATAGTTTTTCCAAGTTACACGATCCAACATAAGGAGGTAGTGACCCATACCACAAGAAACTATTATAAGTAAATAAAATAGTATGTAGTAATACTTTTATGAGTATCAAAAACTTTTGGTCAATATCGGATATACCGTAAGTTCTTGCGTCAAAACGTCCCGGCATCCGAACGTGTTGGTACGGTAGCGTCCAAATGTCCTGTACCAATGAAGGATGATGCAATTTAAAAATTGCAACTTACTGAATAACTGAGACAAGTTCAAGCAAACTTTTATAAAATAATTGGTTTTCGATATGTCTGGTTGAATAAATTGTATACATAAATAGGAAATAACCATTACATTGCACTAAGAAAATTAGAAACTCCTATAATCTTATTTACCAAGAGTGAAAAAATATATATACATAACACACTTTGTGTTCGGTTCTAATAATTAGAGTCAAGGCTTGTTTAAAATTAAATCTCCGAATTAATGACGTGCTCTGATTGGAAAATTAAGATTTCTATAGACGGTATTGTAAGTGCATATTGCATTTGCACAATCTCCAAGTTTAGAGAAATTCGAGACGAACAATAATTGATTGAGTTGTTGCATGAAGCTTAACATGAAGTCATACAAACGTCTCTCCGAACCTAAAGTAATTTTCGTAAGTTCCTGAAACGACAAGGAAATATAAAAAAAATGTTATAAGTTTTAAGTATAAAATCTAAACGATTAGAAAACTACCACCCTAGAAGAAGCATGGTGTTTATTTGGTAAATTTTTTCTAACGTTGATATATCCATTCGGCGTACTTCAATTATTGTTATTTTTCACTTCCTTGTGTGATAATTAAGCAGCCTCTTTATTCTTACTGTGTTTTATTGGTCACGACTGGTGCCCAACCAAAACTTGCACTTTCATTATTCACAGTTAATTGTAAGCCATCCACTGTCCCGGTTCTTCGAACCTAGTCTTTTAAACTTCAAGTACCATTCTCATTCAATTAACGTTACGTAAAATAGTACTACATAATTTAATAAAAAGTTGAAGTGCATTGAAATTTATGCCTTGGTTCAGACTGATAAGACTGAATAAAATAAAAGTCTTAATTATTATTCTGAACGTACACATATGTTTCAATGTACTTTAACTTTACTTAATTATATTGTTGTTCTAATTTACTTAGCGTTAATTGGATGAAAATGCCACTTTAGTTTTAAACTTAAGAGTATCCATCTGCATCACATAATAATTTACAACCAAAATTATTTACAGGTAATCTAGGAGAGGACGCTGTTTATTAATAATTTTGCAGTAGGTACCCATTTAACTTTTTAAAATCTGTAAAAGAACCTGTAATTTACAACGCAACTGCTATTTCGATTGTGATATAAGAAATAAATATGTTAATTGCTTCAAATTCGTTTTCTATATTCAATATTCAAAAGAAAGTTGATTTCGACGTTTCCGAGTTCTAAAAACCCAAAAAGCAATTTATTTTTAAATTAACTGTAAACTCTCCAATCAGTTTAGTATATCGAACTCGATTACTTTATTGTTATACATTCTTTAGAAAAATTAGTTTGACTTGTTAAACCGAAATAAAAATTATTCCATTTTGTGTAAAAATTCTGCCAACATGCTACGCCGCAATTTGAAGTCTCAAGCGTATTTTTGCTGAATTATGAAAACCTTTACGCTTATAAAATTAGTCGGCGGTTAATTGGCGGGTTAATCGTTCAAAATAGTTCGTATAAATAATCGGATGACAATAACTGATTATACTTCTTGATGGATATTGGTTAACCACGGTATTCGAATTTTGAACAATCAATAAAAAGATCAATTTGTCCAGGAAAGAATCAAATTTTATTGTTGACGTGTACTTTGGCAGTCACCTTCTGAAGTACGAAGCTATGGAAGAATACAAATGAGACCTTCCGATGAAATCGCACCCAAAATATCACCATGGAAAAAGATAACGAAGAGACCTTGTTTTTATTTTTAGTAATTCAAATGGAAAATACATTTCGTTCCGGCGAATAATTCCGACTGATATTGGTCACTATTATTCGACCTATGTAAATAACAACTTTCAATGGAACTTAATCGAATGACCTTAACATGTTCGCATTACATTTTTATATTTAACCGGATAGACTGCTCATGAATATAGAGTATAGGTACCTAGTTAAAAAAATAGAATCAGGTTACCACCATAAAAGGGTTAAACAACGATGACCCCAAGATGGTTGATGCACTTAAGGAGCGAAGACTTGGAGAATCTGCAAAGCTTCACACTTCAATGAATCAAAAAGTGTTCAAGTGTTCATAAAATTTGGAATGCGACAAATTGTGGTTTAAATTTCAATTATGTAAGCCCAAAAAGGAATGGCTTTTAAGTTTCCTTAATTACTTACTATAAAACAATGTTAAAAAGTTCAAAAGTTCTACGAGATTTTCAATCTTCGACTTTCAAGTCAGCCAATTATAAAAACATTAGTATGCTAACAACAAAACTTTTATTATATTATCTTTCCAACTATCCTTTGCATAAAAAATTTATGCATGAAACTTTCAACTGGGAAGAGAAACGGCTATGGAGGAATTGAAAAAGTATGCTATGTGGATAAAATAATAAAAAATTGCAATAACTGTAGATTTGGTAAAGTAAATTTTTCATGAATATTTGATTTTCCTAAAAACGGCAAATACAAAAAAAGGATCCCTTGAAAACTTGCACGAAACTTCTGCAAGTAATGTAGGTATTGCTAGATGGAAAGAAAATCCCTGCAATTTAGTATATTAATCGATTCCTGTGGGGTTTGCATTTAAACGTTACAACGCGAATTGAACTGCACCGGAAAATTCAATTTTGGATCTACCAGTTTGTCCGATGTAGAGTTCATTGCCTTGCGGGATAAAAAAAAACGCTTTGAAAGCCACCAAGGGAAGTATTTCGCCTCATAAATAATGAATTAAAAAATCTGGAGAGACTTCGTGTTTGCAAAAACAATTTCGTGTGATGAATATAGGAGAAAATCTGTCGTCTCTAATTTAAGTCGAAAAATTCTTTGGATCGGCGTGAATGGTGTGTTTACAGACGGTTCGTAAATTAAAAAGAAATTAAAAAATACCTTTCGGACAAGACACAAAATAAATGAGCCCGGAAAGACTTTAATCCAAAATAATAAATTGGCCAACAAATTTTTTAAACTTGCACACTCGAAATAAGAAATTTATCTGCTTTTGGAAATAAAGTAGGAAAGTTTCCCGATAGCATATTTCAATTGTTAAAAAAATGAAGCTCGCCCAAAACAAATGACGCGAACAAAAAATTTAAACAAATGATGCGTCAGGATTCAGAGACCAAAATAAAAACCCGAGTGATTAAGGTGGACAATTATGTGTCAGTAGGTAAAGTAAGATCAACGCCCTATTATTTTAACTGTAATTCGCAATGTTACTGTAAGATTTTTAGGTTAAAAAGTTATTGGCCTTGTTTTATTTGTAACTTTCGCTTACGTTGTGGCTATCGGAATTAACATTTTACCTCTTATTTACCTTTTACTTAACATGCTGGTAAATAAAACTCCGAGCAGTTTCCTTCCCATATGATATAAACTCGGGGTGTGGAAGTGGAAGTGATTAACAATTATATTTAAAGCGTAAAATGTTGAAAAATAAAAATTGGGGCATTATCGATTTTTAAAATTTGAGTTCTAAATTTTTCGAGTCTGTTTCGCTTGTAATTTTTTATGTGGCCTTTTACGCAGCACTAAAAAATATTTTTACGAGCACTTGGAATTTTTACGGGATGAATATTTAGTGTTTGTGTTTACATCTTGACCACATTTAAAGGGATGACAACCCTAACCTAACTTTTTTGACAGTTGTGATCCTGTAATTTCTTCATTTAAAAGTGACGATGACCGGGTTTCGTGAATTGTCGAAAAGGAGTAAATAAGAAAACTAAAGACTTACCGAAATACGAGGGCTTGCGAAATTTACAAACAGCAAACACACTTTCTACAAAACACTTTCCACCAGATTGCTGGTGACACTTGCACAATTTAAAACACAAAATTACTTCTAGCATATTTTATTTCATTAAAGTATGTGCATATTACTAACCTAAGTAATAATATGCAGAAATGTCTTCGTTTTAATTTACGAAAACATAATTGAACTAACCAACAGTTCGCATTTGACAACCGCACGAAAGTTCGATGCGAACTGTTCTAACTACAAACGAAATGAACCAACTAGCGATTTAACTGACTTGCGCTACAATTTCTACTCGTACATTTTCGTAATAGCTTCTACGCTACTACGAGGTGGCAGCACTAAACCATATCAATAATTTTCAAATTTAGCTAATAAATTTTATTTTGATTTAATTATGATTTTTTTAGCGGAATTTTTTTTGATCGTAGTCGACTTTTCTAAGAGTAAATTTGTGATTCATTTGAAAACAGAACTCGATACAAAATTATTAGATGTGAAACGCAGGCCCGGATTGAACCGAATGCCAGGTGGGCCAATGTATTTCGGTGGACTGGAATCTCGCATCAAGGTGACAAAAATGTTCAAATTTGCTCAAGTTAGCTAATCCGTAACACAATGGAGGACCCCATTTCTCCACCACCTTGGGTGCACCTTGGAGTACCCCAAAACCTCAAAGTTTGTTCGTTCGTCACCGGCAGTAAAGTAAAACAATTGCTTTCACAAAAAAGTGCCTTCTTGGCTCGGTGTCGTACTCGTAGCTACTTCAAATAGAAACAGTCACATAGATATGGTTTTTAAAATTATCTTTTATTTAGTTTTGTGTCTAATTTTATGTATTATTTTAATCTTAATTTTTGAAATGGTATCTGTACTTCAAAGTATTTTTATAATCAAGTTAATTAAAATATCATCAGAGAACTTTGAAAACATATTATTATGGATTGAAAATGCTTTGGAGTCAAAGATAAATTAAATAATATTCTTGTTTGATGTTTTAATAAATTCGACCAAAGCAGTTATTGATGTAGTTCTCGTAGGATCTTGTGCCCGGGAGCGGGGGGGGGGGGTTCTGAAATCATCTGGGAGCTATGATAGCATTTTTAAATTAGCCCCCTCCGGAAAATCTTGTTCGTCCCGGATGTCTCTTACTACATCATTAAAGAAAATTTAAAGCATTGTTATAATAAATTAGAGCCTTCGGTTAACATCAGGAGCCAATTTGAACTAAGAGAATTATATTATGAAAATAAAGTTTTCTCTGTGAAAGACACAATTACTCGTAATTATAACGTAAGCAGAACTTGACTTTGGGGAGGGGGGCTAAATTATATTAATTTCGCCTTGCGAAAGTTCTCATAAATTAATTATTTTTAGACGTGGAAAGCTCCAGCCCTCGTAGCTCACCTTCTGGATACGCCACTGCTTGTTTAATACGCTCGTTAACTGGCTTTAAAAACTAACTCACAGTTCTTGAGAGTGCAGGTTCAATAGACCTTTAATAACAATAAAACAAATCCAGAAATAACGAAACAAGTAAACTAGTGCTAAGTTGAAAAAAAATCTTTCTAAAGGAAGAGCAGCACAAATATACATTAAATTATTTAGGCAATAAATCAAGAATTCAAAAATGTATGTATTTTTAAATTTAATGAAGTAGTACTTACTCCTAATAAGAGTTCTATTAAAACATAATTTCAAACATTCTTTTTAAGTAATTTGTATAAAATATTGCCCTATTAGGTATATATTGAAATATTACCTAATGAAAAATTTTAATTATTTTCTTTTTTAATTATGGGTCTTTTAATTAAATGTTTTACTTCGGTATTTTTAAAATTAATTTAAGTTTTTTTTGTAAATAATTATTATGATCTGCACTTTTCCGTGTTTACCGTTTTAATATTAGACTGACGATCTCTATACCAACTATTTTAGAGTAGGAATATCTTTAGACGATATATATCAAGTTACCCACATCCAGCAGGTAGCCATTTATAATCTGTGAAACTAAACACAACAAAATTGCAAATTATTAACTTAGCGCCAACGGTGGAAGCGGTAGCATTAAGGGCAAACGGAGTTGGTCAGCTACAGAGGTAAGTTGACATATTAAAATTAATCTTTTCGGAATATTAATTAAAATTAAATATTTATTTTAATGATTTAATCACTCTGTAACACATTTAGGCCTTACAGCTATATAAAACTTAAAATTACATCGTCGTAACCGCTTAATTAAAAAAATTTTTCGTTTCCTCTCGAAAAAAAAATAAAACAGCAACACTTTCTACATTTTTTTTCGACGCTTGGGTCACGTGGGATCGTTCTTTGTGTCGTATCAACCGTTATACATTTATTAGCTAAGTCTTCACTTGAATCGCATTCAGATGGAAGCTTATAAAACGAATGTTCGGTGGACTGTATTTTCCTTATTATTGAATTTTCTTTAAAACGAGTGCACTTTGCAATTTCTCCGTTGGCTAACCTTAAGTCTCCGTAACAGTGGTCATTATGTGTTTCTATTTCCACCCTCCTAACAGGAGAAATCGTAGGTGAGTTGATTAACAGTTTTGCCTTATTTGTATAGCAGGAATAATCAACTTGAACTTGTGAAAATATATTGTCAGTTTTTTCCGATCCGTCGTTATCGCTTTTAATATCGAAATCACCTTTGCACGCTCGATTGGTAAATTTCTCAGGAGATATCGTTATTTCTGTAATAGAAGGAAAATCACAATTCTGTTGGCTTATTTTTGGTACTTCCAGGCTGGCGATTAATGGCGTATCAATAATTTCGTCTTCTGTGAAATTATCTTGGTGCGCTAGCGACTCGGATGATCGTTGGCTTAATTTAGCTTTATGTTCACTCTTGAATTTTGACTTAACACTCGATGAGCGGTTGGATACCGACGATATTATACAACTTGGTGACGAATTCGTTCTGCTGGATATTTCGGGTGTAACTTCGTAATATCGCTGATATAATATAGTCGACTCGTTTATGTTGCTCATGCTGGTACTACAAGAACCCGAAGTTGTCGATCCATCCGATTCCAAATGCGGACCTACTTTATTTTTCGAATACTTTTTCCTGCGCTTTCCTGCGAATTTTTTTAAAACTACGATATTCGGTTTCACTGGATCGTTTTTGTAACTGGAAGAATCGTCTGCAATGCTAGACGGTAAGTTTAGACGTAAGTCACAAATTTCAACGGTTTCATTGTTGTACACGTCTTCGGGAAGTTCTGTTTTTATATTGTTTTTTTCCGAATTTTCTATTACTTTAAAGAAATTTTTATTTATAAAGTTTGCATTTGATCCGGTGTGGGAATTAATCGATAAGGTACTCGATGACGACGAGTTATTAGTGCGCGTCTCTTCTTTTGCGTTCGTTTGGTTTGAATTTGTCGCATTGAAATTGTCATCATCTTGTATTACAAAATTAGCATATTTACATTTTTTCGATGACGAGCTGTCACTTCCAAATGCTGAAATATTACTAACCAGTGTTTTAGACGTGGAAGGTTTAGAGCTTTTTGTTGACGACGAGCTCGAGACATTTTTGTGTGACGTTTTTGTGGCAACCTCACTATCCGTCGAGTCTTCTGTATTTAAATTACTATCGGAAATTTGTTGGATTTCTTCGGAATTTTCAAACCTCGGCGTAAAATCTCTCAAACATAGTTTCTTATTGGGAACCTCGTAATGCAACGAATCGGAATCAATTTCATCCACTTCCTCGATTACCTCTAGTTGATCGGGAAATTCATCAAATGATGTGTTGGGCATATTACCAAAGCATGATTTATAACCCGTGGAGGTGCCCAAACCTGCCGAATTATATTTTTCGTTAATTTTAAATTCGTCAAAATTAAAGGTGTCTCTGCTTGAAAGGTAGCCTTTAGGTTTATCCGATTCGTCGATGTTACTTTCGGAATTAACAGAGTACACGTTATCATTTTGGGACGAAGCACTTCTCGAGGACGATTGATTCAAGTTATATCTTTCACGACTTATCAATTCTAATTCTTGCAATTTAGCTTTGATTGAATTTAAATTTTTATTAAACGATTCGCTGGTTCCATATAAATCTTCCTCCAAGCTACTACACGATGGAAAAGATGTATTGTAACTTTTATCATTTGTTAAAGTTTCGATCGCAATATTTGAATGCGAATTAGAATTTGACGTCAGGACTTGATGTACGAATGTATTATTATTGCTGGATCCTGTTTTTGCATCTAAAAGTTAAACTTTTAAAGTTACTCGCTCTGACTTTTTATTACAATAAAAATTTTGTTGCAAGTCTCTAACCTTCTGCACTGGATAAATGTAAGGACAAACTGGATTTGCTTTTTGTAGAATTACAACTCGACGATCTGGGAGAATCGCATTCAAAATTATTTTCACTTTCAGTTCTAAACGTATATTTTTTTGACATATTTTTTCGGACGGACGGATCATGTCAAAAATATATTTGAAGTTTGATTGCTTAGATTTTTACAAAGTATTTGGCCCAGTTGGAAAATTATAAATAAAATTAGGAATTTCGCCGAAAGGTATTCCGTGCGTATGGAAGTAGCAGGATCAGGAAAACAGGAGACTTTATTAATATTAATAAAATATCAAACGATATCTATTTGCAATTCAAACATCGCAAATTTTATACCACGAATTACATGCTCAGGCAATTTACATTATAACAAACTTAATAATTCAATATTATTAAAGGTTTACTTTGCATTGGCCGGTTTGGCCTAGCTTTTTGTATAATTAGTTTTAATCTCATTGCTTATTGACCAAATTCGAGGCTTAAACTTTAAACCATGCCTAAATTTGCATTGTAAAACCAAGCCTAAGAAAATTAATCTCAATTTCTCCTTCTTGATTAATATCTCTTAGAGCTGCTTGTTTGCAAATTATTATTCTTAAAGTTATATCGTGCCGTATAATTAAATTAATCAATAGATTAACTTTTTAGTGCAATTTAAATTTATATAAGTTTTCGAATTATTTATGGATATTCAAACAGATGGGGTCTTTTCAGTTTTAGCTCTTTTATAAAAGCAAAAACTGTGCACTGGAAGTTTCAATGCGAAACTTTGACTGAAACAGTAGCAGCTTCTTGGGTAATATACACCGCACGTGCAACAACAGTATAAGAATTGTTTGTACATTGGAAACCGTTAAACTCGGTAGATTTCCACGATTCCAACATAAATTTGTATACCGACGATTTCAAACTCATAATATTGGTTGTATAATATTGACTTAACGATATTGCTAGATAAACATGTTTCTGTCTTCAGGCAGAAGTCGTCGGTAAATCATATTACGAAAAAAAGTCGAAGATAATCTTATTTAAATCGAAACTGTTCAGACATCGGCAAAAGAAACTGTGCAGAATTACCAAGGCTGTGCAGCCTAAATGCCGCACTAAGAGTAGTGTCTGCAGTCATTAGCAGACGAATTTGCTCTTTAGACAGTTTTTACGTATCTAGAGTATCCAA
Organism: Cantharis lateralis; assembly: GCA_963170105.1. NCBI lineage: Eukaryota > Metazoa > Arthropoda > Insecta > Coleoptera > Cantharidae > Cantharis > Cantharis lateralis. The sequence continues at coordinate 37,680,605 of OY720629.1, forward strand.
TTAAATATTATAAAACAACATAAAAGCCTTTAAAATGAACCAAAATTTTTGATGGTTTTCAACAACTTTAGTTGGAAATTCTTTTACTTCTTCATTTTATTAATCGCAATTCAAAAAAATGGCTCAGCACTAAAGAAAGAAAAGTAGAAAAGTGAAAATTATGAATTAATTTTTCTCTTTCACCTTGTAGATGTTTAATGTGCTGGATTTTCTTGAAGACTCAAACATAAAGTTGAACAAAATTTATAAATTGGTTACATGATTAATTTTCATGATTAACAAAGTTTTGTGATTGACTCAGCTCTTGGACAAACTTAATTTTGCAAGATCCAACTTGTTGGCAATTTTAAAACTTGATTTTTATCAAAACGACTGTGGCTTCCGGTGGTTTCTGTCTATGTAGAAAATTTAATACAGATTTTTGTTTTGTAAAATTCTATTCGGTCAAACTGCAGTCAGCGAAAGAAATTTAGTCAGCATGGAATCGACTGGTAAATTTTCCGAAAAACTCCAAGAACAAGGAAAGTAAATTAAAAGTTATTCTTATTTTTTTGCATGGAAGAGAAAATTTTGTGACTGACTCAGCTTGGATGGAAATTTTGTATGACCAGTCGGATTTTTCCCATTATCTACTTAAATTTATAATAATAAAGGGTTGAAGGATGTCATGATATTTCCCCTTTTTAGTTGGCGCACTTTTTAGGAATTATCACTATCTAAAATTTTCACTGTGTGGTTTGTTGCATGTACAAATAATTTCAAACTATGGACTGTGTGTCTTTAGTTATTTATTTAATATTTGTACAATTGAATGCTTAACTATTATACTCGTGAATTTAACATGTGTGTTTGATGCGTGAATACTGCAGATGGACTGACTCTTTTCGTGCATTTTTGGAAACCCAGCATCTTGGTGCATCCGGTGGTCCCTTAGTTTTCTTAGAATAAGAACAAAGGGACATAACGAGCGCGTTAAATGCGCACTCAAGATGCCGACTCACCCTCGGTCAATCCGCCTGCAGTTTTAGAATTTAAACCTAAACAATTTGAAATATTTACAATTATATTTGTACCTAAATTATATTTAAAGTCTATGTGATATCAAACATGCCGCCCCCGTTGGAGAGTTCAGCTCTCCAAAATTTATAACTCGCTAACCGGGAGAGGGCACACTTTCACTATTGCTCGTTTCACTACACTATTTCGAGTCTTTACGCTCACTACGCGGATTATATTGTCAATGCCGGGATGCACTTCAACGATACGTCCCAGCCGCCATTCAAGTGGATGAACGTTGTCTTCTTTCAAGAGAACCAATGATCCAATGAGTTTGGTGCCATCTTTGTTGTCGCCGACCTTCCATTTGGTACGCTGTTGAAGAGTATTTAAATATTCTCTGGACCACCTAGTCCAAAAGTGCTGTATGAGCCTTTGCAAATGCTGATAGCGTGATAACCGATCTGATGTAATGTGCTGCAGATCAGCCTGTGGAACTGCATTCAGTGGCTCCCCAATTAAAAAATGGCCAGGTGTGAGAGGTTGAAGGTCGTATGGATCATTGCTCAGAGGGAAAATGGGACGGGAATTTAAAACTGCCTCTATTTGTGTGAGTAGTGTGTAAAACTCCTCATATGTGAATTTCAAATTATGAGTGACCCGCTTTAAGTGTGTTTTCGCAGACTTCACGGCGCTTTCCCAGATCCCTCCAAAATGAGGTGACCTGGCTGGTATGAATTTCCAATCAATCTTATTTGAACTCAAGTAATTAGTGAAATTTGGATCCTTTACACACTTTACTAAGTGAATTAATTGACTATTTGCACCTACAAAATTTGTTGCATTGTCTGACATGACAGTTTTGCAAAGTCCACGTCTGGACGTGAATCTTTTGAAAGAATTCAAGAAACTATCGGCTGACAAATCGCCGACTGCTTCCAAATGTACGGCCTTTGTAGCAAGACATACAAATATGCAAATGTAACATTTAATATCTTTGCGATTACGTAGCTTGCCATCCTTGATCTGAAAGGGACCTGCATAATCGATGCCTACATTAGTGAATGCTCGCGATATGTTTACTCGCGCAGTTGGCAACTGACCCATTTGGTATTTGATCGCGTATGGATTTGACTTAAAACAAATTACGCATTTTCGCAAGACATTGCGAACTGCCTGGCGCCCATTGATTGGCCAGTAATTTTGACGTATTGTGCTTAAAATTGCTTGAGCTCCTGCATGCAGGTTTCTTTTGTGCTCGTGTGAAATTATCAATTTTGTTAATTGATGACCGTACGGCAATAATATTTGATGCTTTTGATTGTAGTTCAATTGGGAAAAGTTTAAACGACCCCCTACCCGAATTAAACCATTATTGTCTATGAACGGAGCTAGTGAAGCTAGTTTGCTCTGTTTGGACACCGATTTTGATTGCTTTAGAGAATGTATTTCAGTGCTAAACACTTGCTGTTGTGCCAACTTCACGATTAAATGTGTACCTTCGCTCAGTTCTTCCGACGTCAAATCACCTGACGTTTTGTTTTCCTTATTTATTGTCGTATTTTTGTGAAACCTACGAATATATGATGCTACACGAATGAGTTTAGTGAAACTTGAATATCTATCGAATAAGCCCAAAGTGTCCGTACTAACTAGTGTCATGTTTGTAATAGGCCTAGCATCGGGTACATCTTGTGGTAAAACAATGCTATTAATTTGAGGCCAATGGCATTTGTTGAGTGAAAGCCATGACGGACCGTTAAACCATAAATTTGAATTTAAAAGTTCTGCGGGGTATATACCACGTGATATGATATCAGCTGGATTATCGCCACTCGATATGTGATGCCATTTATTTATATCGGAAATATTTTGAATTTTGGAAACGCGATTGCATACAAACGTTTTCCAAGTTTTCGATGTGGCCGACAACCAGGATAAAACAATGGTAGAATCGCACCAATAAAAGGTGTCGGAGATGCTTAAGCCGATATCCGATTTGACCCGCTGCATTAACTTTGCTAACAAGAGTGCTCCGCATAATTCAAGTCGTGGAAGTGAAATTGTTTTAAGTGGAGCTACTTTTGATTTAGCACAAATTAGGGAAACCAGAATATTGCCTGAACTATCGTGTGACCTTACGTACACGCACGCACCGTACGCTGCTTCTGACGCGTCACTGAAACCATGTAATTGAACTTCGAGTGGTTCCCTTAGCAAGACATGCCGAGGGAATTTGATCAAATTTATAGCACCTAACTGATTATAAAATTTGATCCAGGCTGTGTGCAAGTCTAATGGAATTGTTTCGTCCCAACTTAATTTTAATTGCCATAAGCGTTGAATAATGATTTTTGCCAGAACTATGACCGGCCCTACCAATCCTAGAGGATCATACAATTGCGCGATTAGGGACAGAATTGATCTTTTTGTGACTTTATTGGTTCCAACTGTGATGCAGTGGCTACTATAGTGTAGATTATCGTCGGACGAGTCCCAAATGACTCCCAACGTCTTGTCATTTTCATGATCCGTTATATTGCATTTTGTATTAAGATCAGGTGTGCCCTTTTGCAAAATACGCGGATCATTAGCTACCCACTTCCTTAATTCAAAACCGTAATTGCCAAGTATGGTTTCGAGGTCGCATTTTAATTTTACTGCCGTTTCCACATCCACTGTACCGGTAATTAAATCGTCTACGTAAAAATCATTTTGAATTACACGACTGGCTGTGGGATAGCGATTTATGTTATCCAGGCCCATTTGTTTCAAGCACCTGGTGGCCAGAAAGGATGCTGACGCGGTGCCATAGGTTACGGTGTTTAATTGAAAATGTCTTAGTGGTTTTGTGTTAGTATCTCGCCAAACTATGCGCTGCAGGTTTCTTTGGTCCTGATTGACCAACACCTGCCGATACATTTTCGCTACGTCTGCCTTTAATACATAATTGTGAGTACGAAATCGTACAATTATAGAGAAAATGTCATCTTGTATGGTGGGCCCTACGAGGAGCACATCATTCAAGGAGACACCACTCGTGGTTTTAGCGCTACCATCAAATACTGTGCGAAACTTATTATTACTACTAGATTCCTTCTTAATGTTGTGATGTGGTAAATAATAAATTGGATGTTCAGAGGGTAAAATGGGATTGATTTCAGTCATGTGACCTAATTCCTCGTATTCTCGCATAAAATTTATGTATTGCTGCTTGATGGCAGGATTCTTAGTGAGTTTGTTTTCTAGTGTGTTAAAACGGTTGATTGCCCTATGTTGTGAATTGCCTAACATACCGTGATCTTCGCGAAGGGGTAACGAAACTACAAATCTCCCGTTAGCATCGCGAAATGTGGTTTTTACGAAGTGTTCTTCGCAAAATTGTTCTTCGTGTGAATTTACCCGCTTAACGCAGTTTTCTTCGATCAACCAAAACTTCTCTAGCTGATCGGAAATGTTTTCTAAATTCGAAAGATGACAAAGACTTAGTGTTGCCGGTGATGATACATGTGTCTTATTGTGATTATTCCTATAGTGATTACCGCTTACAATATATCCTAACACGGTTTTTTGTAAAATCGGACCTGATCTCGATAGCCTTATCTGACCCACCGAAATTAATTCGCAATACGTGCCAGCTCCAATTAACAAATCGATCTGTGCGGATTGGTTAAACATTGGATCTGCTAATTTAATGTTAGGTGGTATATTTAAAGGGGTTCGATCGAATGATACTTGCGGTAGGAATCCCGTTATATTATCGATAGCTAATAAATCCAATGTCTTGGTATAATCATTGTAAACGGACTTGATAGTGGCTCGAGACCTACCGGAAATGTTGGTTTGTGCCTGTGATATACCTGATATAGCCATATCAATATGTTCCAATTTTAAGTTTAACTTGTGCGCTAGCGTTTTTGTGATAAAATTTGATTGTGAGCCACTATCAAGCAGGGCTCTACATTTTAAAAATTGACCATTCGTGTGCCGTATGTTTACTATAGCTGTCGCTAGTAAAACTTGAAGTTCGCTACCTTGACTCGATCGCGAATTAAGTGCTATTTCAGCAATGTTTGTTACTGAATGCGCATTATTGTGTGTATTTAGCGTTTCGCGATTACCTTCGGCGAAAGACTGATCACGTCGCGAATCTGTGGGCGACTGTGATCCTATTGTGTGATCGTTGCCTTGATTGGAGTGCAATAACGTATTGTGACGCTTGTTGCACAACCTGCAAGAACCTTGTTTGCAATTAGTAGAATAATGGCCTGAGCGAAGGCAATTCACGCAAGTATTCCTTAATTTCGTTATTTCATTAAATCGTGAGTTTGGCGACATATTTAAAAATGCCTCGCAACCATAAATGGGATGTGCACCCTTACAATAAACGCAACCTTGTTTAATCGTTGTGTGAACAAAAGTTTTACGTGGTGCTACTTTGTTTTGCGAAAACCGTTTATTGTCATGATTGCTGTTATTTGAGTAAACATTTGAACTGTGAGGGGTCATGCCTTTATTGTGCAATGACTCCAAAAACTTGCATCTTTCTTCCAAGAATTCTGAAAATGAGTCAATTGAAGGATCGGAGTCACCCTTTGATTTATCTTCCCATTGTTTCCTTGACTCTGAATCTAATTTGCCAAATAGAAGATAAATTAAAATGGAACTCCAATGATTCACTGGTTCTCTAAGGGACTTAAGTGCTCGAAAATTACTTTTGAAGTTGTTATAAAATGACCTAGTTGAAATATGGGAATCTTTAGTGACATTTGGTAAATTAAATAAATTTTTAATATGTGAGTGAACAATGATTTTCTTGTTTTCAAAGGTGTCCCTAAGCAAATCCCAAGCTACAATGTAATTATCGTCTGTGATTTCAATATTTTCTATTACCGACGCTGCATTGCCCTTAAGAGTGGATATCAAATAATTTAATTTTTGTGTGTTACCTAATTTTTTATTTTCATGGACAGCATTTTTGAATGCATCGCGGAACTGAATCCACTTATCAAAAGCACCATCATATTCTTGCAGATTAATACGCGGCAATTTGATGTTTGCCTGTGTGTCGTTTTCATCTCGGTTAACTACTGTTTGACCGGATGTGCATTGTTGTGTGATTATGGGTGGCTGTGTAGGTATAAGGGTACTTGATTTTGCCCGCACCGCATAATATTTGTCCTCAAAACTTTCCCTTTCTTGAAATTGTGTGTCTGAATGATCTAATAATTCTATAGAATTTTGAATATCATCAAATTTTTTGTAAACTTCATCTATCTCATTACGACGATCCAATACCTCACTAATTTGAGTTGGATCAGTTTCCAACCTTTCAATAAAATTGATAAACCTTGTTAACTTTGCCTTTACTTGGCCGCGTTTAGCTACTAATTCAGTGAGAGGCATAATTAAATTAATGATCACCTCTTTTTTGAAGAAAATATTACTTGAATGATTTAGTAAAGTGTGTATATAAATCCAAATAAGACGTTTTGCAAAATGCAACTAACAAAGTATAACTTGTAAGGTTATTTAAAACTTGCGCGTGAAATTTGCAAAAATGCTACTTAGAGTGTTTTTCATTTTACCGAATTTTAATATGACTAAAATTAACAAATAAAGGCAGTATTAAAGAAATTTGGTTACCTAGGTATCAGAAGAATGGCGTGGCGTCGTTGTCTCGATGCGTTGCTTGGTGCATGTGTTGCAATTTGGATTACCTTTGCGTAATCTTAATGTGGCTTCTTGCTCCAAATATTGGATGCTGGTGAAGATGCTTGATTATTTCTTTGATTTATGAATCAAATCCGGCTCGAAGGACCATGAAGGATGTCATGATATTTCCCCTTTTTAGTTGGCGCACTTTTTAGGAATTATCACTATCTAAAATTTTCACTGTGTGGTTTGTTGCATGTACAAATAATTTCAAACTATGGACTGTGTGTCTTTAGTTATTTATTTAATATTTGTACAATTGAATGCTTAACTATTATACTCGTGAATTTAACATGTGTGTTTGATGCGTGAATACTGCAGATGGACTGACTCTTTTCGTGCATTTTTGGAAACCCAGCATCTTGGTGCATCCGGTGGTCCCTTAGTTTTCTTAGAATAAGAACAAAGGGACATAACGAGCGCGTTAAATGCGCACTCAAGATGCCGACTCACCCTCGGTCAATCCGCCTGCAGTTTTAGAATTTAAACCTAAACAATTTGAAATATTTACAATTATATTTGTACCTAAATTATATTTAAAGTCTATGTGATATCAAACAAGGGTAGAGAATTGAAATGGTACCGAATGACGTTTAATTTGATCTAACACCATCTTATCCGACTCGACCTTTTCGTGGTAAATTACTGAAATTTCCTTAAAGCTGGAAAATTGCATTACAACTCAAGATAATGAGTTCGATTCTTACCTACCGCAGCTTAATTGTGAAGTGGTACATATTCTACATTAAATCGTAAAACCATTATGTATGTAGTTATGTTTGTGTACTTACGTAGTAGGTAAATAAAGGTTTCCTCTTTGTATTCGTTCGTATGTGAAATTTCCTACAATTATGTTTTATGTTTCTATTTTACTCTGCAGGTGCTAATTTTAAAAGTTAAGAGATTAGTTAACGTTTGATTGTAGATAAGGTGGTCTAACTTTCAAAATACGACTCTCCGGAGACGTGTCTACACATGAAAAAGGTGCAGATCGAACTGATTAATTACTACAAGATACTTTCATGATTGAATAAATCGGTCAAGTATGGAAAATAAGTGTGCAGGAGAGAATAATATCAAGTTATAATACAGATAAAGCACCGAAATTAATTTAACAAACAAAATAAAGTAATGGTCTAGTGTAATTATTTGCGTAGAATGTTTGCAAAAGTTATATTTTGAGTTATGCATTTAGGGATAAAAAGCAATTCGCGTATTTAATACAAATATGCAGCTCTCGTTGTTCAAACGCGAAGCTGCCATAAAACTTTTGTAAACTGTTTATCTTTGGATTATGTTAATTGAAAGCTTCGTCGTATTAAAATATAAGCTCTCTCATTAATTTCGTGGGCACGCCGCTCTCTGCATGCGGTTTCTATTTTGTATTTCTGACTGGCCAGGCGATGGTAATTGAGATGAACATTTTTGCTTAGTAATTTATTACTTTAAAGCTCTTGTTTTATGTACGTACTTTGTATGCAACATAAACTTCTTGCGCTTTTGTGTATCTTACTACTCATAAATATTTAATTATTCTTCCTAAACGTGTTTGTTTGTATGCGAAACATGTTTTCATTTTGTAAACTGAGGTACCTAGGTACTACATTTATTTCCTTAAATTAATAATTTTCCGAAGCTGAATTGCTTCTTATAAATTAAACATCCCTGCAACAAGTGATTCTTACGAAAGTGCTCTAAAACATACAAAATGTTTTTTAAAAACTCTTCTTTATTGTTTTCCTCGAAACAATGTATTTTGTTTTTATATCATTATATTATGGAAATAACTAAGCCAGTTATACAAAACTGTGCGACCAATAAAAAAAAAATCTGAAACATCAGTTGAGATTCGAAATCTCGTACAAATGTTCGCTCGTATAAGTTTCTTCGTACAAATTTGACATGACAAACTTTTAATTACTGAAATATCATTTCGAAACTGAAAAAAGTTGGAAGAACTTGAGTAAATTCAATGTTTCTATTTTTGTCAATATACACAGATACACCAGGGAAAACTATGTAGTTTGAAATTTTCCATTACCTACCTACTGAAAAGTGCTTACCTAATGAAAAATCGATAAAAATAAAATTTAAATGTGCGCAAAAAATTGAGTAGAATATAATAACATAATATTAAGTTATTTGTTTGCTTAGTGTATTTAATTTTAAAATTTAAATACATATTTCCACTTTATACTATTACATAAATTTGGAAAATAAAGTAAAAAAATTTAACACGCTATAAGCGTTATTTAAAGGATCCCTTTCTCATATTACACGAAGAAAACTGTTGAGACCAGAATATATCGAGAGTATTAATTTAATGGAAAGCGGTAAAGTTTTCCAATATTTATTAGATTATTCGTTAGTAAAACAAGGATAAAATATTGTAATATTAAACTTTATCACAATATAGACTTTTCTCCTGATACGTTAACTGCCTCTTTATGAAACACCTTTTTAAAATTTTTACCCGTAATTTCATTTGCTTGAAAATTTGAAAATAACGTTTAACAAACCAATTTAATTTGGATATATCTGCGATTAGGTTCGTCACGGGGGGTTCAAGTGCTGAGATAGAGTTGTCAGGTTGGACTTCTAATAAAGCTAAACAATCTAAAAGCCCATTCATTTATTTGTACTGCATAAATTATGTTGCCTCGTGATAGTTTGGAAACATCAAATCAGATGGAGACGATCACATAATAAAACGAATCCTAAAATTCAAATTTTAAGACTTGGCTGCCAATATTGGTAATCAATATTCCTGCTATATTGCATCGAAATATTGGTACACATTATCTCAATAGACTGTGCTTTTGCCATCGTGGTGTCTTCTTGAGAAAATTAAAGCTCATCATAATATCCCCTGGATACCTTAATATAATTTTTAAATTTTAATTATCATTTAAGAAATCGTCATAACAAATTTGATAATTATAATTATGATAAAGAAATGGTTCGTAAGGGAAATTAACAAAGACCGGTCCTCATCGTCGTCGTGGGACCAATAAGCGATAACATCTAGGGAAATTAATATCTCCCGTTTACAAACTCGTCTATTTATCAAATTCACGTACCGTATACATAGTTAATAAAGAAATATTCCATGCTGACCCAAACTTGCTTAACGTTTGCGTGTTTCTATTTGAAGTTCATCTTTCATGTTAATTTATGCTTTTTCGCTTGCGTTAAGTTTACGTTCAGCATTGCTTCGGGATTCGGACAGTTTCGAAATTCTACATAGTACAAAATCAGATTTATTACACGTAAATCTGCTGTAAACATTTATTAATATACAAATTTTGGTGCCACTTGCAATCCATCATATCAGCGCACATGGTTTGTATATTTATGCTCTTTAACTTCTCAGTTTCGTTTCCTAATGAGTTATTTATTTAACTTCATTTTTTATTTGTCTAACTTTTATTCTCAAAGGCTTGAAGTTTCCTGTATGTATTTCCTAGTCTAGTTGAAGTAAGTTCATAACGGGACAGCAACTTGGAAGGTAATTTAACCCTCTAGGGAATCAAACATGAGACAATGGCTTTTGAAACTGCGGTAGTGTCAGATCATATTGCTGTTTAATTATATTCTGAGGAGACTTTGTAATATTTCTCAATTAACATTCGCAAAGAAAAACATTTTCATTTTACAATTAATTTTGAAAAATTAGTTAGGTAGAGGCAAATCTTATTTAATTATGAAATTAAATAAATGAGATACTGTTCAAGAGGATATGGTAGTCTCGCACGCTAGCCATATTCATTCAAATTTAATTCCCCTGGCCAACAAATAAATTCCAATATGTTGTTGTAACTGTAATTTTGAGTCTAAGCCAGTAATATACTATTTTTCCATTAATTGTATAGAGATAAAACAACTTAGATAATAATTATTGTTTTAAATACTCTGATCTACCCACTACCCCGAAGTGTAATTTTGTATAATATTAAATAGTTTATAAATTTGGCGTTTAATTAATAGTTGGGAGATTAATTTAGAGAAATTTTATACAATATAATTAAGGTAAATTAGTTTGTATTTAGTTTGCAAGAGTTTAATATTATATAATCAACATGTTTAATATACTCGTAGCTTCATTATGTTATATGACTGCTTTTAGATTAATAAAGTCTGTTATTAAAAGTATTAAATTGATTTAAGCCGAGTTTATAAAGTGCGTTTATTTCAAAACTAACCAATCCTAATAACTATCGGATTTTAATTAATTTTGATTAAAAATAAACTTTTCAGGTTTATTTTTTGTGAAAATCTAAAGTGCTAAGTTCTTGATCTAATTTTAATTGAGATGATGCGGATGAATATTTAGCAAATAACTATAAATCGAAACTTGGCGTGAGCAATTTGCCGAGTTAAAATCAAACTTTCAGTTTGTTAAATTGACTGAAAGTTAACACAACCTGAAAGCCTGCAATCTGAAAATTGACACAAATACCATAAGTAGAAATTATAGTATGTAAAATGAAAATGAATAAAGCAACCACTGTTATGTCGACGCTACATGACGGTACCGCTTTTTAGAAAAGCAAAGAGATGTTAGTTTTATTTGAAGGAAAAAATGTTAGGTAAATAGCATATTACGTAATTGGGTTTATCTACATACATACTTCACTTTATTAAAAAATTCAATTTGCCCAACTATGGTTATTAATAATATTACAAAAACATTTGCCTACCCACGTTTTTCTTCAATTACTTAATTAATTCGGCGTAAGTAAACTTTCCATTGGGTTACTCCAATAATCATTTGAACTTAATTAAAATTTAGTATGATTGCTATTTTGGAAAAATATGCTTATGACGACGGTGGCGGTTCAAAATCTATAAGTTTAATCCGGGCCTGCGCTGACTCATTGATTTATCTCGTAGTAAGGGTTGGTCCAGATGGAGGCAGCATGATGTAAGGGTGGGCGTAACAAATAATAACAAAATGATTTTTATCAAATTTAAGTTGTTGTTAATAATCTGTTTGTTTGTTTTAATGGTTCGTTGTGCTCATGGTATGTCAACTCGCTTATTTGCACTCATTTCCAATAAAAATTTTCTTTTAGGCGGCGTCAAACAAGTTGAAGCTAATCCCGACACGAAACGTTTGTATGATGATTTACTTAGCAATTACAATCGACTAATTAGACCTGTAAGTAATAATTCGGAAACTTTGACTGTGTGGCTTGGATTGAAGCTGTCCCAATTAATTGAGATGAATTTGAAAAATCAAATTATGACTACCAACCTGTGGGTGGTGCAGGTAAGGCTTGATTTTTTTTAATATTAAAATTGTTATACCTATTGCTAAAGTTGCGAATAAGTAAAAAAAAGGGTGGTTCCGATTCGCCAAAACGCAAAATGTTAGGTTATGTTTCTAAATTAGGGAAAAAATTTCCTCCTTATTTGAAGTGGAAATTTATATTTAATTATTATTGAAAGTTCAAAGCTATCGAACAATTTAATTGGAACTGAGTTCAGGATGAACGAACGGATATATTTAGAAGGCAAATTAAATTTTTGTTGTAATTATTATTAACCTATCGAGAATTTTGCTGCGATAAAATTTAAATCTGACAAATAGAAGATATATTGAGCATTTAATAAATCAAAGTTTGTTAAATATTAATAACCCCTTGTTTAAACAGGGAGTACATTAAATGTGCAGCTATTCGTTATTCCCGGTAAAATAAAACAGCGTTTAATATGTTAAATTCAATATTTAACAGAAATTAGCCAAACAAATTGGAGGTTTAATTGAGTTTTAATATAAATTAGATGTAATTAATGAATCTAAAACTGGATTTTGAATGTATACAGGTGTACTTGGTGTGGAGAAATAAAGAATCTCTAAAGCTGGATTATCGAAAAGCAATTAAATGTCGAACTCATTTTATTTGTTTATATAGATAAATTTGCATAATTTAAAAAGATAAATCGAATTACATTATGGGTAGGCATCTCGATTTTAATTATTTTCGATCCTTGCCTGACAAAGTATCCTATTACAATTTTTAAATTAAAAACTCCTATTGATTACGTCCTTCTCTTCAATTAATATACTTCAGATGGTAATTTCACTGTTGTCAATTTTTACACAATAAAAACATAATCGAATAAACTATGCAAAAAATAAATTATCCCAGGATAAGTCAACAAAGTTATTATCTTTAAAACTTAGTCAACCCCATTAATTGCATTTGTTTGCATAAGTCTTTAATTAGCATAGCGTATAAATTTAATCTATCTGGTAATGTTCGGTTTGAGCACGTTTTTACAGTATTAAAAAAAATAAAAATTTATACATTTTTTTGTGAATTATTATTATTTCATTAGGTACGCAGGAAAATATTGACATATTATCTCGTATACCTAATGCATCAAATAATTAATATAATAATATGTTCGTACATATGTAGGCAGCTTTAATAATTCTTGTTAGTTTTACGATTCTCTATTTTTTTTTAGAAATGGTCGGACTACAAATTAAAATGGAATCCTGACGAGTATGGAGGAGTAGAGCAACTTTATGTTCCTTCAGAACATATCTGGCTTCCGGATATAGTACTTTTTAATAAGTAAGTTCCGTAATAAGATAAACCAATTTAAATTACATTTTATGTTTTGAAAGTATGAAATTAGTTTTACTACATTTGATTTAAACTGAAGTTGTTTAGATTAGTTTGGAATCTACATAGTACAGCTGCAGTTCTTGATGATGAAAATTTTTAATACGGTCCTGGCTATTTCCTTATTTGTTTGTTTCCTCGTATAAAATGACTTTCCATTTAACTTCCTGTTTGACTAACACCGAAGCTCTAATTCCACAGATCTCGTATTGACACTTAAAATAAGCTATAGTTCTGTTAATAAAGTTCTTCTCCTTTGAAACAGAATAAAAGCAAAAGTACTTGAGCTGACCAGCACGTTAAATCCAGCCGATCTAAATGCCGTCGTTACTTCCGCAAATTAACTAAGTTTGCTGGATAGATCGGTGTCGGCTTACAGGGATAAATGTGTTTTACATTGCAAATTGATTAGGCTTTATTTACATTATAAGTGTTTCAAAGTTAAATACTAACCACCACGTAATAAAGATCTCAGATTGCAGCTTTTCAAAGATTTTTGAACAGATAAACTGCGAAAGAAGTTCCTTTGTCAGATTGTAATCCACTCAAGCGCGTCGTTTCACACAGAATTCCGCTTTGAATTTTCTAAATTATGACTGTGTTTGTGAAAATTGAGATTTATTATTATTAAAATTTAACAATAACGATATAAATTGCATGTTAATATAATTTTAGTGCCGATGGAAATTATGAGGTAACTTTAATGACAAAAGCTGTGTTATCGTACACCGGGGAGGTGGTGTGGAGGCCACCTTCGATATATAAATCATCTTGTGAAATAAACGTTATGTATTTTCCTTTTGACGAGCAAAGCTGTCTCATGAAATTTGGATCTTGGACGTACAACGGCCTCCAGGTAATTTCACCACGTAGTTAGATTAAAAGTGTTGTTTTCAATAACCGAATCAAAATTAAAATTTATGTAGTGATTACATTATTGCACTAAAATTTAATTACCTATTTCTCTTTTATTATATCATTAAACCCTAATGAAGACATAATTTCATTTCGTATTGCGTGGTTCTACAAAGTAATAAAGAAGTAACAATGAAACATTGGCGGTAATAAAGAGGTTATTATCAGATCATACTAAAAACATTTTTTGCGCTAGCATGCCAAAATGTTATGGTTTTTATAACCTAAAATATTGTGGATTATCCCTTTGTTGTAAAAAGTGAATATCGGTAACCTGCAGGAACCCTAAGTTAAATTTTGTTATGACACCGGATTACGGGTTACGCGTGCTTAAGTTTCCTTTCCAAAATCCAACAAATCCATAAGCTAATTGCAAGTTCTTTTTTATTAGGTCGACCTGAAGCATGTAGATCAGGTGGCTGGAACAAATATTGTAAAAGTTGGCATCGATTTATCTGAGTTTTATCTTTCCGTCGAATGGGATTTATTGGCAGTTCCCGCAACCAGAAACGAGGAATATTATCCCTGTTGTGTCGAACCATATTCGGGTACGTAAAACTGTCTATGGGTTGCCATGGATTTTTTGTGGTAGGTCTAATCGTTCTGGAAATAACTTAAAAGTTAGAAAAAAACTTTGAAAAGTTCATAAATGTTTAAAGTTGGAAGTACACAATGCAAACTTAATAAGTTTCAAACTAATTTGAAAGAAATGTAACAGAATTCAAGTACAATATCTGATATGAAGTAAACAACTCCGATAGTAGTTTGAAGTTGACGATGCTATGTAACAAAAACGAAATTAATAAAACCAGACTTTTATTTTTCTCATACTTGAAGAATCCTATTATTACATTTCAAAAATTGTTTCTGGAAAACAAAAGAATTATTTTCAAATAATAAAACAAATCAAGTTTAAGCTAAACTAGTTTAATTACCTTCCAAGTTTAGCTTAAACTCGTTTTGTTTTTGGCTGATGTTTTTTTGTATAAAATTAACGGTTTCTTTTTTTCAGATATTACTTTCAAAATTACGATGAGAAGGAAAACGCTTTTCTACACAGTGAACTTAATTATTCCTTGCGTGGGAATAACATTTTTAACTGTGCTCGTATTTTATTTGCCATCAGATTCGGGGGAAAAAGTGACACTGTGTGTATCTATTTTGATATCGCTCACCGTATTCTTTTTGTTATTAGCCGAAATTATTCCACCTACGTCATTAGCTGTTCCTCTTTTGGGCAAATATCTCTTGTTTACCATGATTATCGTCACGTCATCTATATGGGTAACGGTGTGCGTGCTTAACGTTCATTTCAGGTAAGTTACCGAGATCAAAATAGGAAATTATGTACGGGTATTTCCTGTATAAAAGATGCCGGTGTTGAATACAAGTTCCAAATCAATCATGAAATTAAGCTCCAAAATGTGTTTATAATAACAGGTTTAATAGATGGATTTTGAGATTGATTTATGCAACACTAGCGTGACCTATCCAAATCGATTGCATAAAAATTTAGATTAGATTTTTAATTCGAGGATTTCGGTATAGGCCCACAATTCAAGTATTTATTCAATTAGTTTCCTTCAATTCGATGGATAATAATTATGTAAATTATCGAAAAGTCGATCAGCTGCTTTGGTAATTAAATTCGTTCCAATGAATACGCAAATCTTAAATTGGCTATTTAGATAATCCAATCGGCAATCATTTAGGTACTCGCGAAGGCATCAGATTGAAATATGTTCCAATGAAGCTTTTCGGTTTTCCCTAACTCTATATCAATATTTTATAAATTCCATTATTTTAGATCGCCTTCGACACATAAAATGTCTCCGTGGATGCGCAAGCTTTTTTTGCAGTTAATGCCACGACTTTTGATCATGAGGAGAACCACGTACGCTCTTCCCGAATACGACGATAACCAACCACCAAGAGGGTACACGTCCAACGACATGGACATGCAGTAAGTTTTAACTAAAGTCATAATAAGAAATGTGCTTCAATTTAACTTTATTAGATTGAGTATGGGAGAACCTTTCACATCGGATTTTAAGATAACTACCAGTAATCCTAGTTTTCTTCTCCATAATCCCGATCACGACGATAATAAAATGAAAGCGCATTCATCGAGTGAGTTCACGGCTCTCTTTTATTAAGCATATTTTAAAAAATTGTTTTTTAGTGACTGATACTTCGAATATTACACCAAAAAATTTATCCGCCAGTGTTATATCGGCATTACAAGGAGTCAGGTTTATTGCTCAACACATTCGTGATGCGGATAAAGATAACGAGGTACGAATTATTTCTATTTTAAATTGCATCCACGGCCGAACAATAGATTTTTCGTAATTGCATGAAGATCATTGGTTTCCCAGTTATTGGTCACCTAACCAAGTGTAAACCTTTGTATTAAGATTAAAACTGTATAGCACAGAATGACAGTTCTGAATAATGGCAGGGTTAATGTCTGAAGAGCGTGTGCTATTTGGTAAAGTAACGGATCACGTGTTCTGAACATCTGAAAAGCTCGAGAGGTGCGGTCCCAGATGAAACAGACCAAAAATCCCGTCTAATCCTTGCATTCGACAATAATGCAAATCCTCCAAGCACGGATGAGAATCCTATTTATCGATCGGAAAATTATTAAGTTCATTTTTTTTGTTCCCATAATTTTGTTGAAGTCAACATAGTTGTTTTAGAATGTAATTAAAACTTCTATGACTGAATCGAAGTTTGTGCACAAATCAGGCAAAACTTTAATTCCAATATCGGATAGTTGTAATTACAGCAAAAAGAAAGGACCCGAATGCACTGACCTAAAATTATACAGCATCGTTGCAAAACAAAACCAATTATCTACAAGCACTTATACAAAGGAAAGTATTTAGAAGGAGTTGTCAAGTTGCAATGCAGAGAAAATTATATAAAGTAGTGACGTGTTTTCCATGAAAACGAATATCTACTACATTTTTTTTACTGCTGTTGTACCACAGCTTCAGACCTCTAAACTTTTAATTTAAATTTAATTAAACCTCTCGACCAATATAAAATATTTCTCTGGCTACATAATATATGAGTGTTTTCCATTTTAGGTAGTGGAGGAATGGAAATTTGTTTCCATGGTCCTGGACAGATTTTTCCTCTGGTTATACACATTCGCGTGTATAGGCGGAACAGCTGGAATAATAATGCAAGCTCCATCTTTGTACGACACCCGCACTCCGGTAGATCAAGAATTGAGCGAAATTACCATGGAGAAGATTTTCCAAAAGCTGCCTCCTTCGCACGTTCCTATTACTTCCTAATAATTTGGCCTAGGGTTACATTAAACAAAGTGCTTGATAATAAAGAAATTAAATTGTTAATATTTTATATTAAGGTCGTACCAACCAAAACAAAGCCGCTTCCAGAAAATCTGGATAGACCAGCAGAAAGTTTTCCCTATCCAAATTATATGAGCTTACGGAAATGCTAAACCACGCACATATCTGAAGGATAGCTAAATTTGACAAAATTTTTGTTTTCTAGCGAAGTTATTTGTTTGTCGCTAATCAATAAAGCACATTCCTAAAACTGTAAATAATCAAGTTTTCACACATGCAAAATCGAATGGAAATACAAAAAATTATGTAGTTGTAGATAAATAAATATGTAGTGAGCAAAAAGTGCACGTAAATTTGCACTGTATCAGAATATAATCGAAATATATTGGGTAATCTTCCGGAACGTAACGGAAAATAAATTAAATTAAAACTTTCGAAACTGAAAATTTTAATTTTACATTTTATTATCACGATGATGATTTTCTGCACAATTTTACTTATTTGATGATGTGCAGTTGTATCGATTCGATTACGAATTTAAAAAGTTTGTTATTAACATTTTGCAAGTACGAAAACGGATTAAAACTTGCATCGTGTTAACTTATTGATGAAGATAAATTTTTTAATGTATACAAAGTATTGATTTATTATTAATAAAGGTTTAAATATAAAATTATATTGTTTACCTTGACTATGTCTGTAGTATATTACTGTGCACTCCTTAAGATCCGGTTAGGTATACAAGAAATCCCGGTTTATTTTTCTGTTGTTTGATTGATTTATCAAATACATAAGATATAATTATTTTATTGTTTTTCAGCCTTGAAATGCCAGATGTTTTTTGGAAATAATTTTAAAACTACATAATAGTTTGGGGATTCCCTTGCTATTAACTTTTTCTCTATCTACTATATCACAGCTAAACTTTGATGGTGAGCGAGAGTCGTGAGTCCACTCAGGATGTCACGCATGCAAAGTTGGTTAGTAAAATTTATCGGCTTGTTAAAATCTTTAAATAATCGGGCATTACTATCTCACTT
The DNA here is from genome assembly GCA_963170105.1 of Cantharis lateralis. Classification (NCBI taxonomy): domain Eukaryota; kingdom Metazoa; phylum Arthropoda; class Insecta; order Coleoptera; family Cantharidae; genus Cantharis; species Cantharis lateralis. Next base: position 37,699,235 of record OY720629.1, read on the forward strand.
GATTTAAAGATAAGGCAATAATAACATAGTATCTCCCCTTTTTAGAAGGATTAACAATAATGTGATTTCTGAATCGCGATACAAATAAACCAGTTTAGTCCGAAATTTTAATAATCCACCATTTTAATTAATAACCTTTCCCATAATTTAATGAAAATACAAAAATTAAATAGTAAGTGCGTAAGAGTGTTGAAAAAATAGTTTCAGTTTAATACGCATTAGAATTCATAGTATTATTATATAATTCCAAAAGGAAATAAAATATCTAATCATATTTAATTGAAGTTAATTATTCAGAATGAATACTGTGATTTTACACAAAGGAAAATAATTTTTATATTATAATAGCTCTCCCATGACCTAGTAATACTTCGTTAAGAATTTTAAAATTTAAATTGAAAAAATAATTAGTAAAATAATGAAATCCATCTGCAGTTTTCGAACCGAAGCCAAAACATTGCACCTTAGCCTACATGCTTTGAAGTAATACAATATTTTGAAAAAAATGTTATAATATACTTAACATTATTTAAGAATAATTACTACAGTACGTAATTTATTATATTAGCAACCACTTGGTTTGTTTTCTAAAAGGTTGCAAGCGGTTTCCAAAAAGTTTCGTAAGGCTTGGCTTTGAAGGTCCGAATCGTACTGGTCGTTAAAAACTATCGTTGGTACGAAAGTAATAATCGGATCGACTGCATGGGTTTGATCTCCATATTTGGCGAGAAGTTCATCTCCATCTGCACTGTTGGCGCAATTCAAGATGGTTTCGCTAGGAACGTTTAATTTGGGGGCGCACTAAAACAAAATTAAATTAAAAATTAATCCAAAATAAATTGAAAAAAATTACAGTCTCGATAGCCTTTTCGTTTGCTGGATACGATTGCTTCATCACGCAATCGACAAAATCGACATCCTTATCTTGATTTGTGTTTTTCGATATGCCACATGCTTGGGCTTTATTTCCCCAGCATTCAGCTGGGCCGTGTTGGCAGTCGAATTTCCAAACTCCATTAACTTTCTCATGCTAAAAACAGATTTATTTTCAAAATTGCTTTAAAACTCGAAAGCAAATACCTACTGTTGCTTTTCCGTATGGTACGAAATCGATCAAAAGAGATGATCCAATTAGTTGGTAAGCTGGATTGAGTTGGTTGTTGATAAATCTTATACTGTCTGGACATAATGATTCATAGTATATGGACACCTTAAGTTGTTTGTATGGGACCTAAATATAAAAAATTAAATAAATTTTAGTTATTTTGCAAAGTGCAAAAATATAAAAATTTTAATTTTAATCTTTCTTATCAGTTGGAAGTGGTTCTTATCTATTCGATATAATTATTTTAATATAGATAAATTAATAATAAACTTTAAACCTCCAAATATTAAATTTTTTAATTCTAATTTCTAAAGGGGACACCGGGTTATATTCAGTTCTAAATTATAATTTAAGGAATCAAAAAAAATTTAATGTATCCCATGCCAAAATGTAAGGAGTTTACTGTACAGCCAGGTCTATGCAGCAATTTGTAAGTAAATATTGTCAACCAGTATTGTTGGATCACATAAATTACTCTTGTGAATCATTGTTTATAGAAATAAATTATTAAATTTCAAATTCCAATGTATAATATTTTCAAACAATTTTTACTGATAGATCGGACCCCATGTATGCCTAATCACCATTGTCGTTAATTTGTAGAGATATATTGTACCTACATAAAAAACTATACATAAATAATTCCTTGATAATATTATTTCAAAAAAATATTTGAAAAATTGTATAGAGTGCAATATATTTTTAATAAAGCTGAAATTATTTAAAATGCATTAAATTCGATAGTACAGCATTAAAAAGTTGCTTAATACAAAAATATAATATTTATTATTAGAATTAATAATTGCGAAATGTTTTAATTTAAAAAAATTAATTATACTAAATATCACTTACTTGAATTGTATCTTTTAGATACAAAATCTGAATGAGCAACACTATAAAGCAGACTCTCATTATGAAGTTGTCTAAACCACTTTTCAATACTAAATGACGTGATAAAATTTATTTTAGTTTTTAATACAGTGGCTTTTAAGGGCAACGACGACACCGCTCTACAAATTGTACAGTTACTTGGACATGTATCCAAGTGTAGTATGTATAGTATGTAGTCTATCGATAATGACAGAATGAATAATCTAAACGTTATCTCCACGGTAATTTAAAAATATTTAAAAATTAAAAAAAGAATAATTTTGACAAGTACCTACCTATTTATAAAAAATATAATTTCTTTAGCCGCAACAACCAAGCGAAAAGTTCCCAGGGGCGGCACCCAACTCAAAATTGAAAAAATTCAAAGAGATTAAATGGAATTACGTAAAAAATTAAAAGCGTCATAAAATATTTTATTGAAATTTACTACTTACTATGTACGTATCCACTACATCCTGTACATTTTTTTATTTACCAACTTGTTGCATTTTTTGTTACTCAAGTCTAACTAACAATTTAAACTAAATAACTTGGCGAATTAACGGTCTAATTTTTATTGACGTAGTTACGTAAATATTATGATAAAAGCAAAAAATGTATATACCATATATCTTAACATTTGTGTATGTACAAATTATCGAAAATACGTAGAATATTATTTTAATCTCAAATAATAATAATAATGCAATGGGATGTCGAGTTTACAACAATATATTTTAAATACATTATAGAATTTAACCGAATTAAAAATTTACTAGATGACATTTATAAAATTATAGGCAATTAAAGAATTATTCACACTTAAGCAAATTATATAATATGATTCTATGAATTTTTAATTTAGAATTAATATAGAATTAAATTTTGCAGGCGTTTCGTTTAGCGTAAACAAAATAATATAGTACGACCTTACGAAAAACCAGCACCCCCCCCCCTCCCGGATTCAGTACATAGTAAAAATTCCTCAAAACTGAGGATTGTTAATGCTGGCGCCCAGCCATATTAAAACTATTTAATTATGGAAGCATTTAAAAACTTTATTATCTTATTATTGCAAGCAAGATTCAGATCTTGTTAAATAAATATAATATTATGCAAGAACAACGTTTAGGCAAACGTCTGGTATGGGATCTATTCTTAATTTTATCTGAAGAACTAAGCAAACCGTCGAAAGAAGATCCTCTCGAGCTCTGTCTTGAAGATCATTGACAAACACGCCATTGAACACGATGTGTGGAACACCGTCGGATGGAGGATCAAGCGCATCCATTTCTTCTCCATATTTGGCCAGCAATTCTTTACCCAAATCGCCATTTGCGCAAGAAAGTATATCGTTGTAATTCAAATCTACATTGGTAATACACTGAAAGTTTAGAAACTGGATTAAATTGGTTTTACTAAATTGGAGTTATTAACCTCTTCGGCAACTGATAAACTGGATAAACAATTCACAAACTCTACATGTCGGCTTTGGTTCAATTTTTGTAGACTGCAAGCTGTTAGTATAGCCAATTCGCACTCAGGTATACCATGTTGGCATTCGAATTGCCAGTGATCGCCTACCTTAGTTCTCTAAAACAAAATTTGCAATAAGGAAATTGTTTATGTGGACCAAATGCTTACTTTTGTATTTCCATATGGATTAAAAGTCACATGCAAAATGGAGCTTATATTCGGATACGTAGAAGCTAACTCTTCATCTATAAAGTCCCGACTATACGGGCACAATGGCTCATAGTACAGATCTAAATGCACTTGTTCATCAGATTGCTGCAAAATAATTTTAATCTCGGTTTAAATTTTTTTTTACATTGTAAGTACTGATATTTTATAAACTATTAATCCCAGGATAACATATAGAATAACTTACTTGTAAAGAGTGATCTACGAACAGCAATATAACTAATATGGCAATATCAGTAAAAGTCTTCATTTTCACCTTCCAACTGGCAACAGTTTAAGAATTGCAAGTAATTTGCAAGTACAGATAATATAAAGTTAATTACCAACACATAAATACACACAAGTTATATAATGTTTCTTATCGTGGGTTTGCTATAAAATTAATTATTCACTAAAGAGATAATGCACTCACGAAATTATTTTTGCGGCACGAGTAGTAAACGAATGCCGCAATTCATTTGAGGGAGTAGTCTATTTTAAACGATTCTGTTCTGTTCAAAATTATTTTGATATTTGTACGATTGGTTAAATATTACTCAATTATATTGAGTAAAGAATTTCAAACAAATCTATCCTTCTACCCTATGCTTATATAAAAAGTTAATAGACAACAGTAGTTCGTGAAAAATATATTAATACTTATTACATTACAGTTTATTCAAGTCAAGTATTCGATTAATTAAATTAAACAAATTATTTATCAATATCAGCTAAATTCAGATCACTTTGAGTTTCATTGGTAAACGATAAATAAATCAAATCCTTCGTATCTAAGCACACGCGCGGTTTGGGGCTTTCATGAAGAAGTGAACAAACAGTTTGCAGGAGGTTGTTTCTAGCTTTATTTTCTAGATCTTCACTGTACACGCCATTAAATACAATATATGGAACATAAGTGTGTGGAGGATTAAGCGCATCTGTTTCTTCTCCATATTTGGCCAACAGCTCTTCACCTAAGTCGCCATTTGCGCAGGTAAATATTTCGGTATAATTCAAATGGACATTGGTAATGCACTAAAAGTTTAAGAATAAAATAAAATTAATTCTTTTAAAATTCCGATGAATTGTTAACCTTTTCGGCATCTTCCACGCTGGATAAACAAACGATAAGGTTTACTTGACGGAGTTGGTCCAATTTGTATAAACTACACGCTGTGAGTTTAGCCAATTCGCACTCTTCTTCACCATGTTGACATTTAAATTTCCAGTGACCGTTCACTTTAGTTCTCTAAAAGTACACAAATAAATTGTAATTTAATTAAATCGATTTTATGCTTGACCAATCAGAAATAATCATACATACATGTGCATTTCCATACGGATTAAGAGTCAGATTTACAAAGGATTTCATATCCCGCTCCGTAGAAGCTAAATTATCCTCAATAAAATCCCGACTGCTCGGACACAATGGTTCATAGTACAAAGCCATATCGACTATTTCTTTATTGGATTTCTGCAAACATGAGTTATACATTAAATTAATATATAATTTTATTGCGCCCCCCCCCCTATTTTTAGCTATACGTAATTTCTGTCGAGAGTTAGCTGATTTGAATTTATCCCCATGGTCTATAATTAGAGTTTTAATGGAAGTAAAATAATATATTATTTTAAAATTATAAAAAAAATTAAGAAATTAACAACTCCAATCATTTGAGAACAGAAAACCATTGTAAAGGTCCGAAAATTAATAAATTCTAAACCGAATCCCTTGTATTTATTTCAAAAGCTATTACAAAAACCAGTCGACTTTGTCTAATTGGAACATCCTTTACATACCAAAATTTAAAATTATTTAAATTAGGTGCCTCTAATTTCGTTGTATAACTTTTTAATATAAAACCTAACTAAAATTAAATATAATTACTTACTTGAAGAGACTGGCCCACAAAAATTAACCCAATTATTATGATAATAGCAATAGGAGTCTTCATTTTATCCTTCAAGTGAAAAAACTACAACTCAATTGACGAAACGACTAATAATTTTCGTTACGATCAAAATAATTGTTGTGGCTAATGCGCGTCAGTACTGAATAATTTGTAATTTGAATCATTATCAAAGTACAGCTTACAAAGAGTTATTATTATTATTACCATCATACGAATAAATATAAGTAAACATATTTCTTATCGTAGTTGATATAAAATTAATTAGTGATTAAATATTTTTAACATGCTTAATAGTAGCACAATAGAAATTTTACTGATACAAAGTCGATTACTTCATAATAATAATAATAAGGAAAATTGATTACTGTCCTATTTATTAAACAAATCTCATTGTTGACAAAATCATTTTATCCACTACAGCGTAAAAAAAATCAATTTTACAATAAATCAAATAATATTTTCTGAAAATGAAAATTTACTTTACTGCCGGCGACGACGGGCGGCACTGAAGTATTTTAGTGAATGGCCCCAATCAAAATTATTCAATGAGTAGAGCAATCCTCGGTATGCCAATTATTGTCCATCTTTTTTTTTTGGCTTCTCACATCTTTTCGGTACTTTTGCCAACCGCCTAAAATAATGGGAAAAAGTTGAAGCCATCCCTGAACTCAACTATTAATCTATTTGAACATAATTATCTTGAACTCATTAAAACATTTGAATTATACAACATGTTATTTTATAATATGCAAATTTAAATTTTGTTTTGTTTTAAAACAAAACCCAGATTATTGGTTCACCCTATATACAACACATTAGTTATTTTTATTGGTAATTACATTTATATTGGTATGGTAGATGTCAACATTTAAATTGTGATTCCAAGTTTCCTACATTATCGATAATAAATTCGTACACGTTTTTAGCATAACTTGATCAATATTGCAGGTTAATTATTATATTCCTAGCGAGTTTATGATTTATTAGCGATTGTGAATAAATAGCAAAATGCCTGTCGCTCCAGCTGAAGAAGTGAAATCCAGTTGGGCAGATGAAGTCGAGTTGGAGGGTGGTTCGTTGCCACCACCAACGGAAGTGCGCGAAAATGGCTTTAAAATTGTAACCGAATACAAATATAACGACGACGAAAAGAAAGTTAAAGTGGTGCGTACTTACAAAATTGAAAAACGATTTGTATCGAAAAGTATAGCAGTACGAAAGACTTGGGCCAAATTCGGTGAATCGGCAGATGATAAACCCGGCCCTAACCCAGCTACGACTATCGTAGGCGAAGACGTCTACATGCAATTTATTACCAATAAAGAGGAGGATAATAAGATGGACGAGGAAGGAGGTATTAATAATTTGAAGGCTTTAGGAGACAAAAATATTGTCAAGTGTCGTACGTGTAGCGGTGACCATTGGACTTCCAAGTGTCCTTGGAAGGATACCGTTCTTTCTGGTGGAAAAATTCCAGATTCAGACAAAAAGACTACTACTGCACCTTCAACATCGGCCGATGCGAGCAAACCAGCTGGTACAAAATATGTACCTCCTAGTATGAGAGGAGACGGTAATACTAAACGTATGGAATATTCCATGCCGGGAGCAAGAGGAAGAGACGATACAACCGCAATTCGTATTTCGAACTTGAGTGACTCCACCACAGAATCCGATTTAGAAGATCTTGTCAAACCTTTTGGACCAATTCAGAAACTTTATTTGGCCAGGGATAAACAGCAAGCCGTATGTAAAGGATTTGCTTATGTACATTTCAAATTCCGTAACGATGCCGCCAAAGCTATTCTAACTTTGAATGGTTACGGCTACGATCATTTGATTCTTAGCGTCGACTGGTCGAAACCTCCAGCACATTCAAATCAATGAGCAAGTAATGTTTGAAATTTTATGTTTTATAAAAGGTTAAACCAATAAATTAAATTTTTTTTATCAACGTCTATTTAATATGCATGTATAAACTTTTAAAAGTGTAACTTTTTAATTGAAATAAAAGGTTTGTAGTGGGTAATTTTTTTTAATGTAGACAATTTTCCAGTTTCAATACTGGAATAAGTTTATAAGATCTGCTTAAAATTTACAATTTTCAGTGGGAGTTTATAGATTTATCATGCTTCGTGTGCTATCCAACCCGAAAGGTTGTGTGTTTCGTGCTTTCTACTTACTCTTGAATATTTAAATCATATTAAGTACAAAAATGCACAAATAAAAATATTTTATTTTATATAAATAAGCTATACAAATACGGTTTGTGTTTCTTACAAATCATTGGCAAGCAAATAAATTTATCTTTGGTATATTGGTACATTTTAAACTTATCAAAATAAATAATTATATTTAGTGACCAGATTAAATTACATGTAAACACAATTATAAAATTATTACAAGGTAATTAATAGACAGGTACAAATTAATCAAATGATGCAACAAATTATGAAAAAGTCCAATTTTTGCTGTTTTAAGTCATCAATAATGGTTTCGGTCCTCTTATTTCATGCTTACGACTGTCATGTAAAATATATTAGTTTAATTTTTTTTAAATTAATGTTTTTGGTGAGATATACAATAATTAAAATTTGATCAAATTTTATGTTATCAATGATTTTATTTTTTCGGAGTTGTCTTTTAGTTTTCTATTTGAAGGTATTATTAAACAAATTAACTTTCTTGTTTGTGTTTTAGCATCCTTTACGGCTCCAAAGAAGTACAGGACTCAAGGTTGCATTTCCTATTTGCTCTATCATCTGCTAAAATTAAGCTAGTCGTGATAAGCAGAAGCGATGAGGAAAGTTGCTGCCGTTTTTTAAAATACTATAAATTGAACCTTTACGGGAAGAAAAACAAATGATGACTTAAATATCGGCTAAAATTCGTTAACTTGAAGAAGTGCTTAAAATTAGCTAGAGGAGAGATCCCCTGGTTGTACTAATAACGGTCAGTCACTGAGCTTTTTCTTAATTTATTATGGAATAAAATCTTTATTGACTGGGCAATATACAACATTTAGAAAATGTTTGTCTATCAATCCAAATTCTTAACATTTCTTTCAAGCTGCCATTAAAATGTATTTTAAAATTCAATAAAACAATACAGATAATAAAATTTCATATCACACGCAAGTTATTCAAGTAACAAACCATTCTTTATTAATTCTTATACCTTAATGAGATCACGATACGTTAAAACAAATCATTCAAAATTGTCAACTAACGGTGTTTCTAAAATTGCAACCTTGTACCAGTGATAAAATGTTAAGAAATTGGCAGTCTTTAAAATTGTCTACCTTTGTATAAAAATCTTTTAAAATCAAATATTGCTTAATTTGACAAATATAAAGAACTGTATTGCCATTAAATAATAGCATGAGCAGAAGTTTCACCTGTCAACGTATCAGTCATGTAAGTAATTTTAAGTATTCGAGCAAAATACTGTTTCTCGACTGGATGGTTCACCGTCCATGCTATAACTCGCAGTCCTTTATCCTTCCAATCCCTGATTACTTTCCTGCAATGGAACCAAAATTTAAAAATAATTAGATATTCAAAACAATTCTGCAACTTACGGACTAATCACATCTTTGTGAAGCGATATCACAGAGCATCCTAAAATGTCGTAAGTTAAGCGAGTTAGCAGCCACTCGTACATGCTATCGTAGAGACACAAGAAGAAATATTTAAAATAATTTTCAGTTCTCTTCTCATTTACAGTTGAAAAAGCATTGTAAGAAGCATCAGCAAATATGTTTGGTCTCCATATTAAACCGGAAACGATTTTAGGGTTTGATCTTCTTATCTTGAAATGCAAAACATTAATAAAACAAAATACAGTTTAAATTCATTTGCTTACATAATAAAGTACATTTGGATAAAACGAGGTCACTATGGCATTGGAATGAAGTTCTGGATATTGCTCGAAGAGATCCAAAATCACGTTGATCATCTAAATTAAATGCTAAATACATTAAAGAAGTAGGGATTGAATAGTTTGGTTTTATTTATCCTAGCAAAACAATTTCCAGATAAGAAAAACATATTTTTACGTTTTATTAGTTTTTAAGTAGGCAATTGTGTTTTATGTTTGGAAACAAGGTTAATAGAATTTCCTAATTAAAAAGTAACCAAACAGGCGCCGTTACAATGATGTCATGCAATTTAATTAAAATGGAATTTAACATGTTAATAATTTACCTTCCCATTATGGCTTTTAACATCGAAAAACATTCGTTGTCCCGATTTTAGTAATTGTTCCACCGTGTCGTTCAATGTTGGAATTCTCGCATCCTGAAAACGTTCTCTAAACGGATGTTTAACTGATAGATCGATTTTTTCCATATCCTCCCATTTGGTTCTAGCTATAACTGCAATTGAATCGGTCATTCGCTCTAAATTTTCATCATGGAAAATAATGGGAATGTTATCGACTGTTAAGGCGACATCAAATTCCACTGCGGTGCAACCTTTCTTAAAACACTGAAATGAAAACATTTTACGTACTTACTCTAAACTACAAAAAAAAATTTTTACGTTATCGAAGGCGGCTAATGTGTTTTCGGGTGCATCCAAACCAGCCCCACGATGACCGATAGTTCTCATGATATATCCGCCGGGGTCATTAATACTTTCGCATAAGTTTTTACCAATTACACTTTCCACCACTTCGGAATCAGGTTGGGGTAGTCTTATAATATACAGAGCTAAACTTAATAAAGCAACAAATAGCAGCCCAATCGGAACGATTGTTTCGATCATTTCCAGGGTGATGTGGAAAAACCCGTAAATAAAGGCGCATATTGTGAAGGAATATTTACAAATACTACACAAACCACCGTTACACATTTTGAATTTTTTAAATCATTAAACTCTCACTCACACCAACACACACCCACGAATGCGAAAATGCAATGACCCCGAAGTGCCCGAGATAGATAAACAAAGGTGATACCCCACGAATTTTCCTTATGTACCGAGTGTTGCAAATGTTGTGATGGTTTTATGAAATGTAAATTGTTATTTATAGCTGGTATAATTTAATTTTTAAGAGTGCGCGCAATTAATTATTTAAATTTCTGTAGAATCTGAAATGGCACGGGTTATTCCTAGTACGGACTATAAAATATATCAATCGACGAGACGTTTCAAACGTCAAAATCAGCTGTTAATTTGACGTTATCGACCGCTTATTTGCACGTGTTTGCATAAAATGGAAATTGAAAAAGATTTGAGTGATTTGGCATCGCAAAAAATTGCGTACGGTGAGTACTTATTAGAAGAAGTGGACAAATTCAAAGACATCGAAGGGATACAAAAATTACGAAAGAAAATAACCCAAGAGTTGAGTTTTCTTACCAAGGTTAGAGTGTGACGTTTATTTATTTACAACCCCTAATTTTATCTGAAGATTTGCAGGGACGAAAATATCAAAAAGGAGCATCTTCAGTGTTCGAATTTGACTCATTTCGGTGCATTAATCGCTACTTTGAATGGCATCGATACTTGTTTGAGTTTGAATAAAGTTTTTAACTTGGAGGACAGAAAAATTGTAGTCGATATAGTTTATGACGATGGCCTGTCATGGATTAAGGTGATCGCTAGGAATCCAAAGTCTATCAGTCAAATTTGCAAGGGAGATACTGGGTTTGGTGTTCGAAGTGTCTTGGATCAGGCGGAAGAATACTTAAAATGTGCTGATTTGTATCCATGCACGTTTCAAACACCCAAGGTGAGTTTTACGACTTGACAGGACTAAACTGATACTTATAATTAAAATATACTTCAACCATGAACAGATCACTTTTGTGTTCTCAAATGGAATTACGATTGGGTTGGCTACGCAATTGGAATCGATGGGAATCACGGTAAATGGAACTAGAATTGAAAATTTTGAGTTGGAAGGGGACGAGTTAGATTTTAAATGTAATTCTGAATTGTCCACTGGGTTTACCTCTGATATAAATAAAGCCAACTTGGATGTGTCGACAATGTTGGCTTACGTTAGTTCATTTACCAATGGAAATAGTAAAAAGTATAAATACACCACCGACGTACTTAACCAACAAGCCGAATGGGAAGCTGCTCGGCCTGTTAAACCTCTTTTAGATGCTTTCTTTAAAGGTTTGATTATTGCGACTTTATTTTTTTTTTTGTTAAACTAAATTGGGTATTTTTAAAGTTAAACGCGAAGGGTAGCTGTATAAAAGCCTAAGAACTGCGGTCATCCGAGTTCTTCTTTGTTTTATTTATTATGATATTTTGTTAATCACCTATTTTAAATACTGCCTGCACCTGCTTATTACTACTATTTTGAGTTATTTGAGAAAAAGTTGATTTTTTTAATATGTATTTCATAATGTAATTTTTAGACAAAGTATTGTACTGTTGTGAAACAGCACGAGAGAGCTTTATTAATATCGTAAATATTGTTGGAGGTCCTAATGAAAAATTAAGAGCCGAAGAATTTTTGAAAAGAATTATTGTATTACCGGACGATGCCACTGTGCAAGACTCGGAAAATGACAAAATAGCCCATAACGTACAATTTACCTCAAATAAAGTATTACCAATTGGTGGCAAAATTAAGGAGAGATCTTTAACGATTTTTAGGTTTGGAGATCGAATTCGAGCAGTTACTGCGACATCCAATGATGGATTTGTCCGTGCGGCCAAACAAAAGGTTGGATTTATTTTTTAAATATAATTATCTGATGTGGTTATATTGCAGGGCATCGATTTTGTTGTATATGTTCACGAATCACGTGCATTAACAGAATTAAAAGAAACCAAAACTACGATAGATTGTTAATTAGTGCAGTGCCTTTACGATTCATTAATTTATATGTTGAAATAATTATTTTGTAATTTTTTTTAAATAAATATTTTTTATTTTTAAGATTATTCAAATTTAACAATTTTTAGTAAGAATTACCAGTACCAAATTTCGTCTTTTTATCTCGGCTATAAGGGTGCGGTCGGTTTGAATTTTCATGTCGACCACGTTCGTTGTAGGAATGCTTATCCTTATATCGGCTGTAATCATTGTAACGTTTATTATATTGTCTATCTTCGTAGTAATTCCTATACTCGTGTTTCACATTATATGGAGTCGAACTTGCTTTGATACTTCCATCAAACCGGTCAAAAGTGTTATTTTTTGAAGACTTGGGTTTTTCTTCCACAGGTGAGTTATTTGAATTAGTTTGTTTCACGATTATTTTCTTATCAAACAACTGTATTCCGTTTAACATATTGATGGAATAATCCACAGATATGGCATGTTTGAAGGTGATAAAAGCGTAACTGTTCTTTCTACCATCTTTATCTGCACACAAATTTATCTTCTGCAATGGTGCTACTTGCAAAAATAATTCATAAATGAGTTGATCTGTACATTTACTCGATAGATTACCACACCATACCGTTCGTTTTTGATCATCTTCTTCGTCCATTTTTTGTATTAGTTTTAACTTAACAAAATTTTAAAAATAATTTATTGAGGTACCTCTACCTTAGAAAAATTATTTGTAATCTCTTTTTATTTATATATAGAATAAGTACAATTTTAAAGTTGGTAAAATGTGTATGGATTATCTCTATCTTATATAGAGAATATTTTCAAATTCCAGCAAAGTTTTATTTTATGTAGCACTTTTTTTATCATTTCATTATACAGAATTTGACACAAATTCATATGATATAACAGACAGACTCTGACAACACTGTGACACATATCTGAACGTTCCAATTCTTGCAAGCTTATTAGCTGACAAGGAACCAATCAACGATTTCTATTAGTACCAATATAAAAATTAATTAATTAAGATTAAGATTTTTTCATCAATTATTTTTTTCAGTGTATCCATAAGAGTTAAACCAATTTTTCTTTATTTCGAACGATTTCCAATTATTTAATTTAAATATTAAAAATAAATTACATTATATAACAATGCGGTATATTTTTTAATTTGCTTCTGATTGCCCCATTTGAATAAAATATATTAAGCTACTCGGTTGTTCGTATTATATATTTAAAAAATATATTATTATAACTAACTTTTTTATAATATTCTTATTATATTAATTAATTAATGTAATACTCATACATAATAAAACGAAAATTCGTTTTTTAATATTTTGTTCCAATGTTTAAATAAAAAAGGCATAAATTATGAATTGATTCATGGACATTAATTATTAATATTTCTGTAAACTTCGTTTTCTGGTTTAAAAAACGCAGTAATTAAATTTTTGGGGTTTAAAACTGGAGGCATCATCTTACGTAACTCAATGGTCTTGGTGTATCTGATAAATAAAATTTCAGGACCAGCGTAAATTTTAAAAATCAAGATGATTAACGACAAAAATTTATTGTCGTATCCTATTTTAATTTTAAACAAAGTTGGTATATTTAATCACACCAATTCCGCATTGGAGACGTTTAATCTTGCTGTGGTTATATTAGGATGTACCTTTGTGGTAATTATGTCTTCTCTTCAATATTATTTCATAGAAAATGATATTAACGAGTACGTAAGTAACTTGGAAGCTACTGTTGGAGTTTCTCAGGTAATCACCCAGTATGTTGTTTAAGTAATGCACAAATTCGGTTCTTTATTTTGAGAACTGGCTTAAAATAAAAATCATTACTCCAAAACCATATAGGCACGATTCTCTTACAACTTAATTATATTTCTTTCTAGATATTGTGGAAAGTGTTATTTTTCGTATTTAATAAAAAATCTTTTCTGAAATTACTGGAAATATCGAAGCATTTGTGGAAAATCGACATGTGTTCTGGAATAGGAAAGCTTCAATTAAAAGCAACTTATGATGCGGTCTTACGCTTTCAAAAAATTTTCTTCACTGCAATTATAATTTTCCTTATTGGGTTGCTGATTTCAATCTTTTTTGGAAGAGAACTACCAGTTGGAGTTTGGAAAATGGATAATTATCCTAAACTGTATACTTTTTACAAACATTCTATCAATGTGATATTGATTCCTTCGGGTATAGCAGTGTGTACTTCAGATATACTTTTTATAGGAATCTCTTATACTCTAATAATACAATTTCGAATTTTATGCAATAAAATAGATAACTTAAATTTTGATCAGTCAAGATCTCTTCATGATTTAAAGAATGAGTACAAGCAACTTGATGTTTGTCTTGAATACCATAAGTTTCTATTAAGGTTAGTAACAAGTGTTAAGGGGCAAAAAGAACGATTTAAATAATAATTTATTAAAATTTCTACAGTTACCTACGTAGCATACAAGAAGTTTATTCCTATGTTTTTGGAATACAATACATCTCTTCAGCTCCGTTGGTCTGCGCAGAAATCTATGCATTATGGGATATGTAAGTCAAATGCAAAATATTGTAGTTTGTAAAATTCTAAGAACAATAAATTAAGATTTAAAATTTATTTGCTTTTAGGGAAAAAAGCGAACCATTGCTAATTATGCGGAATGTAGGAAATTCCATCTATGTATCCCTTCAATTAGCCTTCTACTGTATTCCAGCGGATTTAATAGTACAAGAGGTAAGAATTTCAATTGTGGAAAATGAATATTATATTGATTACTTTTTAGGCAGTCACCGTTGCTAATGCACTTTACAATTGCAATTGGTATTCCAGTAATAATAAGGAGTTCAAAAAGTCCTTGCAAATTGCAATTGTAGCTTCTCAACGCGAACATCACTTCACCGCAATGGGAATGGTCGAATTCAAACCAGCTACTGTTTTGTCGGTAATCGAACCAAAATTGGTGTTGTTAAATCTTCTAATTTTATATACAATAATATTTATAGGTGATAAAAATTGGGGTATCGGCATCTACAATTTTTAGGCAATTGGCGAATAAGTAGAGGAAAATATCTTCACTTAGGATAATACCTTAGATGGATGGATAATTCAAGGAGTTTTGGCACTGCGGTATTTATTATGATTTGATAGAATCTATTTTATTTAATATTACTATTTCTGATGTGTATTTTAGATTATCGAGTGTTAAATTTAAATTTTGTATATTTCCCCCAGAAATTTTAGATACTACAAGAACAAAGGATTATTTATATTATTTACAGCAATCACTGCAGTGAAACACTGAAAATATACTTGTCTCTCTTTTGGATATCTAATAATATACTTGTATTTCACTCGCATTTATCGCACCCTTTAGTATCGCACGAATTCCCTTTGTTCCTCTTGCTTTGCCTATTGAAAAATAAATAAAGTAAAATCAATAATATTTATATGTTCACTTGGCTTAATATATTTAATGAATATGGTAAGTATTTACAAGTGGTGTAACTGTGAGGATTCAAACCTCCATAGTCTTGGAGAGATGTTTGCTTGCTACAAGCTCTTGTTCTTATTCTCACCTATTTTATAAGTTTGTTGAGAATTCGAGCTGTCCTACGAGCTATTCCTTTCTTTTATTAGCATTATTAAATTTAACTTAATTTATTTAGTTACCATCGAACAGATAGGCGGTATTGTTATTTTAATGAAAACATTTTCTTTATTTGAAATGATGTCCAACTTTTTAATTACACATTAAGAGAAAATATTTTGTAATACTACTTATATATTTTTTTCCATTCCTCCAGTCTAATAAAATATTAAACTGTTTAGTCGTTCGTATTTTTATATTTTGTGTCAGAGTTTAAATAAAAACGCCATCAATTATAAAGATACTCGTGATCATCAATTATTAATATATTTTTTCGACTTCGTTTTCGGGTTTAAATAATTTAGTAATTAAATTTCTCAGTTTTAAAACTGCAGACTTCATCCAGCTTAACGCAATCGTTTGGGTATTGCTGATATATTATAAAATTTTAAAAATTGAAATGGCTAGCGATGGAAATTTATTGTCGTATCCTATTTTAATTTTAAATAAACTTGGTATATTTAATCACACTACCACCTTAATGGAAACGATTAATCTTGCAGCAATAATATTAGGATGTACCTTTTGGGCAATTATATCTTCACTTCAATATTTCTTTATGGGAAATGATATCAACGAGTACGTAACTAACCTGGAAGCAACTGTTGGGTGTATTCAGGTAAACCAATGAAGCTTTTCTATACATAATACAACTTACCTCACTTGATGCCGACTGTGTTTTTTTAAACAAAAGAGGATCTATGTTACGGTGGCATAAATCCAATACCGCCCATTTACGGGAATAATCTATCAACTTGTTTTTATTTTTTAGGTTTTCGGAAAAATATTAATTTTTGTATTTAAGAAAAACTCATTTTTGAAACTGTTAGCAATATCGAAGCGTTTGTGGAAAATCGACATATGCTCCGAAAAAGAAAACCTTCAATTAAATGAAACACACCAAGCGGTTCTACGCTTTCAAAGAATTTTCTTTACTATGATTTTAATTTTTCTTCTTGGGTTAATTATTTCAATCTTTTTTGGACGAGACTTGCCGATTGGTATGTGGAAAATGATGGATTATTATAAACTGTATATATTTTACAAATATACCCTCAATGTGATAGTGGTTCCTTCAGCTATAGCAATATGTACTTCAGATATGCTTTTCATAGGAATCTGCTATACTCTAATAATACAATTTCGAATTTTATGCAATAAATTGAATGACCTAAATTTTGATCAATTAAAATCGTCGGATAATTTAAAGAATCAGTATAGGCAACTTCATATTTTTCTTGAATACCATAAATTTTTGTTAAGGTTAGTAAATTTTTTGAAATGTTAATGGTTCATTTGAATACACACATAATTATTAAATACATTTTTACAGTTACTTAAATAGCATCCAGAAGGTTTATTCTTATGTTTTTGGAATTCAATACATCACCTCAGCTCCATTAGTTTGCGCAGAAATCTATGCCTTCTGGGATATGTAAGTCAAATGTAAAATTTGGTAAATATTCAACTAGTTTGAAATTGAAACTAGTGGCGACTAGTTAGTGGCAGTGTAGTAGCTACTAAAATTTTATTATTAATAAATAATTGAGATATTACAGGAATAATAGTCAAGTTAAATGTAGCAAATAAATAATATAATACAATATTAAATATTGCATACTTGCAATTTACTATGTTTTAGGAAAGAAACTGAACCGTTAATACTTGCTCGTAATATAGGAAATACCGTCTATTCATGCTTTCAATTAGCTTTCTACTGTATTCCAGCGGATTTGGTAGTACAAGAGGCAAGAATTTGAACTGGATAATAATTATCTATATTGAATACTTAATTAAACTAACATTTTTAGGCAGTTACCGTTGCTAACGCACTTTACAACTGCAATTGGTATTCCAACAGTAATAATGATTTAAAAAAATCTCTGCAAATTGCAATTCAAGCTTCTCAACGTGAATATCAGTTCACTGCATTTGGAATGGTTGAATTCAAACCTGCAACTGTTTTGTCGGTAACTGAACTTGAAATTTGTGGTTTTTCTAATTTTATATTATTTAATATTTAGGTGATAAAAATTTCGGTATCGGCCTGCACAATTTTTAAGCAATTGGAAAATTAATAAAGTTAAAACAGCATTTGTAGTTGTATATTAAAATTCACTTACCATTTACATTGGATGAACATGCGTTTATTGGTTTGCATATTGCCAAGAAATTAGTAGCACCAGTAATCCAAGAAATTTAGAAAATGCGAACCTTACGATTAAATGTTAATCTATTCAGCACGACTACTACCATGCTAGCAATATTGGTTTTAATTAATGTGTAAGTTTTTTTTTTGCAAGCCTAATATGTTGGATTAATTTATTACAGTAGAGTCTCGCTTATATGAACAATTGTTTGCAAGCCCTGTCCTTATAATCGAGATTTACATATAACTGGGATATCATCTTTTATATTAAAAATGCTCGTTTGTATCATATATTAATACACATGTTACATACTAGTTATGCTTAAATTATATTTACAATATTATTAATAGAAAACATCAAATTACATTTGAACTATAGAAAAAAATGACTTTCAACTAATAAAAATGTTTCTCTTTGCACTGCTTAAATTTAAATAAATATGATGATAATATTATAATAAATATAATAATATTCCTATGTACCTACTTTACACTTTAGCAATGTAATTTGTACGTTTCGACGATTTTTTTCTCACACAATTATTTCTGTTACGGAAATACATTTTTTGTTTAAAACTTTCATTCCCTTGCCCCTTCATTTTTTTTCGTTTTTTTCGAATTTCGTTTATATGCATTTTTCTATTTTGTCGCACTCTTTGCGAGATACAGTGACTTAAAAAATCTCTGTATTTGATTAAAATCACAATAAAGTATTGTTAGTTTTATTAACATTTTTACAGTCTATTTAAAATCAGTGCATCTCGGAAACGGTGCAAAGAAATAGGAAATGTATAGTAAGAAGAACGACTGGAATAAATTATTGCAGACAATATTTCTGCCTTTTATTCCAAAGGTGCCATGTTACATTAAAAATGTAGTGTAGGTTCAATGCCGCATAAATTCTACATCGCGAAACAATGTTTGAGAGAAGATTGATGGGTATTTTTAAAATTACATCAAATAATATGCAAGTATGAATAATAAGTAATAAGATATATTTTGCACAACTGCAAATGTAACAGTAAAACTGCGAAAACGTTGAATTTTTACAGAACATATAAACGAGTTTTTCTATTTTTTTTAATGTACATATAATAGAGTTCCCATACAAAAATTTAATTGTACATATAACTGGGAGATCCATATAACTGGGAGTTAATATAAGCGAGACTCTACTGTATTTAATCTGCAAAAAAATATTAAATATTACATAATATTATAATTTTTTATGGCTTATATGATTGTGTATTTAAAATTAGTCTTGCAATAATTAATTAATAGTAGGTAGTTAATAAAAAGTAAAAATATATGAGAACCCACTTATTTTCCCACTATCACACCAGAGTTTGTAGTTGCTTGTTGTCTATTGCTTTGGTGCAAAAAGCAAACAAGTCAGATGTAATATTGGATGTCTGCTTATTAACGAGCAGAAATTCGCGATTTGAAATTTTGAAATCAAAATTTAATTCTTTCTGACGTTTGAACAGAAAATTAAATGGCAGATTAGATATTTTAAGACCGCCAGTGAACAAATCTAATTTTATTGGTTTAAAATCCAAATAAAAACATTTATATGTATGGTTTTAATTATTATTATATAAATATCTAGTGGTAGTATTTTACCAAATAAAGTTTATTATTATTATTATTAATTATTCTTCTTTTTGTCTCTCCAAAGTTACAAGAGGTTGAAGTTGGGTAAAACAAACTGAAAATCGAAAAATTTCAAGCTATTTGGTGAGGCTTTCATAGGATACTTAATAAGTTTAACAACAACAAAAAATTCAAATTTTATAATATAACACTGTAAAATTTCAGGACGGGTATTTGACGGACGCTATATTAAAATAGCGAAAGATTATTAGAAGTCTTGTGAATTTTCTTCTTCTTTTTTTGAAAAAAAATAACCATTTGTAATAAATTCAATATGGGATTCAGGGTAAAAGTACATTGAACATGTTTAAAATAGTATATTGCAATTTCAGAAGGCCCAATAAAACATGACATTTTCAAAGATATTTTGAAATTCTTTTGAAGCTTCTAAATTAAAAATCTTGATAAAATAGTGCAAATCTACATTTTAAGAAAATGGGATATCTTCAAATAATTTACAGCATTCGCTAGCATTTATAAAGAAAAATTTATAATGTAATAAAATTAATTAGTATCTATATTTAAAAATTATTTAAAATTAATTTTATTAGAAACTGTTGTAAATTGTAATTTTGTAATAGCCATCGATTATCAAAACCAATTCCTAAAAACTTATATTATCAAGTAATTTTATTAATCTGAATAAAAATTAGTTAAGATATTTTATATATTTTCCGAAGGGACTTTTCCGGAAAAACTGCAGTCTTCTTTATATTTATTTCCCAGCTCAGCTAGCTTAACTTTAAATTTAATTAAAATGGAACGATAAAATTTTATACCCATGCAGGCTCTGCATTTATGTTCGCTTGCACCGCGGTTCCTTCGATATACAAGCAAATAAATTTTATAATCTCACCGTTTTGGGATTCAATTTTTAATTATAATCCTTCCTTCATCCAAGTAGAAATCAAGGCATTAAAAGATATAACTTCATTTTGTTCATTGTATTGTAATTTCATGCAGCCACGATATTATAACATTTTGTTTTACTTTATAACAGAGAGCCGAAACTTTCTGTTGATGCTGAAATGGATGGAAGATCGAGAATATGGATAAAATTGAAAATGGGGATTATGAACAAGACTTTGAGGACGCTGAAGCGATTTTCTTACAAATTCAAAAGCGTACATTTTACCATACATATTACTTTTAAATTAGGAAAGTTTACAATTTTACAAGTTAACAATTTAAAATATGACCACGACGTTGGTTCTCATAAGAAGGGTAGTAAAAACTAGCATATAAAAAAATGTGTTAAATTACGTTTATGACATTATAATAACTTATAATTTTTGAATAATATTGAATAAATTTTGAATAAATTATAAATTAAGATATTAACGATATATGAACGGGAATAACAATAATTCTTATTTAACTATAACATTTCTTTAAGAAGTAAAAATTTACCGAGGATATTTTTAATTTATTTACCTCCCGGTGAAAATTCACTAGGAAAATTTGACCCTTTTATTTTTTAAAATAAATATCTAAATCTACATGTTATATTAAAATTTATATATAAAATATAGATCATTTACATATTTATTTTATATTCTCACATGTTAAGAATTAATCCTATCAATCATTATTAATTTTATTTTTTATAACTACAACTGCGTGTCATATAAAAATAAAAAAAATTTTGAAAATTTCTCCGTCGCGTCGCGTCGAACACAATAATATATTCGTAAAGCCGTCTCTTCTAAACCATTCACTATTTTGATATATTATATAGTGTCCATCAAATTTCCATCCTGAAATTCTACATTGTTATAGAGAATTAAATGACGAATAATTTTTTCGAAAGTTTTTCAAATGGAAATTCATCATCAAATTATATAATTTTTTGTTCGAGTTGAATTAAATAAATTTAATAGCTTCAAAATGATATTTAATGAAGTCTTCAGGATAAGTACAACCAAAGATACCTACTATTTATCTAAGTGGAGCATATTTTCAATTTTCTGTTCAATTTATACCAAACTCCAATCTCTTGCAACTTTTAAAGAAATATTTTAAGTGTAGTTTATTTGAGAATGTGAAAAGATTATAGAAAAATCGGAGACATATCGAGGTCAGACTTTTTTTAATGTGTATGTGTGTAATAAATGATGTATAAAATGCATACACAAGCAAATACAAATGCGCTTGTACGAAAAGGGCAACTTTTAATCCGTATAAAATAATGCGTTATTATTTAATCGAGCCGAAAGTCTTACAATTTTCTTACAAGTCTCACAATTTAAATTTTTTGATTTGATCATTTCCTTGTTAATTCCTATAAAAATATCAAACCTACACTGACCTGCTCATATGTATTTCTAAATGTATTCTGCATGGATTTTTCATTATTATTGCATTAAATTTCCTTTTGCCAATATCTCTGATGATTCCAGCTCACTTCTTCGTCGAAACCACAAAACTATTAATTTTATTTTCAGAATCATTTCAAATTCAAAATTAAATATATTTTCTTGAACTGTTATTTGGATGAAAAACTTTCCTTTATTCGAAACAATATTCAATTTTTTAATTATACATATTAAGAAGAAATTGTTTGTAAAAGTGCGGTGTATATTTTTTTCCATTGCCCCACTTTAATGAAATATTAAACTGTTTAGTCGTATTTTCATATTTTGTTCCAATGTTTAAATAAAAACGGCATTAATTATGAAGATATTCGTGAACATTAATTATTAATATTTTTTCAACTTCGTTTTCTAGTTTAATAATAATCCAGTAATTAAATTTCTAGGGCTTAAAACTGGAGACTTCATCTTGCTTACCTCAATCGTTTGGATATTGCTGATGATACAACATATTACGTAAAAATTCTCGGCTAACAAAATTTTTAAAAATCGAAATGAACAGCGATAGAACCTTATTGTCGCTTCCGCTCTTTTTTTTAAATAAAGTTGGTATTTTTAATCGTACCAACACCGCAATGGAAACAATTAATCTTGCAATTATATTATTGGGATGTGCGTTCGTGGTGATTATATCTTCACTTCAGTATTTCTTTATCGAAAATAATATTAACGATTACATAAGTAATTTGGAAGCTACCAGTGGATTTATTCAGGTAAATTAGTGTGTTTCTAATACAGTAACTCATTTAAGCAATATAATACTAAATAAATTCATAACGTTACGAGCTGGCTCCTGTTTCAAGATTACTACTGTTAGTAGTAACAGGCCTGATTTAGTACAGACCTGATTTATTAATTTTATAACAGACTAAATAGAATTTGGAAAATTAAGTTTCTTTAGAAAAAAAAAACAATGAACGGTTTTAGATGTAATTCAAGAGAATAATTAAGAGATGCTTAAATCAAAAAATATACAAAATATTTCGATGGTTGATTTGCCATAGAATGCCCCATTATAATAAATGAAATAATATTATATTGCTTAAACAGCATACTGTACAATTACCATTCTTGTGCAATTTGAAGGTATTTCTTTTCAGATCTTCGGAAAAGTATTATATTTTGTATACAAGAAAGACTCTTTTATGAAACTAATAGCAACATCAAAATGTTTGTGGAAAATCGACATATGTTCCAAAAAAGTAAATCATCAGTTAAATAAAACCTATATGGCTGTTTTACGTTTCCAAAACGTTATTTTTACGCTAACATCAATTTGCATGGTCGGAATACTTATTTCAATATTTTTTGGAAGAGATTTGCCAGTTGGTATTTGGAAAATTGATAATTATCCTAAACTGTATACATTTTACAAATATGTCCTTAATTTAATATTGATTCATTCAAGTCTGGCAATCTGTACTACGGATATGCTTTTTATAGGACTCTGCTATACTCTAATAATACAATTTAGAATTCTATGCAATAAAATAGATAACTTAAATTTTGATCAATCAAAATCTCACGATGATTTATCGAATCAGTACAAACAATTTAATAGTTGCATTGAATACCATAAATTTTTGTTAAGGTTAGTTACAGTTTTGAAGTGTAAGCATAATTGAATACTTTTATTTTTGAGCTTAAATAATTCCAGAAATTTTAATTAATTTTCATTTTTACAGCTACTTAAATAGCATACAAAGTGTATATTCCGGAGTTTTTGGAATTCAATATATCAGCTCAGCTCCATTGATATGTGCAGAAGTGTATGCGTTAATGGATAAGTAAGTAAAATTATTGTAAATTGAATTTTTTAATTTAAATTTAATTAAGCAGAATTTTGTAATAGAACAATCTGTACTTGCTTTTAGAGGAGAAATTCAACCATTAATATTTATTCGTAACATATTAACAGCCTATTATGTATGTTTTCAATTAGCTTTCTACTGTATTCCGGCGGATTTAGTAGTACAAGAGGTTGGAATTATTATAAATAACTATGGGAAAAAAAAATTCTAAGTTACAATTTTTAGGCAGTCACCGTTGCTAATGCACTTTACAATAGCAATTGGTATTCTAGCAATAATATTGGGTTGAAGAAATCTTTACAAATTGCAATTCGAGCTTCTCAACGTGAATATCAATTCACCGCATGGGGAATGGTTGAATTCAAACCTGCCACTGTTTTAGCGGTAATTAAACTTTAAATAAGTGTTAGTAAATTTTTAATTTTATATTAATGAATGTTTAGGTGTTAAAAGTTGCGGTATCGGCCACTACAATCTTTAGGCAATTGGAAAATAAATAAATTGAAATTAATATTATTTTCACTCACTAGCATGCACACACACGGAAATATACAAAATTAGTGATAATTTTTAAGCCGGATTCTACAGTCCTGCTTTCCCATATATTGATGAAATTATTTTTAATAATTAAATATTTGCTAAATTTTTGTATTGTTATAATGCATCCAAGCATCCATTTATATGATCTGCACCCACCACCAATCGCACTTGGAAAGTAGTAAATGATATAAAGAATTAATGTGATTTCTTTGCCTTTATATATTATACGCATCTACATACTATGTAGACCTAAAAATTGAAGGAAAATGTTTAGGTTTAAATAATATTGGAT
This sequence comes from Cantharis lateralis, assembly GCA_963170105.1. NCBI lineage: Eukaryota > Metazoa > Arthropoda > Insecta > Coleoptera > Cantharidae > Cantharis > Cantharis lateralis. The sequence goes on from OY720629.1 coordinate 37,724,088, forward strand.
TTGGTGTTTACTATATTATTAAATAAAATAGTTAAAAAAAATTGCGGTTTTAATTTAACCGACGTGTAATCACCCGAAGCTTATCTAACCTGTACCTCACTTGACCTGAACCTAACCTAGGCTGAACCTAACAACCTAGGCTGAACCTAACCTGAACCTAACCTAGGCAGGGCCTAACCTGAACCTAACCTAGGCTCAACCTAACCTGAACCTAACCTAGCTTGAACCTAGCCTAACCTGAACCTAACCTAAGCTGAACCTAACCTGAACCTAACCTAGGCTCAACCTAACCTTAACCTAACCTAGGCTCAACCTAACCTAAACCTATCCTGAACCTAACCTAGGTTGAACCTAGCCTAACCTGAACCTAACCTAGGCTGAACCTAACCTGAACCTAACCTAGGCTGAGCCTAACATGAACCTAACCTAACCTGAACCTAATCTAACCTGAACCTAACCTAGGTTGAACCTAGCCTAACCTGAACCTAACCTAAACCCAACTTAACCTCAACCTAACCTAGGCTGAACCTAACCTAACCTAGGCTGAACCTAACCTAACCTAGGCTGAACCTAACCTAGGCTGAACCTAACCTAAGCTGAACCTAACCTAGGCTCAACCTAACCTCAACCTAACCTAGGCTCAACCTAACCTAGACCTAACCTAGGTTGAACCTAACCTAGGTTGAACCTAGCCTAACCTGAACCTAATCTAGGCTTAACCTGAACCTAACTTAAACAAATTCAAATGACCGCATCTCGCAATAAATTTTCAACTACAACAACAAATTAGCAATAAAGTAACTGTCGGCGTATTTTATGTAGTAGTTGAGAAAATGTAATAACACAATAGGTTTATTCCCAACTCCGTTCACCATAAGGAGCCAACAATTTTCAGTTTTTCCGATGAACTAGAAACATTACATTATTAATTTATTATTACAGACCGAATTTGGTTGTATATTATAACAATAAAATATAATGTATCTACAGCTTTCAGTTTTAAACGGCTTACACAACTTTAATAGTTAAGATCAATAAAATCGCTTAACCCCTTTGTATTTCTTAATCTTTTGATCGCAATTATTTCACAATAGCAGCGTAATGGATGATAAAAGTACAACAGAGTGAAACCAAAGTAGATCAATTTCTAATCCCGCCACAAAACACAACATTAACAAAACATTTATACGTTGTAATATATTGTCAACGCTGGTTAAAATGATTGTGCAATTTTTAAAAAAGTTTTTTAATAAATTTCTTTTGGTATTTGCAAAAGAAACAACAATTCATGGAATTCCACTTATCGTCATACCCAACGTTCATTTTCTTGAAAGGTGTTGAAATTTTTATAATCCATAGAATAAAGTTAACTTTATGCATTTTTTAGATTGTTTTGGTGTCTAGCAATAGTAATGTCTCTAGCTGGAGCCACTTCCTTAACCATCTCGAATTGGAACAGATACAACGCCAACCCAACCGTCGTAAGCATTCAGAAAGACTATCGGAATTGGTTAAATATTTTACCATCGGCAACCGGCTGCTTCGTTCGAAAAGCAGATCCAGACTTTGTTGAAGATTACATTAACCAGTTAGGTACATTTTTTCTGATTTTCCCAATAAAAAAATTATTTTAGGACGTGGGGAATCACCAACTCCGATCCGAAATATGCTTATTACGAAGAATTTGTAGTCGCCGTTGCTAACATATCTTACAATAACTTAAACGCATTTTCTCCATTTCTAAACGACTCAAGCTTAAGCAAAGTTAACTTATTGGAGTTGGCCGCTAAGGTTTTTAATTAAAATTAGAAAAACTTCAGGTTTTTCACCAAACATTTTAGGTTCATCCATTAATTTCTGGGACTTTGGTTACGTTCGATCCCAGACGAAAGGCTTCTTTTAAGTTGGTTATGACGGAGATGGGAATTTGCTTTGCGGTTAATAATAAATTTTCGGATGTCATCTCATTTAAGTGAAAAGTGATATAATTATTTTGATTCGTTTGGTTAACATTGCTGTTTTAGGGTGAAAGGGGTAGATATTTCAAAAAATGTTGACGAAGCTATTCTGGATTGTCACTATCTGAATGGACTTTGCTATGCCAGATACGATTCGGATCCGACAAGTACTTTGCATGTAAGTCGCGATATTTTGCTTCTTTGTTTCCAAAATTTCATTACGTTTAGTTTTATGTTCACTCCTGCTTGGACGTGCTGCATGCTACCATGAGACCTTCGTATTACTTGATGGAGAGCGAAGAGTTTGAAATAAACTATGTGATACAACAAACTGATGCTGATCGTTCACTGCGTAGTTTATCGCCATCACAAAGAAAGTGTCGTTTTGATAACGAACCATTGACCAACGATGTCCCCATTTACAGTACTTCGATTTGTTACATTAATTGTCGATACCGCTTGACTCTACATCTTTGCGGATGCAAACCGTTTTTCTATCACTTCCTACGTGAGTAGTACCTACCTTACTTATAATTCAATTTTCGAAATGATAACACTATGTTAGCTGGAAAAATATGCGACGTAAAAGGAATGCTGTGTGTTGCTCGTCACGCAAAGAATATTACCAAACCGCCTTCCGAAATCGGTTGTCAGTGCCCTCAACCATGTGAAATGATCACCTATTTACCACTAGCTCCAAAAATCACTATTTGGTATGCCGATATTGCTTTTCAATTTATTTTTAATTTTAAAACATTTTTCAAAAGGAAATCTGGATATTTCGACCAAAGAATCACATTTCGTTGGGGAATAATGCATCCGACCACTAAATATAGGCGCGAAATTTTATTTGGCTTTGAAGATTTAGTTGGTAAGTGACAACTAAATCTCCTTTATTTCTGTTTTAACTCCGACCAAAATTTTAGTATCAATTGGAGGAACTCTTGCACTGTTTTTGGGCGTAAGCTTTATAAGCTTAATAGAGATCGTATTTTTTGCGTTGGAATTTATTACATCGGCCATGTGTAATGTAAATTACAATGAAGATGAATCGGAGATGTCGTCCAATTCCAATGTAGTTAAGATCAATAAAAATCCAAAAGATTTTGCAATCTACAATAATAAATCTGTTTTAGCGGGAAAGGTTTGTAGAAATGGATTTATTATAGCAATAAATTTGTAAATCTGACATTTTAGAAGACATTTCGAATTTATGTAGAACCAAGACAAAAGTTCTGATGTCAAAAATTTATTGGTAGGACTTCAATTGGTAAACTTTTTTATCACTGAGAGTGTAGTATATTATGAACACCGTGTTGATAATTTTAAATTGTTTTCGAAAAAATTAATTTAAAGAAAAGTTGGGTGATTAATAAAAATAGCTCAAGTTTTATTTATTTATTTACTTATGCTTAGCGGCTGGAAGGATTAAGTCTGTGTGGCAAATTTATTTGTGGTTTCTGAATATTAAAGCAGAGTATTTTTATATTGAAAAATTGTAGGCAATAAGAAAAAATATCATCTAACAAGTGATAAATATTTTCGTATAAATACCGTAATAAATCAATTCTTTCAAGTTCTTGATTGCAACTTGGTCGACTCGAGCGGATAGATTTCTAGGTGAAAGTCTTTGAATCTATGCCAAAAGATTGTAATCTTCTTATAAATAGATAAAAATATTAACAAAACACCCAAACTGTAATTTATAACTTCCAAGTTGAGAATTTCAAAATAAAATGTCTTCAATCAGGATAATGAAATTTTGATTCGATGGATAGCATTTTACAGCGAAAAGAGTTGCTTTCAAACTTGAAAATTTAGATTTCGACGGGTAAATTTATAGAAAATTCTAAAAATGTGAAGAAATATTTCAAAACATTTTTATTTAGTCAAATGTTTGTGTGATATTTATTAATCACTACAATACTAGCATACCCAAAATTTATAGTTTTTTCATCGAATATTTACACAAATATAAATATTTAGGTTTCGTCATCAAAATCGAAAATACTTCAATATTTTATAATTTTAAAATAAGTAATAACGCAAGGCTTGGATGAGTAAGAACCAGATTGTTGTACAATTTTCAAAATCAATTTTATTTTAGATTAACAGGATTATTATCACCTGCTTCTGTTTTTTTTTCAAACAACTGGTGCTCGAGAGATTAATGCACAAAGCAAAGATATTTCTAAAATTTAAATTTTCGTAATTATTTGAGGTGTTAGCCAAAATTAACATTGGTATTGACACAAACTCTGGAATGTAAACTTTCTAAGATTTATGAAAACGTGGAGATATTGCAACAAAAACTTTAAAATTAAATAGCATGTAAATAAAACAGCTTTCCATGAGGAAAACTAATTTTGATTGTATTGATAAACAAAGTTAATTTTTTTGATTAAAGTGTAAACATTGAGCAGGTGAAGACAACTGATGGCATTACAATGCATATTTCGCAATTTTGGCAACTTCAACTATAAAAATAAAATCTAATCCAGTTAACCTACCATTCATTCTAAAATAGAATCCAATCCTTGTCATTATAATCTCTTACAAATCCAACATGAAAATAGAGTAACATACTGAAGTTGTCATTCTTTCATCAATGCTTTAGTTTTAATTATATAAAATATTCAACAACAAACTCGAGATTGAGAATTAAAATGGAATGAATATGTACGTGGGTTGGTTTTTCATTAAAACTTCAGTGAGTAAACGGTTTCGAATATGAAACCGACTTCTAAACTGTAGTGTGCATTTCAGACGAATATCATACAATTTTTCAAAAAATGTGTTTAATGTTTGTTTAAATTTGCTTAGATATGATTTATGATATCCAAAATTATGATAACATTATATGTTTTGATGGCAATAACGTGTGCACCTGTAAATTTTGTAACGGGTGAGTAAATTAAAGTAAATCTCAATTTTCAAAAATATTTACCTTAAATTGATAAACATTAATTGTTTTAGTAAAATGTTGATTTAAATTTATTACGATTTATGGTGTAATTAGTTTTATTATAATAAATACTAATATTTAAGTAGTGAACAAAACAGCAGGTTAGAAAATATAAAAATTCGCTGTTTTCCTGAAATCAATATTATTTTAATTTAAATAAATAACAATAACACCTTTCTTAATTTGCGTTTATTTTTTATTTATAATAAATTAAATTTATTAACCTCCGGAAGGCTTTTAACTCGATTATTATTTTACTTGACGATCAGCAGATTTGATTACACGGTGAAATATCGATTTTCAAAAATGAAAAATTGAATTATAAATTATTATAATACAAATTGTTTAAGATTTTATAAATATTTACAATATAATGTCAGAAATAGTGCCGCATACAATACAAAAGCATAAAGCAGTGGCTGAATTTTCACATGGCCGACCCCTCGTCCAAGTAACGTGGCGAGTAACATGACAAGTAAGCGAGTTGATTTTATTAATAAAACTAGTCAACATATCTAATAGAGCGTAAAGATGATGGACGTTAACTGCCTGATTAACTAGCAAAATAAGTTATAATATTAAATATTTTTATAAATGTTACGCCAAAGAACATCAAGAAAAAGAATGATTAATTATTGTACTTTCAAAAATTAGCCAAGTTGTCAAGACAGTAGACGGTAATTAATATGAATAATGGATTTTGGAAAACTGAGTGATCAACCATTCCACAATAATATTCTAACTTTTAAGATGCAATAAATTTCAAAGCTAGTAATAGTCAGGTTTCAACATTCTCATATTTTACCTCGAATATGTACCAGATACTACAACGTAAAATTGCGTACAAGGACGAATTTTTTTTCCTAAAGTACCGAACACAGGGCAAACTCAATGATCCGAACTAATGAACACACAGTTGTTTTTATCAAGCTAGTTTTTCTCGTGCAAGAGAGTTTCCAAGCTGGTCTTGGATGTGCCGATGGCCTTGGCTTTGCGTAACTCCCGAAGCACGGAAACGGTCATAAAAAAATTAACTCTCTCAAATTCGAATCGAATCCTTCCTTATCTTAAATAGCAGTTTACGCTATAAGTGAGCAAAGTTCGGTAACCACACCTCATTCAATGATGTGTAAGGAAACAACAGGACCTGAAATTATATTTATTTTAATTCCGCAACGTACAAATCTTAATTGAAGGCGCAGGATTCTGCTTCAAGATCATAAATAAAGTTTGTTCAACAATGTTAAAATACTTAAGAAAATCTTAAAGTTACAAATTGATTATAAATTATTTTTCTGTTTACTAAACAAATTTATATAGGTATGTAATAAAAGTCGAACAAAAATATAAAACTATTTTTATTTTCGCGTGTTTATAAATATAATACGCAAATTTCACTTGGTGAAAAGTAAGAAGTGGCGAAATCCTCAGTTGAATTACGTATGCTGGTGTAGTCTCTACAAGTTTTTGTAATAATGGGTTCTGATGCTTTTACAGCCGTAAAAAATTATAACGAAACTTGCGTGCGTTCGGACGATTGCTTCGATGATCGGATGGTCTGCACTGCAGATGAAGACAATGTTACGAGATGCTTTTGCAACAAGTAAGAGTCTTTCATTCTAGTTAATTAAAACTGTAACCTTGGTTTTTCCTAGATACCACCGATGGAACGAATCCATGGGGTGTGTTCAAATATACAGTGTGGCTTATATTATGAACCAAACAGTTTCCATACACGATAACATAAGTAAGATTGTCAAAATAAACCTAAAAAATATAAAAGTACATGTTTTGCAGAAAAATTGAACGATGAGCAAGATAAAATGTTTCTCGGAGCTATGTATTCCATTTTCTTTATGTTGTTTATTATTTCCTTTTGCATAGTATCTGTGTTTGCCTACTGCTACTATATCAGAAAAAAGTGGGTATTTTTTGAGAAATGTGCTTAAATAATTATTAATTATCAGATTCAAGAAATAATGCTTACAGGGATCGGCGTTTGAAAATGATAGTCAACAGTTTAAAGGAACAAAAAGCAAACGAAGAAAGAAGAAAGAAAAATGCGAGTTATCTCGGATTGTCGACCTCCCAGTGTTAATTTTTATTATCACTTATTTTATACATTTTTTAAATTTTATTTTGAAATAAAGTTCTCGCCTTATTTTTAATTTTCTAATTATTAAACACATACTTACAGGAAAAATATGATAATATTGTTACGAAATTTTCCATAAATCATAATATTACTAGTTTAACTTTCGTAGACTAACAGACGATTTAGTTTTATATTTAGTTAAACAGGTAGGTAGGTGGTAAATTCATTTTGACTCGAGAAAAGATTTACAACCGTAATTTACAACGTCTTTTGTTTTATGAGGAAGTTTAAAAATAAGGCAAAATAATATGAGATTAAACAGATAAATTAATGTTTTGCGTAATGATATGAAACTGTGCTCCATTACTTAACAAAGACAAAAAGCACTTGTATTGTTGTATTATTACTTAAAGTTATCAAAAAAATTATAAAAAAATTCCATTGAATATTTCTGGAGAAAATACCTTGCAAGGTAATGCGGTTCATTATGCTTATCGATACCATTGTAATAATCATAATTTAGTAGCTATATTTCATTCGGACAACAACATTGGTCATTGGCTATTATATTTAAGTGTTTACGATAGAAAAAGTAATGGCCGAAAATGGATTCGAAAGAGTGAAAATTGATCGACATATTTACGATCAAGAGCAGTTACATCAGGAATTTCAATACGAAAAGCCCAAGGAAAACAGTGAGTAGAATTTATTACATTTTTTCATTAGAAAATCCAAATAAGGAATTACAGTTCGACATATAATCGTGATTGTATAATAAATTATTCGGTTAACCGCAAAGTGGCTGTCTTATGGTGTTACCAATTCGATTGGTGTTTCATGTCTTAACGTATATAGCAGTCGTGAGGGAATCGCCGGGAAAACATGACGTTCAAGTGAAGGAAATTCGAGAAAACCCAAATATTCTCTTCAGAAGTCTTCAACTGAAAGTAAATTGTCTGTTCCTTAAGGAATTGATCTCTAGAACTAATACTAGGGATAAGCTACCAAAAAATTAATTTTAAAAACTCTTTGTAAATTTTATTTACATTATAATTTTTTAATAGTTTTAGATTCTGGTCAATTAAGCTGTTCACGCTGTCAGCCAAAAAATGTTTTATTACAAACGATACCTGTGTTGAACTGGCTACCGAAATATAAATGGAAGCAAGACTTTCCAGGTGACTTGGTATCTGGCATTACCGTAGCCATTATGCACATTCCGCAAGGTAATTAAGAAATAATAATTGCCAAAAAAATTTATCGGTTAATTAACAGTTGTTCGCACACGAAGTTAGATGTTGTTGACTTTCGCGTGTGACAATACCATTTTATATGTTTAAAAAAATCATCGAAAGACATTGTTGATGACATTTACATAATATGCAGCATTTAGAATTAATGGTTAATTCATAATACAATTATTTAAATTTATAGGAATGGCTTACAGCCTTCTTGGCAACGTTCCAGCCGTCGTTGGAATTTACATGGCATTCTTTCCTGTATTAATATATTTTCTTTTAGGAACATCAAAACACAACTCAATGGGTTTGTAATTTTATTTTATTTTAAGTTTTTCATTACTGCATCGAACTTGTTTAATTGGCAAATAAGTTTCTACACGCAAATAAAATTTAATTTAGAGTCTCGGCGTTCACATTCCTATTAAAAACTCACAAAGCAGATGAGCTACTGCAACTCTGTACTAACATTTTAATTGCAATCTGCATACTTGGTAATAATTTGAATAAATAAGTAACAATCCTTGATCTTTTGAGAAATTGCACTATAATTCTTGATTTGTATGTTTTTACGACAGTTTCGTAATACAAAGTAAAGAACAAAGCATTTTAAAAATAATTATACTACTAGGTACATTTGCCATCGTATGCCTTATGACTGGAAAAGTGGTGCTCGAACACAGCCATCCTTCGTACTTCTCAAAAGAAATGTTAAACAATTCCACTACAATCATAAGCGACGAAAAAAATTATAGCCCCATAGAAGTTGCCACGGTAGTTACTTTTACGGTGGCATTATTTCAGGTAGTTCAAACATTTCAAACACCAAAAACTTAATTACATGCAAAATGATTTTAGTTTCTCATGTACGTTTTACGACTTGGAATTATCAGCAGTCTCTTATCGGAAACTTTAATTAGCGGATTTACCACAGGAACTGCGTTTCAAGTGCTGACATCACAAGTAAAAGACATCATTGGATTAGAAATTCCGAGGCAAAAGGGATATTTCGTGGTCGTCAACGTAAGTTCATCATTAGCATTTTCATTCGGACAAGTTAATTAGTCATTTGGAATCGATCCAATTTTCTCGATATAAAGTAATGAACAATTAATTATTGTTTTAGACTTTTAAAAGCATTTCTGAAAATTTCGCTGACGTTAATCACGTAGCAATTACAATATCGGCCATAACTATAGTTTTAATGGTAATCAATAACGAAGCAATAAAAGTAAGTATTATCAATTATGTAATATTGTAAGTACCTTTTCGTATACACACTTTTACTACAATTTTAAAATGCTCGAGGATCATAAAAACACCATAAATAAAATTTCAGCCTAAAATAGCCAAGAAAACCTCATTCCCCATTCCAATTGAGCTAATTGTCGTAGTATTTGGAACTTTTGTCTCTCAGTATTGGAAATTGGACAAATTCTACGATGTCCAAATAGTTGGACACATTCCTAATGGGTAAGCAGAGGACGTTCCCTCATTTTCGAGTCATTTTCATCAATTTTACTAGATTTCCTCCACCCCTCGTACCAAGATTATCTCTAATGAAAGATATCCTATTTGACGCTTTCACCATAGCAGTCGTATCATACGCAATGAGCTTATCGATGTCTCTGATTTTTGCTCAAAAACTAAATTACAAAGTGGATGCAAACCAAGAACTTTTAGCTCAGGTAAACTTCCACTTACGCATAAAATTTACCTGAGAAAATTCAAGTTCATTATTTTAGAGCGCAGGAAACATGATGGGATCGTTTTTCTCTTGCATGCCTTTCACAGCATCAATGTCGCGCTCTCTTATCCAACAAACTGTTGGCGGAAAAACGCAAATGACTTCCTTGGTCTCTTGCGGAATTCTCGTTTTAATATTGATGTGGATCGGACCGCTTTTTGAACCATTGCCAAAGGTAGAATTTAATATTAAAAAATACTCCTTTTATTTCTTATTTCCGCTATTTAGAGCGTCTTAGCCAGTATTATAGTGGTTTCTCTGAAAGGAATGCTCATAAATGTGGTGGATTTTATAAAATACTGGCACTTGAGCAAATTGGACGCGTTTGTTTGGATGGGGACATTTTTGACCGTAATTCTTGTGGGAATCGATATTGGTTTATGTGTTGGAATATTATTATCACTTTTTACTGTGGTTTCATTAGGATTCAAACCGTACACGTGTCTACTTGGGTCCGTTTCTCTAACCGACATATATTTGGATCTTTCGCGATACAAACTGGTAAACATTTACAATTGCGTTGACATTAATTTTCAAATTAATTTAATTAAAGGCTAAAGAAATAGACGGGATAAAAATTTTCCATTTCCAAGGTGGAATCAATTTTGCATCGAGGAACATCTTCAAACGAGAACTCTATCGTTTGGTCAATATTGACCCTCAAAAAGAATTAAAAAGGCAAAGGCATCTAGCGAAAGTGCAAGTAAGATTCAAACTTTTGTTTTTTTTTACAGTGCATCTATTAAAATTTTAGAATTCTCTGGCCAATTTATCCGAAATGCTAGACAATAAAATTAACATCGCAAAGCATTCGTTAAAATGTGAGGTGAGGTGCATTATCATGGATTTTTCAGGAATCACTTACATCGATCCATCTGGAATATCGACGCTCAAATCTATCATTGAGGGATTTCAGAGAGTTAATATAACAATTTATGTATCAGCATGTAACGGTGAGATTAAATTCTGCTAATTAAAATTTTTACGCTAACTGAACATTTAACAGGTCCCATATACGATACTTTAAGAAAATGTGATTTAAAAAATAGTAAAATAAATTTAAGGATATTTCCGACTATACACGATGCCGTCCAAAACGCTGCCGAAATGTTTGGACTTAAAATTTCAGATTCGATTAGTGTAATTAGTCATAATTATTAATACCTGTGTAATAAATAAAAATTTTAAATATTTCTTTTATTTTAAATTTCCCACAAAATTAATTCGGCTGGGTTCAGTCAATAACGAGCATTCAAAATATGGTCACTATGATTCAATTTCATTGGAATCTATTGAACAAAACCAAAATTTGACAGGTTTTAATTTACCTTAATAATTTACACGTATTGTGACAGAGAGGCCTAGTAATGTAAGTTTGCTTGTGAATCATTGCAGATTGCACAATAATTTTTCTTTAAGGTTGCATTTCGGGGTTCCGTTGGAAAATACGTTTCCTGCAGAAGAAATACATTATGGAATAAAGGTAGGGGTTTTCAATTATCGACCTGTGGTTTATATTTTCATTTTAGAACTTCCTGTTTGAAGCTTATACCAGAATCTCGTGTGGTAATATATCGGTGCAGGATGTTTTGAGGTAAAGGCTAACAACCTAAGGCTTTCCCTAATCAACTTTAATTTTTTAGTAAGTTTCAAGGATCGGTCGAAGAACGTCTTATGTTGAAAGACCGTTTGATTTTGGGAAGAAATATCAATAAACTCAAAATCGCTCCCGGTTCTCTACTATGGGTTGTCAGACACTTTATTGGTCTTTTGCCAAATCCCCTTTTATCAGACGAAGATTACAACGAAGATTATCTTTGGATTGAAATAGCCAAAATTTGCAAAAGTTCCGTATCTAGCTACGTAACAAGAGGAAGATACAATACCGATTTGGTCAAATTAATTGCCAAGTAAGTTAATCGTTTTTCGCTTCCTTCCTACAAGAAAATATTTTAGGAAACTATCAAAATTACCTCAACAATCTTTCGTTTTAATCGTTAACCTTTTTGACAATATGAGAATGTTGGCGGTTCTGCCCGAAGGAGAAATCAGAATTAACAAAGTTTCCGCTTTCGCTTTGGTGGAGTATTTTTCGTCTTCTCTATTTTTAAGGCCATTTCGCCCCGGGAGTACCGACAAGGTTACAAAGTAAATATTTAGTATGATTTTACCATAATTTAGAATTTTTTAGATTGCAAAACAGTATTATCCATTGACTTTATTTTTAATTTTAAAGTGGACCGAAATCAAAAATTATTGTTTCCAATTCAGACAAATTATTTCTTATGCTAATGTTCATAAAAGAAATCCTAGTAGATTGTCCATAAAACGACAGTTTGTAAAATGTTACAGCGTCGATTCATCCTTTGATACGAATTGTGATTATTTGCAAGACGTAGCCTGTCAAACGGAAGACGTCCGATGGAAACTTCAAGAAAATTGTTTAAAAAACTGCTGTTGTGGTATGCTAGGAACTCACGAAGAAAAACAGAAATTAGAAACCAAAGTCGTCTATATCAAGCAAAAGTGTTGCTGTACTTACGGCACCAACTACGAATCGGATTTGTCTCCAGTGTATTTATCTAACTTGGAAGAAGAACAGATAAGCAGTGACCTACCAACAAAATCGTCGATTGCTTCGGTTGCAGGTGGCGACAATGAATTTGTTTCCAAAACTCCGTACGACATAATCCAAGACTTCGATCCGATAGAAAAGAAAATTGCAGATAGTTCATTCAAAAACAAGATCACTAAAGTTGGGTGGAGCTATACTTCCAATAATTTTCCGATAGAGAATTTTGATGAGCTGGATTTAAAAAACGAATCTATGGAATCGCCTTCCAAATCTGATGCATGGAATCTTAATAGTGTAGCTTGCGATTCTTTGGAAAATATCCGGAAATCGTTGAATACGGAACTGAAAGAAAAGTTCACCCAGAACGAGGAAGAGAAGAGAAGGAGTGAAGAATACAGCGACCAAACGTCTTCTTCCAAACTTAGTTTGCCGAAGGTGTGGGGTAGTATAAGTAAAGAGAGTCGGAATAGCGTTAATAAAATTAAGCAAAAACTTAATATTTTGAAAGCTCTTTCCGATAAGAAGAATAATTCCAAAAAGAGTGTAATTTGTAAGCGTGCGGATAGTAAAATTAAGTACAAAAGGGTAGGATCAGAAAATTCTTTAGATATGTGTTAGATTTTTATCGAGTTTATACAAGTGCTATTATTTTTAGTTAATTAAATTTCATTTTTACTACTGTAGATAGTATTTCATTTGTTCAGAATAAAATTTTCCCAGAGAGTAATAAAATGTAATTCTAATGGTTTCTTTCTAATTAATTTATTTATTTCTGTTTAATTAATTCAATTTAAATTATTTTGTTTTATTGCACTACTGTTGTGACGTCAAATGCCATACATATCCGCATATTCCAAAAATCTCGTATATTTTATTACAGCGAGTCGATGTGATTGAATTTTTCTGTAGAGTAAAACAATTGTTTTAAGCTACGCAGCTATTACCCAATTAAATTGCTTGAATATTTTTAACTTTCTTCCATTTATCAAACAATGATTTTTTCGGTTTTTCTTTTGCACCAGAATTTTTCTTCCGTTGTGCATTATTTGGCTTAAATCTTACCTTAACCATTATTGGATCATTGATGGAAGTTTAATTAGTTCTTAATTAACATTGTAGTCATTATAAAATCAGCAGTATCTAGTTTTAATTATTATCAAAGTTGCTGCATTAAATTGCATTCTGCGTGCACTTGCAAAGCTTTGTCAGGATTGTTAGCCTATTTTATTTATTTATTTGTACTACATAAAAAAATGTATTATTTGTAAGGGCGAAATAAGTCATCTTATAATAATAACTGTAAGTATAGTTTCTAACATATAAATATTGCAGTGTTTTCTTCCTTACATTGGGGGTGGTAATATTTATTTAAAAAAATACTTTTACGTTTTTTTAGATGGGTTTGGCTTTTTATCTAATAGCAATTATTTCAATTATACTTGTGATATATTATCACTGGTCTAGACGAAACCTTTATGCTGTATCGTGGAAATTGCCAGGGCCCGTAGCTTTACCGATAATCGGAAATGGACTCACATTTATCGGAAAAGACGAAGGTAGTCTAAGAAGGTAGACATATAACCTGATTATTATATATATATTTTGATATTGCAGATGCATTAGACAAAGTTGTAAGACTCTCTAAACAATATGAATCGCCATCACGATTTTGGTTTGGTCCACAATTAGTTTTATTTTTTTCTAAACCAAAACACATTGAGGTAAAACGTAAAATAAATTATATTTAAAAAAATATAAAAATGTTCTATTCATTACATTAAATTTTTTAGAAAATTTTCACTTCTACAAAAATGGCATATAAACATGATATATACAAAAAGTTGAACATGTTCCTTGGAGATGGCTTTGTGAACAATCTAGGAGGTAAATTATAAATCAGGATGATTATTAAAACAATTTTATTTATAGCTTTTAATTTTAGGTGAGAAATACAAACAACAGAAAAAAATTTTTCAACCTTTGCTTAATATAAATTTTGTTAACAATAACATGGATGTCTATCAAAAACATATTGATGTACTGTTAGATAAATTGGAGAAACATGTTGATGGAAATACATTTGATATACAGCACGCCACGCATAATTGCTTTGCAGATATAATAGGAGGTATATCTATATAATTTTTAAAATTCTTTTTTATATAGGCTGGAAATAAAACCGAACTTTTATTTTATGTAATAGTTTTCTAATTAGAATATTTATTTTTAGAAACGCTATATGGCGCAATTTTTAACGCTCAAGATGGCCATCACCAAAGGTTTCTCAAAGCTACCATTGAGTGAGTAGTTTAAATAATTTTATAATAACTAATTTTTTAATATACCCTTTTTTAGACTATATGGCATCGGTTACTACAGATTACTAAGATTTTGGCTACATCCTGAATTTATTTTCAACCTTACAGAAGCAAAGAAATCTGTAAATAATATAAATGAAATTACTAGGTCTTGCACAATAAATGTAAGAAATGTTTTAAAATAATTAGGTCAGTGCATAGTCTCGTGGAAACAATTCAAAATTTTCAATTTCGATTTTCCTAAAAATCGTTGAGTAATAGAAACTGTTGTAAGCAGAACTTATACTTTTAGGCAATAAACGAGGCTCGCAAAAGGATTAAACTTAAAAATGAAGAAAATCAAATCCACACTCCGATTGTGGACACTGTAGCTAAATATGTTGAGGAAAATCCTAACAGTTTAAACGACGAAGACTTCATGCATCAAATGTTTACTCTATATTTAGCGGTAAATTTAAAAAATAGCTTTGAAGTGTTTTAAACAGCATTTAATTTTAGAGTGAAGATACGATTCAGATTATATCATCAATGCTCTGTGTTTGCTTGGGGATGTATCCCGAATATCAAGTATAAAAATAATTTATTTGTTTAATTTCGTAACACTAGATGAAATAATTTTTAGAAAAAATTGGTCGACGAAATTCGTTCTACAATTGGGGAAGACACAAAAAAGGACATTACGTACGAAGATCTGACTCAATTAAAATATTTAGATATGTGCTATCGAGATCTTCTACGTTTGATGCCTATTGCTCCAATAATTATTAGACAACCCAGAGAAGATTTCACAATTGGTATTAATTCAACCTCGGCTTCGCAAGGTAAACAAAACTTATTTTTAATATTGCAGATAACTTGAAAATACCTAAAAGATGTGGAGTGGTTGTATCAATTTATAATGTTCATCGAGATCCGGAGTTTTGGCAAAATCCAACACATTTCCATCCGGACCACTTCTTACCTGAGTTTACTAAAACCCGGCATCCGTACGCGTATGTTCCATTCAGTGCTGGAATGCGAGGTTGTCAAGGTAATGACTATCAGGTTTGTTTATTTCTCACTTACTTTTAGAGATATTTTAGGAAAAGTGATAGCTAATGGCATAATCAAATTGACTATCATCAAAATTTTGCAACGATATGAGATTGAAGCCGATGGAAAGTTTCCAGACGTGAAACTAAAATGCGATATTTCGGTTAGGCCAGCTCATGGGTATAATTTACGATTAAAAAAACGTGTATGGATATAAATAATTTACCAAATCCTTCAGTAATTAAAAACATTTATTATGACTTCTATTCCTCTCTTTTTAAGGATACCAACAGTAAACCTTGTTTTATGGCATTTCAGTTTTACTTCCTTTAATTTTTCAAACTACAAATTCTTTTTACAATTTGTGTTTTGATCTCTTTTTACCTTCGTGGCTTTCTTCCTACTTCCAGCTCCTGAAAACACCTTGGCGAAATTGCGATGAATCATCAATTGTTAAAATAAAGTCAAAAGATAGTTGTACGCAATTCGCCAAAGATCAATGACTAGAAAGTAGTTGGAAAAGTCCTGCTTGAAAATAATTAATATTTTAATAATGCCAACTGACGTTATTAACTCTCGAGAGAGCAGAAAAATTTGCTAAACAATTCGAACTATTGGATATGATTGAAAGAAGAACCCTTAAAGGAGGGCATCGGCTACACTATAGTTTACTTTCAATTAGTCAATAAGATTTTTATAATTTTTAAACAATAAATAAATAAATTTTTATTTGTTTTTTAAAATAATATTAAAAGTAAAGTAGCAAATAAAACTAGTTACTCTACTTAAGCCACGTCAATTGATTAAAAACATTTGACGTAAAACCAAATGTTTTTGTTAAATTCTTTATTTAGAGTAGTCCACACCAAGAATCTGCTTAAGAATGATTATCATAAATTAATATTAATTTATTATTATCCAAGGACTGTGCGGTCACCGGTTTAAATTTGATTGTTTATTATTGATAATTTTATTATTTATTGTAAAATTTATTTGAAACAAGTGAAAACAGTTTGTTTAAATATTTTAGTATAACCTAGTACCCACAATACTTTTAAAATCTTGACGCGTTAGCTAGAAGACCCTAAAATATTATGGAAGCTGCAAAAGGTGTTTTACCTTATCCGATCATTTATAACTCTATGAGATATATTGACTTGATGTGATGAGAAATTTAAATAATAAACTATCAAACTCCTCGAATCCCAGTACTGCACCTGCGAGCATGAGACTCTTATCAAAATGTAACCTTCGAGCTTTTTTACCGTTGACTACAAACATTATGTTGTGTTAGAATTTGTGAAAAAATTTTTCGATTATTCCATTATATATATTCATAATCTAAAATAATAAATAGATTAACATTTATAAGTGTAGCAAACAAAAATGGAACCTTATAATAAAAGTTTTTTGCCTAATTTTTTCTAATGCCATCCCATGATCCTGTATTAAAATAATAATTATTATTAAATAATAGGAGCAGAAAATAACAGTAAAATTTAAGAATTTTGCTATTATAAAGAAATGCGGAAATTAACAGCATAAAGGCTTCACGGTAAATTTGTTTAAGAGTTTCTCAATACTTAAACTTTAAGGACTAATCGCGATTGAACTTTATGACCGCCAGAGTTTATTGCAATCAAGCTAGAGTAATAATCAATTTAAGTTCAATCAAATTTTGAGAGAAAAGTTAGTTTTAAATCAAAAAATAAAATATTTAAAAAATTCATAGATACTGTTAATAGGCAAACATAAAATAATTTTATATTTATACTATTTTACTTTCAAGACTAACGAAAGTACCACTTTCTGTATTATTTTGTAGAAACACATGTACCTGAATAAACACGTACAAAAAAATTTACTTTCGGTCCATCTTTATTCAGATTACCATTTTCTGCCCATTTTTTCTCAATTTTATTAATGTTATTTTTTAAATGGGTTTTCTATTAACTATCAGTTTATTTCTTTATTTTGAAAAGGTCCTGTCTTGGAGGTAAAGCTGTATACGTGGTATTCATTTGAATTTTGGTTTGAATTTTCAATAAATAAACTATATGTTTCGGTTGCTCTTCCGTAAATAGCTACTAACGTTCACGTTTATGTTTAAAATTTAAAATATAAAATTTAATTTATTTTTGTATACAAATTTCGTTACGGTTACCTTTTGATCCGATTATTTTAAGAATTATTTTCAAATAAATTTTAGATTCTTTCTAGAATTCTGAAATGCGTTTTTAAAGAAATAATTGTAAATTCCAAAAACCTTGGAACTCGAAACGATTTTGCACTTTTCAAAGGTTAAGACAGAGTAATTAAATTAAAAATTTATTGAACACGTTTCTCTGCACGTTTCTTGTTTTAATGGCAAAAATCTATAAATCTTTAATTGCAGAATAAAACAGCAGTACAAGCTTTTTATTATTGTTAATAAAATTTCGAATTATTTAGGCTTGGTAGACCAATATGGCAATTTTGGTTGTTAATAGTTATTTATGTATCAACCAACGCAACGCAACTGTAGTAATAAATGTTATATTTCGGTCGAAAATGCATAATATTGTGAAGTGCTAATAATTTTGAAAACATAATTTTAATTTTAGCTTTGATACCAGTTAAAGGTTACCATTGGAGAAGATACTTGAAATAATTAAGTGTTTAATTTATAAATATGATAATATTTTATATTGTTTCGTTTATTCTTTCGATTACGTTAATAAACTATCATTGGAAACGCCGTCATTTATATTTCCTGTCATGGTCGATGAACGGCAGTTTTGCTCTTCCTATATTGGGAGATACATACAAAGTGTTCTGCAAGCCCGATGGTAAATTTTTATTGTAAGTACTTAAGTTTAACTTTGGTATCAACGAAATTTGTTTCCAGATGTTTTGGAATGTGCTTTAAATAATATAGGATCTGTTTATCCTAGCCCTATCAAATTTTGGTTTGGTTCAAAATTTTCTGTAATATTTACTGAAGTCAATCACATTGAAGTAATTTAATTGAGATTAAATTAAAAAAGAAGTAGAAGAGTATATTTTATGATTATTGTTTTTAGAAAATTATGACATCGACCAAGTTTATCCAAAAAGGAGACGTTTATCTTTTCTTGGAGGAATACAATGGCGAAGGACTCATAACCAGCACGTGTGAGTTAATACTAAATTTAGTTCTTCACAGTTTACGTTTTCTCACAAAAATGAAAATTTAGTACCTAAATGGAAACGAGATCATCGTCTTATAACGCCGTATCTAACGAAGAAACAAATAGAGAAATATTTACCCTGCATGCTTGAAAGTAGCGAAACGTTAGCGAAAATGTTGAAAGCGAAAGTGAATCAACCCAAATTTAACATTAAAAAATATATATCGCGGTGTTCGGGAGAAATAGTATTAGGTAAAAAAAAATTTAAATACTCTATATGCTATCTAAATTAAATTTCTTCGAATAGAAACGATTATGGGATTGAAACTAGGTACACAAGAAGAAGGTGAACTTGATAATTTATTAAAAAGCACATCCTTGTAAGTTTATAAATCAGATGTTTTCCTTTGTTAAGATGCTGTCAGTGTAGTCTTAAGTTGTTTTAATGGATTGTATTTTGTTTAGCTTATACTCTCACGTTCACGAAAGAATCGCCAAATTTTGGTTGCACAATGAATTTATTTACACCATGTTAGGATATAAAAAAAGAGGACAGACAGCTTACCAAATCCTATTAAAATATTTTTCTGATGTAAGAAATAATTCATTTACGATTTTGATCCAACAAAGTTTTCTATAATGTTTAATATATTTCCAATATAGGCACTGAATGGCATGAAAATGATACACGAAAAGGAAGAATATCTGGACGAGGAAACCTCAAATAAGTCTCTTCTGAATCGCTTATTATATATCAGAGATAAATATCCGGATTTTGCCACCGACAAAGAAATTATAGATCATCTTTCTACATTTTATAGCGCTGCAAGTATTTAATAAAATATCCCAATCAAAACTTTGAAAAGTTTGTCAAAATTGTGGGCAACTTATTGTGTGCTGTTTGCAGGCTGAAGATACAACCACCATAATAACCTGCTTTACTTTAACAGTACTTGGAATGTATCCTGAAATTCAAAATAAAGTTTACGCTGAACTCCGAAGTGTTTTTGGAGATACACCGAGAGCAGTGACCATGCAGGATTTGAATGAGCTTCGTTATTTAAAAATGTGCGTGAACGATATTATGCGGTTATTTCCAATTGCACCATTTATCTTAAGGACTGCAATGGAAGACTTTCAAATTGGTAACAAGCTAATCTCAATAAAATTTTATCTATACTAAAATGTTATAATTTCAGAAAAATGGGTTATTCCTAAAGATTGCATGATTATCTTATCGATTTTTAACGTTCATCGTGATCCTAATTTATGGGAAAAACCCAATGATTTTTATCCAGAGCATTTCTTACCGGAAGCGGTTGCTAAACGGCATCCTTTTGCCTTTTTAGCATTTAGTGCTGGCCCACGTGCATGTATTGGTAAGTCCTTTTGGAAAATTTAAAGTGATTCCTGTAGTTAATTCTTAAACTTTAGGTAAAGCATATGCCAATGTGGCACTGCACACAATTTTGGCTACTTTATTGCAACGTTACGAATTCATATCGGAAGATAGCCTTCAGGATAAAAAATTAAAAGCCGATATTACAACCCGATTTAAGGATGACGACTACAGTGTTAGGATAATACCCAGGAAACAAATTTAAAATAATTTAAAACAGCTCCGACTAAATTCCCTTTAAATTATAAACATATTATTACAGAGACTGAAATAAACCATTTTGAGACTGTTCGAGTCAGGGAGTTTTATAAATTGTTTTTTTGTATTATGAAAAAAAATTCAGGAACCGGTGATTTATGATTTTGCCGGCTGGATGTTAATTTTTAGATTTTAATTTATTACAGCAATTTAAAGTGCATAATATAAATTCGGGGTTTTTAATTATAGATGTATATTGTTATCTTCAATATATTATTAAGTGGAATTGAAATATCATTTCGCAAGTCTGTCATGCTTTAATCACAAATGTTAAATGGTAACATTTAAGATAATTCTAAGATTAACATTACAAGTTCAATGATCGAATGTGGAGTTGTACCTGATTGGATTTGATCGAATTTATTAAATTCGGGACAATCATACGAAATATGCTATTTTCCACGTGTGCAATTACAAAAAAGTAAGTTTCCTTCGTTTGATGATATTATTAATTTTTATTTAAATCTTAATTAATTACACAATATGTTTATTTTTCAGGAGGTGTACACATTGGACAGTCGGATGTATCTTTCAGCCAATAATCAATACATTCTTCGTGGAATGTGTGACGGCATTTTAAAACTTTCATAGGTTTTGTCGCACCAATTTCAGTTGCACTTTCCGACATTTTACATTGAAGTCTTTCGTCGGGACTTTGATCCTGATGACCGTCCTTTTCGTCATGTAAGAATATCACAGCATAAACTGCTGCTCCCACCAAGACAGCTCCAATTCCCGTTGCAACAAAATAACCCCAACCCCAGCCACAATTTTGAACGTCGTAACATTCCCTGGTGCTATGATATCCTATTACGAAAGCTTTGACCACTACCACAAGAGCTGCACTTCCAGCTGCAAGGATAAAACCCCAGCTCGATCCGGGATTTTGATCATCACTACCGAGATTTGCCATATTTGACCAATAAACAACAGCATATACTAAAGTTAACTGTAGCCAAGACATTTATCAATTTCGTAAGATATCGTAACAAGTCGGTACGAAATTTTGATATCAAAACAAACGGAAATATGCAATTACTTTGAAGATAAAATAATAATGATAATACTAATTATTTTATTATTTTATTTTAACCAAATACCCTGAATTAAATGAATAGATAGTATAATAAAAGTATTAATGCCTACTTTAGTAGTAAGTTAAGTATGTGACAATTTTTTAAATATTTTTTTTATAATTTATTATATGCTCAATATAAATACCTGTTATATAGGTATATTAGGTAATAACAGAAACGCACGTTCATCGTGCAATTTAACTTTATAATTTTGAGGTTTTACTACAAAGTTGACAACCTTACACTCTGTAGTTTTAAAATGTGCGTTCGCAGAGCATAACGTAAATTTAAATAACTCGAACTTGCACTCCGAAATTTTTCAAGTCTTAAGATTTTGTTCAAAATTTTATATCATGTTTGTATATATTCTATTATTTTGTCTTTTTTGTTTATTTATCCAATACAATTGGGGTCGTCGTCGTTTGTATAAACTTTCCTGGTCGCTGCATGGTTCTTATTCGTTGCCGATAGTAGGGGATGGATTGCAAGTAATTTGTAAAAATGAAGGTAAATTTTTAAACAATTATTTTAAATATTTACGAATATTTGGTTTCATTTAGATATTTTGGAAGTGCTTTTAAATAAAATAACCAATCCTTATCCAAGTCCGGTCAAATTTTGGTTTGGTCCGTTGCTTACAGTGTTTTTCTCTGAAGTTACACAAGTCGAAGTAAATTAATTTAATGTTGTTTTTACTAAGCACTGCCTATAACGTCATTTTCTTTTCAGAAAATTATGTCGTCTCCGAAATTTCTTCAAAAAGCTGATTTTTATCGATTTTTAAAGGAACACACCGGGGAAGGTCTTGTAAGTAGTTCGGGTAGGTTTCTTCGAAGGTAAATGTTTTTTTTTTTAATTAAATGCTCATAGGGCCAAAATGGAAAAAAGACCGGCGTCTGATATCGCCTACCTGGAGTTCTAAACAATTGAAACAGTATTTCCCGTGCATACTGGAAAATTCGGATATCCTAGTGAAAATTCTTGACAAGGAGGTAAATAAACCAAAATTCAATATTAAGAAGTATGTAACGAGATGTGTAGCCGATTTAATAAACGGTAATACAATTATTTAAAACTTTCTGTATTTCTACTTATTTATTTTAGAAACTGTTGTTGGAATGAAATCTGAAGCTCAAAACGGAAATTTTGATACATTTTTGAAAAACATACAATAGTAAGTTAAATAAATTTTTGTATAGTAGTACCCATTAACTGATAAAACATTTGTAGCTTGTATATACATGTCCATTCAAGAATTGCTAAATTTTGGTTGCACAGTGAACTTATTTACAGACTCTCGGGCAAAAAGGCGGTAGGAATGGCTGCATATAATTCATGCTACACATTTTTTGCAGAGGTTTGGTTTTTTACGTGTTTTCAATAAAATCTTAATTTCATTATAATTATACATATTATATAAAGTAGTATACTAAACCGGTTCAGATTTTAATTGGTAAAATTGTCGTCGATCTTATACACTAAATTTATTTAAGGTAAATTCGTATAAGTAGGTCTTATCCTTGTGATAGTTACAAGTAAACCTTGGAAATTATTTTCGAAAACTGATTAATTGATACAATTGAACTAAGTTGAAATTATTTTCTTACTTTGATTATTAATTTTTCTCCCTCCCTGTGCTATTATTTAGAATAAAGATTTAAATTTTTAAATTTAGGGAATCAAAAGAATGAAAATAATACATGAGCAAGAAGTAAATCGTAACGAAGAAGATATTGATAAGTCAATTCTTAACCAGTTGTTGTACATCAAGGATAAAATTCCTGATTTTGCTGATGATCAAGAACTTCTTGATCATATTGCTACGTTTTATGTCGCCGTTAGTATTATATTGCAAATATAGTAAAATATTGTTTTTAAAGAAATGTTTTAGTCTGAAGATACCATAACGTCTATAGTTTCGTTTAGCTTATCAGTGTTCGGTATGTATCCCGAAATACAGGATAAAATATATAAAGAGCTCCTTGAAGTATTTGGACCAACACCAAGACAGGTTGACATTGAAGATTTCGATAAATTGGATTATCTTAAAATGTGTGTTAACGAGATATTGCGATTGTTCCCTATTGGGCCCATTATAGTAAGAACTGCAATAGATGATGTTGAAATAGGTAAACAGTTTATTGCGTCAATTGGATGATTTATACCTTGGTAAAATTGGTTTGTTTTCAGACAAATGGCTTATTCCTAAAGGATGCACAGTTGCTATATCAATATTTAATATTCAGCGAGATCCTAATATGTGGGAAAAGCCTAACGAATTTTATCCAGATCACTTTCTGCCATCCGCAGTTGCTAAACGTAATCCGTACGCATTTATTCCCTTCAGTGCTGGCCCACGTTCGTGTATTGGTAAAACTAATGTTCAAATAAAATTATTATTTTTGAATACTCGTCTTTGCAGGTAAACAATACGGTCTCATGTCTGTTTATACAATTCTTGCTACCTTATTGCAACGTTATGAAATTATAACCGAAGGAAAACTCCAAGATAAAAAGCTAAAATCCGATATTAGTATTCGCTATAAAGATGACGACTACAGTGTTAAAATTGTAGCACGACCGAATCTTGATTTGAATTAATTAAATGCATCTTAATATATAAATTTCATTTTTATCTATTCACTGTATTATGTGGTAACATATTAACGGTTTAGAGCAATCGGGATAAATAAATGTATGCAAAGAAACATGTAGATACATAATTATTTTATCAAAATGGGATATTATACGTAAGTGCGTAAAGCAATGTATAGCAGAAAATTAATTTTAATAATCCACAGGAAAAATGTATATTATTTTTCGATCTGCGGATACATAATAAATTATCCAGCGAATCCATGCTGTAGTTGACGTTTTTCAAAATTTAACCAAATTCCACCTTTTGCATATACTTCCAAATGCTTTGGATCAATCACCAATGGCACCATGGTTTTCCCATTAACTTTAATTTCATAATTTTTTACAATATGTACGATAGCTAATTTAACTTTCATTGATCCAAACTTCTGCCCTAAAAATGTAAATTATATTTACAATAATGATACTTAAAATGGCAGCTAACTAACCATGACAAACACGAGGTCCTTCACCAAATGGTAAAAAAATGCATCTGTTCCGATATTCTTTAATATTATCCCTGAACCGTTCTGGATTAAATACTTCTGGTTTCGGATAATATTGCGGATCATTATGAATCGCGTGAAATGGCACTATAATTGGAGTTCCAACCTCGATTGGTATATCTGGTCCGCTTCCAGTTGGATTAGGTAAGGTGGTAGGTTCAGTTACCATCCTGTTAAGCTCCAATCCGGGATGATGAATTCTTAATGATTCTGAAACTCCCTATTAGTATATTCTCCACAAAATTGAAATCTTACCGTTGAACACCAAATCCAAATAAGTCATATCATTGACGATATCGTAGTCAAGTTTTCCATTGTTTTGTTTTAACGTATTTAGAATTTCAAATAACAATTTTTCCTGAACATCTGCATGAGCGGCTATTTCAAACATTGCATGGCTTAGTGCGGACATGCTTGCTACATATCCATTAAGAACGAATTCGAAAGCATGCGCAGTTATATCGATATCGGTAAAATTAAGCGTCTTGGATTTTAATTCTTTCATGTTGTCCAAAAAATCATTCCTTACAATTCCATTTTTCTCTCTGTACTCCAAAGCTGATTTGGTGATGTTTATGAAATATTCCGTAACTTCCGGTGAAATGAATCTACAATCAAGACTCTGTTCTTAAAAGTTTTGAGAAAACATTTCCCATGTCTTACGGAACTTTCAAAAAATTTGCCATTGGAGGAAACACTATAATAATCAAATTTTTTATAATGCTTTTGAATGACGGTTTAAAAATTTTTTGATTCATTTCCCTAAATTTTGAATTCGATTTATCAAAGGATTTCCCGTCCAATCCGAAAGCACAACTGGCGACCACTTCTGCTGAATATTTCGAAAACAATTCTTGTACTTCGATTCCATTTTGACTAACGGAGACTGATTGTTGATCGATAAATTTTATTAGCTTGGTTACTACTTCTTCAATTAACGGAAACATTTCTTTTAACTGAAATACCATAATTAATGTTCCCAAAGTGCAAACAACATTTTAAATTGAGTTACCTTTTTAATTGTAAAACAGGGGCTCATTTGGGTTTTAGTTATCTTCCAGTCGTTTCCTTTAAGAAGAAAAGGATTTCGTCCGCCCAGAGGATCCACATCTTTAGAAATCATAGAGTCGTTGTCGTGGAAGCTGGAAAAATTTTTAACCAAAACATTTTTGATTAATTCTGGATCTCGCAATATTATTCCAGGTTTTCTGAACTTAAAAAATCCCACGTAGAGAGATTTAGGATAATCGCTGAAAATTAAATGTATGTAGATATTAATTGTAATTTTTTGTTAAACCGATTTCTTACTTGTAAATTTGAGTGTAAATTTGTCCAACCAATTTTTTAAATTTTAGCGTCTCGCCAAGATTTCCAGCGAAATAAGAGACCGTTGGATGCGGTATTCCACGGTTTTCCCAATATTTAAAATGATGAATAAATTTCCAATATATGCCAGCGATTATAAAAAGAGAAAACAGTACAACAAACATAATGTACAATAAAAATTAAAGCTGTGTTTATAGCGACGATTCTCGTGCATTCGTTGAGTGACAATGAGCAATGGTGAGGAGAATGATTGAATAAATTTAATAGGGGCAATCAAAAATTCAAAATTAAACAGATATATTTTAAATTATTTAATTAAACAAAATAAACGTTGAATTATTTGGCTACGTAATTATTTTATATAGGATGATTCACAAAGAGAAAAATAATCAAAAAATATCCGCCTATACAAATTAAATTATATAAGTTCGGTTATTTTGATCTATCTCTCATCTGTAGCCCATACCAATTTATTATTTACTTATTTTCTAATTTTTCACGTACCTACCTAGTTAAGTTATGTAAATAACAGGATTAATCTAATAAAATAAAAAAATGACCGGATATAATTATTATTAAAGTCTAATCTCTTCTGTCAACATTAAAATCTGATAACTTCGCCATGAGATGGTAGGTTGTGTCTTTAAATTTCTTTGGAAATACAAAGCTCTTCGTAGTATGTAGCTGCCCGGAGATGACAACTGACCGTAACGAATGAATTAACAGAAAAGGTAGAAAGAACAAGAGGGGGTGGGAAAAGAAATTTAATTTAGTTTCTTTTGTTTTTCGCGTCTGATAGACAGGGCAACAATATCAGCAAAACAATAAATTGTATTTATCGCTTACTGAAAGTTTTATAATATTTTCAAGATTTCTAACAGGAGCACATAGTTTGTAGAAAATATAAGGTGATTGAAAATTACACACAGAATATCACGGACCTGTGGCTTACAATTTAATTCCGTTTAACAGATGCACATGACTTAAAGAAGCTTTTGCTAACGTTTGATAAAACGTTGATCTAGTTTATCAACCTCAGCATGTTGACACTTGAGAGATTTGAAATTTTAGAATTGTAACGTTTTCTATCGGGAATTCAGGAAGGCCAGAAGATGATTTAAAGCTGTATCAGTGTCGCTCTTTGCAATTTATAATAATATACTACATTTTTATTCGTCAATATTATGAATCATCGGCTGATGATAGATAAGTGGATGCACCCATAAAAAGGTCAAAATATGGAAGAGGAGATAAAGCTATCGTCTTATCCGCATGTACGCGGATTCTTCCAAAAAATTAAACCAATTGAAAATTTGCTCTTTTTTAAGCTAATCAGAAGTAACTATAAGGTTATCAGACATTGTTTTTGTTTTTAATTGGAAAGAGCTAGATGATGATAATATAATATTGATCAATTAATTTAAAACTTTATTATTATTGCAATCATATCGTAATTATTAATATCTAGTGTAAATGTGATACATAGCCCTATTTTAAAATTTAATATGGCGATTATACTTAAGTTACTGGTTTTGTGTATATTTTTTGTTCTATATTGTAAACTTGTTTGTACATTTAACAACAATTCGACATTAAAAAATGTTACATTAAGAAGTGGTGCCCCCGATCCTATTATTATTTTTGTACCATGTAAACCAGGATATAAGTATACTGATGGAATATGTAGAGAAGAATTTAGATAAAAATAAATAGGTACCAATTATAATTAATAATATAAGATATAACTTTTAAATAATTGTTATTATTTTTCTAGATGTCCAGGCTATAAAACTATTGAAGTTGAGTAATAGTTGTCACCTTATAATATGGCTAAAATACCGCTCAAATCAAGAAACTAGTAAGTCAGCTTTATAGGTTCTTCAAAAGTACTTAAGTATATTATGTACCGGTTTTTCTAGTTGTTCTTCTTTGTTTATTTTTAATGTAATAAAATGTATAATAAATCTTGAGGTGGTTGCACAAAACGCTTTGTTAAACTGTCGTTAATTAATGCAATGCATAATATAAAAACCACTTACTTGGTTCCGGTAATTAAATTCTGTGTAATTCTATGTAAACTATGTAATACGACAAGAATTTCAAATTTTACAAAAGAGGGATTTGTTGATCTATAACTAACATATTACTTTACAATTTTGCAACAATTTAATTTAATTTAATAAAAAAATCAACAATGCTTATTAAGTATGTATAAGTATTTATTGGCGATTAACCTGAAGTTTGATTACATAAACCTAATATTGATTATTATAAGATGAAACGTAAAACGCAAGGTTATACAAACAGGTTTAATAACTGTTGTATAAATTAATTTATGAACATACCAATATATAATTTAATACTATTTAGTCTTAGTGTGTTGTAACAATAGACAACTCGATTTTTAACTTTTAGAATTATAATGAAGGTGATATTCAAGTTACTTATTTTGTGTAGCATATACCTCGCAGTTTATGTTACCAATGTTGTGTGTACATTCAACAATGTTCCAGAAGTACAAAATACTACAACCAGCGAAAATACTACACAACAATTTCTTGCACCTGCTTTCCTGGCCGTTGTACCATGTAAACCAGGATATTCATATGTAAATGGAGGATGTGTAAAAGACTATAGATAACGTAAGGGGGTTTTCCGAATCTATTTTTCCCCAGTGACTGGGGAAACAACATTATAAATGTTTACTTTTAAATAATCTCTTCTACCCAAGACATCAACTTAAATTTAGTTTTATTAAGAAATACATTATTTTTTACGTTTACATAATTACTATTACTTTTACTGCCGGCGACGAACGGCACTAAAATTTCCTTATTTTTGTTATTTTAATAACAGAAAGTAACGTTTAAAATTTAGAGGTAGCTAATTTATAAAAACAAACATCTCGTGCAAATAATATAGTATAATAGTAGTTATTTAAGCTACTAGAGATGTAGAGAAGCCATTTGTCTTCCACTAAGAAAAATATTAATAATAATATTTATCAGTTGCAGGTGATATGCATGTCTTTGCAAACGATACATCATAATATACAATTTCACGCATGTGGATTCTTTATACTGGACAATACTCTTATCTGTACAGTGAGTTACAAAATAATAAAACCTCAACATGACTGAAATAAAACAATTAATTTTCAGATGGTGATAAATTGGTGGTGAATAAATTATATTTATTTATTTTATAGTTAATATTTGCACTTTTATACTTCAAAAAGTGCCTCTTCGGTTTCAACTCCGCAAAGTTGACCCCTTTTTGAATTTTAAAATTTTAAACAGTTTTGCTGCGGTTGTGCCGACTATTTATTTTATTTGCTCTTCAAGTCATCGGGGTCAGAATTTTTACTCCGGTAGTAGATAATGAATGTGAGAGAGGAGATTAATAGTATCAATTATTACTAGTGTAAGTGCAGCATAATACTAAAGAGAAATTGTAAAATTTGCAATGGCAGTGATACTGAAAGTAATTATTTTGTGTATGTTTTCTGCTACACTTTTTAAGTGTGTGTGCACACTCACCAATAACTCGGACGTGCGAAATACCACATCCCTACTGTCAGAAGACCATATCTCTCCTGTTTTCATTGTTTATGTACCATGTCAACCGGGATATTCGTATGTAAACGGAGGATGCATAAAAAACTTTAGATAGATAAGGTAAAGAGATACCTTACCTCTTCTAAGGTACAGGAGAGAAAACTAAATTATATTGTTAATATTTTCAATCTAACTATCTTTTATTCTGCTACAGATGTAACAACATACTATTATATATTGTCTTCCCGAATACCTCGCCGCATTGTGTAAATGAGTACTCAGACGAAAATGTATCATCTGTAATTTTTAAATTATGTTGTAATTTTAATAATATTAATTAAAATATGTACTACTAATACATCTTTTAGTTCGAAATTTTTATATTTGTTACAATTTGGATTATAAAAATATATAATATTAATGAAGAAGGTTATCAAACTAATCTTTTCTTTTAAATGAAAGAGCAAACGTGCAAAGGTTACAAAAACTTATTCGTTTTATAAATGTTTACTGTAAGATTTTAATTATTAATATCAACATTTAATATGAAGGCAATACTGAAGTTACTTATTTTGTGTATGTATATTTTTTGTTGTGTAAAATAAAATTTTAATGTATTTTAAAAACTAATGAGTAATAAGGTGATCGGTTGTTATATTTATGATTGCACCATATTGTACTGATGAATCAGTTCAAGTTTGCCTTTCAATATAGTAGGTTCAAAATAAAATTGTTTAAATTTCTATTTGTAGTTGCATATTTTATACTGGTGTACACAACCAAACTAAAAACTGAAGTACAAAGTACTACCGTTGCCCCAAGGGCTCCCGATGAAATTCTCATTTTCGTGCCATGTAAACCAGGATATTCATATGTAAACGGAGGATGTGTGGAAAACTATAGATAAAGTAAGTTACACCTATGTATTACATTAAAAATATATATTTTTGTCAGTGGAATTCCAGAGCCCTTCTGGTTCTGGGTGCTGTGAGGATTTCGACCTGACAATACCTGGGATATATAATTTTCTTTAATTTACATTGTTGTTCTAAATTATTTTAATATGTATGGAATGGTAAATCAAACAACAATTATTTGTTATCCGACGTTTCGAAGCATATTTTTCTTCATTTTAAAATGTAATTGTAAATGGAGAAATACATTCTCCGAAACGTCGGCTAACAAATAATTGTTGTTTGATTTACCATGCCTATCAGCCCAATATCCTTTCATACATATTACAATATTGGATGAGAAGTGATTATTTTAATTTCATATTTTGGAATTTTCCGAATTGTAGTTTTGCATAAATGGAAAATATCAAATAATTTTCTTTTAATAAAATGCAAAATAATACCTTCGGTTTCGGTGTTTGTTTGGGTAATCATATAAATTTATTATTTAATTTTGTTGACGTCTTTCACCACGTGAGTAAAATTTCCACAATAATTGTATATTTACTTCATTCGCATGGCTAAGTTTTCGTTAAGACGCCAAGTGTAGTATTGTACGGTTTACGTTGAAAACCAGAGTTTTTAAAATAAATATGAAATTAATACATATTGTAATAGTTTTGTTCACCTTTTTCTGTGTATATTTTTCAACGGTTTTCACGTTGAATAACGAAACTGAGCCTACTATGGTTCCTTTTAATATAATTGTTGTAAACTGTAAACCAGGATATACACTTATTAATGGAGGATGTGTAAAAAATTTCGACGAAGTGAGTAATTATTATTACATATTATTATACCAATTACATACTGATTTGAAATGCTAAAATTGAAAAAAAAAATGTGTTATTAATTATCTATTATTTGTTTTAGGTTTAAACAAATACAATTAAACTAAAAAAATACAAGAACAGCAAATAATATAATCAGATGTTGCATTGTGTAAGAAAAGTAACCTACGAGCACGGGGGGGGGGCTCAGCTCGGCATGCGGGCTAGCATTGGGAAGAAATTGTTGAATAAAATTTAAATATTTAAAAATATATAATTTTCTTTGTTTTTATGAACATCCTGAATTTCCTTCATTTTTATATCAATATTTGTCTTGTTTCTTTATATCTTTTTGAGTTGTGGTTTTATTTATGTTAATCTAATTCTTCTCTTTATTTTTATTCCCTTTCCGGCTTCCAGTTCATCAGATCTTCTTTAATTTTCTTTTCTTGTCTCGAATTGTATTGTTGTTTAAATTTGAACGTGTTTAATCTCCAATGATTAATTCAGTTATTTTTTGTCTTTCGCAATTTGAATTTGACCATGATTAATATTATTTATTCTAATGCAGCCTTGTTTCGCATAGCTAAGCTGTTAAGTAACAGCTGAAATCTTACAGTTTACGTTAAAAACTGCATTATTTGAATAAATATGAAGTTAATACCTACAATAGTTTTCTTCGCGTTTTTTTGTATATGTTTCTCAATGGTTAACATGTTGAAGTTCAAAAACAGTACTGCTCCTGTTATTATTCCTATTAATATAGTTGTTGTAAACTGTAGTCCAGGTTATTCGCTTGTTAATGGAGGATGTGTTAAAGACTATGATTAGGTGAGTGCATTCTTTCCTTTGCCTCACTATACTAGTTTAAAATAATCATTGTGTGATAATAACCCAAAACGTAAGAGTTCCTATAATCATTTTATTTATTATTATATTATATTGTTTTAGATTTTTTAAAAAGGCACAATAGAAACCTCCGCCTGATCTTACAACGAACAATATGTTGTTTTATATATTTATATGAATAAAATAAAAGAGAGCATGTTTTGTAATGTTTTATATAATTAATAAAAGTTATACATAAAAAGTAATACTAAATAATTATTTTTATTATTAAAATTTGATAATTTGGCATGGAAGAGACAAACAGGGACAAAGATGGTGACGAAAGCCTTCACTTTCTCCATGCGGTTGTTAATTGTTGGTAGAACTGGTCAGTATATCCTGATTCTTCTTCTTCTGACGAGTTTTACTGTATAATATTATGTAAATTTACATAATCTACTTTGATTGTAACCTTGGACTTCTATTTGAAATAATTATATTATGAAGATGTAACCTTTTTATTTATTTCTCTTTGGCCTTTTAGAATAATTTATTGCACTATTTTTAATATAAAAACAACAGGTAATTTTGAAATATTTTATTAAATATTAATTTTCGAATTTTAATCTGATTCTCGGTGCGTGTAGAATGTAGTTTACATTTCTGACAAACAAATATAAAAAAAGTAAAAAAACTTATCAGTCTCTTGAAAGATCAAGGTTATATTGACCAGTTGAGTTTGATAAATCTGTGTTACAAATTATTTGGTGCTATCTGTAGTTCCTTGGCTATTTTACTATGAAGTTAACATTTAAAATATTATTCCTGTTTTTATGCTATTTTAACTTTGTTTTCACAACAAAGAATGAATCTCAAACAGAAACTACCACAACTTTGATAATGCCTCCACCTGTTGGACATCTTATTAAGGTACCATGTAAACCAGGATATTCGTATCTAAACGGAAGATGTGTAGAGGACTTTAGATAGTAAGTACCTTTATAAATTATTTTCCTACCGAAAGCATTATTTGCTTTGTTTTGCTTTATTCTTTTTCATCATACACGCGATAATGAGGTTTTTGGGTTTTCTGAAATATTGGTATGGGTAATATTAAATTTCACTACCTAAACCACACATCAATCGATTATTTAAATTATTTGTTTTAGGTTTTTATGTCAAGAGGGAATCCAAACAGTACGAAGCAAAATTTATCAAGTTGAAAGGACATGAACTAATTGGTTTTGAATTGCAACCAATATTTTGTATGTTTTTCCAACCAATGTTTTATTTTTAATAAAAGTTTTTATATAAAAACAATTTTTAAGTTTCCAATGGAAAATGTTTATTTTACAACCAATGTTTAATTTAACCAGAATTATTAGATTTATTCCTTTGTGTTCCTTGTGTTTATGTTCCTTTTAAGTTATTTCAGTCTAAAAAAATTAAGAGAAAATATAATATTGTAGTGGATCGATCCAGTGGTGCCGAAAGAGTCAAATATAGAGGAGGGCAAAGTATTCAGTTTTGTTAGGCTTTTGATATTTAAATTTCTAGGAGGGGTAAGTGCCCTGCTTTTCCCCCCCTTATCCGGTGCCTATGGATGGCTCCTATCTGAATAATATTCATTTAGAGGTAAATTAATTAAAAGAGAATGTTTTTTATCATGAGGTTTATTTAATAAATAAATTATGTAAAAAAAAATATTTTGCAAAACATAAAATTTAGATCAATTCAATAGTCGTGATCACTAAATGCCGCCATGTAACATATCAGTCCTTCTTTTGGCAACGGTTGGCTGTATAAAAATTGAGAAGGTGGAGATGAAAAGGAGTCGTGCTTTTTACTTTGCATTTCGTCGCCTTCTCCAGCTTTATCTAGCCAAGCCATATTTTTATCGGTCGATGTCAAAATATCCTCGTAAACTCTTTGCGGCTAAAATAAAATAATTAAAAACATTGCAAGGTTTTGGAAAACTTCTCTAAGTACTAATATGTTTCGCAGAGGAGGTAAATTTCCCTCGGGTGGCATGCTTTTAAATGGTTCCGTTATTCTCTTATTAGCTTGAAGAACCAACAGCATAAACCACATGTAATCGTTTCTCGTGGTCATTTGTTCTGGTGTTTCGTCCATTTTTAGTAATTTGTCCAGCCAATAACGGAAACTTAAGCGATCTAGACATTAGAAATAGTCGGAATTTGATAAAAATTAATTTTCATGATTTACCATTGGATGGAAGTAGTTGAACCAGTGCTCTAGCTAACATGCTGTTGTAAACAAAATTTTCGTTTAAAGACTGAACCGGATTTGCCATTTTGAAAAACTGAATTAATTTTTACGATCAAATATACAACATTTCAATTCAAAATTTTGACGATTATACAAAGCGCTGCTATGGCAACTTATTATTAGGTGACTTTAGTATCTCACGCAATAAAATAATAAATTACAATATTTATTTAAAAAATTTTGTTATTGATTAACCATAATTTATTGCATAGGATATTGACAACGTAATAAATCGCAGTTAACGTTTTGTGCGAGCTTACCTATTTTGTATGAAATTGAAAAACATGGAAAATTTGTCTTTCAACAAAATTGGTTTAATTATTCCAGTATATTACTTATCTATTTTCTCTGCAGTTTCCATTCCTTTCAATTATTCCATTTCAATATTTTTTAGATTATATGCTTTAAGTATTGCAATAATTTTTACAACTAATGCATTTGGTACTGAAGTATGGAAAATATTATGCAAACGTAATGAATTTGCTGTTCAATCGACAAATATAATGTATTACTTAAACGTCTTCATTTTAACCATCCTAAATATTATTTCAATTGCGATGCCTTGTTTTATACATTCGAAAAATTATTCACGTCTTTTGAATTTATTTTTCAAAATCGATACTTTTCTACAAAGTAAACCCACGCCTAAAGATAAGGTCCATATAATCCAGTACGTAAAATTTGTCGTAGTTTACGGATCATTTTTAGTGACATTGCTAATCGAATTATACATAAATGGTGTAATTCCTTTTTTGGAATATTTTATAGAAGATTTACAAACTCACCATTTCATTATTGAAATGTTCCTAATGGATAATTTATTGGTCTCGATAAAGCAGAGATACATTAAACTGAATCGAAACTTGCGAGAAATATGTGGTAATCGTGGAAGAAGTAGTACTAAAGAAACCATGGCCAAATACTTGAAAATGCACAATCTCTTGAAAGCCTACGAACTACTGATAAACCAAATTGATTATTTCAACTCTATTTTTGGATGGCAAATATTATTATTAATCTTTTTAAACACTGCAGGCATATTACTAATTATAGATTTGATAGTAAAAAATAGTGTAATTCAGTCTACCTTTACTGAAATTACGTTTTATGGGATTCGATCGCTTTTCTTGCTGGTAAAATTTTCCGCGAACTCGAAAATGTATTACTGTATTATTTTTCAGATATTTGTTGTAACCATTGCTGCAACTTGTGACGACATATGCACAGAAGCAAACGGTATATCGCAAGAGTGCCAGCATTATTTCGTCAACTTGCCCCCTATAATAAAAGAGAAAGAACAATTGTTGTTAAACGAGCAAGTTGAACTTTTGATGTCCTTCAAAAACCACGTTTTTCCGAAATTTTCCGCGGGGGGATGTTTTAATGTTAACTTAGCTGCACTTATTACTTTTAGCGGAATTTCTACCTCTTTTATCATAGTTTTACTTCAGTTTTAATTCGTCAGTAACACAAGTACCTATTTATTGTTATATTTAAAGCAATTTTTCATTTACGTAATTGGGTCAAGTTTGAAATTGTTGTTTGTTGCAAAACAAGTGTCCACATAGGGACATGTTTAGCTTAAAAATGCTGGTATGTCGTTAGGTTAGGTGTCGTAAACAATTATTATATTATAACAAAATATAAAAACTGTATGAAAGTGTGTCTATGTATTGTTTATTAAATGATATTAAATATTTAAACTGAAAAATTTTTCTATGTTATGCAAAGTAGGTAACATTGATCGATTTTGTTTTAAATATTCTCTCGTGAAAAATAATATCAACATGCTAGTAAGTACATGAAACAATGAAATAACAAATAAATTATAGTGGAAGCTAATTATATGTTTTAGTTCTACTATGTCACACTGAACATATTGGTAGTATTTACATACTTCAGTTTTATTGAATTTTTGTATTTGGATCTTTTTAATTTTGGGTAAATTTTGGGTACCTAAGGCCTAGTAGTTCAGTTGTAGTTAAAACCAAAAAATTTTGGTTAACCAATGAAATACATTGAAAAACTGTTTTTTTAGCAATATCATTGGATAACCCAAATTTTTTGGTTTAAAATGCAACTGAACTACTGGGCCCAAATCAGGTAAAAAATTTTTTTATAATGTTGCTTACATTTTTAGCCCAGAAAATTAAGAGATTAATTAATAGGTTAAGCTTCCAAGTTTTGATTGATTGATTTAATTAACTTAATTTTTTATCAAAAGTACGATTAAAATCAAAACTTCAGAAAAAAAAACGTTCAATTTGGTTTATTTTTCGCAAAGTTATAGGCGTTTAAAAAAAAGTTACGTAAATTTTGAAAACTTAATATCTCGCAAACGGTTCGACAAAAACAATTGAAAAACATTGTGGAGGCTAGTTTTTAACCAATACTAAAACATAAAAAAATTTCAATTAAATCAGAGATGCAAAAGCAAAATGGTGTCCGATTTGGCATGGAATACCCCATATGAAATATAACATAATTACGAAGGTTAACGAATCTTTACGTTTTTCCATTTTAATATTAATGTGCAAGGTTATCTTACAGTTTAGGAATTTTATAAATTTATATTTTCTAGTGAGAATCATATAACAATAGTGTAGTATATAACATATAACAAAAGTGCAGAGTAAAAATACATAGAGGTTTTATTTTGTAATTTGATATGAAGTTCCTTATTTTGTGTATTGTTTTTATTACGTATCTTACGTTTGTTTGCACAAGCGACAATGATTCGGAAGTACCAAGTACTACATCCAAGCAGCCTGCACCCAAGTTCTCGAGAATACCATATCATCGTCACCACATCGTTTCGGTACCATGCAAACGAGGATATACGTATTTAAATGGAGGATGTATAGAAAATTACAGGAAATAAATCCACCCTTTAGGTATAATATTAATTATTATATTATATTAACTCATTGGTCCCGGGAAAAAGGTTTAATTAAATTTTTTTAAACATTAGATGTTGATATTACATGATTATTCTCTCTGAATACCTAATTATGACTGTTGACAGTAATAGAATTTATTAATATATTAATTTTTAGTTTGTGTAATATAAAATATTTGTTCGTATTAGAAATAATGTTTTAATTTCCTATATTATAGTACCTATATGTATGTCCAACGATGACTGTATTTGTAAAGATTTTGTACTAATTTTTCCATATTTTTTTATCTTCGATTGACAACAAATTTTTTTTCTCTTCGTTTCAACATAACTCATAAACCACTTGTCGGACAATATTCAGCTTTGGTGTGCTTTCTTATTTTTCTGTTCTCTAAAAGTTTCTTCTCTTCACTTTTTATTGTAAAGTTAACCGCTTTGCCGTAAAAAATGGAGTATTCCAATCGATCGATAAACAATA
The DNA here is from genome assembly GCA_963170105.1 of Cantharis lateralis. Lineage (NCBI taxonomy): Eukaryota > Metazoa > Arthropoda > Insecta > Coleoptera > Cantharidae > Cantharis > Cantharis lateralis. The sequence continues at coordinate 37,762,141 of OY720629.1, forward strand.
AATTATAGCTCTTGGAAATACAAAATTGTTAAGCGTTTTATAATTACATTTCATACATATAATAATTGCAAGGTATTTAAATTAGTTTGTATTCTAAATCTAAATCGCTACAACATCCAGTTGACTTGAAATTACTAATATTTAAAAATTTAAAAAAGAAGTCCAGAGAAGAAAATGTTTTCAGCTGAAAATGTATTTTCGGTTTTACGTCCGATGTTTTATTTAACCAAAATTATTGGCTTGGTTCCGTTTAGTATAAGTAAAAATTATACTGGCACATTATCAGTTTTTAATTTAATTTGTAGCATTTTTATAATATCTCTTCATGGCTACTTTTGCATTTTCTTTGCTTTCAGTATTTCTTCGGATAACTCAATAGTTTTAAAATACATTGAAATGTTTACTGCTGTTACAAACACCGTAAGTCTGATTTACATTATTGTTGTCAACTACACTTATTACAAGAAGGTAAAAATAAACATACAAATATTATATTTTAAATATTGCCAATTAAATTTTCAGATCGTAGAAATTATTTATGATATTTCGAAATTTGATGAAACTATAATTGGATTAAAATTTAATAATATCGATATACGCGGATCATATAAAAGAAATAAAATAAAAGTAACTGTGATTACGATAATTATTTGGTTAATAATATTACTTCAATTTTTAATGAACTTTCTTAAAGGCAATGAAATAAATTCGATGTTTGTAATAGCTTGCATCTCTTACATGTTAACTTTCTGTGTAGTATTTGAGGAAATGCAACTGTATGTTTTTCTTTTACTGACAAAAGAACGGTTGATATGGCTAAACAACGTGATAACATTTCTAATTAAACCAGATAATACAATATCGACAACTGAATTTTTGCAGTGAGTAACTGAATTTATACTTGTAACTTTAAGTTCCGAAGTTGTTACTTTGAAGTTGTTAATTTAATAATTAATATATGATATTTTTAGCGATCAGGAAATTGAAAACAAAATGATAATTCTACGTGAAATTGGAATACTCTACAGCGATTTATGTAGCATTACTAAAAAAGTCAACAAAGTATATTCTGGTCCCATTATTATTATCCTTCTGATGGTTTTTACATCTTCAATTGACTTGTTTTGTTACGATATAAGATTCAATTTTATTTCCTCGTCATCGGTCATATATTATGTTATTCTTGCCACTAGTGTTTATATTATAATTTTCTTTCTTGCTTTATTATTTTCTTTGGTAAAAATTTGTTCGTCTACTGCGGCAGAGGTAAGAGTTACTTATTACTGCTGCTAAAATAAACAGCTTTATTTTTGAGGCTCAAAAATTGAAAAATCGTATTATAGAAGTGGCATATCCTATTGAAGTAAATGCTCAAGGAATAATCGATTTAGAAGTGAGCAAATTCAAGATGACAAAATTATTTCTGCTATCTCTATATTTACAGGTCTTGAACCTTTCGTTGCAACTAACTCATCAAAAAGTCTGGTTTACCGCAAGTGGATTATTTGTTATAGACGAAAGCCTTATTTACAAGGTTCATTTTTTATATTACCTTAAAAATGTGTATAAAACTTTTTAACTTTTGTTTTATATCAGTTGATTCAATAATTGTTATTACAGATGTTTGGAACAATTTTATCTTATTGCATGATTGTTTTGCAATTTGATTTAACAATTTCTGGAGAAAATTTAAACTGAATGGAAATATTCCGTACAATGTAGAATTAGTTGGTTTAGAATTAAATTGAAAGTTTTGAAAAGATGCAATTTAATACTTTTTGTACATACAAAAAATTAAAATAGTATATTACATAACATGCGGTCATTTCGAATCCGGGAAGAATCTATAAACTTTCAGATGACCGTCTCCGTGCTTCGGAGGGCACGTTAAGCAGGCGGTCCCCCTGGGTTGATAATTGCCACCATCAACCATTATAAACAGGGTTACAGGCATTCCCCAATCTGGTTTAAGAATAATTGTTTCCAGAATAATCAGTTAAAAGAAACAAATCATTGCATGGTATAATTTAAATAAATTATATTTTATTGCTTGAATTTTAAAATAATGTTAGTCCAATTTTATCGTGTGACAGTTTCCAGCACAAAATTCATTATAATTTAAAATAAATCATGTGTACCTAATGATAAATAATAATTTCCCATGTATAAAATATTACTTATTGCAAGATAGAGTATTCAACATTAAGTCAGAATTTCCACTCTATACAGTTGAATTTAAATTATCGGAATAAAATGATTTCCTCCGAAGACGTGTCTTCTGTTTTACATCCGATGTTTTATTTAACCAGAATTATCGGCCTGGTTCCGTTCAATTTAAATAAAAATTGTAAACACGGTTTGTCAATTTTCAATTTAATGTGGAGCATTTTAATTATATGCCTTCAGAGTTATTTTTCTATTTCTTGCGCTGTAAATTTTGTGTCGTATCCATCGATTGTTTTAACGATAATTGAAATTTTGGAATTAGGTTCCAGTAACTTAAATATGATTTTCTTTGTTGTGGTTAACTGCATTTACTACAAAGAGGTAACGCAATAATTTCTTAATTAATATATATTTTAATTTCCCTAATTTAAATTTGTAGATACTGGAAGTTATTGACGATATCTCTGAATTTGATAAAGCTATAAATAAAAATAAATTTAAACATATTGTCGACGTAAAGAAGTCTTATAAAAATTACAAAATCAATGTATTCCTAAGTACGATATTCATTTGGTTAGCGATATTCGGTAAACTTATAATGGTCCTATGTCTTAATCCCGATAATTTAACTCCGTTATTGATATTATCCTACGTTTCGGATACACTATCGTTCTGTATTGTATTTGAAGAACAGCAGTTCTATGTTCTTCTTGGACTAGTAAAGGAACGTTTTATATGGCTGAACAACATAACAAAAGTTCTGATGAAATCAAATAAAATGAATGAAAGTTCATGTTTTCAGTAAGTAAGCGCATAAAATAATACTTGAAAACCAAAAACCTTTTTTTTTAACTAGAGAAATAATAGAAGATGAAAACAATAGCATATTTCTGTATGAAATTGGAATATTGCATTATGATTTATGCAACATTACCAAAAAGATAAGCAAATCATATTCTGGTCCCATTATTATTATCATTCTCAAAGTTTTGGTATCTGTAGTTGATCTGTTCTTTATGGATCTCAAGTTGAATTTTATGTCCTTTTCATCCATATCGTACCTTAAGATAGCTGCTACTGCTTTTATTTTGATTTTCTTTCCTGGTTTATTATTCTTTTTGGTAAAAATCTGTTCGTCTACTTCAGTTGAAGTAAGTGTAATATTCCGCTCGTGCTGTTGGCTGTGTTTAGTTAATTTTGCAATTTATACATATGTTTTTAGGCTCAAAAATTAAAAGAAAATCTCGTGGAAAATTCAAACCCGATTGTAATAAATCGTCACGGTTTAATGGATTTGGAGGTAGAACAACCGAGAAATAAAATATAATATACTTCATGTAATAATCTCCTGTTCCAGGTCTTAAATCTTTTCCTACAATTAACTCATCAAAAAATCACTTTTACTGCAGGCGGATTATTTGTTATAGACGAAAAACTTATTTACATGGTAATTACGGTCATTAATGAAGAAAAGACAACATTTTTGTATAGAAATAGCGGAAAAATAAAATTTTTATTTTGGTTTCAGATGTTTGGAACTGTTATATATTATTGTATCTTGGTTCTACAACTTGATTTAACAATTTCCGGCAAAAGTATAAACTAAATATAATCTATTGAAATGGATAATATGGTTTTAACGTAGAAATTTAAAAATTGTAATTAAATGTTAATGTATCTACCTATATAAATAAATTAAATATTTTTGATTAAGAATAAAATTAATCCAATCATCAGCATACCATGCTTTGCTCGACATTCATTGGCTATTGAATTAAAAAAGAACCAATCACAAACTCAAAAGCGTTGTATATTTTAGCTTAACTTTTATATAATATAGGGTAGATAGGTAGATTTATGAAAAGTAAAATCTAATCAAAATCGCGAGTAGAATAATTAAAGTTTGGTATAGTTTAATTAATTTTTTAATAAAATATACATAATACATTATTATAATACAACGTTAAATTACAATTTATATAACTTTTAATCTTAATTTTTTATCAATTGTTCCAATGTATACTGCACAGTGGCGTATTTACGGGGGGGGCCTAGGGGGCCCGGGCCCCCCCTATAACTAATCAATATATTAAATAACTTACAGTTATTTGTTTTTTGGACATGTAAAAGTTCTGAGCGATTTTTAAATCCTTATTTCTTCTATCATAAAAATAGCAAAATTTTGAATAGCGCTTAGCAGTTGATAATGTATTTTAGATATTTTAGATCCCAGGCCCCCCCTACACGTAATTGCTAAATACGCCACTGATACTGCATATATTTAATTTATATATTATTTATTAATAATAAATTATTATATAAATACTAGCTGACCTGGCAGACGTTGTACTGCCCAAATGTGAATAAATTTGTTTATTCGGTTAGTTACATCACGCCATCTATCGATAACCTTTCGACAACCTATTGTTTTAACCTGTTCGCGTATAAGTCGACCCCGACGCGACCAATTTGCACCAAAAAATAGATATGCAATCTGCATAATATATCTAAGCTATGATGCAAATATGGCTTCCATACCTTTTGCGGTTTCCGAGTTTACTTAGGCCTAACAAACGCACGAACGATTTTACATAATAATTTATAAATATATATTTAATTTATATTTTAACCAGAAATTGCTAAATCGAGTTGTAGAATAACGAGACAATAATATACAATAGTTCCAAACATCTGCAAAAAAATAGATTATTTATATTAAATCCTAAAAATAAACATAATTTTGGTTTTGGGGAACTAACTTATTTTTCTAATAATCTAAAGAAGAAAACACGGAGTAAATGGAAAAACGTTATGCCCATAAATGGACCAATGATAAGCTGCATGATGATGATCGATCTATAACAGATTATTTTACTATGATTACCATGGTAATGAGTTTCTCGTCTATAATAAATAATCCACCCGCAGTTAAACGGACGTTTTGATGATTTACTTGTAGCAAAATATTTAAAACCTGCAACAGAAATACTACATTTATAAAGTATGGTTTTTATTTCCAAGTTAACTTACTTCTAAATCGATTAAATTAAATAAATCCTGTCGCTTTACCATTGGGTGTGTAATTTGCATAATATTTACTTTTAATTTTTTAGCCTGCAATTAAAACAAATTCAAGTTATCTATATAGAAAAGATTCACACTGTTTTAATAATAAATTGGAGAAATATGGTATTTGTATTTTAATTACAAAAAATTAATGTATAATGTATTAATTAATGTTTTTTCTGTTTAGAATAAAAATTAAAACATAAAATTTGTAGTAACAGCAAATAAACTTTGTTGGGGCGATAGTTCAAAAATTATGCTTACCTCGGCTGAAGTAGACGAACAGATTTTGACCAAAAAGAATATTAAAGCAATAACGAATGTTATTTCAAACGCAGAAGAAAGAATCATATTATATGATGTGGGCGACATTAACTGAAATTTTATATTCGAAAAAAAACCGTCGATTGCGGTTACAAGCACCTTAAAAATGATCATAATGATAGGACCGGAATACAATTTGTTTATATCTTTGCTAATGGTACATAAATTGTAGTGTAGTATTCCAATTTTATAAAGATTTACATTAAAGTTTTCAACTTCTACTTCTTTTCTATAATAAAATATATAAATACTTATTCTGTTAGAATATTCATAATTTTTGTACCCGTTAACTCGTCGAAAAAATAAAGTCGAGCTTACATTCGTTTTATTTGGGTTAGTTAAATTTTTTACTATATTATTAAGCCATGCGAAACGCTCCTTTACCAGTTCAAATAAAACATAGAATTGCTGTTCCTCAAATACTATACAAAAAGATAAGGTATCCGAAATTTGGTACAATGCCAACATCGGAGTTAAATTATCAAGTTTAGGCTTGATGTTTATTAAAAATTTGCTTAATATTAGAAACCAAATAAATATCGTGCTTAGTAATACATTTCTTTTTTTATTTTTATAATATCTCTTTAGATCGATATTTTTAAAATTCAATTTGATAGATTTATCAAATTCCGAGATGTTGTAAATTACTTCCAAAATCTATAAAATTATTTTAAAAATTACAAAATATTTTTTATGGTGCTCTTTACCTGTTTGTAATAAACGTAGTTAACTATAATAAGGTAAATCATACTTAAGCAACTTGAACTTAATTCCAAAATTTCTAATATCGTAAAAACGATTGATGGATATGAGACAAATTTTGTAACGTTAAAAATGAAAAAGTAGCCCTGAAGAAATACAATGAAAGAGCTCCAAATTAAGGTGAAAACTGATAAAGTGTAATTACCATTTTTGTTTAAATTAAATGGAACCAGACCAATTATTTTGGTTAAATAAAACATCGGATTTAAAACCGAAAATAGGTCTTCGGAAGACATCTTTTAAACAAAATTTTATTGCCCGAAAAATAAACTGTATTGGAAAAGCAATTCCAATTTATCATTTGTTCAGTTGCTATTTATTATGAATATATTATAACTCGTACAGTGCTATAGGTAAGCTTTAGACATAATTTTTCATCAACCGTTTAAAATTAAACAAAAAATCATATCGTAAAGATATAATTTTTCTATTGTGTTAATTTCAATTGTTTGTATTTGTATTGTCATAGCAACGGCTTTTGTTATCCATTTCATTGTTTTCCAAGTTTCTTATTCGTACCTTCAATAAATAGGCTTCAATAAATTGTAAATAAAAGACAATTTTTGAAAATAAGCTAATAGTTTACTTTTATTGCAGATTTGTAAATAGAATAAAATAAGAGATTTGAACAGATGGTTAAATAATATTATTTACAATAATAATGTTACAATTTTTTGATCTTAAATATTTAACAAAGTTGCACTTGAAGATAATAGCAACAAATACGCTATTGGCTCAATCTGACAAATATACTACCTTACGCAAGAATCAAGAATAACTTACCCAATTTAACTAAACAATTGATTTCGATAAAAATACCTAAAGTAGTATTTTTTATATTATTTTGTAAAATTTTGAGTACCATTAATTTATAATGAAATAAACAGTTAGTTGAAACAAACATGTCGTTTCAATTTAATTGTAATCCGAAACTGGATTTCCCTAAAAATATTTGAAAAATAAAAGGTGAAAATTTATAAATTTATTTTTCCCTTACCCATTCGCGTGCCATCATTGCTACTGTAGTATTACTTAATAAGGGACCAATTAACGGGTTCATTTGTGCCATATAACAGCAAAGCCAACTAGAACACAAAAATTAATTCTAAAAAACTTTAAATGTTTAGAAGCACTTACAACAACCAGCACGTGAATGCGGTGAGTACCAGCATAGATTGTATAATTCTGAAAATAAATTAATTCAGATATATAATGCAATCATTGTCTGTACACTTACCCTTTATTGGGACCTTTGGGCACAACAAATGGTAAAATGATTCCTACACCAGCCCAAAAAGCTGTAAAAACAGCAACAGGGATCACAGCAAACCCCATGACTTTTAAAAATTAAACGATGCGCTGTAAGAAATTATAAATAACACTGAGTTTTTGATATCTAAAAAGTGATATCATAAATTAGATAAGTAATATACTAATTATTGGTTTTATTATTTATCTTATCCATCCATTATCCAAAATTTGTTTAATTTATTTCGTTTTAATACTAGGTCAGTTCACTTTCTATTTTGATAATATTATATTCCTTCGGCATAATAAAAAATACTCTGTAACTTTTTTCGTTGTTCCAAATTTCCGACAATAAAATTATTTCCTAATGCTCGTCAGACACTATGCTTTTTTACAGTGTATGCGCAGAAACACTTGAATGAATTGTGCAATAAATTCCATCCAGTCAATCCATTCATTCATTACACTCTATCAACCGTCATGCCCCAAGGCACGAGGGGAAAGTATTCATTTATATTAATACAAAACCTAGTTATTCATAGATTTTTCCTCTTCAAAATTCAAAACCTTAAAAGGAAAACTAGACGTTTCTGTTGTAATAAAAATAAAAACTAAACGTCAAACATTATCGTGTTTATTAATCACAATTCGGAGATTATAGATAATAATATAACAACGGTCAGCAAATATTTGCAAAAATGGCAGTCTAAAATTTCTACAACTTAAAATTTTACAAACCAGAGATAAAATTATTGTTTTAAAAGACATTCGTCTTGTGTTTCGTACAAGATTGTTTCTATTCCTGTTGTAAAATGATGAAAATTAAAAATGAAAAATTCAAAATAGTGATATAACTATTTTTTTATTGCACAATAGTGAAAAAGCATATATTTTAATACTAATTAGACTTCATAAAACTGAAAAAATGATTCATTTTAAAACAGGTTTAGAAAAAATATTTAATAAACTTGAGTGTTCATTATTCAAACTTGGATGATATCCAACAAGCAATTATATAATGTAGAATTGTTCTGTAACTTCCCTAACTTTTAGAGATAAAATGTGAAAAAGATGAAAATCACACGAAAAAGTTATTACAGAAATCACATCATATTATTGCTCTATTATTTTATAAAATAAATACAAAATTAAAGGCAATTTACTTGTGTAGTTTTATTATTCATTAATTTATTAATAAACAAAAATGTTACAGTGTCGTGTTTATAAAATTTACTACTGAATTCAATCTAAATTTTTGAACAAATTAAAAGAATAAAAATATTAATGTGTTGGTTTCCATTCAAAATGTTAGCTTGAATAATCAAAAAAAATGTGTTAAAATCTCGAATGACAAATCGATCGTTTATTTTTACAACCTTTTATTTTTGTAAAAGTGTCGGAAGTGATCTATTAGTCATTAAGTGTCTAGTAAAATTTAATTAATCCTATTAAGAGTTGAATTATTTTTTTGCGTATTTTAATTAAAATTAATTTGCTACTTTTAAATTCCAAATCAAAGTTTACTTTTATTTCCTTTACGTGTAATATTAATATACGGTTGAACTAATGGATACATCCCATGAGAACTTTTAAATACTGTGAGATCTTGCACTACTTCCGTGCCAGATTTTGTTTGTGGTGTTTCAGCTTCTTTTGTTTGAATGCCAGCTCCACCGTCGGCCATTGAAACTACATGAACTGCTATTTTACGTCGTTTTTCCGCGTTTTCCTTCAGCATTTCCTGTAACAAGTTTTAATAACCATATTAATAAAAAAGGCATTTTGGTTCGGTTCAGTTCACTTACCACATAAAATTGAACTAAGTCGTCTTTAGTTATAGTCCTTAAAAATTCAACCTCAACTTCATTTCTGTCAAAATGATATTGTTGCGCCACAATTTCAGACCAGTAGAGATTCGACTGCGTCGACAATTGTTTAGGTTTTTCCAACCTTTGAGCAGCTAGGGCTTCTTTATGCCGTTCAAACTCTTCCTCGCTTAACTCCTTTATATAATTCTAAACGTACAAAATTAAACATTTATCATAAACTTTAAACGTTAGTCTTACCAGCATGGTTTCCAAAAATTCTTCAATTCGATCGTCCACCAGGAAAGGGTGCTTGTCTGATTGCACAATTACTCTCACACCTTGAACTCCATTTGACCTTCGTATACCACTAAATACTATGTAACCTAATTGTTCCTACAAAAAACAATTAAAAAATATTTTTCCATAACAAAAAATTACCTTGGTTCGTAGAGTGTTAAAACATGGCTCCTGAACGATTTGGGAAAACAATTCCAGCAACATGTTATTCCTTGTGTTTTGTAAACCACACTGATAATACAATTCAACGCACGACGATTTATGTACCTCATTTTGCACACTATACAAATAATTGCATCCATCTTCCAACTGAAGCTCTCTATTTAACAGCAACTGACATGGTAATAAAGGCATCATATTCAAACTTGTATTTAAGTGATTTTCCACTTTATCCACAATACCCAAAGCATGATCTTTATTTAAATTTCCATGTAATAAGCACTCGATGTGCATTTTTGACAACATTTGAGGAATGAAAGCCTCGAGAAGTTCGACTGTTAAACTCTCAGTGGCCGCCAACAATTCTTGTTTTGTCCACGAATGTTCCGTTAGTAAAACAGTCAAATAGTAAATTGCATGCTGATAAGGTTGTTCAGTTGAAAAATTTTTTAATGATCGAATGTACTGAAAGAAATGCGTTACTACTAATAAATCTTTTAAAATACTTTAGTCTTACATTTTCCTTGTATATGTGGAAACGTTTGCGATCAACTTTGAAAGTCGTAAGCTTTTCCATAATTTTATTCAAGAGGATGTGTTGTTTGTCGTTGTACCCTCCAACTGCTAACTAAAAACAATAATTTAAGATTGATGACTTGGCAACAATAACCCAGTTATTTTAGTTTACTTATAGCCCCAACTTCTCAAAAATTAGTAAAAATGTATTATATAAATATACAAAACTTACTCATCAAAAAATCAGTGATTTGTTTAAAAGAAACCCACCAAAATGATTCAATTACTCAAGTCTAGAAATCTTTAGCAACTAATTTTTGAGAAGTCAATTCCTAAAATTATTGGGCTACTACTTAGGTAACTTACAACAAGACCGTACTTTGTGTTGGCTAAATCCCAACGTAAACCGGCCAATTCAGCAGCATACACATATTCGTTCAAAGAATCACGAAACAGTTGAACAAACATATGGGTTAAATTGCAGTTTATCGGATCCGAATAGGCTAGAGGACTATAAAAAAACGTTAGGTGGTGGTGTTTTAAATTATTTTCTCTTACCTAACAAAATCAAACATTAAATTAGCTTTTGGTAGAAGGTACTTGTCATCTTGTTTGAACCAAACTCGGCTTAAAGCGTTGTCTTGAATTATTTCAGGATGATTTGTAATCTAAAAAGGAAAAATGGATATTCCAGAATTCTAAAAATAAAAGTTACCTATGCTCACATCTTTATCCAATGGGAACAGATCAAAATTCGTTGGAATGAACTCGTTTTTATCGTGGATACGAAATTCGTTGCAGAGTCCACAGTTTCTCCAATCCTAAAGCATACAAATTTAGTTTCATAATTTATCAAAAAAAATTAAAAAGTTACATCCAAAACTTCTTCGGGAATTTTCGTTAATTTATATTCCGTTCCGTACCAGGGTTCTTTTTGATCAACTTCTTTTGCAAATTGTTTAGCAATTACACCAACCCTAACGTTTTCGGGAACAAAATCATTTAAAAGGTTGTTGATCATATCTGGATTCCATTCAGACAGCATGTAATGTGAACTCAGCACTTCCTCGAGAGGATACTCCTGAAGAAGATGCACGTGACCAGCAATGTAACTTCTAGGCGACTCTTTATCTTTAAATCTAAAAATCATAGACGCAATATCTTTCTGTTCGTCTTGAACCCACTTCAGCGGCCCTTGATTTTTTAACATTTGCAGATACTAAAACAACACTAAAATTAGCAATTAAAATTGACTTGGTGATGAAAATAAACCTGGAAAACTAATTTTATAATGTCGTTGATGTGCAAAAGTCCTTCTTCGGTAAGGTCCACCGAAATTCCAAAAAATCCCAAACCACGAACGGCTGAACGACTACCGGCAACTAAACTGTTTGACCATCCTCTTGCCTTCAGTGCAGATAATAAACTTCCGGGACCTTCGTGTCCTACTAAATGGCTTATATGATTTCCAGGCTAAATCAAAAACTTAATATGTAAAATTTAAAATATGTAAAATGTGTAAAATTTTCAAATTTGACTGTTGTTTTTATAGATATCAAAAAACTTTAAAGTAGGGATCGGTTCGAATCCCACAGCCGTCTGTAATAAGTCACTGGTAATAAGCATAGACGTCGCTTTCATATTTTTTGAATTAGTTACTAATTTTGACTGCCAGTTTATAGGTTCTAAAATTTTAATTTATCGGGCAAAAACGTTACTCTATTAATTAATAAACATAACCTTAAATTATGCGCTCATGGATTTGATTGACGATTACGAACACGAAGATTCAAATTTGTTGTACATTGTTGCAAATATTCCAACTCGGTCCACCAAAGAAACATTTGAAGAAGAATTTTCCGAAGGTTGTGACTGTAAAATATCTTGCACTATCGAAGCCAAGTGTTCGTGTCTGGAAAAGAGTGACGCAAGATATGTATTCTCTGAAGGAAAACAAATCGAAACCTCGAATTACGTGATCGAAACTAAACAAACAGGAAAACCAATTTTTGAGTGCAATTCAAATTGTAAATGCTTCGAATATTCATGTTGTGGCAACAGGTTGGTCCAGTTGGGTCCCAGGAAACACTTGGCAATTATAAAATGTGGGCAAGATGAGGTAGAAAGTAAAGGATTGGGTTTGAAAACTACAATAAATATCAAGAAGGGGAATTTTGTGTGTGAATATGCTGGTGAAGTAATCTCTCGAGCTGAAGCTTCTGAGAGATATCAAATTAACAAACGTGACGGTTTGATGAACTACATTTTTTGTGTTAACGAATACTTTGGTGAAAATTGCATTACAACGTACATAGATCCATTCAAATTTGGTAATATTGGAAGATATTTGAACCACAGCTGTGAGCCCAACTGCGAATTGATTCCAATAAGGGTGGATACTGTGGTTCCAAAGCTGTGCATTTTCGCCAAAGTTGACATAGAAGAAAACAGTGAACTCACCTTTGATTATGGTGTAAATGACGAAGAACATTTGGGAAATGTAAAATGTTTATGTGGTAGTAAAAAATGTAAAAAATTTTTACCTTTTAATAATAAAACGTAAAGCTTACCCCTGATTTATAAAATTCAGTCAAGTCTGGTGTAGGGAAAATTATGTTTAAGTTTCTGACATCTTTTATGGGCACCACGTACGTACAGGTCCTCATATTTTCATATTTAAACGGATGTTCGGGCCACTTAGGGGCTTCAATATTTTTATTCTTCACCCCAGAGAATAAACCAACAACAATTTCTTCCAGTTCGTCCAGCGTCTCTGCAACATAGGGTTAATATTTTGCAAACTGCAAAGTAGTGGACGAACCTTTTCCTAAAATAGCCAAAGACATAATGTTCGAAGAGTACCAAGCGTCGTGGAATTTTAACAGCTCATCTCGCACACTGATTCCTTTTTCTTTTGGTATTGTTTCTAAGGTCGTCTTGTTACCTACAAAAATATTTTTATAAGATTCCTCAGTCATAATTATGCCCATCTAGATTACCAGTTCCAAACTTGTGATAGGGATGATCTGGACTGCACGTGTGCCTTTCCAACTGATCCAAGCGCCATGTATCACTAGGTAAATTCTTTTCGTGTTCTGAATTAACGGCATTCAACTCTCTCTCGGTTGCAGATTCAGTGAAGAGAGGTGAGATAAAAAATTGAGAAAACCTTTAAAAGAATGTACATTAATTTTTTTCTCTCAGCATAAAATAAGACACCAACCTGTCCAAAGCTTCCCTCAAATGTTCAGGTACAATATCGAAATAGTAAACTGTATGATCTTGATAAGTAGCAGCGTTACTGCTACCGCCATGCTCGCTGAGGAACTTATTGTAGTCATTCTCGTTTGGAAACTTTTCGGTGCCCAAAAACAGCATATGCTCACAGAAGTGAGCCAAGCCTGGTATTTCTTCTGGATCGCTCAAGTAACCTAAACTCTTTTATTAGTATATAAATTTGAACTCAAAATTGGACGACTCACCAACATTAACGTCAAGAGCAGCCGATGATTTGTCGGTTGTCGGATCACTCACCAACAAGACTTTTAAATGATTTGAAAGTTCTAAACCACGATAAAGTCGCTTGTCTTCTGCAGATTTGACGATATTATCGACACGCCGTAGCACGGATCCAGTCATACTCGACGATTTTTGATTCACCAAATATTGCGAACTGAAAATTACAACAACATAACCTAACTTATGTATATTTACAATGAAATTTACCTGCAACGTACAACCACTTTCCTGTTTTTTACTTTTTTTAACAAGTAGTGAACACGTAACGTCGTGCGATATATGAAATTCATTCAATAATGTAACTTGAACGCAAAAAATTAAAATTACGTGGCTGTTTGACAAGTAATTGCAGAATTTGGTAAATTTGACACTCTTGAGAAAAAGCCAAATTTTGGAATCTAATAATTATTCTTTTTTAATTTACAGTAATGACATTTTTTGCAGTATCCGTGGCAGGTGGTTTTGATTTTTTATATTTACCTCGTATTTTGAATTACGTAATGATAACCTCCATAAATAATTATTGGTGCAGGGATTGCGACTGCTAGAATAATTTTTTTAATTCTGTTACTCCATATTTTCATGATTATTTGATTTTGATGTATAATAAAAAATAGAAGTGTAGTTCTATTTTGAAATTTTGGAAAAAATATATCGCCCGAGCAGGGACTTGAACCCTGGACCCTTGGATTAAAAGTCCAATGCTCTACCGACTGAGCTACCCGGGCAACATATCTAGTAATGTAACTTTTTGAAATATAAGGAAAACTTATTAAATTAATATTTTTTTATCCTTAAAATTAGATAAAATAAAACATATAGAATGAAAACCGGAGATATATGTTATATACTATAATTCATAACAATATTAATAAATTAGAAACTACTCAAAATCTATACAGCCGATTTTATTGTTTCGTTTATACTCATCAGTCGACTAGGAATTAGGAAATTGTTATACTACTATGATCTAAGGATTATTGAAAATGTAATAGGAAACCATCTTATTAATTTAATTTCCATATTAAGTCATTCGTACTTCAGCCAAATTGATCGCCTACGCATTGAATACTATGTATGTAGATAGTGTTTGGCACGTGAAAAATCTACATTTTGGAAAAGATGAGAAATTATGTAATAACAAATGTTACATCATATTTTTCTTAATGAGTTGTAAAATAAAAATAAAAAAATCAGAAGGTCCCACCGAGATTTGAACTCGGATCGCTGGATTCAGAGTCCAGAGTGCTAACCATTACACCATGGGACCATTGTGCTAAATATTGAGCAATTATCTATCAAATACATAAAATCATACATGTTGTACAATTTAAATTATTATGATAATATAAATTAATTTTTATGTAAAATAATATACTACAAATTATAACAGTTCGATTTTAAATAATGTTATTGTCTGAGTAATCGATACCAAATAATAACATATTAGTAGTTGACCAAAGTTCACTGATGTTGGTTGTCTATTACATTCCACTAAAAATACTGTCAACGTGATGTGCAGCAAAATTCAAATATTATGGCAAAACTGAAGTAAAAAAACATACAAGTTCGAATTCCTATTTACAACAAATTGTTTAAAAGTAAATTTCAAACGTTCATGACATTTATTGCATTTCTAACCTACAAATTGTAAGAAAATTGTATTTTATCCATCATGCCACGTTATTTTGAAACAACTGCAGTATTTAATTATTCCTGGGACCAAGTCGTTCAAGGCTTTTGGAAGCGATATCCCAATCCCAACAGGTAAGTGGATAAATTTTGCATCGCATTATGTATAGCCGTACTATTACTTCTAGCACTCACGTATTATCCGAAGACACCGTAAAACGCGAGGTTCGTGCGGGAAAGTTGTTCAGCAAAAGGTTGTTAAGTAAAACTAATTCCGGTCCAAAATGGGCTGAACGATTTATCACTACGAAGAATGTCAACATTGTGGAAGAATCGATCGTGGATCCCGCCAACCGTACTCTTATAACTTACACTAGAAATTTGGGTTATTTAAAAGTGATGGTGAGTTTTGGTTAAACGTTTGTTTTGCATTTTTCAACCCCTAATTTGTTTAGAGCGTTACAGAAAAGGTGATATATATGGAAAGTGACGAACATCCTGGTAAAACGATAGCTATTAGGTCTGCTTGGATAGATTCTCAGATAAGGGGCTTTGGACGTGCAATATGTGCTTTTGGATACGAAAGATTTAAGAAAAATTGTCATAAGATGGTGAGTAAATTGTTAGTGCTGTTAATTTGTTAATGTAGGTCAAGTTTGTGTTATATAAGAAACTTGCATGCCAAACTATAATTATTTTTTTATTAAACTATCTAAAAATAATTAATTAAAGTTTTGTACAGGAATCTGTAGTTTCTTAAATTATGCACTGCTAAAACTAATATTACAGAGCTTCCTCTTTTCTGAAAATTCTATGAGTTCCAAATATTAGATATTAATATTGGTATACCTAACTAACTTGCTTTGTAAAACCGACGATGTTCGCGCACCTACCCTGTTTCTTTTAGTTGAAACTAATTTTATTTTCGTTATACAATCTACCAAGTTTCAAAAACTTGGGGAAAACCTGAAGTTTGCTAGAAAACTCTGATCTACAAGGCTATCGTTTTAATAATATTTTTGAATATTTACAGATCGACGGCTTTAATTTTGTACTTACAAATATGTTTCCACCACAAACTGCAACTACAACAGGTGTTCATAATGTTTTAACAACAAAGAGTAAATTAAAAGATGCTGCTAAAACTGCATCAGAACTAGCCAAAGCGAAAGCCGCTCCAATTTACGCAAGTCTGCATCCCAATCAGTCTTAGAATTTTTGATTCCATTGTAACTAACTAATCTATAACTATAAGATGTAATAAATAAAAGTATACAACATTACTAATAATTACCAAGTCTGTAATTTTGGGTTAATTAGAAAAATTTGGGAATTATCTAGAAAGTTGCACTGCTTTATTATTGGGTTTTTAGAGTACGATTTAAATAAATAGAATTTGTTGCCATTATTTCTTTAGAATGTAAGATTTGTTAGTTTTTTGTTCATAATTCAAAGAATTTAGGCAGTAACTTGTATTATCTGTGTACATTTTTCATCAAAATATTTTCAATTCACCACCACTCGCCATTCTCGTCCTTCCTGTCTCATTAAATGGTGTAGGTTTCATTGAAAATTTCAGTATTTTACAGTTCATGTAGTGTTATCGTATTTGTAAAGTAAAATGATCCAGTTGGGCAGAAAATTTTCTCAAATTGATACTTTTGCAGATAAATTTAGCAGAAATTGTATTTTTGTGTAAATTTCGAGACGACGCATTGCATTTTATTGTTCTGGTCTAAGTAATACAAGTTTTGCAAAAATTTAGAGCAAGTATCGATTAGAAAGCTGTATTTCAATTTAATAGTCTTAATTAAATATAGCTATTTTAATTTCCAGTGAAAATAATCTTAGTATTTTTTATTAATAGAACTGTAAATAAATAATTTTGTATAACTGTTCCTTCTGTGTTGAATTTTTAACCTTAGTACCGAGCGATTGTGTCCATTAAAAGCTTATTTTATGAACTTACGCGATTGAAACCCTACTTCGTATGAAGTCGTGGGTTTAATTAAATCCCATGAAAATTATATAAACGCTGTACATACATATGGGACCATGTAAAAACGTTCGAAAATAATTATAAAATTGACTCTTTCATGAAATGAACTTTTTATAAACTGTTTTGGACAAAAACTCAAATAAGGTTGTTCTTTAACTAGCGGTCTTCATACTGTATTAATCTGCACTTAACATCAAAATCCAAGACTGAAGGTATATTTTTTCAAGATTAAATATGTATTATGTAGAATGTAGATCATATCAAATGACAATACGTTTTAATTCTATATACCTGTTTCCATGTATGTACCACTAGTTTACAAATTAAAAACATCGGACGAAAGCAATAACCTAATTGCTAAGAGCTTATGGAAAACATTAATTATTTCTTTTACTGAATTCAAACTTTACCATATCGAAAAACCGCAAAAGTAAAATCAATTGCGATTGCTTCCGTTTCACCTAACGAGTGCTTAAATTAGCTACTAAATTATGACATCACATTTTAAATAAAACCAAAGTTTAACAAAAAGCTTATAATTCAGAACCAAGCAGTAGATATAAATTAATTTTAGATAAACATTTTAAAAGTTATATTTGGATTTTTGGCATCTTTTTTTGTATTGGATTCATTTTTTTGTACTAAACTACAAATTCCATACGTCCATCGAGTTGGAACTACAATTAAATAAATGCAAAATTTGGTTTAAACTAAAACGATAATTATTACTAACCAACTTTTTCTAAACAAATCGCACGTTTCAGTACGCATAAATTGCTATAAGCTTTTCCATCAGAACAAACTGGATTGTAGTCATTTTGGTCGCATTTTGCACATAAATGTGGACTTTTACAGAACACTATCACCACTAATAATAACAACGTTAATCAAAAATCATTAAATATTATTAATTTATTCTACTTACAAACCATTGCTAATATTCCTGCCCGCAACAATAACATTGCTTTATGTAAGCAATAGTAACAAAAATACACCTGTAGAATCTCAACAATGCGTAATAATCTATTTTAACGAGTACAGTTGAGCTCCAGCTATATAAAAAAAGTTCATTAAGCTTATGATTAGCATTAAATTCAAATATTGATAAGAGGTGTTTTGAATCACCAAACGAGCAATTTATTTTGTAAGTTTTATAACTTCCTTTATAACGAGACAAGCTCTTATAGAACTTTATATTTCGATTGTTAAAGTACATGTTGTAGGCAGACGATTAGCGACACCCTTGAGAACTTGAAAAATATGTTCCATCCTTAATAGAAACCCAAATTAATTGATAATATTTTTGTTGTCATGTCATGTTGTGCAAGTTTAATTAAAATTTTTATGAATTTGTTCTCAATTAAAGCATTGCAGATTTTAATAGCCGTTTGAAACAAAGATTGGATAATTAATTACTTTATAAATAATGGAATTGAATTGATATAGAAGTTTTATTACCATAACCGAGATAAGAAAATTAAAAGTTTCTCGAAAAATATTTATTAGAAAACTTCAAATAACAAATTATTATTTCATAAATTTAAATTAATCAAATTTGTAATATGTAGAGGTTGAAGTCGAAAATGAATAAAAATTCCATTACATCCGCTTCAAATTGACAGGTACTCTATGATAAGCATTGCTTAAAACTCCTCTTAAATTCCAAGTATTCTTAAAACTTTCCGGTTGGGTGTTGTAAGTAGAATCAACTGCTTTGGCCCATATTTCAATCTACAAATGGAAAGAAATGCTTTCGAGTTTACAAGAGAACGGTTGAAGCTCTCACCTTTTTGCTTGCTTTTGGTACAGGAACCCGAATACTCCACAAAGTCCATGCCCAATGCTGAGGTGCCGATAATAAATCTTGCTGTTCTAAATTGGCCACGTGCCAGGTTTCTCCACCATCAGTGGTGACATCTACTCTGACAATTTTTTGACCGCCACCAGACCAAGCATAACCTATTTCAAAACTATTAGACAATTTGGCCTAACAAAACTTTGCTAATATACCTTGCACCAAAATTGAACCTTCTTCCACGTTAACTGTCTCGTCCGGTAATGGTTTACATATAGCTGACGTCACTGGCAATTCTTGAATGGCTGGAGATTTAGTAAAATCAACTGTATCCCAATCCGTAGATGGTGAAAATCCTTTGTAATCGTTCTGTTGCCAATGAGAATCGCTCTCCTTAGTTGATACCACAATTTTTCCCAGCCATTTAACATTTCGTGCTCCAACAACTCCCGGAACAATAACTCTGATTGGATAACCATGATCTCTAGGGATAGGTTTTCCATTCATTTCGTAAGCCAAAATCACATCTCCTCTCTTATCCACAGCTTTCCAGAATGGTATAGAAGCTCCGTAAGGTTTACCAGTTGGATCAACATCCAAACCTTCAAACTAAAAATAATTGGTCCAAAATTTTTCTTTTGATTTAAATTTACCTGAACGTGAATATATCCTTGAGTATCTTCATTAATTCCAACATCTTTCAAAACATCCCGCAATTTTACTCCAGACCAAGTAGCATTTCCTATTGCAGCTGCATTCCAATTCAAACCTTTAACCATTTTTATCTGCATAATAGAAACAATTTAAAATATTGGGAAACATTGAAAACTTAACGTACCTTAGTCATTTCGCTACGTCTATTACCGGCACACATTACAGTCGCCGTTATTGTATGTTTTGGATACTTTTTTAGTTTTTCAAAATTTAAATTAAAGGTTTTTCTCTTTCCTTCCACTTCAATTTCCAGCTCATAGTCAGGTAGGTTAATGTCGGGTACCGGTAAGTGATTGCGCACGTAAAATAATTCGCTAAAAAATAAGCGACAAGTTTAAAAAAGATACGTTTTGCTGTTTAAATTTGTGCTTCTGCTAATAATCTATCTAATGCCATTGGGCCTGTTCCAATTCAGAAAGCGTCAATTGTTACAATTGATTGAATTGGTCTAATTTGATAAATTATAATTTACGCTTTCTGAATCACAACTTTAAAAAGTTTCTTACTTGGGTGTAATAAAATTAGCAACCAATAACGATGGTGGTGGTTCGGCATTGTAGGGTTTTAGCGATGTAGATTTCAAAGCTGCATGTCTTCGTGGTTCGTCACAATAAGGATCTGTCATGTCTTTTGTTGTTTGACTGCTCTCATCAACCGAAATATTTCCTAGATAAGATCGTCTCAACCTTTATAAATTTACATTTCCATAATTTACCTATCCTCATGGTTTCAAGCATCTCTAAGATCTGAGAATCATTGTGAACGCCATACAGCAACCAAAATGGCTCTACAGAACTGCCAGCAGCTAGCATGATTTGATCACCACCTGGATGTTCCGACACAAACTTAGTTATATCATAAACTCCTTGTTTAAAAGTCACCCAAATTTTTTTGTCGCTTAATCGTAAAAGAAAGTTAGTTTGATTTTTTTCCTTCCAACTCGACTCACCTAGACGAATGTTGTGACACTTCTTCTAAAGTGTACGAAGGCAAGGATGCTTTAAAATTTCCTACTTTACTTATGGTCGATGGTTCTGATCGACTTTGCATATAAACTTTTTTCTGTTCTAAAAGTTTTTATGTAAAATTATTGACTTAAAAAAAATGTAATGGTTACCATAAAACTTGTAAAATATCCAAGACGTGAACAAGGTTCCAATTGCCACATTTCTAATTGTCTTTCTGTTGTCATTTTGATTACTCTGCGATTTTTCTCCGCCCAAATTTACAGAAGAACATCGAATAAGAGATGATCGAAGTTGATTTTTTGTGATGTGGAGAATTGTTGACGTTCTAAATCATATTTATAACTTAGAAGGATGAAGAACGATGGTGATGAAAGAAAGATTTGTTTATAAGGAAATTACTATGATATAATAGTTAAGTTTATGCTTGTTATGAGGCTTGTGCAATGCTGTGTTGCAGAAAAGTCATTCCGAAGAAGAAAAGTAATTCCTCTCTTTCTCCTCTTCCTCGTAGTAATGTAGAACTTCATCCTGTTATTTATCATGATGCACATAGCAAGTTTTAGACACTCAACATTCATGGTTTCTTTGAGCACCCGAATATAAGTGTAAGAAATCCTTGAATGATGAATTAAAAACATTACAATGTAATAGGACTTTAAGTTAGTTCGCTACAAACAGAAGTTCGTTATAATCGAACACCACTGTAGATTACGTCTGATTTCCTAATTCTTTTTTGGTATATTCTTGTTTCTGTAATTACAATTTCCTAAATATTTCCACATTGTACTCGTGGCCAGTCCGCACCTGCTCTCTACGATTTCAAGAACCTACACACCCTTATTAATTATGTAATAAAAAGTAGATAATTTGCATATCCCCCGTATAAATTTAATATTCGATAAACAATCAAAGCACTCCTATTGGTTCTTTGATACTTGGCAACCAATAATCAACGCGTTAATTTTCATAAGTACATTTTTTGAATGTAAATACAGGAAAACCCTCAAATCGTCATAATTAACTTTGATATTATTTCCGATGAAAAATAAAAATCATCAGTAAATATAAACGACCTTCGCATTTTTTGATAAAACCAATAAAATGTTATCAATATGATATATGATGTCAATTAAAATGTATAATTATAGGATAACGAAATGAAAATTAAAAGATTCTAACCTAGAAAGCATGTTCGATAATTATGCACATTTCATTCACCAACACGTCGAGTTTTAATAATACAAAATTTATAGCAAAATTGATAAAAAAAGGTTAAAAGCTAATCAGTGTTATATGTAACAATTTCATTTATTAAGTTGGCGCTACTAACAATAACAGCGATTTCGTTAAACCGATTGACAGAAGTGTCATATTTGTCATTGTCAGTTTAGTTTTCGTTTTAGTATAATGGACGGAAAATGCACAAATCGGCCTTTAAAATGTTAACTATTATTGTTAGCATGAAATGTCACAGATTTGTAATTGTACAGAATGGGTGGTTGTATAGGAATAACTCGTGCTAGAAGCGGTGCAATTGATGATTTATCAGAATCAGTCACAAGACCCAATACAGGTGAATTTTATTAATATAATTTTCGATACTACAGTTGAAGTTTTCAGGTAGCACACGAAAAAATCACCCCTTGTGTCACGAAAATATTCGGTGGAAGTCTGATGTGCCATTAACGGAGGGACAACTACGTAGCAAGCGAGATGAGTTCTGGGACACTGCTCCCGCTTTCGACGGACGTAAAGAAATTTGGGATGCTCTTCGGGCTGCAGCAGTTGCCGCGGAAGCGAAAGACTATGAGTTAGCACAAGCGATTCTCGACGGTGCAAGTGTTTCGGTGCCAAACGGTTATTTAACTGAGTGTTACGACGAATTAGGGACCAGATACCAAGTTCCCATTTACTGCTTGTCCTATCCAATTAATATAGTGAAAGAAGATAACGGACGAGACTCTCCCGCCGATTGTTCTGAACCAATCGATGGGGGCACCGAAACTACCCTCAAGTTGAGACTATCTCATAATTGTACAGACGTTAAACTGTCCGTGTATACCACTGACACTATTAACACATGTAAAAAGAAGTTACAGGTACTTTTGTTTGCGAAAAGAAATTTGCTTTTATAAAAGTTGTTTCGATTTTTAGAGTCAAGAAGGAATAGAGTCTTCTAGGCAACGATGGTTTTTTGGTGGAAAACTCTTAGGTGACAAGCTGCATGTGGAAGAAGCTAAAATTCAGCCCGGCTACGTGGTTCAAGTAATTATTAATTTAGAAATGTTGCCATCATCTATAATGAGCTCATGAGACTGGATAAATAATTATTAGGGTAAGTGTAATTCAGAAAATTTCGTTAATTAAATTTATAATTGCAATTTAACAATTTAAACTTTTAACAATCTAGGATGAATTGCAAGTTTTTTTTGGTAGGTTTTACCCACTTTTGTATAAACAATTAGTCAAATTGTTATTTAAATTGGTCTTGTTTTTTATTTCAACAAAATAATGCTCGTAATTGATCAAAGTTAATGTAAAATCAATAAAGATAAATTTAATTCGTCCAGAAAAAGGTAGTAGAACTTTTCTTAGAATTAAAAGGTTTCAGTAATTAATAATTCAATAATGGACGATTCGAAAGTAATTTTTGTTTATTATTGAAATGAAAACTGCTTTCCATATCATTAAAAATGTATAATGTTGACAAGAATATGAAAATGAAACTCATGTCCATTATAGGTTTATTGATCCACATGTATTCTACTGACCGAATGTAATTTTTCCATAGAAACACATAATATACATACAGTCAACCACATACACATGGTTTGTTGGTACGTAATCAAGGTTGTGCAGGAATAAACTATTTAATAAAATAATTTATATTATTATTACATATATTAATATATTATATACATATTTAGTATACTCCATATCAATTTGTAATCTATAAAATTTGTGTTCCACCACTTAAAAACCATTTTATATGCTGTAATGACGTTTTTATGCAATAACAAATTTTAAAACAGTTTTTAAGTCTGAACATACTCCAAAGATTTTTAACTCTTAAGCTTAATTATTTTTTACCAATTTGTGGCATGGGTCATTAGGTAGCCAACCAATTTTATTTAAGTTAATTTCAATGTATTTTTGATATTACTAGAAAAGCGTTTTTCTGATAAAAGCTGACCTTGTAACTAATTTTTTCTTCCAAATTATATTTGAGGCAGTGGACGTTAATGTTTGAGTAATCAATTGACAATTGAATTTTCTTGCTATCGTTTTTATTCCGTTATTCTTTATTACGTGGAGCAGAGGGATCGAATATTTGTTTTATTTCTTAAACAGCAAACGCTTTCTTTCGAGTAAAGTAGTTTTTTTGTTTAAACTGAAAGCTCTGGCTTTCTAAAAAAATAAGCCTATAAACAATAAAATTAATACACCAATTTGAGTTACTGACAATTTTTAAAGCTCTATTTAAACTAAATATGTATTAAATCAAAAATTTAAGTCCAATTTAGCATCTCAATTTAAATTAAATTTTTAAATTACGTTACATCTCAACACTGCCAATAAAAGTCTTTTTATTTTCCTTTGACATTTGCATTCCAATTACACAATTATAATATTTTTTACCAGTTACCCCTTCTTTGCACATCAACCCGTCAATCAATTGTATGTGAAGCTTTTATTATTTTTTACAGAAATGATAATTATATTAAAATACAAAATACTGGGAGCTTTTTGTTGCTCACATTTTTTACATTTTGCAATGTAAAAGATGGCAAATATTTTGTTTCTTCAATTGAAAAAATCTAGCTTCTTTTATGGTTAAAAAACCCATTTTTTTTATTGTGGTTAGGAAAAGATACCTAATGACTCACCCTTGATATTTTTAAATGTACAACATTGTAAGTTTTCAGTCTTACTGAACTTTTTGCTGAAATTTTTAATTCAGGGCACAGGACAAAAATGTCCTTTTTCAAATGTACTGAAATCACCAATGCATCACAGGAAAGAAAGATTTTTACGGTTCCATCAATTTAGGTAATAAAAGGACGAAGTAAGGCTGAATACAATAAATAATTGAATATTCGTACCGGTAGTGGATCAAATAACCAATCTATTAACCAACACAAACGTATTCGTTATAGTTTATTATAATTTTCGACTGATTTATTTTTACTCTGTTACAAATTATATAGTATAAATAAATTAAGTAGCAAACCCAATAGTATACAAAATTTGATGGCGAAAGTTTTACAAATTTACGAACAAAACTATTTTAATCTGATAAGACTGCTATCCGTTGAGTTTTGTATACTTATCGTTTAATGATTTTTGATATTATTTCATATTTTCTATACATTTATTATTATTGTTAATTCTACAACAAATTAATTTATTAACTCGGCGGTTGAAATGTTGAAGTTACTCGACATATTTTTTATTTTGCGAAAAAATTACGTAATGAATGTTTTTATCAGTACCTCCTGGGGATGTGGGGGCTTTTCTTTATTCAAATAATTTTAATTATCTAATTTTGACTACACCGTTTTAAACTTTCTACGTAGAACTCTAGATAATAAGTTTTTAAAATGTTCAAAATCTTTTCCATATGCTTTCTAAAATGTGCAATATTTTCCAAGTTACAATTTTTCAGAGGTTTTTTTTATTCTTATTGTTATCGTGTGTTTTTTAATGAATATTATTAAACGTAATTTGAGAATTCACAAGGATTGTCAATTAACAGTCACTCGTAATTAAATTGTTCTACTCAGGTAATAAACTGCAAAAAATTGTTAATTAGAAGAAATTTTGTTGTTTATAATAATTGAAAAATTTTGAAATGTATGTACACTAAGTTTGTAGATAAAATATAAGTTGATGTAGTTTAGCGTTTACTTAAATGCTAGCATGTATAATAAAACGTATTAAATTCGACAATACCAAAAAAAAATGTTCAAAATTGTTACTACTCAAAATTAAAAATTGCTAGCATTATTGTTAAGTCATGAAATTCGAATTGTCTTAACATTTTTTCCATTTTTGTTTTACTGAAAAATATTAAGATAATTCCTAAATTTTGCAAAAAAATGCCATAATAGTGTTAATTGTAAAGAATGTAAATTTAGGTGTCGTATTGAATGAGTGATACGTCAATAAGACTGTTAACAGAACGGTAATTATTAAATATTACAAGCACGGCTTTAATACAGACACTTACACTGTAAATTTTTTTTGTAAAACCTTTCGAAATGTTCGAACAAATAAATTATTTTTGCTCAATTTCATTTCTTAATTTGAAATTGTTGTAACTTGCCGATGCAATTATCACAGATGCTCTCTTTGAATTGATACAGGTGAGTAAAATGAGTGGTTTAGCTCTTTTGCCAATTTTTGTTATTAATAGGGCAAATTCACATTAAAAATTGAGATGTTTATATCAATCTATTTTAAGTTATTGTATACAGCATGTCATTAAGTTAGCTCCGCATGAAGGAAATATTTTTAGCAATTAGTATGAAATGGTGATCCCAATAGAACATCAAATTCCTTCTGTTCTAATTTCTAGGAAATATCACGCCAAACTCATTATTTTCTATGATGAATCCAATAACATTTTTATTACTTCTTATTAGTAATTAAGAGACTCGAATCTGGCAAGAGTCGAAAAAGTTTTAGATGGCCGTCTCCGTGCTTCGGAGGGCACGTTAAGCAGGCGGTCCCCCTGGGTTGATAATTGCCGCCATCAACCATTGATAAACAGGGTTACAGGCAGTTCCCAAGCCGGTTTAAGCAGTCGTGGGGTCTAAATGCTTGAAACCGCTCTATAGAAGAGGCTTATGTCCAGCAATGGGTGGAAAAAAGGTGAGGAGAAGAAGCAATTAATAATTATTGTCACATTAGACTAAAAAATCTCAAATATTGAAAAACCAATGCAAAATGTATTTACCTATATTAACTTTTTTATTAATTCTACACTCTTATATCATGCGGCCTTGCAAGTGACAATAAAACTTCAATATATGTACTAGGTCTGGTGCCACATAAATTTATTTATTATTAAAATACACGTTAAAATTTTTAATTATAATAATATTTAAAACTTAAATATTAAACTTAAAATTTTTAAATACAATTCAGCCTTTTTCTACTTATATCCGTATTTTAATTTATTGTTAATGATTTTGAGATATTTGATGTCTTACTCTTTTGGATCCAAGATCACGAAAAAAGTGTCGATATAAACTTCGTTTGGGCGTTGAAAGTAACCAGAGTTGACTAGGAAACTTATACCTGTTCTAGTTGTCATTCCTATTACTAATTTATATTTGCGCCTTTCGGTATGTGTTCTGTCTTCCTCTTGTATTTCCTCATCATCTAAAGGTTCTGTCTCTACTTCGTCATCGTCATCTCTTATGTTTTGAATAATCGATCTTAAATAATCTTGAACCTTAAGAAACCTAATATTTCTTCTTCTTGTGACCATTATAATGAGACGTGAAATAATTCACTTAAGTCAAAATAGTTTTAGTACAACACATACAAGAAGTCGACAATCTGAGATTACAAATGTGTGAACTCGCTTTTAATCGTATTTTTATCGTCGTACACCATGCGCATTTGCAAAAGTTTTAAAATTAGGCTCTAATGGGTTCGAATTTCGTATCAGATTTCAAATTTGCACATTTCATGAAATGCTAGAATTGAATTCATATCGTGCTCCAATAATCACTCAAGCACCGCAAGTCCAAATGTGATTGCATACACGTTTAATTTGGATGGGCTTCCCACTATTGGGAAACTGATCCATAAAATTTGTCTTAGGACATCTCTTCATTTCCATACCTTTTCAATTGCAGAAGCTATTCTTAACTGGTGGTCTTGAATTAAGAATGTATCCTGGGGGCTGTTGTGGCATGTTTGAAAATAAGGCGAAAAACTCTTATATTAATTTTATAATATATAATTTCGTCAGACCATGTCCAGTCGTCTGTAGAGTGTGTATTTAAAATTGGTGTTGATGAGCGCCGAGTGAATGGGGTAAAACTTAATAATGGTGAAGAGGCTCCTTTATTATTTTAACTCAAATTAAAATAAGAACCAAAACTAAAGGTTCGGCACTATATGGAAAAAAAGTAAAAATTATTTCGTCTAGAAATAGTTCAACAAAAAATAACAACTGAAGTTCCCTTATGATGAAGCAGCATTGCTTAAACAATAGTTAGCACAATCAATTCATGCAACCAAAATTATAAAATGCGGCATACCCTACGGCTTGTCCAATTCAATCCTGCAACCTATTTAAGCCTTACATATTTTGTAAGACATCCTCATCCGTTGAAAATTGCAATTATTATTTTTATATTGAATTACTTGCTTAAACAAGTTTTTGTTAATATTCACAAATTACTTTTGCATATTTTATTTTTTAATTAACTTTATTTTGAATTTTCAGGTACATACGTATAACCACAAGAGCTGTTTGCAATAAATGGCAACTGAAGAACTTATTGTTATTAAAAATAATAAACCAATTTGTTAAAAATCATTTTAATAACTTAAAATTAATTACAAATCAAGTTTTGTCTTATGTACAAATTTTTTAAAGATATCACTAGATACACAATTTTATTATTTGGGTAAACGTTTTAATTCGTGTGTAAGCCACACAGCAAACGACAGTAAGGCAAGGGAACCACTTTGATGACTTGCAGCTAAGGGAACTGGAACATACATGAGCAGGGTCGATATTCCTAATGCAACCTAAAAATTATACTATTAACAACAATATTCTAATTAGTAGTAAATTAAATACCTGCAACCAAGCCATCACACCTAAAGCAGTGGTCGCATAGTATGCCCTTCGAGGTAGAAATCTCCGTTTCGATAATAACCATAACGTTGTAATTAAAGTGACGGTAGTGGTGCCTAATATTCTATGATCGAATTGAACCGTGGTAGGATTTTCAGTAAAATTTGCCATAACTGGTTTAAACGCCAAAATATCTTCAGGTATCCATTTATCTGCCATTTTTGGAAACGAATTATACACTAAACCTGCATCTAAACCAGCAGTGAAGGCGCCTATAAATAATTGTTCAAGTTATTTAAAAATTGCTACACTCAATTTAATATTACCAGAAATAGCGGTTAAAAAAATCAATCCTTTGCAAGTGTGAGCCAAAGTTCTGAATTTTTTGGCCGCTTGAAGCGATTTTGTTCCAGCATTTGCTAAAGTTTCTGCAGGTAAAAGATGATCTAATGACGAACGCAAAAACAAAGTGTACAACACAAAAGCCAAAGTAAGATGCGAAGCCAGTCTGTATTGGGAAACTCTTGGCACATCGCTTTCGCCATGGAATCTATCTTCTAGACCTGATTTTACCATATACCACCCCATTAAACCCTAAAGGAATATAATAATTATATTGAAATATATTTTATTGTTTTATATGTATATTGACAAGCTTATATGACGTAGAACATCATATCAGTAGAATTTTGTGGTTTTTAATTTATTAACCCTGAACTTTTAATTTCCACTTGTCGAGATTATTTTATACATGACCGAAGGCTTTTGTAATTTTTTGGTCACAAATCACCTGTGAGCATTAGTCAAATAACTATATCATATAATCGCCTTACCTGTGCACCAATCAAAGATCCGAAAACTAAAACACTGATTTTCATTTTTTTGGTAAAAGCTCCCTTAGACCAGAAAAATGCAGCGGGCAAAAGGAAAACAGCTCCAATAGCACGACCCCACATTCGATGTGCGTACTCCATATACCAGATTCGTTTGAATTCCGCAAGTGTCATATTTTTATTGGTTCTTAAAAAAGAAATTAATAAAACTGAAAATCGAAAAATAAAAGACTTACATTTTATATTCAGGAAATAATTGGTATCTTTTAAACTCGCTCTCCCATTCGGCTTCTGTCCTTGGCAATTTTTCACCAAGCAATTTCCAAGTGACCATCGATAATCCTGATTCGGTTAAACGAGTCACTCCACCTTCGGTATCACACAACAAAAGTTAAAATAAAAATCTGGCTTGATGCATTCACACTTTATTTGTTTCTTAAGGAAAGTGCAAATACAGCAAAATCTTTTTAACTTCCACGAGTAGTTTTGACAATTTCATCCACAACAATACATATACTAATTAAAACAACGTAATAAATTATCACACTACCTAAAATAACAGCTCCAACAACCATTCCACTACAGCCGAGTAACCAGGTTCCGACAGCTTTCCTATATTTTGTAATGGCATTGTCGGAACTTAATCTTACAGACGCAGGTGCCACACTTCGAAACAACCACATCCCCTAAAAAATTTAATTAAACAAGAAACGTTTAGCTATTTGTAATTTAACCTTTAATTTATTTAAGGAAAACTGTCGTTGGGGTACACTTCGAATCAAATGTTGAGGTGCATTTTTGCAAAGCAAATATTTACTTTGCAAAAGAGTCGTTCTGGTGGTGCATTGCCTTGCTAGACGCAACATTTTAGTTGTTCCAAAAACTAAAACTAATAGAACTTCAAGTTTTTCACTAAATTCGCCGCACACAAATCTTCAAAATTGTATAACCTCAAACTACAAACCATCTAAAAACAAAACAAAAAATTTGAAAGTGCCTTTTTAAATTTTTTTCCGACATACCTATTTCAAGTACATATAATTTTTGTAATTGCATTGCGCAATATTTTAAAAGTAATTACTTGCAATTTAATTATTGCAAATTTGGATTTTTTCTGTTTGTAAAATGTCGATTAGGCAACCAACAGTACGCTATAAATTAATTTTTAGGTTGATTTTTAATTGTTTTATGAAAAGAAAATATTTTACAGGATTTTTGAATATAGCTGATTTTAAAATGGAAAATTTCAACTAATGTGGTAGAAGGACAATGCGGAAAATAGCTTACTTGCTGTTGTGCAAGCTAATTTAAAAATTTAAATCTCCCTAATAGTTTCAAAGACAAAGTTTGTTCATATATCCGTTGTTGGGACCTAGTAATTGTACTCGCTTCGGCGGTACATATACTAAAATTGGAACGATACAGAGAAGATTAGCATGGCCCCTGCGCAAGGATGACACGCAAAATCGTGAAGCGTTCCACATTTTTTTTTAAAACTCATAATTTTTGTTCTCTCAAAAACAAAAACTGACATTTTCCGAAAATTAAAGTTGGCTTTTTTCTAAAAGAGATCTGAATTTTTGTTATAATAAATACTTGATTTGATAAACAGTCGGTTTATAATATTCATAAAATAACAGCATCAAGTAAAATCATTTAAAAATTCAAAATACTGTTTATTTCTATAATAAATTGAGAAGAGGGGTGGGCTAAAAAATTGCTTAAATTGTTTAACTTGAACTACTACTAATAGGTACCAATAAGAAAAATTTTTGAGATTAGAAAATAATAATTTTGCATAAAATAATTATGTATAATTTAACCCTTTTTACTGAATACCGCCCTTAACCTTTTCAAATGAGATACTAAAAGACAGGTAAATAATAAAGGAAAGTGGCAAAACCCCGGTAAGCACTTTGCGGCAGGTAAATGCTGTGACAGGTAGCTAATAGTTTTCACCCCTAAACAATAAATAAAATACAAAATTTCTATGAAATACACCTACTACCGGAACGTTTTGAAATTCTATTCATCAATTTTTCCCACGTTATTTTGAGGATTAAAGGAGGCATCTCGTGTAAAAATTAAAATAAACATTTTTTTCTTTAATTCAAAATTTGATTTAAAAATTTAAAATGTAACGTACGACTTACTTTGTATATAATTGGAAAAACAAAAGTAAGCGTTAAATTCAGCGCCTGCCATTTGGAAATACCGCGAATTTTTATTGGCGGGGGTGAAGTGGTGGTAATGTTCACAGGTCGGCAACTTTTAAATTTTTTGCAAATTTGTAAAATAGGCTAAAATAACGAAGGCGTGGAGGTGTTTTAAATTTGGGTAAGATTTTTTTTCTTAGTTTTAAAATTTGAACAAGTCTGGGTATGCCAAGTGACATTTGAATATAATCTACAATTTTTCTTGCACTGTTCAACCATTTGTTTTTTAACCATCTTGTAACGGTTTTTGTGATAATCCAAATCGCTCGTGACATACCCAATAATTATTTAATCTTTGATTAACAACTTTTATAGGTAGGTTGGCTGGTTGTTTTGTTGTGAAGGAAAATGAACTAGAGAACTTTTCAATGCAAAAAGTTTATCTTTCAATTCAATAAAAGATTCTTTTTAGGTTCTTCTAATGCATTTTGGAAAACTGTGCACCAACGCTTGAAGCTTTATGGACTTTTGTTTTATTAACGTTTGGTAAATCATCATCGAGAGAAGGATAATATCTTATAAAGTACAATCATGGAAGTTATGAATGGTTCCTCCAATCTAAATTTTCAGACTTCTAAAAATTATGTTTCGAATGAGTTCGATGGAATGGCACATATGGGAAAATCCATTCCAAATCTCTTAGAAGTTCAAGTTGGGAAAGAAGACTTAGTGTTACCTCAAGTAAGTGATCGATCTGTTTTTTTATTTGATTTTTTCTGCCGAAATTCATAGTTTTGTTTTTTCATTGACACAATTATATCAAAGAGGCAAAGTTAGATTACTACAATAATTAATTTTGTTAGATGATCTGCAATTGTTCAATTTTTGTTTAAGTGACACAATCGGAATCATTCGAAAGATAGTTTTTCTTCTAAAACTATCCTCGATTTTTCTGTATTGGTGCAAGAGCTATTCTTTCTTGATCTTCTTCATGTTTACTTGTATTTTGTCTTCTTTTTATATATTTTCCCTTTGTAAACTAATATATTATCTTCCTTTATTAGTTCAAAGGAAATAGCAGCTGGGTTTAAAGAAACAAAATATATAGTTTTTGTGTCTTTAAACCCTCCTTCTATTATAGATTGCTACAGATGGTGTAGCTCACACTTCTAGTGGGTTAGTCCGAACCAGTTAATGAAAACAACTGAATAGAACTATGCTAGATTTACAAAATTTGGATCAATCTGAATCGTTCAACGGCCTATAACTTCTACAAAAGTGAACGAATTTTGTCATGGCCAAGCTTTTTAGATATCCTATTGGTCATGCTACAAAACTTATTTGATTACTTTTTTTTATACAACGCTTAGTTTTTGAGTTCTTGCTTGTCGAAATTGTAACAGCTGACAAAAATCCAATATAATTCCCAGTCGCTACAACGTTTTTTATCCCAATAAAACTGAAATTGTGTTGTATTTTCTGTAGAAGTTATTGGCATTTGAATGTTTTCATTGAAAAAGTTTTAAAATAAATTCAGTAAGTAGCACCCCGTTTGGGTGGATTTATGCATAATGCCGTGAAGTCTTCCACACCACTCAGAAACGCCGACATAACTGGGCTGGCCAAACAATATGATTTTTTGATATAAAGGACTGTTTTATCTTGTAGTTTCTGTGTTTATGTCAGTGTTACAGTGTTATGCATAAATCAATCTTTATTGCTTTCTTATGCTTTGTACAATTTATTGAAATTATGATCGCATTTCAGAGTGTGGTACACAATATTGAAATCATTATTAATAACAACAATCCAGCAACAGCTACTTCTCTTTCAGATGTAACAACAGGTAAGCTTTTTTAAATGTTAAAAGAGTTGAAAAAAATTCAAACATTTTCAGATTTACCAAAAAACAATATAGATTCAAGCGAGGCAACAACTAACGAAAATATAACATCGGTTCAGTTACCTCCCACGCCTTCTCCAGTGGTTCTTTCAGTCAACGTGGATAACCAACACCTAACTAACTCTCTACCAACATCACAGGAATTTAAGTTTAAACTACCTAACAATCCGGTTGTAGCCTTATCAAAAACACAGCTTCTTGTAAAAAATTTAAATGTTTCTAGTAAAGAGGAGGACGTTGAGCCGGCAACGAAAAAATTTAAGGGTCTCAACAACGATGTTAATCCAAAGAATATTATATCTCCCGTACGATTCACCACCCCTAGTTTAAAGAAACGAAAAAGAAAGGCACAAAATAAAATTTTATCGTTAAAGTTTAGAAACGATTCATCTCCTGATTACGTTTTGTCATTTATCTGGAAGTACTGGCCAGAAATGATTATTGCTAATCCTCATAAAGATTTAAGCAAACGCTTCTTAAATAGGGGTGTTTTTGCTTGCAATCCTTTTAATTTTGCGAATTCAAATTATATTGATTGTACTGCACCTTATGATGAGGTGCTGCAAGTTTTATCGGCTGAAAAATATGCCTTGCAAAACAAGATTATAACATCGCAATATTATTTGACAGATAGCCAATATAATGATGCCGTGTATCAATTCCAATGTCTGAGTGATGAGCAAAGAAAGGTATACAATGCTATTAAGCAGGTAGTTAAATTGTATGGTTCTTTCAAGCATCCCCAGTGCAACTTTGATGCACGTTATATAAATGAAGATAGATTTACCCAGGCGGTCAACGTGTTCCCTATAATTAAAAGTTACGAACATTTTTATGGTCACGCTTGATATTTTAAACTATTATCTCTTCTAACTTTTTATAAATTAATTTTTTATATTTTACAAGTTCAAAAATTTTGACTAGACCGGTTCTTATGTGCAATGTTCTTTGTATAACACGTTACCTTTAAATATTTACCTTTATTTTTATACTATTTGTGTTATATTTATTCATTTTTTGTGTAATAATACAAAATAATTAAAAATTTGTGTGCATCAAATTAAAATACATTTACTACGTATCTACTAGTTTTGCCTGATGTATTTTCAATTTATTTTGTAAATTGTGTTTGATTAGGTAAAACGGAGGCTAGTTGTTATATTTTTTGCATCTTTTATTTTTAAGTTTTTCAGGAATGCCTTTAATTTGTTTCATTAGATTATTATTAAAAAATATTTATTGTAAAGAACTATTCAAACATATTATTAAAAAAAAAAAAATTGAATTAGGGAATTAAATATTAAATTTAACATAATTGCTAAAAGTAAATTTTTAATTTGAAAAATATGACTTTCATATGCTACACCATTTTATCTTGTTTTATTATATCGAGCAGAATTTGTATTTGGATTCTTAAAAGTTAACATCTTATATTAGCCTGTATTGTCTGATAGAACCACGTTTATTTGTTACAATTACCTTATTAGCTATATTACATCAGTGTTCGTTTTGAAACCGTCAGATACACGTGCTGCCTAGTTGCAGCATGTAGATTTTAACAACAGTTTTAAAACGATTCAAACTGCTGCGGAAATACAACTTCTCAAGTTTTAATTTTAAATATTGACGTCAAATTCTTTTGATAAATAGAAACATAGTTTCTTTAAGCTTGATAATTTTTACTTTATTGCATAATACATGTGATTTTACAGTTTAAATTCCGATATATTACTGGACAATTCACGTAGGATGGGCAATAAAAATTAAAAGCTTAAAAAAATGTAACAACTTGTCTCGAGTGACCATTTTGAATGGTGGAAAGGGTCGAGTCTC
Source organism: Cantharis lateralis (assembly GCA_963170105.1). Lineage (NCBI taxonomy): Eukaryota > Metazoa > Arthropoda > Insecta > Coleoptera > Cantharidae > Cantharis > Cantharis lateralis. The sequence goes on from OY720629.1 coordinate 37,797,661, forward strand.
AATTATTAGGTATAATAAATAAAATATTTTTATTTATGCAAATTGCGGACCTACTCGTGCAACTGACTAAATGGTTTTCTAATGCTGTTGGTTTATTTGGTTTCAACGTCCCAATCTTATTTCACGATGGTAAATTGCAATAAATTCAATCTAATGCAATAATAGTACTTATTTTGGAATTTGTGTAGATTTCTGTGGGTTTTTTTTTATATTATTTCCATAGAATATTTCTTGGCTTGTGTTTTCCTATTTCTGGGAATTAAATATTATTTGATAAGTGCAATGTCTATGTTCCTAAAAAATTTACATTTTTAATAAGTAATTTGTAAAATTTTGTCACGATTTTAGTGAAAGTGATTGAAAATGTGATGTAAATGAAAACTTAAAATACAGATTTACTAAAAATGACTGACATTCGGTACAACCAAACAGCGAGCTTGCTCTCACTTGTGATGTTAAATTGTACCCACGATTGTTGTAAAAATTATTTATTGTAGTTACCCGGCTCGATTTTTATCTTAAGTTTTCAGTTGTTGTTATTTGACTTTAAGAATTGTTGATTTTTGTTAGTGGTTAGTTAATAAGGTAGTTTAAAAAATGTGCTTTTGGAATTAAATATTGCTGAATTTATTACGAAGCCATGAGTTCATTTGCAGCTATTCGTAAATTTTCTTATGACTGATATTATTTAAATTCTTTTTTTTAATTAGGTACGTTTAATACATACCTATGATGTGATGTTAAGCTTGTATAGAAATTATTGTTGTAGAAATGAAATTAATAATATAAAAGTGTATTGGCATTACAACTGTTTGATTTATTTTTAAGAAACATTTGTTGTGTTTAATTAATATTTTAGAAATCAGCCACGAAAATATTTAAAGAATTTGTTTTTATTGTATTCATTTTTAAAAAAATGAGAACCTAACTGTTATGTTTATTTCAAGAACTTTAATTGTACATCAAATACCTGTCTGTTGGCATTCAGATATCTGAAGATAAAGTAACATCTCGCAGGGGGTGGATGAAAAATCTTTATATTACGACAAAAATATTGGAATTAAATGCAACTGTATTGTACATGTATAATTTTTATTCATGTGAAGAAATTGAATTTTTTAAACATACAAGAAATTTAGTTTATTTTGAATCGAGAAGAATTGTTCTAACCAGCATGTCCATAACCGAATAGGGATCACAGTTAGATGCCGGTCGTCGGTCTTCCAAATAGCCCTTGTTTTTTTCGGCCACTTGTCTTGGAATACGAACGCTTGTGCCACGCGTGCCCACTCCAGAAGTAAATTTGTCAATTGCCGAGGTTTCGTGACGACCACTCAATCTTCTGATATTATCGGCACCACCTCTTGGATCGTATCTTGCCAAGTGCTCGGAATGTTTTTTCGAAAGTTTTTCAATTGCCGCTTCTATCGCTTTCATTCCACCATCTTCGCGCATTTCTTTAGTGGAAAAGTTTGTATGACATCCAGCCCCATTCCAATGTGGTACCAATTTAGGATCGTATGAAATACAAACTCCATATTCTTCCGCAATTCTGGCCATGAGAAAACGTGCCATCCACATGTCGTCGGCTACTTTTATACCCAATCCGGTACCAATTTGATATTCCCATTGGGATAATGTGACTTCGGCATTTGTTCCAAATATCAAGATTCCGCAATACAAGCACGCACGATAGTGAGCTTCCACTATATCTCTACAATAGGCTTTATCTGCACCCACTCCACAATAATATGGACCTGCCGGTTCTGGTTCGCCCATCATGATGGGCCATCCATATAAACGCCTATCGACGTCCATGAATTGATATTCCTGTTCGTATCCAAACATACATTCACAATCACAAACTTCATTGATCGCTTGTAAACAACACGCTCTATTGTTAGTTTTAGAGGGTTTGTGGTCAGGAGTGTAGGTTTCACATAACACTAATTTATTGTTACATTTTCTAATGGGATCCTCATATAATGCGCAAGGACACAAATAAGTATCCGATGCTGCACCGGATGCTTGGTAAGTGGAACTACCATCGTAAGTCCAATTGGGCACTTCTTGGTAGGTGGATGGTATAAAATCTAAAGTTCGAGTCTTCGATCGAACATTTTCTCCGGTTCCGTCTATCCACACATATTTTGCTTGGCATTTGCAATCGGGCATGGGGAGACAGAAATATCTGTCCAAAATCGATTTATTTAATTTTGCATTTGGCGAATGCTCCAAATGACAACTGCCGGAAGCACCAGGAGTTGTTTGAAATGTGCGATGTAAAATTGTCCAACACTGTTTCAATTTATTCCTCGACTTTATATTTTGCAGAAAAGTTATTAATTTCATTTTAAAAATTGTATAATTGTAAAAATAAAATGTATAGAAACCTTTTCACGAAAACGCGTTAGACATTACAAAACTTGTTTAATAGCGTTAACTTGATTATTATATTTTTCGGTAAGCTTGATTATGAATTTAAAACAATTTGTTTTTTGCATAACGCAGATGCGGAGATTCATATTAGTGTGTTACTATTTTAAAAACAAATAATATGAAGATTTTTTCAAAATATTTGCAATTTTTTACAGAAAACCAAGAACAAAATATTTTATGTTCTCAAAATGAATGAAATGATACTAACCTTCTTGGTTTATTAATTTGAGTGACAGAGAATGGTGAAAGTTAATGTTACACCCAAAGATGTACAAGATTCCTTGTGCGAAATTTGATAAAAGTTGCATAGGTCAGACGAAGCAGTGGCTCAGCATAAAGATGATTGCAGGATGGGTTTTTCTGATAATTGATGTGGTGGTAATGGGACGATGGAGACGCGGAATTTGAGGATGGGGCAGAATAGGCACAAATCATTTATTGGACTAGACATGAGTTTCAATTTGGAAGTACTCGAATATTTCTACTCTATTGAATACTTTATTAATGATAGATGATTTAAATTTTTAGAACATTCGTTTTTTCAGAATAATTGAAACGTCTGCTCAAATTACGATTTTTTCAATAAAACATCTTTAATCTTTCAGTTTAAAATAAAAGTGCATTTTACAATATGAATATGATCAATTATATATTACACATGCCAACCGAGGAGGGAAGTACATTTAATTTAACAAATAAAATATTTACACATATAACTACAAATTCAACTCCTCCAATTCAGATTTTACCTACACTATAAAACGGAATGTTAAATTTGTTTTAACCTTCGGAGATTGGATTGCCCTACAAATAAACAATATTAGCATACTGTCGAATAACTTAAAAACTAGACACTCACCCATTCTCGAGCCATTACTAATATTGTATGCTTATTTAGTTTGGGTCCGATTAAAGGGTTCATTTGTGCCATGTAACAACACAGCCAGCTAAATAACAAAAATATTATTCAAGCAGTCTATTTATATTTTTCCATACTTACAATAACCAACAAGTGGCTGCAGTTAGCATTAAAATCACTTGAATGATACTGAAAATTCAAAAAAAATTAACAATCGAGTTTTCTAAAATTTACTCGACTTACCCTCTGTTGGGGCCTTTCGGTACAACAAAAGGTAATGCAATTCCAACACCGCCCCAAAGTACAGTAAAAACTATGAATGGAATAATTGCAAAACCCATTTTAATGAAATTTTGTAGCGAAATCCAGCAAAATGAAAATCATATGACCACAAATTCACTCCCTTGAATTTAAAGGTTGCTGCAGGTTGGTGTTTACCTTTAACCAGTGACGTACTGGGAAAAGTTCTAAATTTTTGATAAATTTACAAAGAAAATCAATTAACTTTTCAATTTTCCAGTTAAAAGATCCAATTCAATACAACAAACAGTCAAAGTGATCGAATGGAAGTTTAAAACGTGAATAAAACAATTTTAAGGTAAAACTTAAACGTGTTACGCCACTGAGAAACAAAATCTCCTTCAATGCTACCAACGCTGCTGTTGATCGCTAGCACGGTGCGCAGAAGTTTTCCAACGAAAATTTAAACAACAATGAGGCCGGTATTTATATTATGTTCCAATTTAATTTAAATTTTTCATTATTCTTCTTTTAGCAAAGTGCCGTGATTCATAAAATCGTTTCTTCCAATGTTATACACCGACTTTCAAAAATTTTTCAACCTATTAATGTGGTTCAGAAAGATTCTCAAGCAAATCTCGATATAACCTCCAAGAGTCAAAGGGTACCTTTGAAGTTTTCATGTTATTTTATTTGACTTTCCGATTTTTTTTAGTTGATGTTGGAGTTGGGTGTTATTAGGCAAGCAAATCCAGGATGTTTTCACTTTTTGCCGATCGGTGTGAGAGCGTTAGACAAGTTAACCCGTTTAGTCGATGATGAATTATTTAAAATTGGGGCTCAAAAAGTGATGTTTCCTACCCTTACTAACGCAAAGTTGTGGAAAACTACGGGTAAAGTTTGTTCTTATTATTTATTGATTGATTCTTGTCATCGTTGACTGATACACTGAAACAAAAACAATAAAACTGTTGAACCAATGAACAAAAATTCATTCTGAACATAATTTTTTCAATATAGTAAGAAAAGGGATATGCATATCTCTTTTGAGCTGGTGTTTGAGAAACGGGAATTTGATTTTTGCGGTATGAATGGGACATACATACAGGGAGGAGATCTGGGCTAGTTGATATAATTATTTGAAAAACACTTATATTTATTTCATGAATGCTGCTTTACTCATAAATTCTTGTTTGTAGGTCGTTTGGAAGAAATCGGTTCCGAATTGTTTACTCTAAATGATAGACATGGGAGCCAATATATTCTAAGCCCTGTAGGTAATTAAATTTTTATCTTAAAAGTAACATTTGTAATTCAAACGTTTTTGTATGAAGACTCATGAAGAATGTGCAACTGATTTGTTGTCATCCGTATTTCCAATCTCCTACAAACAGTTTCCTCTAAAACTGTATCAAATTACGAGCAAATATAGAGACGAAATGAAACCACGGTTTGGTTTAATTCGTGGTCGACAATTCATCATGAAAGATCTTTATAGTTTCGATATAAGCACAGAAAGTGCCCTAAAAACTTACGAAGAAGTTTGTGACTGCTACGACAAAATATTTGCTCAAATTGGCGTCAAGTTTGTAAAAGTTTTGGGCGAAAGCGGTGCAATGGGTGGTTCTTTATCGCATGAGTATCATTATAATGCTGAAATTGGAGAAGACCGAATATTATTTTGTTCAAATTGCAATTATTCAGCAAATGTCAAACTTGCCGGGGACCAAAAATGTGCAAATTGTGATTCCAGTAAACATTTTAAAGTTGTTCCAGGAATTGAGGTAAATTCTGTGCAAGATTTTGTTCAATTTCCAATTTTTTGTCTGTTTAGGTTGGACATACGTTTCTATTAGGTGAAAAATATTCGAAACCTCTTGGTGCTAAATATTTGGCAGAAAATCAGAAGAGTGTAAATTTACAAATGGGAAGTTATGGACTTGGCTTGTCACGAATTTTAGCAGCCGGAATCGAAGTGCTATCTAATGAAAACGAAATTAGATGGCCTAAAGCTTTGGCTCCCTACACTGTAGCCATTATTATTCCCAAGGTATTTTTTTTTGGTATATTCAATTTTACTTGGTTTTGCATTTTTATTCTTAAAAATCTCAGATAGTTGTTGACCCATTTGCAGAGATTTGAACGTTTCAGAAACCTTCAAAAGCACTATGTTATGTTCATAATATCAAATTACAAAAATGCCTATGCATCCCTTATGAGTGTGAGGATGGAAGCGAGAAAGGGAAGTGTGTATAAACAAATTTAAATCGGTTACATTAATATTAACACACTGACCCATTTTGAAATTCGGTTGATTGTATCAGAAAATTTAAAATTGTTTTTTATATTTTCTCAGTTTACAAAAACTACTTTAGATTCACACGTGTACTTGTAGATATTATTACACTGTTCTGAGAGCATGATCATTAATGTACTCGCGAGTTTTTATAAAAAGTGTTCTCAGTTTTTGTGACACTCAGAATTAGCAGTTGATCGTCGAAATGGGAAAAATGTTATTACCGAATTATTTTCAGAAAGGGAGCAAAGAAGAGAAAAACTGCACAGTATCCTACGAAAACTTAAACAATGAACTTGAATTGATACCAAAACTTGAAGGAAACATTTTAGTTGACGATAGGAGTCACATGACAATTGGTCGTAGAATGTTGGATGCTAAAAGGATCGGCTACCCTTATATAATAGTGATAGGAAAAGGGGCAACTCAAGAATCGGCACTTTATGAGTTAAATGATCTGGAAGAAAACACCCAAATGTTTCTTTCTCAAAATGACTTGTTAACATATTTAAATAATAAAATTAACACTTAGACATATTTTTTTATTGTGTGTCTCGCCGTATCAATATTGAAATTGAACTCCTTGAACTCAAAAGTAAAGCATGTGATTGAGATATCGACAGGTCCAAAATCGACAGTTCTCTGCCTTCGGATGCTTTGTCAACCACTGCTTGCCACATCTTGCATTGAGTTTTTCTCGAGCGGATTTTTTGCAGAGTTTCTGTATACAATGGCGGTTCTTTAGACATTCCTTTAATTATTATTTGCTCACTGTAAAAAAAAGTTGGTGAAAAGCTACTATTTAGTTTTTACATCACCTTTGCTCAAGTTTTGGAGGAAGTTTGAATTCTGGAAGTACACGTTCGACGCTGGAATATTTTCGTCTTTTCGATCGCTCTTTGACCATTAATATTGCATCGTAGTCCTCTCTGGGAATACCAAGTAGGCCCACCGTAACGCCCTTCTCGAGGAGAAGTTCTTCGGGTGCAGAGCATGCTATTTCCACATATTCAAGTCGTTCGTCTTTCCTAAAAGTTTTGTTTTATTAATTTGTCAAAATCCTCTTTTATACGCACGGTGTGTAATCTCTTGTACCTATGATCAACATTCTGTGGTCATGAGTACCTAATATAAGTTCTTTAGTTATCGGTGATCTGTGCAAGAGTTTACGTTCTTCCGTGTTAGAGACTCCCGTTAAAATTCTTTCTTCGTTGGGTGTTTTGAATAAATCTGCACCACCACGTAACCCATGATGCATTATAATGTTGAACACGTCCGTTCTTAGTAAACGATTCAATTCCAACTCTGGAATAAAATTTATAATCGAGAGAAACACGTCGACTGATCGGTTATGGATTCTGTAACTTTTTACTTAGCTTACCTATTAAACTTAAATTTTTTCTTTGTAAAGCGATCCATACAACACGAACCGACATACAGATTAAAGTTTCAAACAATCTTCTGTCCTTGTCAGATAACGAATCATTATTTTTGTTATTCATGTGGTGAAATTTCTTGGCGTCTGCCCCGCCATACAAAATCGTACAATATTCGCGTGCTACCATCACACGAAGGTCTGATAAATCGTCTCGAATTCTGTTTTCCGCCGTAGCCGCCGACGCTTGAGACAACTTTCGTTTTGCTTCCTCTCTTCTTATTAGCAAGTTTTCCCAAACCTACTTAAGGATGTTGAAATTTTCATTTATTTATTATTTAAGTGGATCTTTACCTGAATGTAATATTGAAAGTAGATGATTAAAGCACGCAAAAACCGATCCATTGTTGGAATGTGAAAGTATTTAATAAATTCCGTGCTGATATCTTTGATACTAGCAAGAAAAAGAGCCACATCTTTTACGTCTTGAATCGTTATTACTTTTGGTTCTTTCGGTTTACATCTCCTTTGGCGATGCCTTCTAAATCGAATCTAAAGATACCCCACTTAAAAAATTAAGGATTTTTATAATTTCCAAGTTACTTGTTCCAAGTTGTCGACCGTTTCTCTGAACTTGATTTCGTTTGGAGCGGGTTGTGGTTTTTGAACTGTCGTTACAACTGTAAGGGAGGGCGCTCTTGGACTGTCTCGACTGAAATGTTCAAGTTAGATAAGACTTTGCTTTTGACGGGGAAGTTTACCTCACAAATAATAATTCATTATTTACTTCATCCCATTGCCAAATACCACTTTTAAAAGATGATGATTTTATGCTGTCCATTTCCAAATGTCAAATTTTCGAAATTTTGAAAATCACTTTTTTCAATGTTAAACAAAAGTAGGCCGAAAATGTGATGAATAGTAGTAAACGTAACCAAGTCAAAAAATGATACCTACTGTACTGGTCAGGTCGACTGTTTTCAAGCACGAGCTTCAGATGAGCTTTTAAGCAATTCATGGTTTTTAATTAAACGAAAGTTTTATTAACAAATTACTTTTATTTCGCACTCAAAATTAACAATAGTTTTGTCGTTGGAAATAATTACAAAATTATTGAAAATTGATAACGGACCCAAAGTTTAAGTACATCAAAATTTTTACAAAAAATAAAAGCTCCAACAGCTATTCTTTAAATTTTACAGGGCAATGTCTATAAGATTCATTTTAAGCAGTTCGCACTGCTTAAAATATAAAATCGATAAAATTATTAGATAAAATATCATACATATCGTTGGCAAGTACTTTACAGTGGTAAGACATAACTATTACAATCACAGACCAAATTTTAACGCAATCACAGACCACTGTATATGCCAGGAGTTGCGAGAGGGTGGTATAAAGAGAAACAAAAGTAAGATGAAATTCTTGAACCGAATTGTCCCAAATTAATGATGGCAGAAGCAAGAACCAACCAAAATTTGACAACATTATAGCCTTCCATACAATTTTTAAAGATATTTTGGAATGTGATAATTTAAATAGTAAATTATACAAAGTCGTCAGAAGGAAAATTGTCAACACAGCACACATTGTTCCTGAAATGAAATGTTAAAGTTGTATGTTAAATCCAATTTAGAAAATACTTACTAAAAAATATTCTCATGCTTAACAAGTAGAACTGCACATCGCCATTATAAACTGGCTGACTTGAACCATTTTTAAATTTAGGTGTAGTTAAAATCCATTCTGAATAAATTTCCATCATTTGTAACATCACTGCAAGTTTCCAATGGCTCTAAAAGTAAAAGAAAGCGAAAAACGTGCACCCCAAAAAAACTATTTAACGATACGCCACTGGTAAACTTTACCTTAAATTCCGTGTTATACAAAATGTGTCTGTACGCCTCTTTTCGCAACAAAATTAGGTCTATTATTACTATAATGGGATCATATTCTACATATTTGTCGGCAACATCTTCACAATTATCCTGAAACGAAAGTTTTTTTGAATTTGGCGCGCGATTTATATAACCGCAAGGTTGTGCACGTCAAAACAAATCGCATAAAAATTAACTCACACAGTTGACTAATTTCAAAACCGTGGTGCTGTATTTTTTACACAATTCTTTTATTTGTGTTCCGCAGTGTATGCAGATAAATTCATAACTCGAGTTGGACGTTCGCCCCATTTCTTACGGAGAACAATCTTCGGTGACCTTTCACTTGTTTATTTAGACTCGATTGGTGCGTACAAAATTCGGCACCAATTTGAAAATGAACGCCGAGTGTTGGAAGTTATCCCAAAGTTTTATACCCGAAAGTTACGCAAGACAAGCTTGTGAAGTGTCTAAAAGTCGGGAAAATCTTATCAGGCAACTGCTACATCACGTAAGGATAATTTTTGATTTTGTACAGGTTTTTAGGTACATGTAGGTATTTTGTTTTAGAAAAAAGTACCTGATGATGGTTTCGACGATCTCACCATTGAAATGTTATTGTTACAACTATCAGCAATGGATAGTAACAATTTTCCATCTAATTGTGGAGTCGGTGAACGGGAGGGAAGGTTTGCTTCGGGTTAGTGTGAGTCTGCGTAAGAAGTTTGAACTTAGGGTTTTATTTTTACTATTTTAGAATTAGTGGCAAAACGACATTACAGATTTAGTCATGGTATTGGCAGGTCAGGTGATTTGAGTGAACCTCAACCTAAAGCGGCCGGATCAAGCTTAATGTATAATTTGACTAACGTTTTACTTCAGGATCTTATCAGACAAATGGGTTGGTGAGTCTTATTGTAGTTATTATTAGGTTTTGTTATAACTTATTTTTTTTTAGGTATTCAGTCCTCGGTTGAGTGTTTGTTGGTTCCTGTTGCTACGGGAATGGCAGTAGTTTTAAGTTTATTATCATTACGTGTCAAGCGTCCTCATGCTAAGTATGTAATTTGGTCACGTATTGACCAAAAATCTTGTTTCAAAAGTATTCTAACTGCAGGTAATTAAATGATAACAATCATAATATGCTATATAATAATAATAATTTAATATTAAGCTAACGTTCTTCATAAATTTTGAAGCTACATAGTAAATTTAATTATTTTTTTAAAGGGTTTATTCCGGTTATCGTGAATACTTTACAAGTGGGTAACGGATGCCATTCCAATGTAGAATTATTAGAAGATAAAATCAAAGAATTAGGAAGCGATAACGTTTTATGTGTTTTCTCGACTACTTCGTGCTTTGCACCGAGGATAAGCGATGATATAGAAACAATAGCAAAGTTCTGTAAAGTTCACAATGTGCCCCACTTAATTAATAATGCATATGGTTTACAAAGCGAACTTTTAATGAAAAAAATCCAGCGTGCTTTTAAGTATTTACCTAACCTTTTCTACTCTTATTCAGAATACCTATAAATGTTAATTTTTCAGTAAAGGAAGAGTCGACATATTTATACAAAGCACCGATAAAAATCTGATGGTACCAGTAGGTGGTGCAATAATTGCAAGTTTTAATAAAACTACACTGCAAAATGTAGCAAAATTATATCCAGGTAAGTTTAAAAGAAACTTGAGACTTTAACGTAATTATTTCATTAATTTAGGTAGAGCATCTTCATCTCCACTGATCGATTGCTTTATAACAATTTTAAGCCTCGGAAAAAATGGTTATAAAAAGTTAGTAGATGAAAGAGTAGAAATGTTTGATTATCTACGTCAAGAGTTGGAAGTAGTTGCAACCACATTTAAAGAAAAAGTGCTACATTCTTCTCTCAATCCTATTTCGATAGGTAAATATGTAATTTAAAAAAAATATTTTTGTTACTTGACTATTTTCAGGTTTAACGTTGACTAACATTCCAAAAAATCAATTAACCAAAGTGGGGTCTATGCTTTTCTGGCGTAATGTATCAGGAACACGAGTCGTTACAACAGTGGAAGAGAAAACAATTGAAAGTAATCATTTTCAAGGTACGAAAAAACAAATTTGTAATCAAATTACAAAACTCTTAATTATTTTCTAGGCTGGGGTTGTCATTCAAATGGTTTTTCTGAACCTTACCTGACTGCTGCGGCATCATTAGGACTGAAAAAAGCCGATATCGACTTATTTATTAAGAGACTTACCAAAGTATTGTTACAGTTAATTAATAAGAAAGACTCGAAAGGGTAAAATTTGTTTTTAAAATAAAAAGTATATAAATATACATTTTATATAAAATAAACATTAATATTACATAGCAATACATTTATTTCTCGCGATCAACCGCGAGATATCGCACGGATCAAGTTGTCGGCAGGATATCCATGGGTGAAGAAGCCGGACATTAGTAATTTTTCTCTTTTTAACTTTGTAATCATCAATAATTTTGAATTACCCTGTAGTAAAGGGGAGTACACTTTTTTTGTTTTGATTACATATTTAGATTGGTTGCCATGGCATTATGCCAATGTCGACAATTAATAAATTTGAGTTATAAAGTTTATCGAAATGTTTTCTATAAAAGACAACGACTGCGTTGGTTTTGATTCGAAATGGAAGGTTAAGAGGTCTTAATTACAAATAATTGTTAATACTTTTTAAGTTATAAATAATTTATTGTTATTCGCAGGGTGTACAACGAAAATACATCGCAAACAAATGAATGTTCCCCTTTCGAAGTTTCTACCAGTACTTCAACAACGAGTGAAATACAGGTAAAGTCTGCAAGGTTTTTTCTTAAGACAGAAATAAAATTTTCGTTTTTAGACTCAAACTGACGAACAGGATGTCAAAACTGAAGCTTCCGATGTAGATATGCAAAAGTTAGCTGATTGGTTGGCTAAAATCTACCCAAATGTGAATAAGGAACTCAACGAATCTGTAAATTCAAAAGCTTTTTATGGTGGATATTCTTTTCAACAGCCGGATTTGATTGCAGAAGCAAAATTATTGCAAACTCTCAATGTTGTCAGTAAATCTAGAGAAAAAGATTTGGTATGTTCAAATGGCATTTTTATTTTAGTTACCTAGGACGTTGTTTTGTTGGTTATTGATTTTTATTAATTGAGTAAAAGTCCAACCAAATTCCACCCTTGGCAGCATTTAATGTATACAAGGGGTCTATTTGTAGAGGGGTTTTTGTCTTGGAGTTGATGCAAATCTCAAAATTTAGTGTTACCTTTATAATTGTCATTTTAACGTGCCATCTGTATGGCCCAAGGTTGATACTAAAAGTTACTCATTTAATTCCACTAATATCAATTGAAATTAATGTAATGACCGTTATTATTTTATTACGTCTCATTGGTTCTATTAAACTTTATTATCCTTATTAAGATAGGATCAATAAATTACCTAATGTTTTTATGCGATTTATTAAAAATAATAGTGGATCGTTGCAGACATAGAAAGCTTTGGATCAAACACAGCCAACTTTGTTTTATCCGTTGGTCATAATAGGACCAGACTGGCTGGCGCAAGCTACCAGCATCACTTTTTCGGTTGTATCACCTCGTATAGCAGGTACTAAACCTTTTCACAAAAAATATATGTCAATCAATTTATTTGACTAGTTTCGGTAACTTACTACTGCTAAAAAAATTAATCTAACTCCGGAATTAAATTTGTTATCGTTTCATCTTTATTTAAATTTTTTAAAATGGTTTTGAAACTTTGCAACATCAGCATTGGTTCCAAGCAATTTGTACAGATAAAAATGCGACCAAGTTGAATTTGTTTTTATTTATTTTCATTTAGGTAGTTGATAAAAATCTATCCAAATTCCGCCCTTCGCAGCGTTTAACGGATACAAGGGGTCTACTTCTATAGGGGTTTTCGTCTTGCAGTTGACGCGAATCTCAAAATTTAGCACTAATTTTATAATTGCCATTTTAACTTGCAGCATGGCAAGTTTTTGACCTAAAAAGGTAATAATCAGGTTTAGTAGTGATATTTAGTTTTGAATTACGTACCGATACACATTCGAGGGCCACTACCAAATGGCAAATACGTATATTTCTGTATGCTGTCTTTATTTGTTTCTGAAAAACGTTCTGGATCGTATTTTTCTGGGTTGGGAAAATATTTTTCATCACAATGTAAACTGCTTATTGGAACTGTAATTCTTGTACCAGGTTCGATTATCATTTCCTCTTCGGGATTGTTAAGAGACGGAAAACTGCATTCTTTTGTACATACCCTCGACAAGAAAAACGCTGGAGGATGTATTCGCAAGGTTTCTGGAAAGACGGAGCTGAAAAACTTTTTTGAAATTAAACTAGCAACAATTACCCGCAATGATTTGGTCCAAAAACTTCATCTCTTGCAAAGTTTTAAAAGTTAACCCTTCCAAATTGTCGGAAAGAAATTTAGTTAGATAGTCCCTTAGCTGATTTTGGATGTGGAGGTTACTACCCAAGTCATATAAAGCAAAATGGATGGTAATTCCGCTTGTTTCAAATCCATCTACATAAATCGAAAGGCAATATCCGGTAATATCCTCATCTGTAAATTCAGAACCGCTTTGTTTTTCTTTCAAATTTATCATTAAATCCAAAAAATCTTTACGAATTATTTTATTTTCTTTGCGATACTTAATAGTTTGGCTTATAATACTTCTGAAGTAAATCCCCACTTCTTCAGCTATAAATCTAGAGTTGGTAATTAAAACGATTTTTGAAAAATTAATTAATAATTAGTCTTACTTTATTCGCATTATTTTGGCCAATTTTGGTACAATCATAAGTAGAAGAATACGAATGGCGTGAAAAAGTGAGGGAGATAATATAGCTTTTCCCATTTCTTGAAACTTTGAGTTGGAATCTTTAAAAGAATGAGCTTCTAATCCAAACGCGCTAGTAGCTATACAATCGCAAGTATATTTTAAAGCTAAATCTTTTCCATTTACACATAATTTTTCATTGTCGTTCAGGTAGTGTACCATTTCGTCACTTATTTGGTCAAAGGTTGGGAACATGTTTTCAATCTTAATTATTTAAAATCAAAAATTTTTGGGGAGAAATATCAACTATTAAAATTTACCTGTTTTAATGTAAGTGCAGGTGTTAGTCGACTTCTGTGAAATTTCCATTTATCTCCAACAGCAAGAGATGGGTTTCTAGCACCCAACGGATCGTCATTTTCATTTTTGAGACCAATTTCGTTGTCGTGAAAATTGTTAAATTTTTTTACCAAAACCTCTTCAATTAGTTGAGGGTCTCGTAAGAGCAGACCAGGATCTCTCATGTTGTAAAATCCAACATAAGGTAAATTAGGATAGCTTCTAAAAAATGTAATATATCAGTTGTTTGTATATTTACTTATAATCAAATTTGATCTAACTTGTAAATTTCATCATAAACTTGACCAAACGTTTTCTTCAAGATTAGGCAGCTTCCAAAATTACCAAACACTATCGAAATTGGCAAATGAGGAACTTTTCGATTTTTCCAATACTCATAATAGCCAGACAATAAAAAATAAGAACATCCGATTACCATCGCTAGTATAATTAGGAACAAATACATCTTTTAATTTAAAATTTATTTTCAACAGTTTCTCTTTGTGGGAAGGTACCTTTATTCGGTTCAGGCGTGATACTAATGGTCACCTATTAACTTAACTACTTGTAAACACCATTATTATTGTATTTCCCCTTATTGCTTTTATTAAACTTGATTAATATTATTAATATATGAGACTAATGGTTTACACGAATTTATTAATTCATACTTTTAAACTTAGATTTAAAAAACTATTACTTACTACTAAAAATCTACTACACTTGAGATATATTTTAAAAGTTTCCTGTCCAAATATTTCCTACATTAAACAAATGTAGCGAATGATAAAGGAGGGCTAGCTTGACTCCTGGTGGATTTGGTAGGATTTTCAAATTTATAAAAAATATTTTAATAACTGAAAATAGGTTGACGGTTTCATTTCCGATATAAGAAAATAAATAAAAATTTAATTCTCAAACAATGACATTAGAATGATTCTATAATCTTTTATTTTCCTAAGCTCGCAATCCCGACTTGCAATTTAAATTTGTTTTATCCTTTTAGGCTTTCCGTGTGAATGCACTCTCTTGGAATTCAACCGGAAACAGTTTAGCAGTATCGTGCAATCACTTGCACAAATCATGGTGTCATCATTCCGGTCAAGTCAGCGTTTATACCTTCAATAGGTAAGACGTCCGTTCTTAATTATAATATTTCAATTCATATTTTTTTTTAGAAACGATAAGCTACCAGATATTCCCAGCAAAAGCATAACAGTTTCGGCATGTGTTACCATTCTCAGATTTCATCCATCTGTTCCGTCTATAATTGCCATAGGTTCACATTCAGGAGAAATCACAATTTGGAACATACAACATGACGACGGTGATGGAATAGTTGCCAAAGTTAATGGTCACGATGAAACTGTAACTCAAATGATTTGGATGTATGACATCAATACTTACAAGTCGCTTCTATTGGCTACTTCAAGCATTGACGGTTATCTTAACTTGTGGAATTTTAATTTGACTTCTTCTCAATTAATAGTTAAACAAAGGTAATTGCAATATTACTTAATTTCATGGTTGTTTTGAGTTAAAATTTTAGGTACAAAATAAAATCACCAGTATTGGCAAAAGTGCGATCATCAAATACATCTGAAGAATTAGCGCGAAAAGTTGTGCGAGGAATACTCAGTTTTGATTTTTCCACGTATGTCCCAGACCTATTTATTGTAGGAGTCGAAGGCGGTCTTGTGGTACAATGTTCCATGCTGGGTGTTAATCAGTTAAAAGGTAGCACTCCCGAACTCCCAGTTAGTGATCCCGTATTCAAATACTATGAGCCGCACGAAGGCGAAATCCAAACCATCAGGTGTTCTCCAAATCGTCGCGACTTGTTCATGACAAGTGCAAACGATGGAGAAATTAGAATCTATGTCATCGACCAAGTAAAAATTTGGAACATATTGCAAATAAAAATAAAGACACACAAAACATTTTAGGATGCTCCAGCTAGGGTTATCTTTTTTGAGCAACAGTTAAACCAAGTCTCTTGGGTTCCTTATCAAGAAAAATTGATTTGCGGGTGCGGACATAAAGGTATAATCGAAATATTCGACTTAATCAACAACAAACAAATCACTAACATTACAAGTGAAAAAGTTGTACCGACCGCTCTTTTGCAATTGGAAGTCAATAAGCAAAGGTAAACTGAATTTCTTCCCGGACACCACTAAGTATAAAATTTATTTATTGTAGATGCACAACCGTTGCAGTAGGTAACGATAAAGGTGAAATTCAATTATGGACAATACCGTGGAGTTCATTTGCAGTACAAACAGCTGAGTAATATTTTTTAGTTTTAGGGCCGATTTATTCACCTCTCGTTAATCTTTTAAGTAACTAAAGTTATCTATAAAGCTACAATGAACGTCTGCTATTTGACGAATCAATGTCACGTGGTAGGTTTATAGGTAACTTTAGTTACTGATAAGATTAACGAGAGGTGAATATTTCGGCCCTTAGAATACAATTTTTATTATTATTTAATTAACAAAATGTTGTATTATTAATTTTCATACACAATAAAAAAAATTTGATCAAGTGATTTAATATTCTTGCTTGTCAAAAATATAATTTACAAAATGTTCAGATTTACAAATATTTTACGAAAATGTTTACCTAAAAGAATAAGTAACCAGAGAAATGCAGGGCGATGGTTTCCAGACGAAATATATCTTAAACAATTTGATGGTCCTGTTATGTTTCCCACCGAAGAGACACGATGGTATCAAGAATTGCCATTCTGTGGGAAGATACGTCCCGAAGAAATGAAATTTGTTAATACAATAATTAATTTTGGGCCAGCTCATCCTGCTGCTCACGGAGTTTTAAGGTTGATGGTCGAGCTTGAAGGAGAACTAGTTCGAGGTTTAGATCCCCATATAGGTTTATTACATCGTGGATCCGAAAAATTAATGGAATATAAAACTTATGTGCAAGCCCTTCCATATTTTGATCGTTTCGATTACGTTTCAACAATGTCGAACGAGCACGCTTATTGCTTAGCTATCGAGAAATTATTAAATATTGAAGTTCCATGTAGAGCAAAGTATATTAGAACCATGTTTGCAGAAATAACTAGATTACTTAGCCATATATTAGGGGTTCCTTCGCAAATATTAGATGCCGGTGCTATTACTCCAATATTTTGGGCTTTCGAAGAACGCGAAAAAATGATGGAAATCTATGAGAGAGCGTGCGGGGCACGTTTACATGCTTCGTACTTTAGACCCGGTGGTGTCAGTGAGGATATACCCATTGGTTTATTGGACGATATTTATCAATTCATTGGACAATTTAATGAACGAATTGATGAAATAGAAGACGTAGTTACAAACAATAGACTTTGGAAGGCACGAAATATAGGAATTGGGGCTATAAGTGCGGAAGATGCAATTAATCTTGGTTTTAGGTAAATCACCACACCACACCACATGATCTTATTCTAAAGTTAACATTTTTTTTTTTTGTATGCAGTGGAGTTATGTTACGCTCCTGTGGTATTAAATGGGACCTTCGAAAAACTCAGCCTTATGAAGTCTACGATCAAATGGATTTTGATATTCCAGTAGGAAAAAACGGAGATTGCTTTTGCAGGTAAAGCAATACTTCCATTTAATAAATAAAATTTTATTTAGTTTCGTGAAGATATTTATGCAAGGTACAAGAAATGAGAGAATCCATAAGGA
Organism: Cantharis lateralis; assembly: GCA_963170105.1. Lineage (NCBI taxonomy): Eukaryota > Metazoa > Arthropoda > Insecta > Coleoptera > Cantharidae > Cantharis > Cantharis lateralis. Next base: position 37,815,606 of record OY720629.1, read on the forward strand.
TCATTCTGCAGTGTATTAATGAAATGCCACCAGGTGAAATCAAAACGGACGATATGAAAATTACACCACCTTCCAGGTTGGAAATGAAGGTATAAAATTTACAAAATCTTATTTTGTATATAATAATGTTAATTTTGATTTTAGCAATCAATGGAATCAGTTATACACCATTTTAAACTGTTTTCTGAAGGTTTCTGTGTACCACCTGGTGAAACTTATGTTGGAACTGAACATCCGAAGGGTTAGAAACTTTTAAATATCGATGAATTTAATAAAACTAATGTTTTTTTATCATAGGGGAATTTGGAGTTTATTTGGTATCCGATGGTACGTCAAGACCATATCGCTGCAAAGTGCGTGCTCCAGGTTTTCCTCATTTAGCAGGAATGAGGTATCTCATAGATAGCGAAAGTCTGTTGGGCGATCTTCCAGTTATTATAGGTAAAGAAAACTTAATGCATCATAGTTAAAACTTTTACGTATTTTTCAACATTTTAGCAAGCATTGACATTGTGTTTGGAGATATCGATAGATAAGAACAAGAATTTTCATAAAAAACAAATAGATTTATTGTTATTTGATCAAAGCAGAGAGAAGTAACGACGCGTTAAAGTATTTTTTTGTTTAAAAAATATCAGGTCAATGCGGCTGGAAGTGAGCGAGGGCTTTTAAAATTTAAGAGGTATGTAATTGTACACCTACCACACACGGAAAGCCGCCGCGCCAGTGTGGTACATTTTCTTGTCAAGTCTTTTTATTTATTCAATTTTTTTCTCAAATATGAGTGGGTAAATTAAATTATAAGCATGTAGATAACAGAAAGTCATCAATTAAAATTCTTAACGTACAAACCCTGACGTCATCTACAGGATCATTATTCAATAATTTAAATACATTTAATTGTTGATCTCTTTTGAAATAAATATCAAAAATTAAATTAATTTTATTGTATAAATATTAATAATCTGCCGTGGCTATTGCAGATTGGACATACACATATAAAAAGCATTATATTGGTACAACATATTAAATATATTATATTAAAAAATATAATTTTTACACACGAAAGTAGCAGTAGTAGTTTTTACCAAGTAGTAGTAAAAATATTTAAATATAACAATAATATCAAAATGTTTTATTTACATTCACCCCAGTTAGAATTTAAACATTGGGAATTCCGCTACCACTATTAGTTTTGCCGTTTGTAGTAGTTCAACCAAATTCCACCTTTGGGATACAGAACCAAATGTTGCGGATCTATTTCCAATGGAACTTTTGTTTTCTTATTAACTTTTATTTCAAAATTTTTAATGATATGCAGGGCCGCTAATTTGACTTGCATTGTTCCAAATCTTCTACCTAAAATTAATAAAAGTAACTTTCAAAAATTCTTAAGTGCTCTTAATTTTTACCATGACAAGCTCGATGTCCTTCTCCAAAAGGTAAAAAGAAGCACTTGCTACGAAAATCCTTTAAATTACTATTAAACCGCTCCGGATCGAATCGCTCAGGATCCGGAAAATACTGTGGATCATAGTGAATTGCTAGAATTGGTATTAAAATCGGAGTACCAACTTCTAATTGAACGCTCGGACCAGCTCCTTTGGGATTAGGAATAGCTGTTGATTCAGTAACCATACGCATTAATGCCAAACCAGGCGGATGCATACGTAACGATTCTGAAACTTTTGGTTGTAATAATTACAGTTTTAGCAAATCACTAAAATTTACCATTAAACACATTATCCAAATATGGCATTTCGTTCAAAACGTCATACTCGATTTTTCCCTTATTTTTTTTTAAGGTTTCGTTAATTTCTGCTAATAAATTATCTTGAACGTCGCCGTTTGCTGCAATTTCGTACAACATGTGACCTAATACAGACGAACTTGTTGAAAATCCATCAATGAAGAAACCTAAAGTCTGCGCAAGAACATCGTCATCTGTGAAGTTATAATCCATAGGTTTTGCTTTTAATTCCTGCATAATATCCAAGAAATCGTTACGAATAACTTTATTCTCTTTTCGATATTTTAAAGTCGCATTCACAATATTTCTGAAATATTCTTCTACCTCGGGAGGAATGAACCTAAATCATTAATAATCGATAATTATTTTAAACAAGGTATTTCAGAAAATTTTAACCTAATCTTGAAAATTTTTGTTAGCGAAGGAAACATTGTGATCAATACAATTTTGATAATCACCGATGTCGAAGGAGAAAATAATTTTTCACCCATTTGTCTAAACTTTGAATTTGGTTCCTCAAACGATTTTCCTTCTAAACCAAACGCGCAACTTGCTACGACCTCTGTGGCATATTTGGCCATCAATTCCATCGTTTCGAATCCGTCAGGTCCAGTGCTATCTGGTTCAGTCTTAATGTATCGTAGCAATTTTTCTACCGAGTCTTCAATTAGGGGGTACATTTCTTTTAGCTAAACGATGGAAATAAAGTAGATAAAATAATAATAATTTGAAATAAAATTTACCTTCTTTGGTGTAAAACAAGGCGTGATTAGGTTTTTAACAATTTTCCAATGTTGTCCTTTAAGGACAAACGTATTTCTGCCACCCACAGGATCGGCATTGATGTCAACAACAATGTCGTTATCGTGAAAACTTTGAAAATTTTTTATTAGCACGGTTTTTATAATATCCAAATCTCTGAGTATAAGTCCCGGGGTTCGAATTTTGTAAAATCCCACGTATAACTCATTGGGGTATTCCCTAAAATTTCAAGACTTGAGCCATTTAGAAATATGTATATAAAGTTCAAATCCTACTTGTAAATATCGCTGACAATTTGGCCAATAGATCTTTCCAATGTAAAACTTTTTTTTAAATTTCCAAATAAGTAGGATGTAGGGGGACTGGTTACTCCTAGATTTTTCCAGTAGTTAAATTTGTGCACTAGTATTCCATATAATGCGATAATTAAAATTATGATTAAAAATGCTAAAACTAACATTTTTAAAACTTGTTTTTCACGTCTGCAGTGCGCTAGAGTTGCTTTCGAGACTTAATTATATTTTTAATATAAAGATAATATAAGTCTCAAAGGAAGTAGGGAGTAAATTGTCGAATTATTTGAATAAATTGGTTAATTTTCTGTGATGCTAGTAGTTCTGTCATTTAAATGATTGTAATATCGTTTATATGGTATTTATAGTATATATTATTTTAATTCAGCATTAAAGTTTCTCGTGTTAGTTTTGGGGATATTTCCTACCAGAACATTACTATTTAAGCAATATAATAATAATTTGTAGTAGGTTATAAAAACCGTCGAAACTAGCTATCTATATTTTTTATAATGAGAGAAATTCTGAAAGAAATGTTTGTGAGCTACTGAAAAACAATGGAAAATAATTTATTTATATTAAATATTTAATTTAAATAAATTAATTGTTTTTACAATGTCTTTGGAAACATTAATAAACATTTTGAATATTTTACAAAAAAAGTTCTTTGTTACACAATTAAATTACAAAAAGTCAATCGACAAAAAATAATTTATTATTGTAGGTAACTGCTTTAAATAACACTATCGAGCAAAAAAATTTTACTGTCGACTGAACAATAAATTACTTTATACATAGATAAATGTAAGTAAATTAAAATGCACTTTTGCATTTTATGATGATATTATTATTAGGCTTCATACTGATTGGATAATACAAGTGCATAAACCTACTTATTAGAGTATTGTAAAACGAGGTGACTTGATGACGGTGGGGTGACTGTATACTACAAGAAAATTGAAGGAAGTTTGAATCAGGTCAGCTCACATCAATACGTTTATATGATTACGAACAACGAATGTTAGTAATCGAGTAATATTTTGCAAATATAATATTTAGATTGATTCATTGTATTTCGGACGTCGGTAGAGTGTGGTTCGGTTATAGTTTGATGTGTGATTAAATAGTTAAGAACAATTTTTGTAATTTCTAATAATAAATAATAGTTTTACAAGATTTTGTGATACAATCCAGTGTGGACCTTATTATAATACTGTGAGGGTAAGTTGTTTTTAATTGAACATTGATATTATATGCAATATAATTTATTTATTAATTATTAATAATTACATACATAATAATTTAAATAAAATATTAAAAACATTAATGAACATGGGCAAAGCGTAACTTGAACAACGAATAGTTTATTTTGTTCATTTTGTAAAATCTGTATCACAAAAGACATAGGCAGTGACATAGAACAATAGAAATTGAAAGAGCCTGGAAATATTCTTTAGAATTATAGTAGATGTACAAAACATTCTAATTAGCGTTAATTTCAAGAAGTTCTAGAATCAATAGCCTTATTTCTTGATTTACTGTATGCGTGAGAGTTTTGGTTTTAATGTGAAATTGCTCTATCAAATTGTATAATGACGATGAAGCAGATAATAATAGCTCCAAAATTCTGTAATAATACTTTTTTGAATTTTCAATCTAGACAATAATTATTAATTTAATTTGACTGTCGTGGTACACCATTTTTTTATTAATTTTGAAGACACCGCATATTCAACTTTATGACATAATTTGCAAATAGGAACACATGACCCAAATAAAATAAAAAAATTCTTCTGATGTTAGTATAGTAATTTTTCTCTAGGCAATTAATCTGTTGAGGATGAGAATAAAAATTTATTTTTATAATTTCTATAAGTGATTTTTCCATGGCTTTCTCATAAACCACAGATCGGGCTTGGAATTTAAATTAAAATTTTGCTTACGATGTTATCAGGATTTAAACCACAGTTTCTCATTATTTGCTAATTTGCCTGGTGCATATCTTATGTATCTACCTTATTTATCGTATTTTAAATGTGTATTTGGTGTTCAAATCGAATGCAATTTATTCATTAAAATTAACGCTCCCTATGGAGGTTCTCGGCAGTTATTAGTTTAGTTTTTTAAATTTATTTGAAATTCAGAAAATAGTGGTATATGGGAATATATAATATTACAGATCATAATCTGAAGAATAATTGAAACACATGTAATGTAACATTATTGAAATTGAACGCTTTGTTCCGCGTCCCTTATGCCGGATTTAATGTCAACTTGAAGTCCAAACAAAATAATTGCATATTTTAAAATTTCGGCAAACATCTGCAAATAATAAAATGTATCTTGAAGAAAAACAAAGTTTATAATAAACTTACATCATACAAAACACTTTCGTTTATTATAAATAAACCACACGCTGTAAACTGGATTTTATTTTTTAACAATTGCAAGTAGAAATTGGTAATCTAATAAAAAGAAAACTATCAGCTGTGTGCAAACGTATATTCGTGAGTGTAACGTATGCTGCCTCCACAGTCCAGACAAGGCTTCCTTAGCATAATTATCACCGCAAATTTTCATCAATAATATTGCTTTTTGCGCTGCTAAAGAAGCTGTGTTCTGACACTGTGACTTCTAAACTGAAAATTAAGAAATTCACTTACTGTAAGATTTGTAAATCGATTTTCATTTACGCCCATGCAATCCAACAAATCTTTAATCTTGTAAAGCTTAGAAAAAACACAATAAAATTAAATTGTTTGAAAATATTGTGTATAATTTTCTCACCTCCATGGATGTACGCGAAGAAATATAAATTAATATGAAGGTACTCGTGCAGCAATAAATAGCATACGCAATGTAAACAGTAGGAAAAATATGCTCAAATAAAATTTCAATTGTAATGTAAAAAATTAAATTAAAAATTGAAATTAATTGAAGAGTTAGGAAGAAAAGTATTGAAATTGAATAAATGCTGTTTAAGTTTTTACTAAGAAAACATAATTTTCCATGAAGAATTGCAATATTTTCAATTTTCACTTTCATTATGAGATTACTAAAAAATATTTTTTACATTAAAATATTATTATTTAGACTCATAAATAGACATTCACAAAATTGACGTAAAACATCTTCGTGGACAAATAAAGACACAGAGACAGTGTTAACATACAATTGAAGAACCTGGTACACGAAGTTGATGATTTATTGACAATCAACTCATTTTTGAGTAATTTAACTTGCTAGGTTTTTCGATAGTACGCCAAGAGCAGCCTCGAAACAGCTGTGACAGAACACCTACGTCTCTTCTGTTCAAAATAATAATACTCACGTTCTTGTTTTCTTAACAGGTATTTTGCACGATCGAGTTAGTAAAGTAAACTCGTTATTTAAAAGCGCAACTCTATCTTTGATTAGCAAACTTATTGCGCAAAATTGTATAACAACAAAGCAAGGACTCAGATAAGCTGTATAGAGTAAATATTCCGCTATAACAATATCAATGTAGAGAAAATATGCCAAAGTTAATAAGGCGGCAAGTGCGGCTGTTACGACTGCAAGAAAGCAACATTTTCTATTTTTATAATTTAAGAATGTTACATAATTTTTGAATTTGAGTGCCTTTACGGAGTTATCAAATTTTGATATATCTACAATTAGTTGCAATATCTGAAACAAACGAGCATTTTAATCTCCCACCAATTCAAATAATGTACACTAAACATAATTGTTTGCCATAAAAAAAGAATATTGAGCCAAAACCATCTGAACAACCGGTTATTTTTAACCTAACCTCAGCATTATTGTTAACCATTTGAATTTTATTATTTTATTTGACGATGCAATCTTCATTTTTCATGGCAAAGGCTGTGTGTGATATATACTTTATCTCTGGAAAACCAATTATTTACAATTGAAGTTGCCAATGTTACAAAATTTAAAATTGTTATCGCTATATCTGTTATTTTCAATACAATCCCTTCTTGACTGTAATAGATAGCAGCTTTATAATGCGAATAAAAATTCCAAGATAGAAGTAGTGCACACCAAGCCAAGTTTAATGTAACAATGCCTAGATTATCGTTCTGGTTATTAAATGGAGTGAAGCCGAAAAATTTTGTAAAGTACAATATTGGCTGTAACGTTGAGACGACATTTTCATAACACATGTTTATATATATTATACTGTTATATAACTGAAAATATTGATATTTAAAATTGACATGTTACAAGAGCTATTTATGCCCCTGCACAATTTGTAGTATGTCAACTTATGGTAATTATGCAGTATATAGTCATTTTAATATGCATTGCAATGAATAATAAAAATAATATTGAAATTTCATTTTATTATTAATAATAAAAATAAGAGCGTGTACTCTTCTCGCCAATAATTTCGTCGCGTTTCGGTTTCCTATAATGTGGAATCTTCGAAAAACATTTAATTTAAAAAAATATTAGATATATGTATTTTTGATTTGATAGGAGTAGATACTATTTTAATAACCCAAATAGTCACAACCTGCACGAAAATGTTGTCCGTCATCTCACGATTTCGAACAGTGCAGTGGTGGAAAGCTGTAAAAGTATCCCATTATTAAAATTGAAAACTACTGATCGGGTTTCGCAATTATGCCAGAGTTGATTACAAATTCAAATTCCAATAAAATTATTGAATACTCCACAATAGCAGCAAAAATCTATAAAAATTCATTTCAATTTAAGAAAAAAGCCAACAATAAACTTACATCATAGATCAAATTTTCATTCAATATAAATAATCCGCAAGCTGTAAATTTTAATTTGTTTTGTAATAATTGCAAATAAAAGTTGGTAACGCAATTGATCGTATTTTTAACCTAGGATATTAAATTTTAGTTAAATTTAATCAAACATAATTATAGTAAAATATTATGTACTCACCTTTAAACTTACAAACATATTTCGACTTATAAGAATTGGATCTAACAAAGATCTTATGTTGTTAGCCTGAAAACCCCATCTATATAATATTTTTAATATAATTTTCTCTGGATTTTCTTACCTCTTTTGATGTAAGAGAAGAAATGATAATCAATGCAAACAAACTTGAAGAACAATATATTAAATTTATAATATAAAGAAAAGGTGTAGTTTGCTCATATATTACTATAAGTATACTATAAAAAGTTAAATTAAAAGTAATAATAAATTGAAGAATTATGAAGGAAAGAATTGGAATTGAATAAATTTTATTTAGGAGTTTACTGAGACAGCATAATTTTTCATGTAATATTAAAATATTTTGGATTTTTTCTAAATTGACTTGGCCATTAATACTAAAAAAAACACCATTGTAATACTTTGTATAACAAATTAAAGAGACTTACCTTGAAAAATTAAATGCTGTATTATAATTTTGAGCCATCAGTATTATTTCGTGATTTAAAAGTGCAAATCGGTCTTTGATTAGTAAACCTATAGCACAAAACTGCATTACAACAAAACCGGGACATAGGGATGGGATAAAAAAAACATAATATATCTGGACCATATCAATATATAAAAAATACGCCAGTATTAGTAAGGAACTTAGAGCCGCTACTACAATCGCAATAAATAAATTTTTCCTCTTTGTGTAATTTAAAAATGCCTTGTAATTGTGTAAGTTTAAAGTTTTCATCGAGTCATCAATTTCTGATAAACCCGAAATTACTTTTAAAATCTGAAATAAAATGTTTCTTACATAAATTGTTTTTGTAAATTAAACTTACTTTATTTTTTGAATAGCAATTTTTTATAATTGAAACTGCAAGAGTAATAATAATTAAACTGGAAATCAAATAATCCATTACTCCTAACACAATGCCCTCTTGGGTTACATATAATATAAATTTATACTGTACGTAAACATTCCAAAAGATCTGCAAAAAACACCAAACTAGATTTAATAGTAGAACCCATAGATCATCTGCATTTGAGTTAAAAGGAGTTAATCCAAACAATTTCGTGAAATAGAATATTGGATTTAATGTTGTAGTCACATTTTCATATTTATCCGACATGTCTTACTTGAAAGTGTAAAAACTGAAGTTCTTAATAACAAAACAAGCTTCGATGTATTGATTAATGATAAATTAATAATGAACAACGAAGGATTGTCGTCTAATTTTATTTATGCTTAAGTATTTCACAAAATGTAATGCCCGGTTTCACAAAACATCGAATACATACATAATATTATAACTGGAACCTGTGTTTAATGCCAAATAGATATCCTAATATGAGTTAAATTGTTATTGAAACCCAAATAATATAATGTAATGGTGAGTTACCTATATCGGGGATATTCAAGTCATATTAGGATTTTTTAAACCATCGATCGATACAAAATAATTTCCTAAAAGCAAAATAAACAGTGTAGAGAAATGTATACAAAATAGACAATTTTTTGAAAATTATATTTACTATAAAAAAGTTCGTTATACGGCAATATTTGGCTTGAGCCTTAAATTGTACCTCAGACCTACCCTCTGGCGACGCCTCTGCCCATTTTCTTTGCTATAGTTTTTATTTTTTAATAGTAATAATCGAATTGTAATTGTGTTTAATTTATTTATTGTATTATAAAAAATATTGTATTATACAAATTATTACAGCAACAATCATCGCAACACGAGATAATAATAATATTATAGCTTTTATAAAGATATTTTGAATCCCGTATTTCAACTTAAAGTGCATGTAATGAATTTCATAAATTTAAAACTTTTACAACTTTCATCAAATCAAAAATATATCTGACGTAGTCAACTGTGTCACACAAACAGAAAGACAGACGATTTGCATGTTTTTTATTACGAAATAAGTAAAAGTGGCTTAAGAGTATCAGAATATATTGAGCAAAAGATTAAATGAATTATATTATTTTTTATTCCGTATTTTGTTTAGTATTGGTTTATTCCGGCTTTGACGCCAAGTTCAAATCCCAATAATATTAATGAATATTTGACAACAGCAGCAAAAATCTACAAGGAAATAATTTAGTCTAAAGGAAGAAAAATAGGAAATATCTTACGTCATAGATTAATTTTTCATTCAATACAAATAGACCACAAGCTGTAAACTTTAATTTACGCCCCAGTAACTGCAAATTAAAATTGGTAACCTACAAAAAAAACAAAATTAAATTTCGAAACTGGTCCTAGAATATATGTATAATAAAAATTGAGGAAAGTGTATTTATTTAAATTGAAGATAATTTTATTTTATCAGATATAAATGATCCATATTGGGCCAATTTATACAATATTGATCCAAGCTGATATTTTTGAATAAATGCACAGTATTAATTATTAGCATTTAATATTTTTAGTTATGCAGGTCATATAAAATTTAATTTTTCTTAGCAATCTCATTTGTATTTCTTTACAAACTGTAGTATTTTAATTATTCCCATTGTATTCTCCTCTACTGTAATTATTATCAATATAATGCAAACTTACCCTAATATTTAAAAACTGATTTTCACTACCGAGAATTGGATCTAGCAAATTTCTAATTCTATCAGCCTAAAAATAAAGTATAATATATTATTATAGTATGACATTTACAATTTTTGAAATTTCTTCACCTCTCTTGATGTACGAGAAGAAATGCTAATTAATGTAAAAATACCTATGCAGAAATAAATTATCTCTACTATATAAAGATAAAGTAGTACATGTTCGTATGCTATGGTAATCAAAATATAAAAAATTAAATTAAAAGCATAGAAAAGATAAAAGGATATAAAGGATAGGATTGAAATAGAATAAATTTTATTTAGATTTTCACTAAGGTAACTTAATTTTCCATGAATAATTATAATGTTTTCGAGTTTTACTGCAGTTTTTTCGTTTTTAATCCTGAAAAAATACAAAGCAAAATCACAAAATTATGACATATTAATAAGTAATTTCAAAAAAATATTGAAAAAAAGTAAAATATTTTGAATTCAAACAATTTTATTTGGTTTTATAAAAAATTGCTAATAATAAAATAATAGTCAGGTTTAAAGCCTAAAAATAGTCTATAAAATCTTGGGATAAAAATGTATTTTTTACATCTATTTTTAGTATATTTTCAATTTTAATTCTTAGACCGTAATTTCATAAACGTAAATAGTATACTCACTCTGTTAAATTACTGGTTAAATTGGAACAAGTAGTTAAGAAGGTAACTTCATTATTCAAAAGTGCAAATCGGTCTTTGATAAGTATCGTTATGGCGCAAAATTGCATGACAACGAGGCTGGGACATCGAAGAGTTAAATGCACTATGTAACTTACTTCAGTAATGTCAGCACGAAGAAAATATGATAGAATTAATAAAAATGTAATGTTTGTTATTACGACTGCAAGAAAACAAATTTTCCTGTTTTTGTAATTTAAAAATGCTTTATAATTGTCGAAGTTTGATGTTTTGATAAAGTTATCAATTTTTGATAAATCTGCAATTAATTTTAATATCTGAAAATAAATTATTAATACTTATCGAAAATTTTAAAAATATTTATTTATGTATAACTTTGTTTTTCTCAAAGTAATTTTTTATAATTGAAGATGTCATAGTAAAGAAAAATACACATAAAGTAAAAAAATCCCCCATTCTCACTATAATGCCTTCTCGAAATCCATATATCACCCATTTGTAAAAGGAAAAAAAAATCCAGCTTATAAACAGAGAACACCAAACAAAATTTAATACAACCACTTTTCTATTATCATTATTGCTATTAAAAGGAGTTAATCCAAATAATTTTGTGAAGTGAAAAATCGGTTTTAATGTTATGCCAACATTGTCATATTTATACATTATGTCTTACCAAAATGTTCAAATGAAACGATTAGTTAAAATATTATAATATGCCAGTTTATTGATTGAAAATAATAAACAGTGTAGGACCAATCAATAGGTAGGTTAAAATTAACGACTTGTCAATAATAATTATTGTAACAGTTTTGAAAACTGGGCTTCAACCAAGCTGATGAGTGCATGCATGGCATTCGAAAATGAAAAGTTGTATGAAAACTGCAGGAGTCATCATTTACTACAACAATCAGTTACGCATTTTTATATGGGTATCAACGTGGACGATGGATTAAAACTGTTCGTTAATTTATTTATTTATTTATTGTGTTTTTTTGTTTATATTATAGTGCAATTTATATTAATTGTAATTTAATTAATTATAAATATTATAAAACGAATAAACATTTTAGGCACTACATTAAAATAATAATACTATGTTGCAAATTCAAAAACTTTTCTTTTACACGTTCCCGATCTTAGAAATTCTGATAGAAGTAACTTACACTAACAAAGTGAAATATAATAAAATATCTGAGAAAATTCCTCTAAATATTTGATCGAGACTACTCCTCTGATTTTGTGCATGTACCTCATTATTAAAATTACTGATCGGATTTTGTGATTATCCAGATTTGATTCCAAATTCAATTCCCATTAAAATTATTATATATTGTACAGTAGCAGCGAAAATCTATAAGAATAAATTTTAATTTAAGAAATACTGCGTTGAAAAACAGTATCAAATACTTACACCATAGAACAATTTGTTATCCAATATAAATAAACCACACGCTGTAAATTTTAATTTATCCCCTATTAATTGTAAATAGAAGTTGGTAAGGCAATTATCAAGCGTATTCGTAATCTAGAATAGCAAATATCGATAAATTGATTTCGATAGATAGATTTTTTTCAAATTCTCAAAATCGCAGAAATAAAAGTTTTATGAAATTTGTATGTAACACACATGTACTTACTCTCAAATTTGAAAATCGATTTCGACTTATAAGAATTGGATCTAGCAACGTTCTTATTTTGTAGGCCTAAAAACAGTACATGCATAATTTTTTTCCTTTCTCTAGCTTTTCTTACCTCTGTTGATGTAAGAGAAGAAATAATAATTACTGCAAACATACTTGTAGCACAAAAAATTGTATTCATGATATAAACAAGAGATAGAACATTGTCATATAGCATTACAAGTACTACATAAAAAACTAAATTAATAGTTATAATAAACTGCAGTGTTATGACACAAAGAATTGAAAAAGAATAAATTTCGTTTAAGATTTTACAGAGGGAACACAATTTTTCATGAAGTTTTAAAATAATTTTGATTTTCTCCGTATTGATTCGATGGCGAATACTGAAAAAAATTACAACGAAATATAACTTATTCCAAAGCTTCCTATTGAACATCGATTTACTCACGTTCTTAAATTAGTCCCTGCCTTACAAGTTCGAGTCATCAAAGATATTTCATTATTTAAAAGGGCAAATCGGTCTTTGATTATTAAATTTATGGCCCAAAATTGCATCACTACAAAACCAGGACACAGAGATGTAACCAGAAACATATAATTTCTCTGTTCTAGATCTAAGTTTATATAATACGCCAGACCCAATAAGAAAACGAGTGCTGTTATTATAACTACACGAAAACAAATCTTTCTTTTTTTATACTTTAAAAATGCCTTATAATTGTGAAAGGTTAAAATTTTTATCGAGTTATCAATTTCGGATAAATCTGTAATTATTTTTAAAATCTGGAACAAAACATTTTGTTCGGTTGGTTAGTTGGTTAGTTAAACTTACTTTTTTCCTTGCAAAACAATTTTTTAAAATCGAAGCTGCAATGTTAATAAAAATTAAACAGCTAATCGAATAATCCATTATTCCAAATATAAGGCCTTCTCCGATTACGTATACAATATATTTATAGAGTACGTGAAAATTCCAAAAGATATGCAAAGAGCACCAAATTAAATTTAATGTACGAACGAATAGATTGTCTTTGTCTGAGTTAAAAGGAGTTAATCCAAATAATTTTGTGAAATATAATATTGGATATAATGTTGTGGCGACATTTTCACCTTTTCTCGACATGTCTTACTCGAAAGTGTAAATGGAGTTATCAAGAAGCAATATTTATTTATGCTTTAATATTTTAGAAGATATAATGCCCGGTTTCACAAAACATTGCATACCTACATAATATTAGTATAACCAAAACCTATGTTTAATGTCAAATGGATTCACCAACACTTGAGTTATTTCATCTAAGTATCCCCCATATAATGGGTAACTTACGATTGTAGATTGGGTAACAAAAACAATTCAAGTCTTATTAGGATTATTTTACATCTCTCGATAGTTAAAAATCGGAATATAATGGGATACTTATCCCTATTCTCAAATTTATAGGAAAAAGATGTTATGTAGGTAATTTGCAAACAAGTACTTTCAGCTGTCTCTCATCAGGTCCATCCTCTGGCAACGCCTCTTTCCCATTTTTTACTATATTTTATATTATTCAATAGTAATAATCGAATTGTGATTATGTTTAATTTATTTATTGTATTATAAATATTTCCTAACGAATGATTGGAACAATCAATCATCGCAGTACAAGATAATATTAGGAGTAGTAAAAGTTATTTTCCAAAATATATTTACAATAACTATTAGAGACTTAAGTATTTAGAATATAAGTAGATAGAAACTGCGAATTAAATAAAGTAAAACGATTAAATTAATTATATCGCGTATTAGATTATGCCGGATTTGATTCCAAGTTCAAGTCCCAGTAATATTAATGAATAATTGACAATAGCAGCAATAATCTACAAAAAAAATTTAGTCTGGGGAAGGAGAAACAGGAAGTAACTTACTTCATATATTAATTTTTCATTCAATATAAATAGACCGCAAGCTGTAAAATTTAATTTGTTATCCAGTAATTGCAAATTGAAATTGGCAACCTGAAAAAAATAGAATCAAATGATTGCCATCTTATTACATAAAAATGTTTAATTGTAAATTTACGCGCAAATTACCTATGATGAACTTACCCTTAAATTCAAAAATTGATTTTTACTTATAAGAAGTGGATTTAACAAAGTTATAATTTTGTTAGCCTAAAAATCTTTATACGTATATTTATGCCAATAAGAATTTAAAGTGTGATTTACCTCTTTTGATGTAAGGGAAGAAATGATACTTAATGCAAAGATACTTGTAAGATAATAAATGATTGATACAATATAAACAAACGGTAGAACACCTTCATATACAATATAAATTAAAATATAAGAAATTAAAGAAAAAGTGTAAATAAATTGAAGAGATATAAAGGAAAGGATTGAAACAGAATAAATTTTATTTAGCTTTTTACTAAGCAAACTTAATTTTTCATGAACTAATGAAATATATTTAATTCTTATTGAAATGATTTCGTCCTCGAAGTGAATATCTCTCCTAAAAGATAAACTTTACAAAACGTATACTTCTTGCAAAATGAAAATACTCACGTTCGTAAAGTAACAACTGTTAAGTTGTTAGTGCGAGTAATGAAGTTAATTTCATTGTTTAAAAGTGAAAATCGATCTTTGATAAGTAAAATTATGGCACAAAATTGGAACACAACAAAGTTAGAGCACTGCGAACTAAAATGTAGTATATAATTTACTTCGACAGCGTCCGAGTAAAGAAAGTACGACAAAATTAATAAAAATATAAGATTTGTTGTTGCGAATGCAAGAAAACAAATTTTTCTATTTTTATAATTTAAGAATGTGTTACAATTTTTTAAGTGTAAAGTTTTTATCAACTCATCAATTTTAGATAAATCCGCCAGTAATTTTAATATCTGAAAATAAATTATCACGTACTAATCATTTAAAAATAATTGTTTAACTTACGTTGTATTTTTCGAAGTAATTTTTGATAATTGAAGATGTTAAAGTAAAGCAAAATAAACATGAAATTACAATATCCGATGTTTTTACTACAAGCCCTTCTTGAGTTGCATATTTTATCCATTGGTATTGTACAAAGAGAAACCAAAATATAAGCAGAGAACACCAAATAAAATTTAATATTTTCACTCTTCCATTATCGCTACTGCTGTTAAAAGGGGTTAATCCAAATAATTTAGTGATATAAAATATTGGTTTTAAAGTTATAGCGACATTTTCATATTTATACATACTTGTAAGTCTTGTTCAAAAGACAAATGAGTTAAAAAATAAATTATTATGCCTTATGCGTCGATTTATTGATTGAAGAAAATAATAATATACAAAATTGTAGATACTTATAACGAAAGCTTTATTACTTTTGGTTTACACTTTAATATTTTATTATATTATGTCAGATTTTGGTTTATTAGAATTTATGCAATAAGCCTTTGTAAATTTTTCAGTGCGAATAAAAAAATTTAGGTCACCCTGTGACCTAAAAAATATAAAGTCAGAAACTTTGGTTTCGGTTGCTATATTGAGGTATGATAATTGAAAACTATAACACGATTTGTGGTATATTTAATTTATTTACCCGCCTATTCCGTGTTATAATATGTAATACATAAACATTAATAAAATTGTCGGCCTAAGATTTTGTCCATCATGTCGGATTTATTACAAATTCCTGTCCCAATACTTGTTATGCCTTCTTAAATTTCATATAATAATTATGAAATTGTACTGTACCTAACAATAAATTCCAAAAAAATTAGAAAGTACCACACTAAGTTGACTGTAAGAATCCACAGATTATTTTGGTGTTGGGATGAATCTCAATAATTTTGTGAAATAATACAATATTGGTTTTAGCGTTGAGTTAATATTTTTATATTTATGGATGTTGAACTTCAAATTTAAAATAATGACAACAGATTTAAAGAGATTAGCATCGATTTTATTAATTTAAAATATTGATTTACAATTATTTCTGATTTTAATAATTACTAAATGTGGGAAAGAACTGATTATAGTATATTGTAAATGTTTTTTGATTCTTTTTTAATAATATACCTACCTAGATTATTTAAAAAAAATATAGGTATCTACCTATAGTATATTACTTCTAGTATATAAAAATATAACTAATTAAAAACTATTTTTCAATATTAACTTTTTTGAGAAGGAAATACTTTGGTGTCTTTTTGGACCTCTGAGTAATATTTTTGTATATTATTATAATTTTTAATTGAAAGAGAGACTTTCTGTTGAGCTTTTGGAATATTTCCAAAAAATATGGACATAAATAAACGTAGACGTAAAAAGATCAAATATATTAATTACGAATATCTTTGCAGAATAACAAAGTTTATAAGTGTTATATAATATTAACAGTGTAGAATATGAGACATTTATAGAAGCTCGAGTAATTTTCAAATTTCTAAACACATAGAGAACAAATTCAAAACAACGTAAACATTACAAAAATATAATTAATTTGATCATGAGACTACCGTCGATGGTAAAATCGCCATTTTCAATTTTTTTATATGAAATTCTGTAGAGCGAAATGCTGTCTCCTAGAATTTGAGAAGATAGATCCTTTTTCTCGTTACTTTGATTAATAACGACGAAACGGTGTTTCAAGATATTATAATTATTTGATTTTAATTGCAATCCAATGTACTTGCTTCCTAAATGATGATAATGAAATCTTATGAAAAGGGTGGAACCTGAAATGCAAATATTTACATACCAAAAGTGTTAAAAATTATTTGATTACCCAGTATTAAAAATTTAGGACTATCCATGTAATTTTCAGATAAACTCAATATATTGTCGATGCTGTATATTTTCCAGTAATACAAAAAATGCCTTTCAAATTCGGTATTTTGGAAAGTCATGTTGTACTTGGCCGCTTCCAAATCTCTCGCAACGGAAATATTTTGAGTGATAGCTTCAGAAAGTTGTGAATTATTTTTAAACACAATTTGTTCCACTTGTTTATGTCGTTTATCGTCCGATTTTAGCGATTTTGATTGAAAATAGTTGTCATACTTGCTTTCCAAGAGGGCGTCCTTAATGGCGAAAATTTCGCTCAACAGCTTTCGTTCAAGTTTTTCAAGCAGAAAATTAATTTCGTCTGCAAAAATAGAACTTATAATTTATCAGTTTGTGGTTAAAAAATTGAATTGGTATGTACTTGTGCTGCAAACATTTTTCAATTGGTAACTTATAGTTGCATTAGCTGTTGCTTGAATATCTTTGGTTACAATTTTACATGTGGCATGTTGAATTTCCACCGGTTTGGAAGAATCTAAAAATAAGAGGTCCCAAGTAATTTGAAATATATTTTATTACTATTCTTACCTATTTGGGAATCTAGAACAATACAACTATCGAAATCAAAAATCAAAAGTAGATACAATAAAATTCTTTTAATGTTGGAAAACATTGTCGAGTATCTCTTATAATTTTTACTATTAAGTAAAGAATTCAACAAACTCACACCCAATTTCAACTAAAACGTAAACAATACCTAAAAATAAATTTTATTTGGAGATTAATTAAAACATCTACTATTTCTCTATTTACTTAATAATGATATTTAAGAATCGGTAGTTTCGCTAAAGTGTCTATTTATTATTAGTAACCTCAAAGGTAAATCTTAACGTCATACATATTTTACTTCTTTTTCCTATTCAAATACATTTTCCTCGGTATTATCCCCAACGTATGCAATTTCAAACTGTACAAGTATAATCGTATACGTTACAATTGCTGCAAATAACTAAAAAATATAAATGAAACTTCTTAATTACTGTTGTTAAAATTGAAACATCATACGTCGTATATAAAATGTAGATTTAACGGAAATAATCCTGATGCCATAAATTTTACTCTATTGTGTAATATTTCTAAAGAAAAGCTGATCACCTTTAAATAGTTATTATTTATTATTAATTTATTAGAAAACCCAATATTCGTAAATTTACTTGCAAATTCCATTCTCTACTTGGAATCGTTGACGTATTTTCCATAATCGATGCAATAATATATCTGGTTTTGATAGCCTGTAATCTAAATTATTTTAAAAGTTTGGGCAAAATTTCATTTTCACCTCGTTTGACGTGTAGAAACAAACAATAATAATCACAACAATGTGCATCATACATGAAAGTATTAACATGCCCAAATAACGTAGATCCGTAAATGGTGAGCTTGAGTATATGAAAGCTACTGCAAGAACAAAAATTAGATTAAATATTGTAATAAATTCTTGAGTTATAATCAGGAGGATTGGAAACGAAAAGATTTTGTTCAGTTTTTTGGTAACTGAGCATAATTTCTCGTGAAGTATTGCAATATTTTCGATTCTTTCTAGAGATTGTAGCCGAATATCTTGAAATCTACAAGAAAATATTGATAAATGTTTCTAGTTATTTATGCAAAAACATGGAAGTAGTATATCTTACAGCGAAGTTTTCGATATTAAAGAGCTTTTCCAGTATGTCGAAGTGTGGGATTTCGCCAGAAAGTTAATTTCGTTGTTTAGGATTTTAAATCGGTCTTTTATTAATAAAGTAATGGCACAGAATTGCATTTCAGCAAAGGTTGCATACAATGTACTTGTGTGTAAGCAGTAACCGATGATAGTGGTATCCGTAAAGAGAAAATATCCCAAAAACAGCATAACAATTAAGCTTACCATTACGGCTGCAATAAACAAAGTTTTTCTTGTTTTGTAGTTGAAGTCATAACTGTTAAAGTTTGATTTCTTGATACAATTGTCAATATCCACTAAATCGGCGATTAAGGTCAAAAGCTAAAAAAGTGGTACAAATGTAGCGGTATATCCAAATAATATTTGGACAAAATCTTAAATAAAAAAGGAATTGTTTAAATAAAATCGCCAACAAATTTTGGGTTAGAAGAAAATGTATTGTAAAACTTACTTCATTTTTATAAATATAGCAGCATAAAATCGAAAACTGAATAGTACTGAATATTAAAAAAAAGTTAAAAAAATCTACAACCGCTATTACGAGTTGTGTGTCTGTTCCAAGTTGAAACATTTCGGAATATACATAAATATTCCAAATAAACATTATTGAACACCAAAGTATTTCGACAATATTAATTGCCTTTCCTTTACTAGGTTTTGTCAAACTGAAAGGAGTTAATCCAAAAAGCTTCGTAAAATAAAAAATTGGTTTTAACACAGAAATAACATTTTCATCCGCATCCATTTCGACTTTAACTGATACATTAATACTTAAATATTTTATAATGTAGTAGCTTAGTTGCTTAAAACGAACAAAGAAGAACTAAATTCATATTTTTCATAATCAAAATAGTAATCTAAAATGAATTACTGAATTGTAACTGCGTAAAACGTTTGTTTAAACTACAGTATTTATATTTAAATAGCCAATGATTACAAAAACAATATCACATTAAATGATAATTATGTAAAATTCCATAAAATAAATTAGTAATTTCATTGTGTTGGTCGAAGTTTACTTTTAACAGCATTAATTTTTCTTCTTTTTCTGGCTCCAGTCCAGACCCGGATGTCTTCCCTATGTTTTCAATATTACTATTAATAATAATCATAAAAATAAAAAATTAACATGTGTGATGGATATTTTATTCTTCTATTCAAATACAATTAAAATTATAAAAACTTTTTTTTTATGGTTTAAGGATGTCTGCTTTCATTGATGGATTCATAACTTCTGGTTGTCCGATGGAATATCAATTCTTACCTGGTACTACTTTACAACAAATTTCTAAGTAATCACTACAGACTCTGCCACTAGAACTGTAAAAATAAGAATATCATCCGTAGAAAATTTAAAAATAAATTTTTTTAGCGTTAAATGTAATTTACAATAAACAAACTCTGCATGAAAATGTCATCACATATTACAATTTTTTTCAGTTACACAACATTTCACACATAAAAGGTTTTGTGAAATATCTTTTATTATTAATAAATAATTTTTTATTTTATTATATTTCACTTCCCATGATTTTCACATGAAATAAAATAGTACCTACCTAGTATCTATAGGATCAGGACCATTTATGTCGATAGATTCACTTGAAGGTTCAGAATCGCATAAATAGTATGGTACACACATGTGCACCCCCTTATCAGAACCTTTTCCACAGGTTCCTTCATCTTCTTGAGCAGTTAAAGAACTGCTACTGGTTGAGTCAGGAAAAACACTAGCAACCAATTCATCTAGTGCTTGTCCATACGAATAGTTTAAGATAACCAAAAAGATGATGAAAATCGGTGTCTTCATTCTACAAAAATCTAATAAGAATCTACAGGATACGTTCAATTTCACTAAAAATAATTTTTATAAATTGATTTTGACTTACGTATCCGAATGAATAACAGCTACGGTGAAGCTAAAAGGATAACGCGCAAATTGACCGCTGTATTTCTATTAATCTGCAAAGTTATACAGAATAAATAATTTGCATTGGCTTTACTGGTTTCAAAGACCTGTTTATTTTGTAAACCTGTTTAAAAACTAGAAAATTATCGAATGCATAGTTTAATTTTTAAAATGCATATTAGTAAAATCAAGTATTTTGGAGGTGGGTGGAAAACAATAAAATTAAAAAACTAGAACAGCCTTCGGAGTGGCCTTCGAAAACATCAAGATTAAATATCGGCAAATCCTGGCGACATAAGAGTGTAGATACAAATTATATACTTTAGATCGTAGGAGCAATGTTGTTCTTATCTTTTTATTTCAGTTAAATATAACAGTTTATAAAATCATTAATTATATTAAAATTTAGATTCCGAAATATTTTTCCCAGCATCTTCTGCTTCTTTGATTGTATCCGGTAGCTTTATATTGGTGGTTTCCGGAAACAATAAACAAAGTAACGACGCTATGGTGGACATGGCAGCAAAAAGTACCAGCGGAAACGGTTTCCAAATTTGTTCCTGCAATAAAGAAAGAAGTTAATATGAATTAAAATTGTTTTTATGCTGGTCGTTTACGTACTAATAAAGGCATTTGGGGAGCAACCATTGCTCCAATTCGACCAAACATTGAACTAATTGCCATTAAAGTGTGACGCAAATGAGTTGGAAATATTTCGCTGGACAATATGTAACAGGTAGAAGTAGCTGCGGTAGCCCCAAATTTTCCTAGTAAATACACTAGTAGTTTTAACCAATGCAGATCTTTAAAAAAAAGGTTAGTTGTAGAATCGGTTAAACTTGCGATGAAATTTTGACTTACGTGATGGTAAAAATATAAAAGAAACGCATGCGGCGCTCGTAAGTAGGAAGGAGACGTTTAAAAAGATTCGTCTCCCCAGTCTATCAACCATTAACCACGTTACAAAATAGGCTGGTATTTCAATAAATTCGGTAAGAATAAAATCTATATAGCTATTTCCTACCAAACCGATAGAAATTATGGTGAAACCATAAAATAAAAACATACATGTTATCCAACAAAAACAGATATTAATAAACCTCATTATTAGAACGGCATCTGAGAAATATTCCATCATGGATTCTCTAACAGATTTGTTATTATTTTCGTTATAACTGCATAATTTCGCAAGAGTATTTTCTGATATTGTCTTTCCGTTCATTTTGGCGGCTTTTTGTAATATTTTTATGGTTTCTTCAATTTTCTTATTGGATAATAGCCATCGTAGAGATTCAGGTGTGAACCAATAGTACAAAGGCAGTAATAAATTTAATGAATATACTGTTAAAATAAATGGTCTCCATGAAAGAAATACCCATGCAACTCCACCAGTAAAAATTGAACCAAGGGCGTACGTAGAACAAATGAGACTACCAGCGAGGACTCTTTCTTTTGGTCCCACAAGCTCCACCCCTAAAATTTCAATGTTTATGATTTGAAAGATTTTATCTAGTCATTTTAATTGCCTAAAATAAATGCACAACTGTATGCACCAGCACCAAGTGCTGCATCCAGAAATTCCAATACAACGAAATAAAGGTAAGAAGGAGCACAGGATTTTATTATTCCTGCTATGCCACATAACGTCATTCCCCATATTAAGAGTGTCTTACGGCCGTACCTGAAAGTAGTAGGCAATTGTTTAACTTTAGTACCGTCTATTGTCGGCAGTGCAAAATGTACTTTTTGAAACTCGTCACAAAAGCTTCAATATTTGTTTTTGCAATAAAACAACATAATATACTATTATTAACATAATTTAAAGCTACTGTTTCGTCGTATTATACAATAGATAATTCGTAGGTAATGTAGGTGGTCAATGCTGATTAAGTATTAATTTGTAGTAAATATACAAAATTTAAATGGTAGATTACAAGCAAGTTTATTGACACAAACATCTGCTGATGCGTAGCGTACTTTTTGCGCAATTATTAACTATTAAAGTAAAAAATATAATAAAATAAGAAATATGATTTTGTGACGTTATGACTTTAGTACCTAATTGCTATTATTAAAACAAACTAGCTTTTGACGTCAAAAGATAATCAAAGTTTGGCAAACATTTTTTTGATAATTTTACATGGATACCAGCGACGGACGTTACAAAATCATGTTTCTTAATTAATAAAAATTAAAACAAGAAGATTCTAATAATTGCATTTTTTCAGATTTCAAAGAAGAATTTAAAGTTTTGAAATAGCTAAACCCGTTTTAAAACTTTTGTCCGCTCCAATTATTCGGAGTCCACACGTATAATGAAAATTGATAGAAAAAATAGAAGTAGTGTATTATATAATAATATATAAAAATAAAAAATTGTGTTCTATACTTTTAGATGAAACTAACTTGTCTGAAATGAATCCCGAAATGGGCAATCCAATACATTGTCCTACGCTGTTTATGGTGCCAACCAAAGTCAATTTCCAAAGGTTTTCACTACAATGCAGATCAGTAAACTAAAAAAAGAAGAATTGTCTTGAGCAAGCTTATATAAATAAATTTGTTGGATAGGGTAAAAAAAAGGTGAAAAGCAAATTATAATGACATGACTAAGAAGATATAATTCGATTAACTTACGTCATTCACAATTGATTTTTCTCTTGTTTTGTATATAAACGAAGAACATTCTTCTCTTATGCTTGGATCAAATTTGTTTAAATTACATGTTGTGTTGGTCACGTTTACATAACCGTATCGTTCGCATGGTGCTGGATGTTTATCGGGAAAAGGAACTGCCTCCTGCAGCCAGGCTGGATTAAAAATTGATGACGATGTGTCGCACTCCGGTATTAAACATCTGGTTAGTAATATTGTAAAATTAATTAACGTTAAATTGTAATTTTGTTTAGTATTGTATCGAACTCACCTGTAAGTTAAATCTTTAGCAGAAAATACAAATGAGATGCGAGCTGAAGCATGTATTCCGATGGCTAAAGAGAAAAGAGCAATAAGAAAGCACTGATATTTTCCATATCGTCCCAATTGGACCAAAATGAGATCCAATGTGTTATCATATTTTTCCATATTATTTTAAGTATATTTTATTACTAAAACGCACTAGTTCTGTATCACTAATTACTAATTTGATTGATCGAGGGATATTTTTAAATATTATATAAATTAACTTAAGTAATAATATTAAATTTAAATTTTAAAATTAATCAGCTAAGCAAACACAATGAGATGGAAATAAATAAAATTTAGAAAAATGCTTTAACCTAACAGAGGATAAATAAAATAAAATATTGAGCACAGTCAACTACCTTTTAATGCAGACACGAAATTGCACCTTCTTGCAATGTCATGGACAAATAGGTAATAAATATAATTGCTAATTCATTTTTAATAATTTAAAAAAAAATATTGTCAGTTATTATATCTTATTTTTCTTATGTTGAGGTAATCGTTATGGTCAATTATTAAGTTACATTGTGGTAAATACAAATTGGATAAAAGCTTACCAGACAGTGTACTTACCAAATTAAAATGGTTTTTGTAAATGAGAACCTTCTAGAACAGCATCACGAAGAATTTATGGAATGTGTATTTCTTGGCTCGGATGGGGAATTTTCTAATGCCTACCAATACTGAAGTGCTACATTTTCCCCTACATTAAAGGTAAATGGGGGTAACAATCTCATATAAGCAGAATCGGACAAACTCTATCCTGTATACCAGGAGAATTTGGCTGTACCGACTTCTACTCAAAAGTACGCTTGCTCCAATGTTTACTTTACGTATCGTAAAGCCCTTGACTGCACAAAAATATTTGAGATGCGACTCCACTGCATTGTATAAAAGAGGCATTTCTTTACAAATCGTGCATTAGCAATAATTGGATTCAGTAAATTTTTAGTCTCTTGTTGACCTAAAATAAAAACCTTTTATTTTTTCTAAAAAGTTGAACATTTTGATAAAAAGATCAGTTGTTGACAAACCAACGATTGTTTTTCAATGCAGAACAAAGTGAAAAGTAAAATTAATTAAAAGTAAATTTAGGTCAATGTAGTAACTGGGGTTGAAATGACAAACTTTGTACGCTATTAAAATGAGGGTGAAAAGTTTTTAAATTAGAACACCGCTTATTTCTTTAATAATGTACTTTATGTTTTAGACATTTCATCTGAAATCGACCAATCACTTGTCTGGCATGAATCTTATGGACGAAGAAGTAAAAAGCTGTTCTGATATGTAAGAAAATTGTAAGAGGTGTGAATTAGTCAACATGGATTACTAATAATAAGTTACGTATAATTAAGAACAAACGGTGTTTACATAAAGGTGAACACAATATGTAGATTTATTCATTGTATTTCGGGCATCGATAGAGTGTGGTACTTTTGAATATTTGTTGATTTTCAGGCAAGTACATGCAATAAATAAAAAACAGTTGTAATTTAAATAAATATTTTATTGTAAAAATGTATGTATAGATACTATAAGTGAAATTCAAATTGTTTGCCCTTCCAGCTATTATTGGTTTGGATTCTAAACTTATAGGAAGTACAAAAATCCAGAACAAACTTTTGTAACTTAAAAATTATATTAATTTAAAGTAAAATTAGGTCAGGGTAGTAGCTGGAGCCGAAAGGGCGAGCGTTGTACGTTGAACTGCTGTGCTGTACGCACCCGGATGTTTTAATGAGGGTGAAAAGTTTTTAAATTGGAACTTGTAGTTTGAGTTTGGGTCATTTCATCTCAAATCGACCAATCTCTTGTTTGACCCCAATCTTGGCCACAACTGACAAAAACATATTCTGATGATTTTGTGATGTTTATAATTTATTATATCAATATAACTGAAGTTAACCATAAGTTATATTATTGTATTTACAGGCAATAATGATTGATTGTTTTGACTTTTTTCCGTCATCATCAGTGAATACAGATCAATTTAATGTAAACAAATGACGAAGAATTGAAACAATAATATTCAAAAATATATTTATCAAAATTAAAAAATTGCATTGTTGTTATTTGACCAGATATTATATTTTTTAGTATAATTTTTGCGAGCCCAATTACTCGTGTTAAAATGTCGAAGTGAAATTATTACAATACATTTAATTAAAAAAATTTAATAAAGTGAATAACGAATAAATTTTTTAGGATACTAATACGAATTTTATTCGAGATTGAAAATGTATTCGATGGAAAAAAATATAAATTGGTAATTAATTAAAATTTAAAATTAAGTATTGTATATTCGATTTGATATTGCAACGGAAAGGTTAAATAGAAATTGAATACAGGCCCTGTGTGCACGTGTGTCAACAACGTTTGTTCCAATTTATTTAGCAAAGTTTATTCAATCATAAAATTTATTAATTTGAAATTTAAATTAAACTGTTATGGAGTTCGACATTAAATTAGTGTAATTTACTTTATGTTTAAAATGTTTAAATTCGATCTAAATTGAGAACCAAATATAAAATATTTTAATTTTAGGAATTTAAAATCTAGTTTTAGGCACTTAAAGCCTGATCGCCATCATCGGCAATAGAAACCGGGGTCACAGGCACATTCCCCAGTTCAAGCAGCCGTGGGGTCGAAATGTTGAAAGGTCAAACTTGAACAGGCTCGTCCAACAATGAATTGATTTTTCTTCGAAAATTATTCTAGCCTGATTTAGGTACGGTTCTAAAAGTAAAGAATTTATTCAGGGCATTGGGTTTAAATTATTTAATATCTTAAATCGTGAACATTCAAGCATGTAAATGCAAATTAAATTAGTACAGCCGATTGAACTGCTTATCTGGGTTTATAATTGACAGAAAAAATAAACCCTGAGGTAGACATAGCCTTACGAATAAAATCGCACAATTATAATAATTGACTGGAATAATATCCATTTGAATTCAAAAAACGAACTAAATAAAATTCTAGTTATGGTAGATATAAAAAAGCTTTTGCTCGTAACGAAGTAGCACCTATATAAATAAAATTATAGATGTTTTAACGATGCAGGATCCAGGTTCACTTTTGAACAAAATGCAGGCCTCAACAGAAGATATGGAAATGATTTAACTAAACAAACAATAAAATTCATTTTATTCTCGTATTCTGAACTGTTTATTTTATTGCCTTTTATTTTTACAACAAAATTTTAAAATTTAACTATAAGTTACAGATGGCCGTTTTACGACAGTAACAACTTTGGCTGTGACTGTGATAACATCTAATGCTGCGGTAACGGCACTTCCGAGAGAAGTTCAGTTTTGTGGTAACCATGGCAACGCGATTGTTTGCAGGATGTAAGCTTATTTTTTAAGAAATTGATCACCGGAATCAGGAATCTGAGAGCGATGAGTGAAAAATATATTTATAATAATGGGGCTCTTGTTACCTTAGCTTCGTTAGTTTCGATGTAGATCCGCCTCTGCCCTACCGTAATACGTATTAATTATCTAAATCTTTATTGCGTTTGACATATTTGAGATTGGATCGTAACTAATGACATGGCAGGACGCTTTTCAGCTTTTCTCTGCAATGTCAACCTTATCTTGCCATAAGAGGGGTTTGATTTTTGATTCGACGTCTGCTCTTGGGTAAGCTATTAAGCTTAGTTAATAACTAAGCTTTTAGGAATTAGCTTAGATTAAACTCCCTTTCAGTTGTTCTTATTATCAGAAAGTGTTCGTTTACACAAGGCGAGTCGTGGTAATAATATTTCTATTTTCTTAATTTTAAACTATCAAGCAACTAGTAGCTGACGCCCTCTTATGACTTAAACATTAATTTGTTTTACAAATCGACAAAATAATTTATTTTTTAATTCTGGCAAATGCAATAAGATTTAACGGCAATTTGGCAAATATTTCGTATATAAAAAATTTAATTTTGGATAATTTCCGCTTACGAACGTCTCCCTATGTAGTTTAGGGATTGCTGAAAACGCAGTGGTACCTGTTAAACGATCAATACCTGTCCTATCTGAGTCTTTTCACATGAAGCTACATTTATTAAAGGTTTAGTTATGCACAACCGGTTATTATTTGTACTTTAATTGTGTGTAATTGCACATAAATCAATATGCCGTACATCCTATTAAACAAAATTATTTTGTTTAGTTTGTCGTGAAATATTAATCAATATTTTCCGTTCCATTAAACTTCTTTCGCCCTATTTTTAGTTCATGCATAAATTTCATATTGATTATGGAAAAGTATACATAATTCCAGTTTGTTCACATTTATTGCACCGAAATGCAATTTGTGTAGCTCCAATAACATATTAGGGTCGAAGCGAGTAAAAAGAGACAAAGCACGAGAAGAAAGATGATCGAAAAGCTTATCGCAAAGAGAACTTGAAAATGGAAATCGTATCTGGCTGCGGAAGGTTTTAGGTGTCCCGGGGCAAATTGTTAGGATTTTGACAAGGCGTGCGCTGCAAGAGCGAGCGAGTTTGGTTTGTGTTTTGATCGCGCCTGCTTGGGTTTCGATCACTGCTCTGTTTTCAACAATATGTGATATTAAATTAATGTTTATTCCTTAGTTATTTTAATTTAAAGTGTAACCGTTAAGCATTCTTATTTATATTTAATAAAAGGAACTATTTTTACGACAATTAATATAACGCAATAAAATTTGCAATAACATATAATATTATTGCAATAATGGCTGATTTACACTTAAGTTTAAACAATATGACTTTAGAACAAAAAATTAATCAGTTTAAAGATGATCCGCAAAAAATGCAAGAAGTTAACGATTTTTTAAACGAGGTCTTCGAAAAAGCTAAACTGGAAGCCGAATTGAAACAAAACTCCAAACACAAAAAATTCGTAAGTTCTTTTTTTATTATTATTGTCAATATTCATTACCGCTTTCGTTTTATTTTTAGGACTCATCCAATATACAGAGTAAGTAGTCCTTAATATTTATCAGTGCTTTACCAGGCTTTAAGCGGTGATTATTTTAAATCGATTTCTGCCCTTTTTTTCGGCTTGGAGTTTTTCTAAGTGGGTAAATTCGGATGCGTTTACCTAAAATTAATGAATTATCTGATTTAACGAGATGCTAAATATAACTTCAAAGGTTAAATTTAATCGTAAACAATACAAAGCAATTTGTAATTTATGCAAAATTAAGTCAATTACGTGTTCTAGTGTTAAAAACCAGTTTAAGTTGCTTTAACAACGTCACTCATAAATTATTTTGGACGGTTAAATGATAATTACGTAAAATTAGCGGCACCTTCAAAGTCATTTGTTTAAATCTATTCACTTCCGTCGTTACTAACAATAAGCAGCTGCTCAAAATTTCTTTGGTTCGCATCAACAAATGAAGTACTACCGGTTAGAGGTCCGATAAACCGCAATCGTTAGCTGCATATCCGATATCATTACCAGGCTATCGCACGCAGACGCTCGCTTCACCTCAAAAACACGAATTTATCTTTTCGACTTGCTATATATTGTAATTTTGTAAATTATTAAAACCAAAACTGTTACAGATGGAACGAAGAGAATTGGAGCTTGGTCCAATAGAGCAAGATCGTCTGCTCGCACGTTTGCGACTCGAGTGTTTACTGCAATATGCAATTGCACAAATTCAGTTCGGAATGTAACCAATGCTGCCATTAACCGTAATTAATGTGTGTCATTACATGTTCTTCTTCAAATGGATGGATGTTCGATGTCAATTTAATGTAATTCCTATTTTCTATACTCCAGAAGCTAATGCAAGAGCGCTCGATTCTAAACAGAAGGAAGCTACGATAAGATTTTTTATTAAAACTAACTTTAGAAAAATTGGTGCTGAATGTAACTACTCAAGAATTTTTACACTTTCCTACACATAATTTGGAAGCACTTCTATCTCATTCGGAAATAAAAATTTATTTTATTTACTAATCATCGTACTTCAGTTTTAGTGTAGCTCTTGCTGAGGATTGGACACATTCCTTTAGGATTTTAAAGCGTACATGTTAATGGCCGACCCTAACTTTACGTACAATACAGTATTAGCTGAAAGGTATATGTTTTATTGTCTACGGCGTACGATCACAACAATAAGTACGAAAAAAAATGAAGGCTGCCATTTAAAAGAAAAGCTCTTGGTTATTGAAAATCATATACTACGCTTGTAAATGCAAGTCAGAAAAACCACTGGAATTTTTTCGTACCTAACTTGTACGTACCGATAGATCTTAGACTGCGATCCGACTGTACATAAGCAATCATAATTAATGTTATATATTAGTTATTTATATGAGCTTCCATTGCACAATTCCACCGATAGTTTATTTTTGCACAGCGAAAGTGATTATAGGATAAGCATTAATGAATTGACTAAAAATTTTGATTTGCTACTTTGAAATTTGTTCTTTTAAGCCGGAGACAGTTGGAATTTAGAACTGAAATATACGCAGCAAAACTATATTTTTAGTATAGTCAGTTAATCACTGTTAAAGAAAACTACGCACATCTTTGTTAATGGAACCAAAATATGTAAACTTAAAATTTCAGCGATGTAATATTACCTGTACAAGCGGTTTTCTATTGTGAAAATAGCTAGAGAACCGCATTATCTTCGCATAAATGTAACTACCGAAATTTTTGTATAAAATTTACAACCATTTTTAAAATTACTACTACTACAATTTTTTTCCCTGAATATTTTTTTAAGAAATTTACGATTGGTCGGGGTAGTAGATACGGATAAATTTAGGTCAAATTTGTTTGTCGATTTAATCAAAATTAATAAATAATTTGTGTGCCTAATGTAAAGGCGACAATCAAAATCAAAATATCATTGTTAACTATCAAAACCTGAAAGTTTAAACACAGTTTATAAATTGAGGTTGAGGCAAAAATACATATTGTTTATATACAAGGGCGGTTTAAAAACAACACTTGTTTTTTGGGTCATTCTTGTAAAATAAATTGATATAAAAATTTTATTAAGTTAAACACTGTAGTTTTTGTATATTTATAAAGTAATTTAATAATTTTGTATTTTAAATATCTTTTTATTTATTTTACAAAATTGTAAAAATTGTAATTTATTAAATGTAGATGTAAAAATACGAATAGATAAATATTTATGTCTTGAATTGTTAAATGTTTTTGTGGATAAATATTATGGAAGGTTTATGTTTGTGATGAAATTTTTGAATAAAATACGACCAAACTTTAGTTTTATTTACAGGCGTCCAAGCCAAAAAGGCTTGGTATTTTCATTGGTAGTTTTAGTCTAGTAGTTCACACGATCAACTGCTAACGCCAGGATATTTAATCCAAGAAGAGACTAAATTGCATTTTGCAATTTTTTTGCAACACTAAGTTAGGTTAGTAGTGAGTTAGTTGGGTTTCATTTGAATTTTTATTTTAATAATGTAACTCTTGGTATTAAAATTTTACAATTATACAACATTAACCTTTAAGTCAAGATAGATTTTCAGCAAACCGGAAATTTAGAAGAATTATTGAAATGTAGTTGAAATGCCAGTTATAATAACGCATTCCATTCACCAGAAAAACTATTTTATAACAACTCAATTCCACAAAATCGAGTTAATAGAACTTTATCAAACAAAGAAAACTTTAGAAGCTTAACAATCAATAACTTCTATATTTGGACATATCCAACTCTAAAAATCAACTTTGAACCTATTTTACAACTTGAACATGTTTGTGAACTCTTGTTTGTTAGAAGTCGAAGTCTAAATAATGGTAGAAAACTAAAAAAAGACAAGCTGTAAAAGAAGAACATAGCGAATTATGTATTTTTGAGAAGCATATTGTAGGAGAAACCGCGGGTACTTTGAACAATTTTTGATTAAGGATTTGTTCAGACTCTGTAAGAGGTCTATCTCTCAGTTGATAGTATTATCAGAACAGACCTATCTACTACTTAACGTGAGTTCCAAACCACGCAAATGTGATACACTTTATTTTTCGGTGTATTTCACTTCAGAAAATTAAGTGTTTTTAATCAAATTTAATATATTTCATGTAGATATCAAGAAAAAAATTAAGGAAGTTAATTTTTATTTAAAAAAATATAGTCAAATAAAACTGCATATTTGCTATATTCAAAATGTTATTACTAAAGGAAATTTGTAAATCCTTATCAAGCTCATAGAATTTTTCAACTAGCAAGAAACTTTAATCTTATCTTCATTAAGCTATCAACGTTCACGCAGCAAACGATAATTAAAAGTATAATTTTTGCTGTTTATAAAATAATAATCATTTTACTTTAAAATGACTGCAAGATTATTGCTTAATTTTCGCGCTAGTTTGAAATGGAATTCTATGAGATCGTTAGGAATCAAAGCGACTGTTTCCAGAGAAAACGAAAATTTGGAAATTACGAGTGATTTTCGTGTTCGACGATTTCCTTTCCTATGGTTACGAGATAATTGCAGATGTGCGAGTTGCTACAATGCAGAAATCAAGTCTCGAATTGTTAATTGGGAAGAATTTAATGTTGATATAAAAATTCAAAACGTTGTGGTAAGAAAATTTATTTTAAATATTCCAAAAATTGTCCAAATTTAAGGTCAAGGTGTCCAAAAAAAACCCTAAACATTAAAATGGCAATATATCATTGTTATTTTTGTAATATTATTTGTTGATATTTTTATGACACCTTATCAATTTTAGATAACATAATGAAATAAAAAGTTTAAATAATAATTTTTCGATAACAATTACTGCGCGTAATAAATCAACAATTTATATTATTTTGCTATTCTTTCCTTCAAATAAATATTACAAATAAGAATTATTTTAATATCCTTTTGATTTAGACAAATGGCGATAATGTGGAAATACTATGGGACGATAATCATCGTTCAGTTTTTAATTATGAATGGCTAAAGGAACGAAGTTTTGCCAAAGAGGACCAAGAAGAATTTTTAAAGAAAAACATAAATTTTACGAAGATTCTATGGAATAAAGATAGCTTTGATGGTTTATTGAAAACTTTTGAACATTCTCAGATGATGACAAAGTAACCTAAGAAAGGTTTCCTATCAGAAAGGACGAAAAATTTAAATGATTTCATTTCAGTGATCACGTTTTGTATGATTACTTAACCACCTTATCAAAAACGGGAATGGTTTTGCTTGATAACGTTCCCGATAGTGAAACCGTAATTAAGAATGTAGTGGAAAGAATTGGATGCTCCAGAACTACCCATTATGGGTAATATATTCAGCAAAAAAAGCAATTTGTTTTACATTATTTTGATGATTTTAGAGAAACATATAAGGTGAAATCTAAAAAAAATCCAACCCACGGAGCATATTTACCTTCGGCCCTGCAGTTACATGTAGATCTATCGTTCTATAAATATAAACCAGGTGTAGGTATATTTTTTCAATCGCATTAAATAAAATTTAATTTTAATTATTTTATGCAGATAACAGTGCTACATTATGTCAAGCAAGCCGAAGAAGGCGGGCAGAATCTTCTTGCTGATGGATTCTATGTTGCCGAAAAATTGAGAAAAGAAAAGAAAGACATTTTTGACTTATTAACAAACACAAACGTTTTTTGGAGTGACAGAGGTGTTGAAAATAATAAAGAATTTCACAAAATTACTCAAGCTCCAACAATATGGTACGATACCGTTTCACCTGCTCTCTCGATTCTTGATAATCAACGTTCAACATAAAAATATTTTTTAGTTTAGATTCCAATGGCAACGTAATTGACATTCATCACAATGTTTTGAAAAGAAATTCTCATTTCGTTACCGACATTAAAAATGTCAACAAGTGGTATAAAGCTTTGAAAATCTTTCTCGATGAATGCTACAGCTCAGCAGTAAACTTGAAAGTTAAATCAGGTAATATACTTTTTTCAATACATTATTTTGGGCGAAATAATTGATTATAAGTTTGAAAAAGATGTGAAGCAGATTTATACAGAAAAGATATTTTATCAATGTTAAAGATGGATAAAACAAATAACTTTTAGGGTAAATAATATTTTAATTCCTACCCATTTATCCCAATTAACAGGACATAATTTGTTTTACTTTGCGGCATATTGATGCACAAAATTAACCCAAACGTAACTGGTAATCTTTCTCAAATTGATAATCAATGACGAAGTAAAATATATTATTATTTAATATTTTTCATCGTTATTTTTCAGGTCAAATTTTGTTATTTGATAATTCGAGATTGTTGCATGGTCGTAGAAGTTACGAAGACATTCAAAATAACTCTCGTCTCTTGGTTGGAATGTACATAGATTGGGATGAAATTTACTCAAAAACTCGTGTATTACGAAATAAATTAAACATTGTTGATTAAATATTATAATTCTTTACAGACGGAATTAATTAATACTCCACTTTATAACGTTCCTTTGACTTACAAACCTTATGAACTCAAAACAGACAAATTAAGCTACAATAAATATGTCTACAATATTATTTGTGTTCGTCGATGCAGGGTTAATATTTATAATAAATACAATTTAAAATTACAATTTCTTATTACTTAAAAACAATTATGTCTCACATTCTAAATCCTTAATAACTTTATGCATCATCGCTAAAAAATTTCGATTTACTTCAAGCGATGAACTATTCTCTTGGTCAATTCCTTCGAGATTTTGCAATGTAGCTTGAAAAAACATTTTTATGGCGTTATATTTTTCTTTGGTAAAATTTATATGCAAGTCGATAACAATGTTTTTTAAAAGTTTTACTTGGGTTTTTAAAATACTAAAATTTTGCTTTGTTACTGTTATCGGCTCTACGTTAATTATTGCAGCAACAGATTCTCCCAATTCTAATCGACGTTTTTGAATAGCAATTCTTAAAGGCAGATTAGTGTGATATTCTTTGATGGAATTGTTGGAGCTTCTCGAAATTAATAATTCTTGCAGTTTTTTAATTTGGGTGCTGGAAAATATATTTTTGTAGTTCCACTCCAAAGTAACTTGAGTTAGCATGTCGAAAAGCTTAGCATTATCGTTTGCTAACTTTGAAACGTGTGCAAATGCCCTATCTAGTATCTCAAAAAAAATGGCCTGAGCAACATTTAAATTCGTTCGTTTCATTTCCACAAGCTTTGTGATCAACTTCAGGTAACTGATTTTGTCATTAAGCGAACATAATATAAAATTATCATACCATTTCTTAACAATCAGTTCGCTACTTGGTGAATAACTGAGAATCCAAATTTTGAAATTGTTTCTTATACTTTTCTCACTATCACATAATATATTTTCTTTTTCCATTTTATATATCTATTATACTTTTTAAATAGCTATTACTTTAGTCACTTTTGAAACTGTTAATATTAGGTGCTCTAGTTTGATATCCAACTTTTCAAATGTATGCCTAAACCGGATAACGACTATCAATCGTATTAACAAATTATTAAAATAAATTTTATTAAAAGGACCTTGCACAAGACCTAAATTTATCACAAAAATAATTTTATTTTTCAAAGGTATCATTTGGTGTAGTTTACAATAATTCCTCAATATCCGACTCCACTCATGGCATTACGTTCGTTTATCAAATTAATCACTACGTAAATTATACAGATTTTTGAAATCCACGTAAGATCATTTTTAAGTGTTTTGAAAAATCCCCTTTTGGTATTTTTGTGATTTTTTGTGAAAAATACAAAATCTTTGGGTAGTTTCTTTCAAATAATGAAATTTCTCTAAGATTTTAAGGTGTTTCTAGCGTACACTGAGCAGGACAATCGAATGCCGTGCGCAGATTTCACGTAAATATAATATTTTACATTTTATTTGGATTTTAAGCTTTTTTGTAAAAAATTGCGATTTTTAATCTTTATTCTCTATCAGGGGAGCAGAAGATCGAAGAGATGAAAATAAATAAGTCTGCCACTTCCTTTGCTTTATGTGATCCTAATACTTCACTAAAGAATTAAAATTTATCCTTTAAAAATTTGAAATTTTAACCTTTGTCTACCAGGAGAGCAGAAGTTCGAAGAGATGAAAATAAATAAGTCTGCCACTTCCTTTGCTTTATGTGATGCTAATACTTCACTAAAGAATTACAATTAACCCTTAAAAATTTAATATTTTTACCATTCTCTACCAGGAGAGCAGAAGTTCGAAGAGAAGAAAATAAATTAGTCTGCCACTTCCTTAGCTTTATGTGATCCTAATACTTCACTAAGGAATTAAATTTTATCCTTTAAAAATTTAAAATTTTTACCATTCTCTACCAGGAGAGCAGAAGTTCGAAGAGATGAAAATAAATAAGTCTGCCACTTCCTTTGCTTTATGTGATCCTAATACTTCACTAAAGAATTAAAATTTATCCTTTAAAAATTTGAAATTTTAACCTTTGTCTACCAGGAGAGCAGAAGTTCGAAGAGATGAAAATAAATAAGTCTGCCACTTCCTTTGCTTTATGTGATGCTAATACTTCACTAAAGAATTACAATTAACCCTTAAAAATTTAATATTTTTACCATTCTCTACCAGGAGAGCAGAAGTTCGAAGAGAAGAAAATAAATTAGTCTGCCACTTCCTTAGCTTTATGTGATCCTAATACTTCACTAAGGAATTAAATTTTATCCTTTAAAAATTTAAAATTTTTACCATTCTCTACCAGGAGAGCAGAAGTTCGAAGAGATGAAAATAAATTAGTCTGCCACTTCCT
The DNA here is from genome assembly GCA_963170105.1 of Cantharis lateralis. Lineage (NCBI taxonomy): Eukaryota > Metazoa > Arthropoda > Insecta > Coleoptera > Cantharidae > Cantharis > Cantharis lateralis. The sequence goes on from OY720629.1 coordinate 37,852,290, forward strand.
TTGCTTTATGTGATCCTAATACTTCACTAAAGAATTAAAATTTATCCTTTAAAAATTTGAAATTTTAACCTTTGTCTACCAGGAGAGCAGAAGTTCGAAAAGATGAAAATAATTAAGTCTGCCACTTCCTTTGCTTTATGTGATCCTAATACTTCACTAGAGAATTAAAATTTGTCATTTAAAAACTAAAAATTTTTACCTTTCTCTACCAGGAGAGCAGAAGTTCGAAGAGATGAAAATAAATTAGTTTGCCACTTCCTTTGATTCTAATTTTTTTTGAGATTTTTAAAAAAATCAAAGGGGTTAACCTTAGATTTTTTTTACCCCAAAAAATGAAAGTTGGAAATCTATAGTTTTTTCGGCTGTTTCTAGCGTAATTTGGGCTGAAAAATCGAATGCCGTGCGCAGATTTCGCGTAAGTATGATAATTTACATTTTATTCGGCATTAAAGTGATGGAAAAGCAACTTTTTTATTTTGCTATTTTCTCGCGCGTATCGGCGTTTTCGGCGAGTGCAATTGCGTTTTTCGTACTCTACGCATCGCAATACGTCGTCCAATGGAAAATAGAGACAATTTAAATTTTTTAAGAATTTTTTTAAAAACGCAAATAAACGCGCGCAATCGTGTTTTTCGTACTCTACGCATCCGGAAACGTCGATTTATGCAATAAAAAGACCATCTAAATTTTTTGAGATTTTTGAAAAAATTCAAAGGGGTTAACCTTAGATTTTTTTTACCCCAAAAAATGAAAGTTGCAAATCTATAGTTTTTTCGGCTGTTTCTAGCGTAATTTGGGCTGAAAAATCGAATGCCGTGCGCAGATTTCGCGTAAGTATGATAATTTACATTTTATTCGGCATTAAAGTGATGGAAAAGCAACTTTTTTATTTTGCTATTTTCTCGCGCGTATCGGCGTTTTCGGCGAGTGCAATTGCGTTTTTCGTACTCTACGCATCGCAATACGTCGTCCAATGGAAAATAGAGACAATTTAAATTTTTTAAGAATTTTTTTAAAAACGCAAATAAACGCGCGCAATCGTGTTTTTCGTACTCTACGCATCCGGAAACGTCGATTTATGCAATAAAAAGACCATCTAAATTTTTTGAGATTTTTGAAAAAATTCAAAGGGGTTAACCTTAGATTTTTTTTACCCCAAAAAATGAAAGTTGCAAATCTATAGTTTTTTCGGCTGTTTCTAGCGTAATTTGGGCTGAAAAATCGAATGCCGTGCGCAGATTTCGCGTAAGTATGATAATTTACATTTTATTCGGCATTAAAGTGATGGAAAAGCAACTTTTTTATTTTGCTATTTTCTCGCACGTATCGGCGTTTTCGGCGAGTGCAATTGCGTTTTTCGTACTCTACGCATCGCAATACGTCGTCCAATGGAAAATAGAGACAATTTAAATTTTTTAAGAATTTTGTTAAAAACGCAAATAAACGCGCGCAATCGTGTTTTTCGTACTCTACGCATCCGGAAACGTCGATTTATGCAATAAAAAGACCATCTAAATTTTTTGAAATTTTTGAAAAAAATCAAAGGGGTTAACCTTAGATTTTTTTTACCCCAAAAAATGAAAGTTGGAAATCTATAGTTTTTTCGGCTGTTTCTAGCGTAATTTGGGCTGAAAAATCGAATGCTATTTAAATCTGCTCTGAGATTTAAGAGAAAGAGGCGGTAAACCTCCTGCGAACGTAGTCAATCAAAAGCGAGTTCGATTACTAGTCACTTTAATCAATTAATTAACAAACTTATATACAAATTAACAAGTGCTGATTTAACAATAAATTACAATTGTAGTATTCTTGACCTAGTAATAATAAGTGTACGTTATCATAATGTGAAGAATTTGCTAACTTGCAGGTTCCTATATCCACGTATAAATGTAGTATTTTTGTTACCTACATTTAAGTAGAATTTTGTGACCTTGCACTTCTTTATTTAGTTCATTGTTGTTTATAGTTGCAACTTGATTTCACATTGTTGTTTATTGTTTTGGCTACTAATAAATAATTAAAAATATACTAATTCTATGGTTAATTTTATATTAAACATTCTGCCCCCCGAAAGAATGTTGAGTTGCTGCCCATTTTGATGTTCTGGTTAATTTGGAATTAAACATTCTGCCACCTCTAGATTAGTAAAAAAAAATTGATTTGTTTAGTAGATGCTACCTTGCCGTGTGTTTGCCAATTTCCAATCCAATTCGTTTCTGTTTAATGCTTCTTGGTAATTGCTTCATATTTAGTTCCGCTTTTTCTTAACTTTATCTGCTTCAACTTAACCTGTATTCTTCATTGCTTCTTCTTAATTATACTGCGTTGTCTTCTTCACCTTGTCTTCTCAATTGTTTGGTTCGTTACTTCAGTTTCGTCTTAAATTGTTTTCTTCACTTTATATTCTGCTTTAGTTTCTTCTTAACTTTATCATCTTGTTCACTTTGCTTCTTGATTGCTTCTTCTTAACTTCTTCTTCTACTTAAATGCTTCTGCTTCATTGTTTCTTCTAAACTTCTCCTGGTTTGTAAGACCACTTCTTTGCTTTATGTTTGTTTCTTCGTTGTAAACTTCTCCTGGTTTGTAGGACCACTTCTTTGCTTTATGTTTGTTTCTTCGTTATAAACTTCTCCTGGTTTGTAGGACCACTTCTTTGAACTTCGCATACTTGAATTGGATTGGCATTGGGATTGGACTTCGGTATTTCGCTGTTGATTGATGAGATGTCATTACTTTGGCACATTTGCAAGATTTGATTGTTAGTTGGCAGTTTAGCAGTTTGGAATATTAGTATCTTGAGAATTTGGCATTGATGTATTTTGGCAGATTTTCACGTTTTGATAATTTTGCTAGGTTGATCTAAAAAATAATTAATTAAGTTTTGATGTTGCAGGAGAGGTGCTTTACATGATTTTAATCATGTAAGTTGCGCCCCTCCACAGTACTTGATGTTGAAATAAAATTCTAGATAGCATTTGAAGAATTTCTTGTAGGAAGAACTTTAACTTATTCTTCCCGTAACGCTGCACGCCTTCTGCGATGATTTCTTCTAAATATTTGTGTAGACATTTCGACTTGTGTTCTTCTTAGATTTAGTTGGTCTGAATTTTTTGTGATAGCTACTTGGGTTATTGTCGCTGTTGGACCTTGTTGATTGATTGTTGTTGCTGAGTGGAATTGATTGTTGTCTCTGAATGGACCAGATTGATTGATTGTTGTCGCTGAGGGACTTTGTAATTGGTGTTGATTGATGTTGTTGCTTTCTCTGGAGATGATGTTGTTGGTGTTTTCTCCTTCCCTGGAGATGGTGTTTGTTGGTGTTTGTTGGTGTTCTCTCCTTCCCTGGAGCTGGTGTTTGTTGGTGTTCGTTGGTGTTTTTTCCTTCTCTGGAGCTGGTGTTTGTTGGTGTTTTCTCCTTCCCTGGAGATGGTGTTTGTTGGTGTTTGTTGGTGTTTTCTCCTTCACTGAAGCTGGTGTTTGATGGTGTTCGTTGGTGTTTTCTCCTTCCCTGGAGCTGGTGTTTGTTGGTGTTCGTTGGTGTTTTCTCCTTCACTGGAGCTGGTGTTTGATGGTGTTCGTTGGTGTTTTCTCCTTCACTGGAGCTGGTGTTTGCTGGTGTTTGTTGGTGTTTTCTCCTTCCCTGGAGATGGTGTTTGCTGGTGTTTATTGGTGTTTGTTGGTGTTTTCTCCTTCCCTGGAGATGGTGTTTGTTGAAAATCTTCGTTGTGGACCGTATCTTCTGCTGCTGGCTCGTTAGTTTCCTCGAAGGACCATATTTAAATTTGTTTTTTTTTTTTTTCTTCGCAGACTGTATCTTCTTATTTGATGATGCAATGGACCTCTGGGCCGTTAGCAGCCTCACTAACGAATTTTTTGGCTTGGAACCCAGAAGTCCAGCTGTTTGGACGTAGTCACTCAAAAGCGAGTTTGAATGCTAGTCACTTTAATCAATTAATTAACAAACTTATATACAAATTAACAAGTGCTGATTTAACAATAAATTACAATTGTAGTATTCTTGACCTAGTAATAATAAGTGTACGTTATCATAATGTGAAGAATTTGCTAACTTGCAGGTTCCTATATCCACGTATAAATGTAGTATTTTTGTTACCTACATTTAAGTAGAATTTTGTGACCTTGCACTTCTTTATTTAGTTCATTGTTGTTTATAGTTGCAACTTGATTTCACATTGTTGTTTATTGTTTTGGCTACTAATAAATAATTAAAAATATACTAATTCTATGGTTAATTTTATATTAAACAAATGCCGTGCGCAGATTTCGCGTAAGTATGATAATTTACATTTTATTCGGCATTAAAGTGATGGAAAAGCAACTTTTTTAATTTGATATTTTCTCGCGCGTTTCGGCGTTTTCGGGGAGTGCAATTGCGTTTTTCGTACTCTACGCATCGCAATACGTCGTCCAATGGAAAATAGAGACAATTTAAATTTTTTAAGAATTTTTTTAAAAACGCTAATAAACGCGCGCAATCGTGTTTTTCGTACTCTACGCATCCGGAAACGTCGATTTATGCAATAAAAAGACCATCTAAATTTTTTGAAATTTTTGAAAAAAATCAAAGGGGTTAACCTTAGAATTTTTTTTACCCCAAAAAATGAAAGTTGGAAATCTATAGTTTTTTCGGCTGTTTCTAGCGTAATTTGGGCTGAAAAATCGAATGCCGTGCGCAGATTTCGCGTAAGTATGATAATTTACATTTTATTCGGCATTAAAGTGATGGAAAAGCAACTTTTTTATTTTGCTATTTTCTCGCGCGTTTCGGCGTTTTCGGCGAGTGCAATTGCGTTTTTCGTACTCTACGCATCGCAATACGTCGTCCAATGGAAAATAGAGACAATTTAAATTTTTTAAGAATTTTTTTAAAAACGCAAATAAACGCGCGCAATCGTGTTTTTCGTACTCTACGCATCCGGAAACGTCGATTTATGCAATAAAAAGACCATCTAAATTTTTTGAAATTTTTGAAAAAAATCAAAGGGGTTAACCTTAGATTTTTTTTACCCCAAAAAATGAAAGTTGGAAATCTATAGTTTTTTCGGCTGTTTCTAGCGTAATTTGGGCTGAAAAATCGAATGCCGTGCGCAGATTTCGCGTAAGTATGATAATTTACATTTTATTCGGCATTAAAGTGATGGAAAAGCAACTTTTTTAATTTGCTATTTTCTCGCGCGTTTCGGCGTTTTCGGTGAGTGCAATTGCGTTTTTCGTACTCTACGCATCGCAATACGTCGTCCAATGGAAAATAGAGACAATTTAAATTTTTTAAGAATTTTTTTAAAAACGCTAATAAACGCGCGCAATCGTGTTTTTCGTACTCTACGCATCCGGAAACGTCGATTTATGCAATAAAAAGACCATCTAAATTTTTTGAAATTTTTGAAAAAAATCAAAGGGGTTAACCTTAGAATTTTTTTTACCCCAAAAAATGAAAGTTGGAAATCTATAGTTTTTTCGGCTGTTTCTAGCGTAATTTGAGCTGAAAAATCGAATGCCGTGCGCAGATTTCGCGTAAGTATGATAATTTACATTTTATTCGGCATTAAAGTGATGGAAAAGCAACTTTTTTATTTTGCTATTTTCTCGCGCGTTTCGGCGTTTTCGGCGAGTGCAATTGCGTTTTTCGTACTCTACGCATCGCAATACGTCGTCCAATGGAAAATAGAGACAATTTAAATTTTTTAAGAATTTTTTTAAAAACGCAAATAAACGCGCGCAATCGTGTTTTTCGTACTCTACGCATCCGGAAACGTCGATTTATGCAATAAAAAGACCATCTAAATTTTTTGAAATTTTTGAAAAAAATCAAAGGGGTTAACCTTAGAATTTTTTTTACCCCAAAAAATGAAAGTTGGAAATCTATAGTTTTTTCGGCTGTTTCTGGCGTAATTTGGGCTGAAAAATCGAATGCCGTGCGCAGATTTCGCGTAAGTATGATAATTTACATTTTATTCGGCATTAAAGTGATGGAAAAGCAACTTTTTTATTTTGCTATTTTCTCGCGCGTTTCGGCGTTTTCGTTGAGTGCAATTGCGTTTTTCGTACTCTACGCATCGCAATACGTCGTCCAATGGAAAATAGAGACAATTTAAATTTTTTAAGAATTTTTTTAAAAACGCAAATAAACGCGCGCAATCGTGTTTTTCGTACTCTACGCATCCGGAAACGTCGATTTATGCAATAAAAAGACCATCTAAATTTTTTGAAATTTTTGAAAAAAATCAAAGGGGTTAACCTTAGATTTTTTTTACCCCAAAAAATGAAAGTTGGAAATCTATAGTTTTTTCGGCTGTTTCTAGCGTAATTTGGGCTGAAAAATCGAATGCCGTGCGCAGATTTCGCGTAAGTATGATAATTTACATTTTATTCGGCATTAAAGTGATGGAAAAGCAACTTTTTTAATTTGCTATTTTCTCGCGCGTTTCGGCGTTTTCGGCGAGTGCAATTGCGTTTTTCGTACTCTACGCATCGCAATACGTCGTCCAATGGAAAATAGAGACAATTTAAATTTTTTAAGAATTTTTTTAAAAACGCAAATAAACGCGCGCAATCGTGTTTTTCGTACTCTACGATCCGGAAACGTCGATTTATGCAATAAAAAGACCATCTAAATTTTTTGAAATTTTTGAAAAAAATCAAAGGGGTTAACCTTAGATTTTTTTTACCCCAAAAAATGAAAGTTGGAAATCTATAGTTTTTTCGGCTGTTTCTAGCGTAATTTGGGCTGAAAAATCGAATGCCGTGCGCAGATTTCGCGTAAGTATGATAATTTACATTTTATTCGGCATTAAAGTGATGGAAAAGCAACTTTTTTAATTTGCTATTTTCTCGCGCGTTTCGGCGTTTTCGGTGAGTGCAATTGCGTTTTTCGTACTCTACGCATCGCAATACGTCGTCCAATGGAAAATAGAGACAATTTAAATTTTTTAAGAATTTTTTTAAAAACGCTAATAAACGCGCGCAATCGTGTTTTTCGTACTCTACGCATCCGGAAACGTCGATTTATGCAATAAAAAGACCATCTAAATTTTTTGAAATTTTTGAAAAAAATCAAAGGGGTTAACCTTAGATTTTTTTTACCCCAAAAAATGAAAGTTGGAAATCTATAGTTTTTTCGGCTGTTTCTAGCGTAATTTGGGCTGAAAAATCGAATGCCGTGCGCAGATTTCGCGTAAGTATGATAATTTACATTTTATTCGGCATTAAAGTGATGGAAAAGCAACTTTTTTATTTTGCTATTTTCTCGCGCGTTTCGGCGTTTTCGGCGAGTGCAATTGCGTTTTTCGTACTCTACGCATCGCAATACGTCGTCCAATGGAAAATAGAGACAATTTAAATTTTTTAAGAATTTTTTTAAAAACGCAAATAAACGCGCGCAATCGTGTTTTTCGTACTCTACGCATCCGGAAACGTCGATTTATGCAATAAAAAGACCATCTAAATTTTTTGAAATTTTTGAAAAAAATCAAAGGGGTTAACCTTAGAATTTTTTTTACCCCAAAAAATGAAAGTTGGAAATCTATAGTTTTTTCGGCTGTTTCTGGCGTAATTTGGGCTGAAAAATCGAATGCCGTGCGCAGATTTCGCGTAAGTATGATAATTTACATTTTATTCGGCATTAAAGTGATGGAAAAGCAACTTTTTTATTTTGCTATTTTCTCGCGCGTTTCGGCGTTTTCGTTGAGTGCAATTGCGTTTTTCGTACTCTACGCATCGCAATACGTCGTCCAATGGAAAATAGAGACAATTTAAATTTTTTAAGAATTTTTTTAAAAACGCAAATAAACGCGCGCAATCGTGTTTTTCGTACTCTACGCATCCGGAAACGTCGATTTATGCAATAAAAAGACCATCTAAATTTTTTGAAATTTTTGAAAAAAATCAAAGGGGTTAACCTTAGATTTTTTTTACCCCAAAAAATGAAAGTTGGAAATCTATAGTTTTTTCGGCTGTTTCTAGCGTAATTTGGGCTGAAAAATCGAATGCCGTGCGCAGATTTCGCGTAAGTATGATAATTTACATTTTATTCGGCATTAAAGTGATGGAAAAGCAACTTTTTTAATTTGCTATTTTCTCGCGCGTTTCGGCGTTTTCGGCGAGTGCAATTGCGTTTTTCGTACTCTACGCATCGCAATACGTCGTCCAATGGAAAATAGAGACAATTTAAATTTTTTAAGAATTTTTTTAAAAACGCAAATAAACGCGCGCAATCGTGTTTTTCGTACTCTACGATCCGGAAACGTCGATTTATGCAATAAAAAGACCATCTAAATTTTTTGAAATTTTTGAAAAAAATCAAAGGGGTTAACCTTAGATTTTTTTTACCCCAAAAAATGAAAGTTGGAAATCTATAGTTTTTTCGGCTGTTTCTAGCGTAATTTGGGCTGAAAAATCGAATGCCGTGCGCAGATTTCGCGTAAGTATGATAATTTACATTTTATTCGGCATTAAAGTGATGGAAAAGCAACTTTTTTAATTTGCTATTTTCTCGCGCGTTTCGGCGTTTTCGGTGAGTGCAATTGCGTTTTTCGTACTCTACGCATCGCAATACGTCGTCCAATGGAAAATAGAGACAATTTAAATTTTTTAAGAATTTTTTTAAAAACGCTAATAAACGCGCGCAATCGTGTTTTTCGTACTCTACGCATCCGGAAACGTCGATTTATGCAATAAAAAGACCATCTAAATTTTTTGAAATTTTTGAAAAAAATCAAAGGGGTTAACCTTAGATTTTTTTTACCCCAAAAAATGAAAGTTGGAAATCTATAGTTTTTTCGGCTGTTTCTAGCGTAATTTGGGCTGAAAAATCGAATGCCGTGCGCAGATTTCGCGTAAGTATGATAATTTACATTTTATTCGGCATTAAAGTGATGGAAAAGCAACTTTTTTATTTTGCTATTTTCTCGCGCGTTTCGGCGTTTTCGGCGAGTGCAATTGCGTTTTTCGTACTCTACGCATCGCAATACGTCGTCCAATGGAAAATAGAGACAATTGGAATTTTTTAAGAATTTTTTTAAAAACGCAAATAAACGCGCGCAATCGTGTTTTTCGTACTCTACGCATCCGGAAACGTCGATTTATGCAATAAAAAGACCATCTAAATTTTTTGAAATTTTTGAAAAAAATCAAAGGGGTTAACCTTAGATTTTTTTTACCCCAAAAAATGAAAGTTGGAAATCTATAGTTTTTTCGGCTGTTTCTAGCGTAATTTGGGCTGAAAAATCGAATGCCGTGCGCAGATTTCGCGTAAGTATGATAATTTACATTTTATTCGGCATTAAAGTGATGGAAAAGCAACTTTTTTAATTTGATATTTTCTCGCGCGTTTCGGCGTTTTCGGGGAGTGCAATTGCGTTTTTCGTACTCTACGCATCGCAATACGTCGTCCAATGGAAAATAGAGACAATTTAAATTTTTTAAGAATTTTTTTAAAAACGCTAATAAACGCGCGCAATCGTGTTTTTCGTACTCTACGCATCCGGAAACGTCGATTTATGCAATAAAAAGACCATCTAAATTTTTTGAAATTTTTGAAAAAAATCAAAGGGGTTAACCTTAGAATTTTTTTTACCCGAAAAAATGAAAGTTGGAAATCTATAGTTTTTTCGGCTGTTTCTAGCGTAATTTGGGCTGAAAAATCGAATGCCGTGCGCAGATTTCGCGTAAGTATGATAATTTACATTTTATTCGGCATTAAAGTGATGGAAAAGCAACTTTTTTATTTTGCTATTTTCTCGCGCGTTTCGGCGTTTTCGGCGAGTGCAATTGCGTTTTTCGTACTCTACGCATCGCAATACGTCGTCCAATGGAAAATAGAGACAATTTAAATTTTTTAAGAATTTTTTTAAAAACGCAAATAAACGCGCGCAATCGTGTTTTTCGTACTCTACGCATCCGGAAACGTCGATTTATGCAATAAAAAGACCATCTAAATTTTTTGAAATTTTTGAAAAAAATCAAAGGGGTTAACCTTAGATTTTTTTTACCCCAAAAAATGAAAGTTGGAAATCTATAGTTTTTTCGGCTGTTTCTAGCGTAATTTGGGCTGAAAAATCGAATGCCGTGCGCAGATTTCGCGTAAGTATGATAATTTACATTTTATTCGGCATTAAAGTGATGGAAAAGCAACTTTTTTATTTTGCTATTTTCTCGCGCGTTTCGGCGTTTTCGGCGAGTGCAATTGCGTTTTTCGTACTCTACGCATCGCAATACGTCGTCCAATGGAAAATAGAGACAATTTAAATTTTTTAAGAATTTTTTTAAAAACGCAAATAAACGCGCGCAATCGTGTTTTTCGTACTCTACGCATCCGGAAACGTCGATTTATGCAATAAAAAGACCATCTAAATTTTTTGAAATTTTTGAAAAAAATCAAAGGGGTTAACCTTAGATTTTTTTTACCCCAAAAAATGAAAGTTGGAAATCTATAGTTTTTTCGGCTGTTTCTAGCGTAATTTGGGCTGAAAAATCGAATGCCGTGCGCAGATTTCGCGTAAGTATGATAATTTACATTTTATTCGGCATTAAAGTGATGGAAAAGCAACTTTTTTATTTTGCTATTTTCTCGCGCGTTTCGGCGTTTTCGGCGAGTGCAATTGCGTTTTTCGTACTCTACGCATCGCAATACGTCGTCCAATGGAAAATAGAGACAATTTAAATTTTTTAAGAATTTTTTTAAAAACGCAAATAAACGCGCGCAATCGTGTTTTTCGTACTCTACGCATCCGGAAACGTCGATTTATGCAATAAAAAGACCATCTAAATTTTTTGAAATTTTTGAAAAAAATCAAAGGGGTTAACCTTAGATTTTTTTTACCCCAAAAAATGAAAGTTGGAAATCTATAGTTTTTTCGGCTGTTTCTAGCGTAATTTGGGCTGAAAAATCGAATGCCGTGCGCAGATTTCGCGTAAGTATGATAATTTACATTTTATTCGGCATTAAAGTGATGGAAAAGCAACTTTTTTATTTTGCTATTTTCTCGCGCGTTTCGGCGTTTTCGGCGAGTGCAATTGCGTTTTTCGTACTCTACGCATCGCAATACGTCGTCCAATGGAAAATAGAGACAATTTAAATTTTTTAAGAATTTTTTTAAAAACGCAAATAAACGCGCGCAATCGTGTTTTTCGTACTCTACGCATCCGGAAACGTCGATTTATGCAATAAAAAGACCATCTAAATTTTTTGAAATTTTTGAAAAAAATCAAAGGGGTTAACCTTAGATTTTTTTTACCCCAAAAAATGAAAGTTGGAAATCTATAGTTTTTTCGGCTGTTTCTAGCGTAATTTGGGCTGAAAAATCGAATGCCGTGCGCAGATTTCGCGTAAGTATGATAATTTACATTTTATTCGGCATTAAAGTGATGGAAAAGCAACTTTTTTATTTTGCTATTTTCTCGCGCGTTTCGGCGTTTTCGGCGAGTGCAATTGCGTTTTTCGTACTCTACGCATCGCAATACGTCGTCCAATGGAAAATAGAGACAATTTAAATTTTTTAAGAATTTTTTTAAAAACGCAAATAAACGCGCGCAATCGTGTTTTTCGTACTCTACGCATCCGGAAACGTCGATTTATGCAATAAAAAGACCATCTAAATTTTTTGAGATTTTTGAAAAAAATCAAAGGGGTTAACCTTAGATTTTTTTTACCCCAAAAAATGAAAGTTGGAAATCTATAGTTTTTTCGGCTGTTTCTAGCGTAATTTGGGCTGAAAAATCGAATGCCGTGCGCAGATTTCGCGTAAGTATGATAATTTACATTTTATTCGGCATTAAAGTGATGGAAAAGCAACTTTTTTATTTTGCTATTTTCTCGCGCGTTTCGGCGTTTTCGGCGAGTGCAATTGCGTTTTTCGTACTCTACGCATCGCAATACGTCGTCCAATGGAAAATAGAGACAATTTAAATTTTTTAAGAATTTTTTTAAAAACGCAAATAAACGCGCGCAATCGTGTTTTTCGTACTCTACGCATCCGGAAACGTCGATTTATGCAATAAAAAGACCATCTAAATTTTTTGAAATTTTTGAAAAAAATCAAAGGGGTTAACCTTAGATTTTTTTTACCCCAAAAAATGAAAGTTGGAAATCTATAGTTTTTTCGGCTGTTTCTAGCGTAATTTGGGCTGAAAAATCGAATGCCGTGCGCAGATTTCGCGTAAGTATGATAATTTACATTTTATTCGGCATTAAAGTGATGGAAAAGCAACTTTTTTATTTTGCTATTTTCTCGCGCGTTTCGGCGTTTTCGTTGAGTGCAATTGCGTTTTTCGTACTCTACGCATCGCAATACGTCGTCCAATGGAAAATAGAGACAATTTAAATTTTTTAAGAATTTTTTTAAAAACGCAAATAAACGCGCGCAATCGTGTTTTTCGTACTCTACGCATCCGGAAACGTCGATTTATGCAATAAAAAGACCATCTAAATTTTTTGAAATTTTTGAAAAAAATCAAAGGGGTTAACCTTAGATTTTTTTTACCCCAAAAAATGAAAGTTGGAAATCTATAGTTTTTTCGGCTGTTTCTAGCGTAATTTGGGCTGAAAAATCGAATGCCGTGCGCAGATTTCGCGTAAGTATGATAATTTACATTTTATTCGGCATTAAAGTGATGGAAAAGCAACTTTTTTATTTTGCTATTTTCTCGCGCGTTTCGGCGTTTTCGTTGAGTGCAATTGCGTTTTTCGTACTCTACGCATCGCAATACGTCGTCCAATGGAAAATAGAGACAATTTAAATTTTTTAAGAATTTTTTTAAAAACGCAAATAAACGCGCGCAATCGTGTTTTTCGTACTCTACGCATCCGGAAACGTCGATTTATGCAATAAAAAGACCATCTAAATTTTTTGAAATTTTTGAAAAAAATCAAAGGGGTTAACCTTAGATTTTTTTTACCCCAAAAAATGAAAGTTGGAAATCTATAGTTTTTTCGGCTGTTTCTAGCGTAATTTGGGCTGAAAAATCGAATGCCGTGCGCAGATTTCGCGTAAGTATGATAATTTACATTTTATTCGGCATTAAAGTGATGGAAAAGCAACTTTTTTATTTTGCTATTTTCTCGCGCGTTTCGGCGTTTTCGGCGAGTGCAATTGCGTTTTTCGTACTCTACGCATCGCAATACGTCGTCCAATGGAAAATAGAGACAATTTAAATTTTTTAAGAATTTTTTTAAAAACGCAAATAAACGCGCGCAATCGTGTTTTTCGTACTCTACGCATCCGGAAACGTCGATTTATGCAATAAAAAGACCATCTAAATTTTTTGAAATTTTTGAAAAAAATCAAAGGGGTTAACCTTAGATTTTTTTTACCCCAAAAAATGAAAGTTGGAAATCTATAGTTTTTTCGGCTGTTTCTAGCGTAATTTGGGCTGAAAAATCGAATGCCGTGCGCAGATTTCGCGTAAGTATGATAATTTACATTTTATTCGGCATTAAAGTGATGGAAAAGCAACTTTTTTATTTTGCTATTTTCTCGCGCGTTTCGGCGTTTTCGGCGAGTGCAATTGCGTTTTTCGTACTCTACGCATCGCAATACGTCGTCCAATGGAAAATAGAGACAATTGGAATTTTTTAAGAATTTTTTTAAAAACGCAAATAAACGCGCGCAATCGTGTTTTTCGTACTCTACGCATCCGGAAACGTCGATTTATGCAATAAAAAGACCATCTAAATTTTTTGAAATTTTTGAAAAAAATCAAAGGGGTTAACCTTAGATTTTTTTTACCCCAAAAAATGAAAGTTGGAAATCTATAGTTTTTTCGGCTGTTTCTAGCGTAATTTGGGCTGAAATATCGAATGCCGTGCGCAGATTTCGCGTAAGTATGATAATTTACATTTTATTCGGCATTAAAGTGATGGAAAAGCAACTTTTTTATTTTGCTATTTTCTCGCGCGTTTCGGCGTTTTCGGCGAGTGCAATTGCGTTTTTCGTACTCTACGCATCGCAATACGTCGTCCAATGGAAAATAGAGACAATTTAAATTTTTTAAGAATTTTTTTAAAAACGCAAATAAACGCGCGCAATCGTGTTTTTCGTACTCTACGCATCCGGAAACGTCGATTTATGCAATAAAAAGCCCATCTAAATTTTTTGAGATTTTTGAAAAAAATCAAAGGGGTTAACCTTAGATTTTTTTTACCCCAAAAAATGAAAGTTGGAAATCTATAGTTTTTTCGGCTGTTTCTAGCGTAATTTGGGCTGAAAAATCGAATGCCGTGCGCAGATTTCGCGTAAGTATGATAATTTACATTTTATTCGGCATTAAAGTGATGGAAAAGCAACTTTTTTATTTTGCTATTTTCTCGCGCGTTTCGGCGTTTTCGGCGAGTGCAATTGCGTTTTTCGTACTCTACGCATCGCAATACGTCGTCCAATGGAAAATAGAGACAATTTAAATTTTTTAAGAATTTTTTTAAAAACGCAAATAAACGCGCGCAATCGTGTTTTTCGTACTCTACGCATCCGGAAACGTCGATTTATGCAATAAAAAGACCATCTAAATTTTTTGAAATTTTTGAAAAAAATCAAAGGGGTTAACCTTAGATTTTTTTTACCCCAAAAAATGAAAGTTGGAAATCTATAGTTTTTTCGGCTGTTTCTAGCGTAATTTGGGCTGAAAAATCGAATGCCGTGCGCAGATTTCGCGTAAGTATGATAATTTACATTTTATTCGGCATTAAAGTGATGGAAAAGCAACTTTTTTATTTTGCTATTTTCTCGCGCGTATCGGCGTTTTCGGCGAGTGCAATTGCGTTTTTCGTACTCTACGCATCGCAATACGTCGTCCAATGGAAAATAGAGACAATTTAAATTTTTTAAGAATTTTTTTAAAAACGCAAATAAACGCGCGCAATCGTGTTTTTCGTACTCTACGCATCCGGAAACGTCGATTTATGCAATAAAAAGACCATCTAAATTTTTTGAAATTTTTGAAAAAAATCAAAGGGGTTAACCTTAGATTTTTTTTACCCCAAAAAATGAAAGTTGGAAATCTATAGTTTTTTCGGCTGTTTCTAGCGTAATTTGGGCTGAAAAATCGAATGCCGTGCGCAGATTTCGCGTAAGTATGATAATTTACATTTTATTCGGCATTAAAGTGATGGAAAAGCAACTTTTTTATTTTGCTATTTTCTCGCGCGTTTCGGCGTTTTCGGCGAGTGCAATTGCGTTTTTCGTACTCTACGCATCGCA
The DNA here is from genome assembly GCA_963170105.1 of Cantharis lateralis. Classification (NCBI taxonomy): domain Eukaryota; kingdom Metazoa; phylum Arthropoda; class Insecta; order Coleoptera; family Cantharidae; genus Cantharis; species Cantharis lateralis. Next base: position 37,867,502 of record OY720629.1, read on the forward strand.
ATACGTCGTCCAATGGAAAATAGAGACAATTTAAATTTTTTAAGAATTTTTTTAAAAACGCAAATAAACGCGCGCAATCGTGTTTTTCGTACTCTACGCATCCGGAAACGTCGATTTATGCAATAAAAAGACCATCTAAATTTTTTGAAATTTTTGAAAAAAATCAAAGGGGTTAACCTTAGATTTTTTTTACCCCAAAAAATGAAAGTTGGAAATCTATAGTTTTTTCGGCTGTTTCTAGCGTAATTTGGGCTGAAAAATCGAATGCCGTGCGCAGATTTCGCGTAAGTATGATAATTTACATTTTATTCGGCATTAAAGTGATGGAAAAGCAACTTTTTTATTTTGCTATTTTCTCGCGCGTTTCGGCGTTTTCGGCGAGTGCAATTGCGTTTTTCGTACTCTACGCATCGCAATACGTCGTCCAATGGAAAATAGAGACAATTTAAATTTTTTAAGAATTTTTTTAAAAACGCAAATAAACGCGCGCAATCGTGTTTTTCGTACTCTACGCATCCGGAAACGTCGATTTATGCAATAAAAAGACCATCTAAATTTTTTGAAATTTTTGAAAAAAATCAAAGGGGTTAACCTTAGATTTTTTTTACCCCAAAAAATGAAAGTTGGAAATCTATAGTTTTTTCGGCTGTTTCTAGCGTAATTTGGGCTGAAAAATCGAATGCCGTGCGCAGATTTCGCGTAAGTATGATAATTTACATTTTATTCGGCATTAAAGTGATGGAAAAGCAACTTTTTTATTTTGCTATTTTCTCGCGCGTTTCGGCGTTTTCGGCGAGTGCAATTGCGTTTTTCGTACTCTACGCATCGCAATACGTCGTCCAATGGAAAATAGAGACAATTTAAATTTTTTAAGAATTTTTTTAAAAACGCAAATAAACGCGCGCAATCGTGTTTTTCGTACTCTACGCATCCGGAAACGTCGATTTATGCAATAAAAAGACCATCTAAATTTTTTGAAATTTTTGAAAAAAATCAAAGGGGTTAACCTTAGATTTTTTTTACCCCAAAAAATGAAAGTTGGAAATCTATAGTTTTTTCGGCTGTTTCTAGCGTAATTTGGGCTGAAAAATCGAATGACGTGCGCAGATTTCGCGTAAGTATGATAATTTACATTTTATTCGGCATTAAAGTGATGGAAAAGCAACTTTTTTATTTTGCTATTTTCTCGCGCGTTTCGGCGTTTTCGGCGAGTGCAATTGCGTTTTTCGTACTCTACGCATCGCAATACGTCGTCCAATGGAAAATAGAGACAATTTAAATTTTTTAAGAATTTTTTTAAAAACGCAAATAAACGCGCGCAATCGTGTTTTTCGTACTCTACGCATCCGGAAACGTCGATTTATGCAATAAAAAGACCATCTAAATTTTTTGAAATTTTTGAAAAAAATCAAAGGGGTTAACCTTAGATTTTTTTTACCCCAAAAAATGAAAGTTGGAAATCTATAGTTTTTTCGGCTGTTTCTAGCGTAATTTGGGCTGAAAAATCGAATGACGTGCGCAGATTTCGCGTAAGTATGATAATTTACATTTTATTCGGCATTAAAGTGATGGAAAAGCAACTTTTTTATTTTGCTATTTTCTCGCGCGTTTCGGCGTTTTCGGCGAGTGCAATTGCGTTTTTCGTACTCTACGCATCGCAATACGTCGTCCAATGGAAAATAGAGACAATTTAAATTTTTTAAGAATTTTTTTAAAAACGCAAATAAACGCGCGCAATCGTGTTTTTCGTACTCTACGCATCCGGAAACGTCGATTTATGCAATAAAAAGACCATCTAAATTTTTTGAAATTTTTGAAAAAAATCAAAGGGGTTAACCTTAGATTTTTTTTACCCCAAAAAATGAAAGTTGGAAATCTATAGTTTTTTCGGCTGTTTCTAGCGTAATTTGGGCTGAAAAATCGAATGACGTGCGCAGATTTCGCGTAAGTATGATAATTTACATTTTATTCGGCATTAAAGTGATGGAAAAGCAACTTTTTTATTTTGCTATTTTCTCGCGCGTTTCGGCGTTTTCGGCGAGTGCAATTGCGTTTTTCGTACTCTACGCATCGCAATACGTCGTCCAATGGAAAATAGAGACAATTTAAATTTTTTAAGAATTTTTTTAAAAACGCAAATAAACGCGCGCAATCGTGTTTTTCGTACTCTACGCATCCGGAAACGTCGATTTATGCAATAAAAAGACCATCTAAATTTTTTGAAATTTTTGAAAAAAATCAAAGGGGTTAACCTTAGATTTTTTTTACCCCAAAAAATGAAAGTTGGAAATCTATAGTTTTTTCGGCTGTTTCTAGCGTAATTTGGGCTGAAAAATCGAATGCCGTGCGCAGATTTCGCGTAAGTATGATAATTTACATTTTATTCGGCATTAAAGTGATTGAAAAGCAACTTTTTTATTTTGCTATTTTCTCGCGCGTTTCGGCGTTTTCGGCGAGTGCAATTGCGTTTTTCGTACTCTACGCATCGCAATACGTCGTCCAATGGAAAATAGAGACAATTGGAATTTTTTAAGAATTTTTTTAAAAACGCAAATAAACGCGCGCAATCGTGTTTTTCGTACTCTACGCATCCGGAAACGTCGATTTATGCAATAAAAAGACCATCTAAATTTTTTGAAATTTTTGAAAAAAATCAAAGGGGTTAACCTTAGATTTTTTTTACCCCAAAAAATGAAAGTTGGAAATCTATAGTTTTTTCGGCTGTTTCTAGCGTAATTTGGGCTGAAAAATCGAATGACGTGCGCAGATTTCGCGTAAGTATGATAATTTACATTTTATTCGGCATTAAAGTGATGGAAAAGCAACTTTTTTATTTTGCTATTTTCTCGCGCGTTTCGGCGTTTTCGGCGAGTGCAATTGCGTTTTTCGTACTCTACGCATCGCAATACGTCGTCCAATGGAAAATAGAGACAATTTAAATTTTTTAAGAATTTTTTTAAAAACGCAAATAAACGCGCGCAATCGTGTTTTTCGTACTCTACGCATCCGGAAACGTCGATTTATGCAATAAAAAGACCATCTAAATTTTTTGAAATTTTTGAAAAAAATCAAAGGGGTTAACCTTAGATTTTTTTTACCCCAAAAAATGAAAGTTGGAAATCTATAGTTTTTTCGGCTGTTTCTAGCGTAATTTGGGCTGAAAAATCGAATGCCGTGCGCAGATTTCGCGTAAGTATGATAATTTACATTTTATTCGGCATTAAAGTGATGGAAAAGCAACTTTTTTATTTTGCTATTTTCTCGCGCGTTTCGGCGTTTTCGGCGAGTGCAATTGCGTTTTTCGTACTCTACGCATCGCAATACGTCGTCCAATGGAAAATAGAGACAATTTAAATTTTTTAAGAATTTTTTTAAAAACGCAAATAAACGCGCGCAATCGTGTTTTTCGTACTCTACGCATCCGGAAACGTCGATTTATGCAATAAAAAGACCATCTAAATTTTTTGAAATTTTTGAAAAAAATCAAAGGGGTTAACCTTAGATTTTTTTTACCCCAAAAAATGAAAGTTGGAAATCTATAGTTTTTTCGGCTGTTTCTAGCGTAATTTGGGCTGAAAAATCGAATGACGTGCGCAGATTTCGCGTAAGTATGATAATTTACATTTTATTCGGCATTAAAGTGATGGAAAAGCAACTTTTTTATTTTGCTATTTTCTCGCGCGTTTCGGCGTTTTCGGCGAGTGCAATTGCGTTTTTCGTACTCTACGCATCGCAATACGTCGTCCAATGGAAAATAGAGACAATTTAAATTTTTTAAGAATTTTTTTAAAAACGCAAATAAACGCGCGCAATCGTGTTTTTCGTACTCTACGCATCCGGAAACGTCGATTTATGCAATAAAAAGACCATCTAAATTTTTTGAAATTTTTGAAAAAAATCAAAGGGGTTAACCTTAGATTTTTTTTACCCCAAAAAATGAAAGTTGGAAATCTATAGTTTTTTCGGCTGTTTCTAGCGTAATTTGGGCTGAAAAATCGAATGACGTGCGCAGATTTCGCGTAAGTATGATAATTTACATTTTATTCGGCATTAAAGTGATGGAAAAGCAACTTTTTTATTTTGCTATTTTCTCGCGCGTTTCGGCGTTTTCGGCGAGTGCAATTGCGTTTTTCGTACTCTACGCATCGCAATACGTCGTCCAATGGAAAATAGAGACAATTTAAATTTTTTAAGAATTTTTTTAAAAACGCAAATAAACGCGCGCAATCGTGTTTTTCGTACTCTACGCATCCGGAAACGTCGATTTATGCAATAAAAAGACCATCTAAATTTTTTGAAATTTTTGAAAAAAATCAAAGGGGTTAACCTTAGATTTTTTTTACCCCAAAAAATGAAAGTTGGAAATCTATAGTTTTTTCGGCTGTTTCTAGCGTAATTTGGGCTGAAAAATCGAATGCCGTGCGCAGATTTCGCGTAAGTATGATAATTTACATTTTATTCGGCATTAAAGTGATTGAAAAGCAACTTTTTTATTTTGCTATTTTCTCGCGCGTTTCGGCGTTTTCGGCGAGTGCAATTGCGTTTTTCGTACTCTACGCATCGCAATACGTCGTCCAATGGAAAATAGAGACAATTGGAATTTTTTAAGAATTTTTTTAAAAACGCAAATAAACGCGCGCAATCGTGTTTTTCGTACTCTACGCATCCGGAAACGTCGATTTATGCAATAAAAAGACCATCTAAATTTTTTGAAATTTTTGAAAAAAATCAAAGGGGTTAACCTTAGATTTTTTTTACCCCAAAAAATGAAAGTTGGAAATCTATAGTTTTTTCGGCTGTTTCTAGCGTAATTTGGGCTGAAAAATCGAATGCCGTGCGCAGATTTCGCGTAAGTATGATAATTTACATTTTATTCGGCATTAAAGTGATGGAAAAGCAACTTTTTTATTTTGCTATTTTCTCGCGCGTTTCGGCGTTTTCGGCGAGTGCAATTGCGTTTTTCGTACTCTACGCATCGCAATACGTCGTCCAATGGAAAATAGAGACAATTTAAATTTTTTAAGAATTTTTTTAAAAACGCAAATAAACGCGCGCAATCGTGTTTTTCGTACTCTACGCATCCGGAAACGTCGATTTATGCAATAAAAAGACCATCTAAATTTTTTGAAATTTTTGAAAAAAATCAAAGGGGTTAACCTTAGATTTTTTTTACCCCAAAAAATGAAAGTTGGAAATCTATAGTTTTTTCGGCTGTTTCTAGCGTAATTTGGGCTGAAAAATCGAATGCCGTGCGCAGATTTCGCGTAAGTATGATAATTTACATTTTATTCGGCATTAAAGTGATGGAAAAGCAACTTTTTTATTTTGCTATTTTCTCGCGCGTTTCGGCGTTTTCGGCGAGTGCAATTGCGTTTTTCGTACTCTACGCATCGCAATACGTCGTCCAATGGAAAATAGAGACAATTTAAATTTTTTAAGAATTTTTTTAAAAACGCAAATAAACGCGCGCAATCGTGTTTTTCGTACTCTACGCATCCGGAAACGTCGATTTATGCAATAAAAAGACCATCTAAATTTTTTGAAATTTTTGAAAAAAATCAAAGGGGTTAACCTTAGATTTTTTTTACCCCAAAAAATGAAAGTTGGAAATCTATAGTTTTTTCGGCTGTTTCTAGCGTAATTTGGGCTGAAAAATCGAATGCCGTGCGCAGATTTCGCGTAAGTATGATAATTTACATTTTATTCGGCATTAAAGTGATGGAAAAGCAACTTTTTTATTTTGCTATTTTCTCGCGCGTTTCGGCGTTTTCGGCGAGTGCAATTGCGTTTTTCGTACTCTACGCATCGCAATACGTCGTCCAATGGAAAATAGAGACAATTGGAATTTTTTAAGAATTTTTTTAAAAACGCAAATAAACGCGCGCAATCGTGTTTTTCGTACTCTACGCATCCGGAAACGTCGATTTATGCAATAAAAAGACCATCTAAATTTTTTGAAATTTTTGAAAAAAATCAAAGGGGTTAACCTTAGATTTTTTTTACCCCAAAAAATGAAAGTTGGAAATCTATAGTTTTTTCGGCTGTTTCTAGCGTAATTTGGGCTGAAAAATCGAATGCCGTGCGCAGATTTCGCGTAAGTATGATAATTTACATTTTATTCGGCATTAAAGTGATGGAAAAGCAACTTTTTTATTTTGCTATTTTCTCGCGCGTTTCGGCGTTTTCGGCGAGTGCAATTGCGTTTTTCGTACTCTACGCATCGCAATACGTCGTCCAATGGAAAATAGAGACAATTTAAATTTTTTAAGAATTTTTTTAAAAACGCAAATAAACGCGCGCAATCGTGTTTTTCGTACTCTACGCATCCGGAAACGTCGATTTATGCAATAAAAAGACCATCTAAATTTTTTGAAATTTTTGAAAAAAATCAAAGGGGTTAACCTTAGATTTTTTTTACCCCAAAAAATGAAAGTTGGAAATCTATAGTTTTTTCGGCTGTTTCTAGCGTAATTTGGGCTGAAAAATCGAATGCCGTGCGCAGATTTCGCGTAAGTATGATAATTTACATTTTATTCGGCATTAAAGTGATGGAAAAGCAACTTTTTTATTTTGCTATTTTCTCGCGCGTTTCGGCGTTTTCGGCGAGTGCAATTGCGTTTTTCGTACTCTACGCATCGCAATACGTCGTCCAATGGAAAATAGAGACAATTTAAATTTTTTAAGAATTTTTTTAAAAACGCAAATAAACGCGCGCAATCGTGTTTTTCGTACTCTACGCATCCGGAAACGTCGATTTATGCAATAAAAAGACCATCTAAATTTTTTGAAATTTTTGAAAAAAATCAAAGGGGTTAACCTTAGATTTTTTTTACCCCAAAAAATGAAAGTTGGAAATCTATAGTTTTTTCGGCTGTTTCTAGCGTAATTTGGGCTGAAAAATCGAATGCCGTGCGCAGATTTCGCGTAAGTATGATAATTTACATTTTATTCGGCATTAAAGTGATGGAAAAGCAACTTTTTTATTTTGCTATTTTCTCGCGCGTTTCGGCGTTTTCGGCGAGTGCAATTGCGTTTTTCGTACTCTACGCATCGCAATACGTCGTCCAATGGAAAATAGAGACAATTGGAATTTTTTAAGAATTTTTTTAAAAACGCAAATAAACGCGCGCAATCGTGTTTTTCGTACTCTACGCATCCGGAAACGTCGATTTATGCAATAAAAAGACCATCTAAATTTTTTGAAATTTTTGAAAAAAATCAAAGGGGTTAACCTTAGATTTTTTTTACCCCAAAAAATGAAAGTTGGAAATCTATAGTTTTTTCGGCTGTTTCTAGCGTAATTTGGGCTGAAAAATCGAATGCCGTGCGCAGATTTCGCGTAAGTATGATAATTTACATTTTATTCGGCATTAAAGTGATGGAAAAGCAACTTTTTTATTTTGCTATTTTCTCGCGCGTTTCGGCGTTTTCGGCGAGTGCAATTGCGTTTTTCGTACTCTACGCATCGCAATACGTCGTCCAATGGAAAATAGAGACAATTTAAATTTTTTAAGAATTTTTTTAAAAACGCAAATAAACGCGCGCAATCGTGTTTTTCGTACTCTACGCATCCGGAAACGTCGATTTATGCAATAAAAAGACCATCTAAATTTTTTGAAATTTTTGAAAAAAATCAAAGGGGTTAACCTTAGATTTTTTTTACCCCAAAAAATGAAAGTTGGAAATCTATAGTTTTTTCGGCTGTTTCTAGCGTAATTTGGGCTGAAAAATCGAATGCCGTGCGCAGATTTCGCGTAAGTATGATAATTTACATTTTATTCGGCATTAAAGTGATGGAAAAGCAACTTTTTTATTTTGCTATTTTCTCGCGCGTTTCGGCGTTTTCGGCGAGTGCAATTGCGTTTTTCGTACTCTACGCATCGCAATACGTCGTCCAATGGAAAATAGAGACAATTTAAATTTTTTAAGAATTTTTTTAAAAACGCAAATAAACGCGCGCAATCGTGTTTTTCGTACTCTACGCATCCGGAAACGTCGATTTATGCAATAAAAAGACCATCTAAATTTTTTGAAATTTTTGAAAAAAATCAAAGGGGTTAACCTTAGATTTTTTTTACCCCAAAAAATGAAAGTTGGAAATCTATAGTTTTTTCGGCTGTTTCTAGCGTAATTTGGGCTGAAAAATCGAATGCCGTGCGCAGATTTCGCGTAAGTATGATAATTTACATTTTATTCGGCATTAAAGTGATGGAAAAGCAACTTTTTTATTTTGCTATTTTCTCGCGCGTTTCGGCGTTTTCGGCGAGTGCAATTGCGTTTTTCGTACTCTACGCATCGCAATACGTCGTCCAATGGAAAATAGAGACAATTGGAATTTTTTAAGAATTTTTTTAAAAACGCAAATAAACGCGCGCAATCGTGTTTTTCGTACTCTACGCATCCGGAAACGTCGATTTATGCAATAAAAAGACCATCTAAATTTTTTGAAATTTTTGAAAAAAATCAAAGGGGTTAACCTTAGATTTTTTTTACCCCAAAAAATGAAAGTTGGAAATCTATAGTTTTTTCGGCTGTTTCTAGCGTAATTTGGGCTGAAAAATCGAATGCCGTGCGCAGATTTCGCGTAAGTATGATAATTTACATTTTATTCGGCATTAAAGTGATGGAAAAGCAACTTTTTTATTTTGCTATTTTCTCGCGCGTTTCGGCGTTTTCGGCGAGTGCAATTGCGTTTTTCGTACTCTACGCATCGCAATACGTCGTCCAATGGAAAATAGAGACAATTTAAATTTTTTAAGAATTTTTTTAAAAACGCAAATAAACGCGCGCAATCGTGTTTTTCGTACTCTACGCATCCGGAAACGTCGATTTATGCAATAAAAAGACCATCTAAATTTTTTGAAATTTTTGAAAAAAATCAAAGGGGTTAACCTTAGATTTTTTTTACCCCAAAAAATGAAAGTTGGAAATCTATAGTTTTTTCGGCTGTTTCTAGCGTAATTTGGGCTGAAAAATCGAATGCCGTGCGCAGATTTCGCGTAAGTATGATAATTTACATTTTATTCGGCATTAAAGTGATGGAAAAGCAACTTTTTTATTTTGCTATTTTCTCGCGCGTTTCGGCGTTTTCGGCGAGTGCAATTGCGTTTTTCGTACTCTACGCATCGCAATACGTCGTCCAATGGAAAATAGAGACAATTGGAATTTTTTAAGAATTTTTTTAAAAACGCAAATAAACGCGCGCAATCGTGTTTTTCGTACTCTACGCATCCGGAAACGTCGATTTATGCAATAAAAAGACCATCTAAATTTTTTGAAATTTTTGAAAAAAATCAAAGGGGTTAACCTTAGATTTTTTTTACCCCAAAAAATGAAAGTTGGAAATCTATAGTTTTTTCGGCTGTTTCTAGCGTAATTTGGGCTGAAAAATCGAATGCCGTGCGCAGATTTCGCGTAAGTATGATAATTTACATTTTATTCGGCATTAAAGTGATGGAAAAGCAACTTTTTTATTTTGCTATTTTCTCGCGCGTTTCGGCGTTTTCGGCGAGTGCAATTGCGTTTTTCGTACTCTACGCATCGCAATACGTCGTCCAATGGAAAATAGAGACAATTTAAATTTTTTAAGAATTTTTTTAAAAACGCAAATAAACGCGCGCAATCGTGTTTTTCGTACTCTACGCATCCGGAAACGTCGATTTATGCAATAAAAAGACCATCTAAATTTTTTGAAATTTTTGAAAAAAATCAAAGGGGTTAACCTTAGATTTTTTTTACCCCAAAAAATGAAAGTTGGAAATCTATAGTTTTTTCGGCTGTTTCTAGCGTAATTTGGGCTGAAAAATCGAATGCCGTGCGCAGATTTCGCGTAAGTATGATAATTTACATTTTATTCGGCATTAAAGTGATGGAAAAGCAACTTTTTTATTTTGCTATTTTCTCGCGCGTTTCGGCGTTTTCGGCGAGTGCAATTGCGTTTTTCGTACTCTACGCATCGCAATACGTCGTCCAATGGAAAATAGAGACAATTTAAATTTTTTAAGAATTTTTTTAAAAACGCAAATAAACGCGCGCAATCGTGTTTTTCGTACTCTACGCATCCGGAAACGTCGATTTATGCAATAAAAAGACCATCTAAATTTTTTGAAATTTTTGAAAAAAATCAAAGGGGTTAACCTTAGATTTTTTTTACCCCAAAAAATGAAAGTTGGAAATCTATAGTTTTTTCGGCTGTTTCTAGCGTAATTTGGGCTGAAAAATCGAATGCCGTGCGCAGATTTCGCGTAAGTATGATAATTTACATTTTATTCGGCATTAAAGTGATGGAAAAGCAACTTTTTTATTTTGCTATTTTCTCGCGCGTTTCGGCGTTTTCGGCGAGTGCAATTGCGTTTTTCGTACTCTACGCATCGCAATACGTCGTCCAATGGAAAATAGAGACAATTTAAATTTTTTAAGAATTTTTTTAAAAACGCAAATAAACGCGCGCAATCGTGTTTTTCGTACTCTACGCATCCGGAAACGTCGATTTATGCAATAAAAAGACCATCTAAATTTTTTGAAATTTTTGAAAAAAATCAAAGGGGTTAACCTTAGATTTTTTTTACCCCAAAAAATGAAAGTTGGAAATCTATAGTTTTTTCGGCTGTTTCTAGCGTAATTTGGGCTGAAAAATCGAATGCCGTGCGCAGATTTCGCGTAAGTATGATAATTTACATTTTATTCGGCATTAAAGTGATGGAAAAGCAACTTTTTTATTTTGCTATTTTCTCGCGCGTTTCGGCGTTTTCGGCGAGTGCAATTGCGTTTTTCGTACTCTACGCATCGCAATACGTCGTCCAATGGAAAATAGAGACAATTTAAATTTTTTAAGAATTTTTTTAAAAACGCAAATAAACGCGCGCAATCGTGTTTTTCGTACTCTACGCATCCGGAAACGTCGATTTATGCAATAAAAAGACCATCTAAATTTTTTGAAATTTTTGAAAAAAATCAAAGGGGTTAACCTTAGATTTTTTTTACCCCAAAAAATGAAAGTTGGAAATCTATAGTTTTTTCGGCTGTTTCTAGCGTAATTTGGGCTGAAAAATCGAATGCCGTGCGCAGATTTCGCGTAAGTATGATAATTTACATTTTATTCGGCATTAAAGTGATGGAAAAGCAACTTTTTTATTTTGCTATTTTCTCGCGCGTTTCGGCGTTTTCGGCGAGTGCAATTGCGTTTTTCGTACTCTACGCATCGCAATACGTCGTCCAATGGAAAATAGAGACAATTTAAATTTTTTAAGAATTTTTTTAAAAACGCAAATAAACGCGCGCAATCGTGTTTTTCGTACTCTACGCATCCGGAAACGTCGATTTATGCAATAAAAAGACCATCTAAATTTTTTGAAATTTTTGAAAAAAATCAAAGGGGTTAACCTTAGATTTTTTTTACCCCAAAAAATGAAAGTTGGAAATCTATAGTTTTTTCGGCTGTTTCTAGCGTAATTTGGGCTGAAAAATCGAATGCCGTGCGCAGATTTCGCGTAAGTATGATAATTTACATTTTATTCGGCATTAAAGTGATGGAAAAGCAACTTTTTTATTTTGCTATTTTCTCGCGCGTTTCGGCGTTTTCGGCGAGTGCAATTGCGTTTTTCGTACTCTACGCATCGCAATACGTCGTCCAATGGAAAATAGAGACAATTGGAATTTTTTAAGAATTTTTTTAAAAACGCAAATAAACGCGCGCAATCGTGTTTTTCGTACTCTACGCATCCGGAAACGTCGATTTATGCAATAAAAAGACCATCTAAATTTTTTGAAATTTTTGAAAAAAATCAAAGGGGTTAACCTTAGATTTTTTTTACCCCAAAAAATGAAAGTTGGAAATCTATAGTTTTTTCGGCTGTTTCTAGCGTAATTTGGGCTGAAAAATCGAATGCCGTGCGCAGATTTCGCGTAAGTATGATAATTTACATTTTATTCGGCATTAAAGTGATGGAAAAGCAACTTTTTTATTTTGCTATTTTCTCGCGCGTTTCGGCGTTTTCGGCGAGTGCAATTGCGTTTTTCGTACTCTACGCATCGCAATACGTCGTCCAATGGAAAATAGAGACAATTTAAATTTTTTAAGAATTTTTTTAAAAACGCAAATAAACGCGCGCAATCGTGTTTTTCGTACTCTACGCATCCGGAAACGTCGATTTATGCAATAAAAAGACCATCTAAATTTTTTGAAATTTTTGAAAAAAATCAAAGGGGTTAACCTTAGATTTTTTTTACCCCAAAAAATGAAAGTTGGAAATCTATAGTTTTTTCGGCTGTTTCTAGCGTAATTTGGGCTGAAAAATCGAATGCCGTGCGCAGATTTCGCGTAAGTATGATAATTTACATTTTATTCGGCATTAAAGTGATGGAAAAGCAACTTTTTTATTTTGCTATTTTCTCGCGCGTTTCGGCGTTTTCGGCGAGTGCAATTGCGTTTTTCGTACTCTACGCATCGCAATACGTCGTCCAATGGAAAATAGAGACAATTGGAATTTTTTAAGAATTTTTTTAAAAACGCAAATAAACGCGCGCAATCGTGTTTTTCGTACTCTACGCATCCGGAAACGTCGATTTATGCAATAAAAAGACCATCTAAATTTTTTGAAATTTTTGAAAAAAATCAAAGGGGTTAACCTTAGATTTTTTTTACCCCAAAAAATGAAAGTTGGAAATCTATAGTTTTTTCGGCTGTTTCTAGCGTAATTTGGGCTGAAAAATCGAATGCCGTGCGCAGATTTCGCGTAAGTATGATAATTTACATTTTATTCGGCATTAAAGTGATGGAAAAGCAACTTTTTTATTTTGCTATTTTCTCGCGCGTTTCGGCGTTTTCGGCGAGTGCAATTGCGTTTTTCGTACTCTACGCATCGCAATACGTCGTCCAATGGAAAATAGAGACAATTTAAATTTTTTAAGAATTTTTTTAAAAACGCAAATAAACGCGCGCAATCGTGTTTTTCGTACTCTACGCATCCGGAAACGTCGATTTATGCAATAAAAAGACCATCTAAATTTTTTGAAATTTTTGAAAAAAATCAAAGGGGTTAACCTTAGATTTTTTTTACCCCAAAAAATGAAAGTTGGAAATCTATAGTTTTTTCGGCTGTTTCTAGCGTAATTTGGGCTGAAAAATCGAATGCCGTGCGCAGATTTCGCGTAAGTATGATAATTTACATTTTATTCGGCATTAAAGTGATGGAAAAGCAACTTTTTTATTTTGCTATTTTCTCGCGCGTTTCGGCGTTTTCGGCGAGTGCAATTGCGTTTTTCGTACTCTACGCATCGCAATACGTCGTCCAATGGAAAATAGAGACAATTTAAATTTTTTAAGAATTTTTTTAAAAACGCAAATAAACGCGCGCAATCGTGTTTTTCGTACTCTACGCATCCGGAAACGTCGATTTATGCAATAAAAAGACCATCTAAATTTTTGAAATTTTGAAAAAAATCAAAGGGGTTAACCTTAGATTTTTTTTACCCCAAAAAATGAAAGTTGGAAATCTATAGTTTTTTCGGCTGTTTCTAGCGTAATTTGGGCTGAAAAATCGAATGCCGTGCGCAGATTTCGCGTAAGTATGATAATTTACATTTTATTCGGCATTAAAGTGATGGAAAAGCAACTTTTTTATTTTGCTATTTTCTCGCGCGTTTCGGCGTTTTCGGCGAGTGCAATTGCGTTTTTCGTACTCTACGCATCGCAATACGTCGTCCAATGGAAAATAGAGACAATTTAAATTTTTTAAGAATTTTTTTAAAAACGCAAATAAACGCGCGCAATCGTGTTTTTCGTACTCTACGCATCCGGAAACGTCGATTTATGCAATAAAAAGACCATCTAAATTTTTTGAAATTTTTGAAAAAAATCAAAGGGGTTAACCTTAGATTTTTTTTACCCCAAAAAATGAAAGTTGGAAATCTATAGTTTTTTCGGCTGTTTCTAGCGTAATTTGGGCTGAAAAATCGAATGCCGTGCGCAGATTTCGCGTAAGTATGATAATTTGCATTTTATTCGGCATTAAAGTGATGGAAAAGCAACTTTTTTATTTTGCTATTTTCTCGCGCGTTTCGGCGTTTTCGGCGAGTGCAATTGCGTTTTTCGTACTCTACGCATCGCAATACGTCGTCCAATGGAAAATAGAGACAATTTAAATTTTTTAAGAATTTTTTTAAAAACGCAAATAAACGCGCGCAATCGTGTTTTTCGTACTCTACGCATCCGGAAACGTCGATTTATGCAATAAAAAGACCATCTAAATTTTTTGAAATTTTTGAAAAAAATCAAAGGGGTTAACCTTAGATTTTTTTTACCCCAAAAAATGAAAGTTGGAAATCTATAGTTTTTTCGGCTGTTTCTAGCGTAATTTGGGCTGAAAAATCGAATGCCGTGCGCAGATTTCGCGTAAGTATGATAATTTACATTTTATTCGGCATTAAAGTGATGGAAAAGCAACTTTTTTATTTTGCTATTTTCTCGCGCGTTTCGGCGTTTTCGGCGAGTGCAATTGCGTTTTTCGTACTCTACGCATCGCAATACGTCGTCCAATGGAAAATAGAGACAATTTAAATTTTTTAAGAATTTTTTTAAAAACGCAAATAAACGCGCGCAATCGTGTTTTTCGTACTCTACGCATCCGGAAACGTCGATTTATGCAATAAAAAGACCATCTAAATTTTTTGAAATTTTTGAAAAAAATCAAAGGGGTTAACCTTAGATTTTTTTTACCCCAAAAAATGAAAGTTGGAAATCTATAGTTTTTTCGGCTGTTTCTAGCGTAATTTGGGCTGAAAAATCGAATGCCGTGCGCAGATTTCGCGTAAGTATGATAATTTACATTTTATTCGGCATTAAAGTGATGGAAAAGCAACTATTTTTTTTTGCTATTTTCTCGCGCGTTTCGGCGTTTTCGGCGAGTGCAATTGCGTTTTTCGTACTCTACGCATCGCAATACGTCGTCCAATGGAAAATAGAGACAATTTAAATTTTTTAAGAATTTTTTTAAAAACGGAAATAAACGCGCGCAATCGTGTTTTTCGTACTCTACGCATCCGGAAACGTCGATTTATGCAATAAAAAGACCATCTAAATTTTTTGAAATTTTTGAAAAAAATCAAAGGGGTTAACCTTAGATTTTTTTTACCCCAAAAAATGGAAGTTGGAAATCTATAGTTTTTTCGGCTGTTTCTAGCGTAATTTGGGCTGAAAAATCGAATGCCGTGCGCAGATTTCGCGTAAGTATGATAATTTGCATTTTATTCGGCATTAAAGTGATGGAAAAGCAACTTTTTTATTTTGCTATTTTCTCGCGCGTTTCGGCGTTTTCGGCGAGTGCAATTGCGTTTTTCGTACTCTACGCATCGCAATACGTCGTCCAATGGAAAATAGAGACAATTTAAATTTTTTAAGAATTTTTTTAAAAACGGAAATAAACGCGCGCAATCGTGTTTTTCGTACTCTACGCATCCGGAAACGTCGATTTATGCAATAAAAAGACCATCTAAATTTTTTGAAATTTTTGAAAAAAATCAAAGGGGTTAACCTTAGATTTTTTTTACCCCAAAAAATGGAAGTTGGAAATCTATAGTTTTTTCGGCTGTTTCTAGCGTAATTTGGGCTGAAAAATCGAATGCCGTGCGCAGATTTCGCGTAAGTATGATAATTTACATTTTATTCGGCATTAAAGTGATGGAAAAGCAACTTTTTTATTTTGCTATTTTCTCGCGCGTTTCGGCGTTTTCGGCGAGTGCAATTGCGTTTTTCGTACTCTACGCATCGCAATACGTCGTCCAATGGAAAATAGAGACAATTTAAATTTTTTAAGAATTTTTTTAAAAACGCAAATAAACGCGCGCAATCGTGTTTTTCGTACTCTACGCATCCGGAAACGTCGATTTATGCAATAAAAAGACCATCTAAATTTTTTGAAATTTTTGAAAAAAATCAAAGGGGTTAACCTTAGATTTTTTTTACCCCAAAAAATGAAAGTTGGAAATCTATAGTTTTTTCGGCTGTTTCTAGCGTAATTTGGGCTGAAAAATCGAATGCCGTGCGCAGATTTCGCGTAAGTATGATAATTTACATTTTATTCGGCATTAAAGTGATGGAAAAGCAACTTTTTTATTTTGCTATTTTCTCGCGCGTTTCGGCGTTTTCGGCGAGTGCAATTGCGTTTTTCGTACTCTACGCATCGCAATACGTCGTCCAATGGAAAATAGAGACAATTTAAATTTTTTAAGAATTTTTTTAAAAACGCAAATAAACGCGCGCAATCGTGTTTTTCGTACTCTACGCATCCGGAAACGTCGATTTATGCAATAAAAAGACCATCTAAATTTTTTGAAATTTTTGAAAAAAATCAAAGGGGTTAACCTTAGATTTTTTTTACCCCAAAAAATGAAAGTTGGAAATCTATAGTTTTTTCGGCTGTTTCTAGCGTAATTTGGGCTGAAAAATCGAATGCCGTGCGCAGATTTCGCGTAAGTATGATAATTTACATTTTATTCGGCATTAAAGTGATGGAAAAGCAACTTTTTTATTTTGCTATTTTCTCGCGCGTTTCGGCGTTTTCGGCGAGTGCAATTGCGTTTTTCGTACTCTACGCATCGCAATACGTCGTCCAATGGAAAATAGAGACAATTTAAATTTTTTAAGAATTTTTTTAAAAACGCAAATAAACGCGCGCAATCGTGTTTTTCGTACTCTACGCATCCGGAAACGTCGATTTATGCAATAAAAAGACCATCTAAATTTTTTGAAATTTTTGAAAAAAATCAAAGGGGTTAACCTTAGATTTTTTTTACCCCAAAAAATGAAAGTTGGAAATCTATAGTTTTTTCGGCTGTTTCTAGCGTAATTTGGGCTGAAAAATCGAATGCCGTGCGCAGATTTCGCGTAAGTATGATAATTTACATTTTATTCGGCATTAAAGTGATGGAAAAGCAACTTTTTTATTTTGCTATTTTCTCGCGCGTTTCGGCGTTTTCGGCGAGTGCAATTGCGTTTTTCGTACTCTACGCATCGCAATACGTCGTCCAATGGAAAATAGAGACAATTTAAATTTTTTAAGAATTTTTTTAAAAACGCAAATAAACGCGCGCAATCGTGTTTTTCGTACTCTACGCATCCGGAAACGTCGATTTATGCAATAAAAAGCCCATCTAAATTTTTTGAAATTTTAGAAAAAAATCAAAGGGGTTAACCTTAGATTTTTTTTACCCCAAAAAATGAAAGTTGGAAATCTATAGTTTTTTCGGCTGTTTCTAGCGTAATTTGGGCTGAAAAATCGAATGCCGTGCGCAGATTTCGCGTAAGTATGATAATTTACATTTTATTCGGCATTAAAGTGATGGAAAAGCAACTTTTTTGTTTTGCTATTTTCTCGCGCGTTTCGGCGTTTTCGGCGAGTGCAATTGCGTTTTTCGTACTCTACGCATCGCAATACGTCGTCCAATGGAAAATAGAGACAATTGGAATTTTTTAAGAATTTTTTTAAAAACGCAAATAAACGCGCGCAATCGTGTTTTTCGTACTCTACGCATCCGGAAACGTCGATTTATGCAATAAAAAGACCATCTAAATTTTTTGAAATTTTTGAAAAAAATCAAAGGGGTTAACCTTAGATTTTTTTTACCCCAAAAAATGAAAGTTGGAAATCTATAGTTTTTTCGGCTGTTTCTAGCGTAATTTGGGCTGAAAAATCGAATGCCGTGCGCAGATTTCGCGTAAGTATGATAATTTACATTTTATTCGGCATTAAAGTGATGGAAAAGCAACTTTTTTATTTTGCTATTTTCTCGCGCGTTTCGGCGTTTTCGGCGAGTGCAATTGCGTTTTTCGTACTCTACGCATCGCAATACGTCGTCAAATGGAAAATAGAGACAATTTAAATTTTTTAAGAATTTTTTTAAAAACGCAAATAAACGCGCGCAATCGTGTTTTTCGTACTCTACGCATCCGGAAACGTCGATTTATGCAATAAAAAGACCATCTAAATTTTTTGAAATTTTTGAAAAAAATCAAAGGGGTTAACCTTAGATTTTTTTTACCCCAAAAAATGAAAGTTGGAAATCTATAGTTTTTTCGGCTGTTTCTAGCGTAATTTGGGCTGAAAAATCGAATGCCGTGCGCAGATTTCGCGTAAGTATGATAATTTACATTTTATTCGGCATTAAAGTGATGGAAAAGCAACTTTTTTATTTTGCTATTTTCTCGCGCGTTTCGGCGTTTTCGGCGAGTGCAATTGCGTTTTTCGTACTCTACGCATCGCAATACGTCGTCCAATGGAAAATAGAGACAATTTAAATTTTTTAAGAATTTTTTTAAAAACGCAAATAAACGCGCGCAATCGTGTTTTTCGTACTCTACGCATCCGGAAACGTCGATTTATGCAATAAAAAGACCATCTAAATTTTTTGAAATTTTTGAAAAAAATCAAAGGGGTTAACCTTAGATTTTTTTTACCCCAAAAAATGAAAGTTGGAAATCTATAGTTTTTTCGGCTGTTTCTAGCGTAATTTGGGCTGAAAAATCGAATGCCGTGCGCAGATTTCGCGTAAGTATGATAATTTACATTTTATTCGGCATTAAAGTGATGGAAAAGCAACTTTTTTATTTTGCTATTTTCTCGCGCGTTTCGGCGTTTTCGGCGAGTGCAATTGCGTTTTTCGTACTCTACGCATCGCAATACGTCGTCCAATGGAAAATAGAGACAATTTAAATTTTTTAAGAATTTTTTTAAAAACGCAAATAAACGCGCGCAATCGTGTTTTTCGTACTCTACGCATCCGGAAACGTCGATTTATGCAATAAAAAGACCATCTAAATTTTTTGAAATTTTTGAAAAAAATCAAAGGGGTTAACCTTAGATTTTTTTTACCCCAAAAAATGAAAGTTGGAAATCTATAGTTTTTTCGGCTGTTTCTAGCGTAATTTGGGCTGAAAAATCGAATGCCGTGCGCAGATTTCGCGTAAGTATGATAATTTACATTTTATTCGGCATTAAAGTGATGGAAAAGCAACTTTTTTATTTTGCTATTTTCTCGCGCGTTTCGGCGTTTTCGGCGAGTGCAATTGCGTTTTTCGTACTCTACGCATCGCAATACGTCGTCCAATGGAAAATAGAGACAATTTAAATTTTTTAAGAATTTTTTTAAAAACGCAAATAAACGCGCGCAATCGTGTTTTTCGTACTCTACGCATCCGGAAACGTCGATTTATGCAATAAAAAGACCATCTAAATTTTTTGAAATTTTTGAAAAAAATCAAAGGGGTTAACCTTAGATTTTTTTTACCCCAAAAAATGAAAGTTGGAAATCTATAGTTTTTTCGGCTGTTTCTAGCGTAATTTGGGCTGAAAAATCGAATGCCGTGCGCAGATTTCGCGTAAGTATGATAATTTACATTTTATTCGGCATTAAAGTGATGGAAAAGCAACTTTTTTATTTTGCTATTTTCTCGCGCGTTTCGGCGTTTTCGGCGAGTGCAATTGCGTTTTTCGTACTCTACGCATCGCAATACGTCGTCCAATGGAAAATAGAGACAATTTAAATTTTTTAAGAATTTTTTTAAAAACGCAAATAAACGCGCGCAATCGTGTTTTTCGTACTCTACGCATCCGGAAACGTCGATTTACGCAATAAAAAGACCATCTAAATTTTTTGAAATTTTTGAAAAAAATCAAAGGGGTTAACCTTAGATTTTTTTTACCCCAAAAAATGAAAGTTGGAAATCTATAGTTTTTTCGGCTGTTTCTAGCGTAATTTGGGCTGAAAAATCGAATGCCGTGCGCAGATTTCGCGTAAGTATGATAATTTACATTTTATTCGGCATTAAAGTGATGGAAAAGCAACTTTTTTATTTTGCTATTTTCTCGCGCGTTTCGGCGTTTTCGGCGAGTGCAATTGCGTTTTTCGTACTCTACGCATCGCAATACGTCGTCCAATGGAAAATAGAGACAATTTAAATTTTTTAAGAATTTTTTTAAAAACGCAAATAAACGCGCGCAATCGTGTTTTTCGTACTCTACGCATCCGGAAACGTCGATTTATGCAATAAAAAGACCATCTAAATTTTTTGAAATTTTTGAAAAAAATCAAAGGGGTTAACCTTAGATTTTTTTTACCCCAAAAAATGAAAGTTGGAAATCTATAGTTTTTTCGGCTGTTTCTAGCGTAATTTGGGCTGAAAAATCGAATGCCGTGCGCAGATTTCGCGTAAGTATGATAATTTACATTTTATTCGGCATTAAAGTGATGGAAAAGCAACTTTTTTATTTTGCTATTTTCTCGCGCGTTTCGGCGTTTTCGGCGAGTGCAATTGCGTTTTTCGTACTCTACGCATCGCAATACGTCGTCCAATGGAAAATAGAGACAATTTAAATTTTTTAAGAATTTTTTTAAAAACGCAAATAAACGCGCGCAATCGTGTTTTTCGTACTCTACGCATCCGGAAACGTCGATTTATGCAATAAAAAGACCATCTAAATTTTTTGAAATTTTTGAAAAAAATCAAAGGGGTTAACCTTAGATTTTTTTTACCCCAAAAAATGAAAGTTGGAAATCTATAGTTTTTTCGGCTGTTTCTAGCGTAATTTGGGCTGAAAAATCGAATGCCGTGCGCAGATTTCGCGTAAGTATGATAATTTACATTTTATTCGGCATTAAAGTGATGGAAAAGCAACTTTTTTATTTTGCTATTTTCTCGCGCGTTTCGGCGTTTTCGGCGAGTGCAATTGCGTTTTTCGTACTCTACGCATCGCAATACGTCGTCCAATGGAAAATAGAGACAATTTAAATTTTTTAAGAATTTTTTTAAAAACGCAAATAAACGCGCGCAATCGTGTTTTTCGTACTCTACGCATCCGGAAACGTCGATTTATGCAATAAAAAGACCATCTAAATTTTTTGAAATTTTTGAAAAAAATCAAAGGGGTTAACCTTAGATTTTTTTTACCCCAAAAAATGAAAGTTGGAAATCTATAGTTTTTTCGGCTGTTTCTAGCGTAATTTGGGCTGAAAAATCGAATGCCGTGCGCAGATTTCGCGTAAGTATGATAATTTACATTTTATTCGGCATTAAAGTGATGGAAAAGCAACTTTTTTATTTTGCTATTTTCTCGCGCGTTTCGGCGTTTTCGGCGAGTGCAATTGCGTTTTTCGTACTCTACGCATCGCAATACGTCGTCCAATGGAAAATAGAGACAATTTAAATTTTTTAAGAATTTTTTTAAAAACGCAAATAAACGCGCGCAATCGTGTTTTTCGTACTCTACGCATCCGGAAACGTCGATTTACGCAATAAAAAGACCATCTAAATTTTTTGAAATTTTTGAAAAAAATCAAAGGGGTTAACCTTAGATTTTTTTTACCCCAAAAAATGAAAGTTGGAAATCTATAGTTTTTTCGGCTGTTTCTAGCGTAATTTGGGCTGAAAAATCGAATGCCGTGCGCAGATTTCGCGTAAGTATGATAATTTACATTTTATTCGGCATTAAAGTGATGGAAAAGCAACTTTTTTATTTTGCTATTTTCTCGCGCGTTTCGGCGTTTTCGGCGAGTGCAATTGCGTTTTTCGTACTCTACGCATCGCAATACGTCGTCCAATGGAAAATAGAGACAATTTAAATTTTTTAAGAATTTTTTTAAAAACGCAAATAAACGCGCGCAATCGTGTTTTTCGTACTCTACGCATCCGGAAACGTCGATTTATGCAATAAAAAGACCATCTAAATTTTTTGAAATTTTTGAAAAAAATCAAAGGGGTTAACCTTAGATTTTTTTTACCCCAAAAAATGAAAGTTGGAAATCTATAGTTTTTTCGGCTGTTTCTAGCGTAATTTGGGCTGAAAAATCGAATGCCGTGCGCAGATTTCGCGTAAGTATGATAATTTACATTTTATTCGGCATTAAAGTGATGGAAAAGCAACTTTTTTATTTTGCTATTTTCTCGCGCGTTTCGGCGTTTTCGGCGAGTGCAATTGCGTTTTTCGTACTCTACGCATCGCAATACGTCGTCCAATGGAAAATAGAGACAATTTAAATTTTTTAAGAATTTTTTTAAAAACGCAAATAAACGCGCGCAATCGTGTTTTTCGTACTCTACGCATCCGGAAACGTCGATTTATGCAATAAAAAGACCATCTAAATTTTTTGAAATTTTTGAAAAAAATCAAAGGGGTTAACCTTAGATTTTTTTTACCCCAAAAAATGAAAGTTGGAAATCTATAGTTTTTTCGGCTGTTTCTAGCGTAATTTGGGCTGAAAAATCGAATGCCGTGCACAGATTTCGCGTAAGTATGATAATTTACATTTTATTCGGCATTAAAGTGATGGAAAAGCAACTTTTTTATTTTGCTATTTTCTCGCGCGTTTCGGCGTTTTCGGCGAGTGCAATTGCGTTTTTCGTACTCTACGCATCGCAATACGTCGTCCAATGGAAAATAGAGACAATTTAAATTTTTTAAGAATTTTTTTAAAAACGCAAATAAACGCGCGCAATCGTGTTTTTCGTACTCTACGCATCCGGAAACGTCGATTTATGCAATAAAAAGCCCATCTAAATTTTTTGAAATTTTAGAAAAAAATCAAAGGGGTTAACCTTAGATTTTTTTTACCCCAAAAAATGAAAGTTGGAAATCTATAGTTTTTTCGGCTGTTTCTAGCGTAATTTGGGCTGAAAAATCGAATGCCGTGCGCAGATTTCGCGTAAGTATGATAATTTACATTTTATTCGGCATTAAAGTGATGGAAAAGCAACTTTTTTGTTTTGCTATTTTCTCGCGCGTTTCGGCGTTTTCGGCGAGTGCAATTGCGTTTTTCGTACTCTACGCATCGCAATACGTCGTCCAATGGAAAATAGAGACAATTGGAATTTTTTAAGAATTTTTTTAAAAACGCAAATAAACGCGCGCAATCGTGTTTTTCGTACTCTACGCATCCGGAAACGTCGATTTATGCAATAAAAAGACCATCTAAATTTTTTGAAATTTTTGAAAAAAATCAAAGGGGTTAACCTTAGATTTTTTTTACCCCAAAAAATGAAAGTTGGAAATCTATAGTTTTTTCGGCTGTTTCTAGCGTAATTTGGGCTGAAAAATCGAATGCCGTGCGCAGATTTCGCGTAAGTATGATAATTTACATTTTATTCGGCATTAAAGTGATGGAAAAGCAACTTTTTTATTTTGCTATTTTCTCGCGCGTTTCGGCGTTTTCGGCGAGTGCAATTGCGTTTTTCGTACTCTACGCATCGCAATACGTCGTCCAATGGAAAATAGAGACAATTTAAATTTTTTAAGAATTTTTTTAAAAACGCAAATAAACGCGCGCAATCGTGTTTTTCGTACTCTACGCATCCGGAAACGTCGATTTATGCAATAAAAAGACCATCTAAATTTTTTGAAATTTTTGAAAAAAATCAAAGGGGTTAACCTTAGATTTTTTTTACCCCAAAAAATGAAAGTTGGAAATCTATAGTTTTTTCGGCTGTTTCTAGCGTAATTTGGGCTGAAAAATCGAATGCCGTGCGCAGATTTCGCGTAAGTATGATAATTTACATTTTATTCGGCATTAAAGTGATGGAAAAGCAACTTTTTTATTTTGCTATTTTCTCGCGCGTTTCGGCGTTTTCGGCGAGTGCAATTGCGTTTTTCGTACTCTACGCATCGCAATACGTCGTCCAATGGAAAATAGAGACAATTTAAATTTTTTAAGAATTTTTTTAAAAACGCAAATAAACGCGCGCAATCGTGTTTTTCGTACTCTACGCATCCGGAAACGTCGATTTATGCAATAAAAAGACCATCTAAATTTTTTGAAATTTTTGAAAAAAATCAAAGGGGTTAACCTTAGATTTTTTTTACCCCAAAAAATGAAAGTTGGAAATCTATAGTTTTTTCGGCTGTTTCTAGCGTAATTTGGGCTGAAAAATCGAATGCCGTGCGCAGATTTCGCGTAAGTATGATAATTTACATTTTATTCGGCATTAAAGTGATGGAAAAGCAACTTTTTTATTTTGCTATTTTCTCGCGCGTTTCGGCGTTTTCGGCGAGTGCAATTGCGTTTTTCGTACTCTACGCATCGCAATACGTCGTCCAATGGAAAATAGAGACAATTTAAATTTTTTAAGAATTTTTTTAAAAACGCAAATAAACGCGCGCAATCGTGTTTTTCGTACTCTACGCATCCGGAAACGTCGATTTATGCAATAAAAAGACCATCTAAATTTTTTGAAATTTTTGAAAAAAATCAAAGGGGTTAACCTTAGATTTTTTTTACCCCAAAAAATGAAAGTTGGAAATCTATAGTTTTTTCGGCTGTTTCTAGCGTAATTTGGGCTGAAAAATCGAATGCCGTGCGCAGATTTCGCGTAAGTATGATAATTTACATTTTATTCGGCATTAAAGTGATGGAAAAGCAACTTTTTTATTTTGCTATTTTCTCGCGCGTTTCGGCGTTTTCGGCGAGTGCAATTGCGTTTTTCGTACTCTACGCATCGCAATACGTCGTCCAATGGAAAATAGAGACAATTTAAATTTTTTAAGAATTTTTTTAAAAACGCAAATAAACGCGCGCAATCGTGTTTTTCGTACTCTACGCATCCGGAAACGTCGATTTATGCAATAAAAAGACCATCTAAATTTTTTGAAATTTTTGAAAAAAATCAAAGGGGTTAACCTTAGATTTTTTTTACCCCAAAAAATGAAAGTTGGAAATCTATAGTTTTTTCGGCTGTTTCTAGCGTAATTTGGGCTGAAAAATCGAATGCCGTGCGCAGATTTCGCGTAAGTATGATAATTTACATTTTATTCGGCATTAAAGTGATGGAAAAGCAACTTTTTTATTTTGCTATTTTCTCGCGCGTTTCGGCGTTTTCGGCGAGTGCAATTGCGTTTTTCGTACTCTACGCATCGCAATACGTCGTCCAATGGAAAATAGAGACAATTTAAATTTTTTAAGAATTTTTTTAAAAACGCAAATAAACGCGCGCAATCGTGTTTTTCGTACTCTACGCATCCGGAAACGTCGATTTATGCAATAAAAAGACCATCTAAATTTTTTGAAATTTTTGAAAAAAATCAAAGGGGTTAACCTTAGATTTTTTTTACCCCAAAAAATGAAAGTTGGAAATCTATAGTTTTTTCGGCTGTTTCTAGCGTAATTTGGGCTGAAAAATCGAATGCCGTGCGCAGATTTCGCGTAAGTATGATAATTTACATTTTATTCGGCATTAAAGTGATGGAAAAGCAACTTTTTTATTTTGCTATTTTCTCGCGCGTTTCGGCGTTTTCGGCGAGTGCAATTGCGTTTTTCGTACTCTACGCATCGCAATACGTCGTCCAATGGAAAATAGAGACAATTTAAATTTTTTAAGAATTTTTTTAAAAACGCAAATAAACGCGCGCAATCGTGTTTTTCGTACTCTACGCATCCGGAAACGTCGATTTATGCAATAAAAAGACCATCTAAATTTTTTGAAATTTTTGAAAAAAATCAAAGGGGTTAACCTTAGATTTTTTTTACCCCAAAAAATGAAAGTTGGAAATCTATAGTTTTTTCGGCTGTTTCTAGCGTAATTTGGGCTGAAAAATCGAATGCCGTGCGCAGATTTCGCGTAAGTATGATAATTTACATTTTATTCGGCATTAAAGTGATGGAAAAGCAACTTTTTTATTTTGCTATTTTCTCGCGCGTTTCGGCGTTTTCGGCGAGTGCAATTGCGTTTTTCGTACTCTACGCATCGCAATACGTCGTCCAATGGAAAATAGAGACAATTTAAATTTTTTAAGAATTTTTTTAAAAACGCAAATAAACGCGCGCAATCGTGTTTTTCGTACTCTACGCATCCGGAAACGTCGATTTATGCAATAAAAAGACCATCTAAATTTTTTGAAATTTTTGAAAAAAATCAAAGGGGTTAACCTTAGATTTTTTTTACCCCAAAAAATGAAAGTTGGAAATCTATAGTTTTTTCGGCTGTTTCTAGCGTAATTTGGGCTGAAAAATCGAATGCCGTGCGCAGATTTCGCGTAAGTATGATAATTTACATTTTATTCGGCATTAAAGTGATGGAAAAGCAACTTTTTTATTTTGCTATTTTCTCGCGCGTTTCGGCGTTTTCGGCGAGTGCAATTGCGTTTTTCGTACTCTACGCATCGCAATACGTCGTCCAATGGAAAATAGAGACAATTTAAATTTTTTAAGAATTTTTTTAAAAACGCAAATAAACGCGCGCAATCGTGTTTTTCGTACTCTACGCATCCGGAAACGTCGATTTATGCAATAAAAAGACCATCTAAATTTTTTGAAATTTTTGAAAAAAATCAAAGGGGTTAACCTTAGATTTTTTTTACCCCAAAAAATGAAAGTTGGAAATCTATAGTTTTTTCGGCTGTTTCTAGCGTAATTTGGGCTGAAAAATCGAATGCCGTGCGCAGATTTCGCGTAAGTATGATAATTTACATTTTATTCGGCATTAAAGTGATGGAAAAGCAACTTTTTTATTTTGCTATTTTCTCGCGCGTTTCGGCGTTTTCGGCGAGTGCAATTGCGTTTTTCGTACTCTACGCATCGCAATACGTCGTCCAATGGAAAATAGAGACAATTTAAATTTTTTAAGAATTTTTTTAAAAACGCAAATAAACGCGCGCAATCGTGTTTTTCGTACTCTACGCATCCGGAAACGTCGATTTATGCAATAAAAAGACCATCTAAATTTTTTGAAATTTTTGAAAAAAATCAAAGGGGTTAACCTTAGATTTTTTTTACCCCAAAAAATGAAAGTTGGAAATCTATAGTTTTTTCGGCTGTTTCTAGCGTAATTTGGGCTGAAAAATCGAATGCCGTGCGCAGATTTCGCGTAAGTATGATAATTTACATTTTATTCGGCATTAAAGTGATGGAAAAGCAACTTTTTTATTTTGCTATTTTCTCGCGCGTTTCGGCGTTTTCGGCGAGTGCAATTGCGTTTTTCGTACTCTACGCATCGCAATACGTCGTCCAATGGAAAATAGAGACAATTTAAATTTTTTAAGAATTTTTTTAAAAACGCAAATAAACGCGCGCAATCGTGTTTTTCGTACTCTACGCATCCGGAAACGTCGATTTATGCAATAAAAAGACCATCTAAATTTTTTGAAATTTTTGAAAAAAATCAAAGGGGTTAACCTTAGATTTTTTTTACCCCAAAAAATGAAAGTTGGAAATCTATAGTTTTTTCGGCTGTTTCTAGCGTAATTTGGGCTGAAAAATCGAATGCCGTGCGCAGATTTCGCGTAAGTATGATAATTTACATTTTATTCGGCATTAAAGTGATGGAAAAGCAACTTTTTTATTTTGCTATTTTCTCGCGCGTTTCGGCGTTTTCGGCGAGTGCAATTGCGTTTTTCGTACTCTACGCATCGCAATACGTCGTCCAATGGAAAATAGAGACAATTTAAATTTTTTAAGAATTTTTTTAAAAACGCAAATAAACGCGCGCAATCGTGTTTTTCGTACTCTACGCATCCGGAAACGTCGATTTATGCAATAAAAAGACCATCTAAATTTTTTGAAATTTTTGAAAAAAATCAAAGGGGTTAACCTTAGATTTTTTTTACCCCAAAAAATGAAAGTTGGAAATCTATAGTTTTTTCGGCTGTTTCTAGCGTAATTTGGGCTGAAAAATCGAATGCCGTGCGCAGATTTCGCGTAAGTATGATAATTTACATTTTATTCGGCATTAAAGTGATGGAAAAGCAACTTTTTTATTTTGCTATTTTCTCGCGCGTTTCGGCGTTTTCGGCGAGTGCAATTGCGTTTTTCGTACTCTACGCATCGCAATACGTCGTCCAATGGAAAATAGAGACAATTTAAATTTTTTAAGAATTTTTTTAAAAACGCAAATAAACGCGCGCAATCGTGTTTTTCGTACTCTACGCATCCGGAAACGTCGATTTATGCAATAAAAAGACCATCTAAATTTTTTGAAATTTTTGAAAAAAATCAAAGGGGTTAACCTTAGATTTTTTTTACCCCAAAAAATGAAAGTTGGAAATCTATAGTTTTTTCGGCTGTTTCTAGCGTAATTTGGGCTGAAAAATCGAATGCCGTGCGCAGATTTCGCGTAAGTATGATAATTTACATTTTATTCGGCATTAAAGTGATGGAAAAGCAACTTTTTTATTTTGCTATTTTCTCGCGCGTTTCGGCGTTTTCGGCGAGTGCAATTGCGTTTTTCGTACTCTACGCATCGCAATACGTCGTCCAATGGAAAATAGAGACAATTTAAATTTTTTAAGAATTTTTTTAAAAACGCAAATAAACGCGCGCAATCGTGTTTTTCGTACTCTACGCATCCGGAAACGTCGATTTACGCAATAAAAAGACCATCTAAATTTTTTGAAATTTTTGAAAAAAATCAAAGGGGTTAACCTTAGATTTTTTTTACCCCAAAAAATGAAAGTTGGAAATCTATAGTTTTTTCGGCTGTTTCTAGCGTAATTTGGGCTGAAAAATCGAATGCCGTGCGCAGATTTCGCGTAAGTATGATAATTTACATTTTATTCGGCATTAAAGTGATGGAAAAGCAACTTTTTTATTTTGCTATTTTCTCGCGCGTTTCGGCGTTTTCGGCGAGTGCAATTGCGTTTTTCGTACTCTACGCATCGCAATACGTCGTCCAATGGAAAATAGAGACAATTTAAATTTTTTAAGAATTTTTTTAAAAACGCAAATAAACGCGCGCAATCGTGTTTTTCGTACTCTACGCATCCGGAAACGTCGATTTATGCAATAAAAAGACCATCTAAATTTTTTGAAATTTTTGAAAAAAATCAAAGGGGTTAACCTTAGATTTTTTTTACCCCAAAAAATGAAAGTTGGAAATCTATAGTTTTTTCGGCTGTTTCTAGCGTAATTTGGGCTGAAAAATCGAATGCCGTGCGCAGATTTCGCGTAAGTATGATAATTTACATTTTATTCGGCATTAAAGTGATGGAAAAGCAACTTTTTTATTTTGCTATTTTCTCGCGCGTTTCGGCGTTTTCGGCGAGTGCAAATGCGTTTTTCGTACTCTACGCATCGCAATACGTCGTCCAATGGAAAATAGAGACAATTTAAATTTTTTAAGAATTTTTTTAAAAACGCAAATAAACGCGCGCAATCGTGTTTTTCGTACTCTACGCATCCGGAAACGTCGATTTATGCAATAAAAAGACCATCTAAATTTTTTGAAATTTTTGAAAAAAATCAAAGGGGTTAACCTTAGATTTTTTTTACCCCAAAAAATGAAAGTTGGAAATCTATAGTTTTTTCGGCTGTTTCTAGCGTAATTTGGGCTGAAAAATCGAATGCCGTGCGCAGATTTCGCGTAAGTATGATAATTTACATTTTATTCGGCATTAAAGTGATGGAAAAGCAACTTTTTTATTTTGCTATTTTCTCGCGCGTTTCGGCGTTTTCGGCGAGTGCAATTGCGTTTTTCGTACTCTACGCATCGCAATACGTCGTCCAATGGAAAATAGAGACAATTTAAATTTTTTAAGAATTTTTTTAAAAACGCAAATAAACGCGCGCAATCGTGTTTTTCGTACTCTACGCATCCGGAAACGTCGATTTATGCAATAAAAAGCCCATCTAAATTTTTTGAAATTTTAGAAAAAAATCAAAGGGGTTAACCTTAGATTTTTTTTACCCCAAAAAATGAAAGTTGGAAATCTATAGTTTTTTCGGCTGTTTCTAGCGTAATTTGGGCTGAAAAATCGAATGCCGTGCGCAGATTTCGCGTAAGTATGATAATTTACATTTTATTCGGCATTAAAGTGATGGAAAAGCAACTTTTTTGTTTTGCTATTTTCTCGCGCGTTTCGGCGTTTTCGGCGAGTGCAATTGCGTTTTTCGTACTCTACGCATCGCAATACGTCGTCCAATGGAAAATAGAGACAATTGGAATTTTTTAAGAATTTTTTTAAAAACGCAAATAAACGCGCGCAATCGTGTTTTTCGTACTCTACGCATCCGGAAACGTCGATTTATGCAATAAAAAGACCATCTAAATTTTTTGAAATTTTTGAAAAAAATCAAAGGGGTTAACCTTAGATTTTTTTTACCCCAAAAAATGAAAGTTGGAAATCTATAGTTTTTTCGGCTGTTTCTAGCGTAATTTGGGCTGAAAAATCGAATGCCGTGCGCAGATTTCGCGTAAGTATGATAATTTACATTTTATTCGGCATTAAAGTGATGGAAAAGCAACTTTTTTATTTTGCTATTTTCTCGCGCGTTTCGGCGTTTTCGGCGAGTGCAATTGCGTTTTTCGTACTCTACGCATCGCAATACGTCGTCCAATGGAAAATAGAGACAATTTAAATTTTTTAAGAATTTTTTTAAAAACGCAAATAAACGCGCGCAATCGTGTTTTTCGTACTCTACGCATCCGGAAACGTCGATTTATGCAATAAAAAGACCATCTAAATTTTTTGAAAAAAATCAAAGGGGTTAACCTTAGATTTTTTTTACCCCAAAAAATGAAAGTTGGAAATCTATAGTTTTTTCGGCTGTTTCTAGCGTAATTTGGGCTGAAAAATCGAATGCCGTGCGCAGATTTCGCGTAAGTATGATAATTTACATTTTATTCGGCATTAAAGTGATGGAAAAGCAACTTTTTTATTTTGCTATTTTCTCGCGCGTTTCGGCGTTTTCGGCGAGTGCAATTGCGTTTTTCGTACTCTACGCATCGCAATACGTCGTCCAATGGAAAATAGAGACAATTTAAATTTTTTAAGAATTTTTTTAAAAACGCAAATAAACGCGCGCAATCGTGTTTTTCGTACTCTACGCATCCGGAAACGTCGATTTATGCAATAAAAAGACCATCTAAATTTTTTGAAATTTTTGAAAAAAATCAAAGGGGTTAACCTTAGATTTTTTTTACCCCAAAAAATGAAAGTTGGAAATCTATAGTTTTTTCGGCTGTTTCTAGCGTAATTTGGGCTGAAAAATCGAATGCCGTGCGCAGATTTCGCGTAAGTATGATAATTTACATTTTATTCGGCATTAAAGTGATGGAAAAGCAACTTTTTTATTTTGCTATTTTCTCGCGCGTTTCGGCGTTTTCGGCGAGTGCAATTGCGTTTTTCGTACTCTACGCATCGCAATACGTCGTCCAATGGAAAATAGAGACAATTTAAATTTTTTAAGAATTTTTTTAAAAACGCAAATAAACGCGCGCAATCGTGTTTTTCGTACTCTACGCATCCGGAAACGTCGATTTATGCAATAAAAAGACCATCTAAATTTTTTGAAATTTTTGAAAAAAATCAAAGGGGTTAACCTTAGATTTTTTTTACCCCAAAAAATGAAAGTTGGAAATCTATAGTTTTTTCGGCTGTTTCTAGCGTAATTTGGGCTGAAAAATCGAATGCCGTGCGCAGATTTCGCGTAAGTATGATAATTTACATTTTATTCGGCATTAAAGTGATGGAAAAGCAACTTTTTTATTTTGCTATTTTCTCGCGCGTTTCGGCGTTTTCGGCGAGTGCAATTGCGTTTTTCGTACTCTACGCATCGCAATACGTCGTCCAATGGAAAATAGAGACAATTTAAATTTTTTAAGAATTTTTTTAAAAACGCAAATAAACGCGCGCAATCGTGTTTTTCGTACTCTACGCATCCGGAAACGTCGATTTATGCAATAAAAAGACCATCTAAATTTTTTGAAATTTTTGAAAAAAATCAAAGGGGTTAACCTTAGATTTTTTTTACCCCAAAAAATGAAAGTTGGAAATCTATAGTTTTTTCGGCTGTTTCTAGCGTAATTTGGGCTGAAAAATCGAATGCCGTGCGCAGATTTCGCGTAAGTATGATAATTTACATTTTATTCGGCATTAAAGTGATGGAAAAGCAACTTTTTTATTTTGCTATTTTCTCGCGCGTTTCGGCGTTTTCGGCGAGTGCAATTGCGTTTTTCGTACTCTACGCATCGCAATACGTCGTCCAATGGAAAATAGAGACAATTTAAATTTTTTAAGAATTTTTTTAAAAACGCAAATAAACGCGCGCAATCGTGTTTTTCGTACTCTACGCATCCGGAAACGTCGATTTATGCAATAAAAAGACCATCTAAATTTTTTGAAATTTTTGAAAAAAATCAAAGGGGTTAACCTTAGATTTTTTTTACCCCAAAAAATGAAAGTTGGAAATCTATAGTTTTTTCGGCTGTTTCTAGCGTAATTTGGGCTGAAAAATCGAATGCCGTGCGCAGATTTCGCGTAAGTATGATAATTTACATTTTATTCGGCATTAAAGTGATGGAAAAGCAACTTTTTTATTTTGCTATTTTCTCGCGCGTTTCGGCGTTTTCGGCGAGTGCAATTGCGTTTTTCGTACTCTACGCATCGCAATACGTCGTCCAATGGAAAATAGAGACAATTTAAATTTTTTAAGAATTTTTTTAAAAACGCAAATAAACGCGCGCAATCGTGTTTTTCGTACTCTACGCATCCGGAAACGTCGATTTATGCAATAAAAAGACCATCTAAATTTTTTGAAATTTTTGAAAAAAATCAAAGGGGTTAACCTTAGATTTTTTTTACCCCAAAAAATGAAAGTTGGAAATCTATAGTTTTTTCGGCTGTTTCTAGCGTAATTTGGGCTGAAAAATCGAATGCCGTGCGCAGATTTCGCGTAAGTATGATAATTTACATTTTATTCGGCATTAAAGTGATGGAAAAGCAACTTTTTTATTTTGCTATTTTCTCGCGCGTTTCGGCGTTTTCGGCGAGTGCAATTGCGTTTTTCGTACTCTACGCATCGCAATACGTCGTCCAATGGAAAATAGAGACAATTTAAATTTTTTAAGAATTTTTTTAAAAACGCAAATAAACGCGCGCAATCGTGTTTTTCGTACTCTACGCATCCGGAAACGTCGATTTATGCAATAAAAAGACCATCTAAATTTTTTGAAATTTTTGAAAAAAATCAAAGGGGTTAACCTTAGATTTTTTTTACCCCAAAAAATGAAAGTTGGAAATCTATAGTTTTTTCGGCTGTTTCTAGCGTAATTTGGGCTGAAAAATCGAATGCCGTGCGCAGATTTCGCGTAAGTATGATAATTTACATTTTATTCGGCATTAAAGTGATGGAAAAGCAACTTTTTTATTTTGCTATTTTCTCGCGCGTTTCGGCGTTTTCGGCGAGTGCAATTGCGTTTTTCGTACTCTACGCATCGCAATACGTCGTCCAATGGAAAATAGAGACAATTTAAATTTTTTAAGAATTTTTTTAAAAACGCAAATAAACGCGCGCAATCGTGTTTTTCGTACTCTACGCATCCGGAAACGTCGATTTACGCAATAAAAAGACCATCTAAATTTTTTGAAATTTTTGAAAAAAATCAAAGGGGTTAACCTTAGATTTTTTTTACCCCAAAAAATGAAAGTTGGAAATCTATAGTTTTTTCGGCTGTTTCTAGCGTAATTTGGGCTGAAAAATCGAATGCCGTGCGCAGATTTCGCGTAAGTATGATAATTTACATTTTATTCGGCATTAAAGTGATGGAAAAGCAACTTTTTTATTTTGCTATTTTCTCGCGCGTTTCGGCGTTTTCGGCGAGTGCAATTGCGTTTTTCGTACTCTACGCATCGCAATACGTCGTCCAATGGAAAATAGAGACAATTTAAATTTTTTAAGAATTTTTTTAAAAACGCAAATAAACGCGCGCAATCGTGTTTTTCGTACTCTACGCATCCGGAAACGTCGATTTACGCAATAAAAAGACCATCTAAATTTTTTGAAATTTTTGAAAAAAATCAAAGGGGTTAACCTTAGATTTTTTTTACCCCAAAAAATGAAAGTTGGAAATCTATAGTTTTTTCGGCTGTTTCTAGCGTAATTTGGGCTGAAAAATCGAATGCCGTGCGCAGATTTCGCGTAAGTATGATAATTTACATTTTATTCGGCATTAAAGTGATGGAAAAGCAACTTTTTTATTTTGCTATTTTCTCGCGCGTTTCGGCGTTTTCGGCGAGTGCAATTGCGTTTTTCGTACTCTACGCATCGCAATACGTCGTCCAATGGAAAATAGAGACAATTTAAATTTTTTAAGAATTTTTTTAAAAACGCAAATAAACGCGCGCAATCGTGTTTTTCGTACTCTACGCATCCGGAAACGTCGATTTATGCAATAAAAAGACCATCTAAATTTTTTGAAATTTTTGAAAAAAATCAAAGGGGTTAACCTTAGATTTTTTTTACCCCAAAAAATGAAAGTTGGAAATCTATAGTTTTTTCGGCTGTTTCTAGCGTAATTTGGGCTGAAAAATCGAATGCCGTGCGCAGATTTCGCGTAAGTATGATAATTTACATTTTATTCGGCATTAAAGTGATGGAAAAGCAACTTTTTTATTTTGCTATTTTCTCGCGCGTTTCGGCGTTTTCGGCGAGTGCAATTGCGTTTTTCGTACTCTACGCATCGCAATACGTCGTCCAATGGAAAATAGAGACAATTTAAATTTTTTAAGAATTTTTTTAAAAACGCAAATAAACGCGCGCAATCGTGTTTTTCGTACTCTACGCATCCGGAAACGTCGATTTATGCAATAAAAAGACCATCTAAATTTTTTGAAATTTTTGAAAAAAATCAAAGGGGTTAACCTTAGATTTTTTTTACCCCAAAAAATGAAAGTTGGAAATCTATAGTTTTTTCGGCTGTTTCTAGCGTAATTTGGGCTGAAAAATCGAATGCCGTGCGCAGATTTCGCGTAAGTATGATAATTTACATTTTATTCGGCATTAAAGTGATGGAAAAGCAACTTTTTTATTTTGCTATTTTCTCGCGCGTTTCGGCGTTTTCGGCGAGTGCAATTGCGTTTTTCGTACTCTACGCATCGCAATACGTCGTCCAATGGAAAATAGAGACAATTTAAATTTTTTAAGAATTTTTTTAAAAACGCAAATAAACGCGCGCAATCGTGTTTTTCGTACTCTACGCATCCGGAAACGTCGATTTATGCAATAAAAAGACCATCTAAATTTTTTGAAATTTTTGAAAAAAATCAAAGGGGTTAACCTTAGATTTTTTTTACCCCAAAAAATGAAAGTTGGAAATCTATAGTTTTTTCGGCTGTTTCTAGCGTAATTTGGGCTGAAAAATCGAATGCCGTGCGCAGATTTCGCGTAAGTATGATAATTTACATTTTATTCGGCATTAAAGTGATGGAAAAGCAACTTTTTTATTTTGCTATTTTCTCGCGCGTTTCGGCGTTTTCGGCGAGTGCAATTGCGTTTTTCGTACTCTACGCATCGCAATACGTCGTCCAATGGAAAATAGAGACAATTTAAATTTTTTAAGAATTTTTTTAAAAACGCAAACAAACGCGCGCAATCGTGTTTTTCGTACTCTACGCATCCGGAAACGTCGATTTATGCAATAAAAAGACCATCTAAATTTTTTGAAATTTTTGAAAAAAATCAAAGGGGTTAACCTTAGATTTTTTTTACCCCAAAAAATGAAAGTTGGAAATCTATAGTTTTTTCGGCTGTTTCTAGCGTAATTTGGGCTGAAAAATCGAATGCCGTGCGCAGATTTCGCGTAAGTATGATAATTTACATTTTATTCGGCATTAAAGTGATGGAAAAGCAACTTTTTTATTTTGCTATTTTCTCGCGCGTTTCGGCGTTTTCGGCGAGTGCAATTGCGTTTTTCGTACTCTACGCATCGCAATACGTCGTCCAATGGAAAATAGAGACAATTTAAATTTTTTAAGAATTTTTTTAAAAACGCAAATAAACGCGCGCAATCGTGTTTTTCGTACTCTACGCATCCGGAAACGTCGATTTATGCAATAAAAAGACCATCTAAATTTTTTGAAATTTTTGAAAAAAATCAAAGGGGTTAACCTTAGATTTTTTTTACCCCAAAAAATGAAAGTTGGAAATCTATAGTTTTTTCGGCTGTTTCTAGCGTAATTTGGGCTGAAAAATCGAATGCCGTGCGCAGATTTCGCGTAAGTATGATAATTTACATTTTATTCGGCATTAAAGTGATGGAAAAGCAACTTTTTTATTTTGCTATTTTCTCGCGCGTTTCGGCGTTTTCGGCGAGTGCAATTGCGTTTTTCGTACTCTACGCATCGCAATACGTCGTCCAATGGAAAATAGAGACAATTTAAATTTTTTAAGAATTTTTTTAAAAACGCAAATAAACGCGCGCAATCGTGTTTTTCGTACTCTACGCATCCGGAAACGTCGATTTACGCAATAAAAAGACCATCTAAATTTTTTGAAATTTTAGAAAAAAATCAAAGGGGTTAACCTTAGATTTTTTTTACCCCAAAAAATGAAAGTTGGAAATCTATAGTTTTTTCGGCTGTTTCTAGCGTAATTTGGGCTGAAAAATCGAATGCCGTGCGCAGATTTCGCGTAAGTATGATAATTTACATTTTATTCGGCATTAAAGTGATGGAAAAGCAACTTTTTTAATTTGCTATTTTCTCGCGCGTTTCGGCGTTTTCGGCGAGTGCAATTGCGTTTTTCGTACTCTACGCATCGCAATACGTCGTCCAATGGAAAATAGAGACAATTTAAATTTTTTAAGAATTTTTTTAAAAACGCAAATAAACGCGCGCAATCGTGTTATTCGTACTCTACGCATCCGGAAACGTCGATTTATGCAATAAAAAGACCATCTAAATTTTTTGAAATTTTAGAAAAAAATCAAAGGGGTTAACCTTAGATTTTTTTTACCCCAAAAAATGAAAGTTGGAAATCTATAGTTTTTTCGGCTGTTTCTAGCGTAATTTGGGCTGAAAAATCGAATGCCGTGCGCAGATTTCGCGTAAGTATGATAATTTACATTTTATTCGGCATTAAAGTGATGGAAAAGCAACTTTTTTATTTTGCTATTTTCTCGCGCGTTTCGGCGAGTGCAATTGCGTTTTTCGTACTCTACGCATCGCAATACGTCGTCCAATGGAAAATAGAGACAATTTAAATTTTTTAAGAATTTTTTTAAAAACGCAAATAAACGCGCGCAATCGTGTTTTTCGTACTCTACGCATCCGGAAACGTCGATTTATGCAATAAAAAGACCATCGAAATTTTTTGAGATTTTTGAAAAAAATCAAAGGGAAATCTATAGTTTTTTCGGCTGTTTCTAGCGTAATTTGGGCTGAAAAATCGAATGCCGTGCGCAGATTTCGCGTAAGTATGATAATTTACATTTTATACCAGGAGAGCAGAAGTTCGAAGAGATGAAAATAAATTAGTCTGCCACTTCCTTTGCTTTATGTGATCCTAATACTTCACTAAAGAATTAAAATTTATCCTTTAAAAATTTAAAATTTTTACCTTTCTCTACCAGGAGAGCAGAAGATCGTAGAGATGAAATTAAATAAGTCTGCCACTTTTTTTGCTTTATGTGTTCCTAATACCTCAATTAAGAATTAAAAATTGTCATTCAAAAATTCAATTTTTAATCTTTCTCTATCAGGAGAGCAGAAGATGGAAGAGATGAAATTAAATACATAAGTATAATATTAAACATTTTATTTGTATTTTAAGTTTTTTTGTAAAATATACAAAATCTTTGGGTAGTTTTTCCAAATAGTGAAATTTCTCAAAGATTTTAAGCTAATTCTAGCGTAAACTAAGCAGGAAAATCTAATTCCGTGCGCAGATTTCGCGCAAGTATGATATTTTACATTTTATTTGGCTCATTTACATCTTCAGCTTTTATTTATTATTAAGACATTGACAAAAGACACAGACACCGCAAAAGGCAGTCATACTGAGACCACAGTGTATCCATTTTATGACGTTAGAGATTAAGGGTTGGGATAAGGATTGTGCAGGCCACTGTAACACTTGAAAATCATGAAGAGCTAGCCAAGCTATTTACTCTGCTTATTGGGTAGGGTATGTTACCCACAGTTTCAACTATAGGTTCGGCCAAATTGATTTTACATAGTATAGTTCCTATGATTAGGAACTATAATAGATCCCATCTATTATAATATGCAATGCGCCAACACCCCCAGAATTATATATAACCTCCGCTTTGCTTAAATGTTTGAAAGAAATCTTATACTTGCATAGATTGTAATTTTCATTTCCACTGCCCATTCAAATTAAACTAAATTCTTTCAAACCTAGAATATCAAAAAAATAAACATTTTTAAAGAACAGAGGAAAATTCGTTTAAAATTCGTAACAATTAATTAAAATATAATAGAGCAAGAAATAATATTATTTCGAATATTATAAGTATAACAAAGCTTTCAAAATATAATGAATAAAATATATTGTGACGACATGAGGCGGCGCCGGCGTGTGGCTTGAACTCATGCCAGGACTCGGATCAGACCTCTCTGTGTAAAGACACCTATTGAAAATGTTATGTAATTATTTCATTGCATAGAGAAATCATATGAAGAGTACACGGGAATAACGATCAGAGTCCCATTTTTCTCAAAAAAAAACTGTTGCAGCCATCTTTTAGCTTGAAACCAAAGCTATCATTTAGTAGAAAAAAAATGAAAAAAAGTTTTAACAGTCCAGCGTAAGAGCGTTTCTAAAATATTTATGTTGGTAAGGATGTGTGTGTTTGTAAATCTTAAAACTCAATTTACGCAAAACTTGACTTTTGTGACTCTGATCGTTATTCCCGTGTACTCTTCATATGTTAATATAATAAAAATGTTAACAAACATACTTGTACAATTATTCTAATAAGTTTAAAAAATTTGGTGTTATGTTAGATCAGTAATGCACCAAACTGTATGTAATAAAATCGTCAAAGAATTTTTAATTATTTTTGAAAATAATGAAAAGTTAAATCAATAGATACCAATAATAAATTCAAATCAACAAGTTAAATCATAATAATCAATTCTTGGCGCCAACTTCAAAATATTTAAATTGTTTGTTCGAGTAACCTAAAAATTATCTAAAAATGTAGAAAAAACAACATGAAAAGACACCAACTTCATATTATGCTACTTATTGCCTCTTTGCATTGTAATCGTATATGAATAATTAATAGGACGCTAGCAATGTATTAGTGTGCACAATTTTTCTTTTCTCGGTTAGAAACCACATTCGTAAAAGAGAATCCATACAAGATATTATACTTATTAGATTATTATCCATTTAAGAGGGGAAACTTTATATTAGTGTTTTTATGTACGATAAAAAAACTATAATTATAGATGTTTTCTGAAATGAAAGTTATAATAAAATTATAAACTACAAGAAATTACACAAATTTTATTTATTTTTTCATAGAATTTAAAAATAAAAGAACAGAACAATGCAATATGAATAGTTACAAGTAAGTTATGTACAATAATTTCTCAAACAACCATTACAAGAGTTGGAACAGGTGACGGGGAGTGCTGCTGGTCTACATTTTATCAGCAATAAAAACAATCTCGTGGACACCGAAGTGTACTTACAGAAATAAATTCTAGTACACGGTGTGTGTGGGTGTATGCATACAAAATATTTTAGAAGTACAACAACAATAAATAATAACTTAACAGAGATAAAAACTTAGCAACTTATAAAGAATCGAATCCACGAGGAAGATTCAATACCAATACGTAAGTAAGCAGCAGATCTCTAGGCATTGTTTAGCAGCAAAATGTTTTGAATGTGAGAAATGTACTTACAAACTACTATTTATTTATAGTCTATCTAAAGGACGCCTAAGACACATATGTAAATGATTTGAGGGGGGACGTGGCAATTTATTTTTAATTATTGTTTACGTGCAACTGTATCAATTCATATTGCTGCTGTTAGGGCTGGCTGGTTACTGGCTTGCATTGCAGCTGTTCCACCACTTTATTACTTACATTAATCAATAACACAAGTGATTGGCAATTTATTAATAACGAATAGACACTTCAACGAGCGCAACCTAGAGACATATTTTTGTGAAAACTTCCCCGTGTTGTGGAAAAATGAAAATAGTTCCACATGCAAATTTATGATAGCTCGAACTAAAATCATACACATAATACAACATGATATATTAATAATATTATAATAAATCATTGCAAATATGCACTCTAAAATGCCCGATTTTTAACCATCACTTGAAAATCTCTGTAATTAGAGTTCTTTCAAAATTACGATCGTCTTGATTGCGCCCGTCAACTTACTTTTTTTTGCAACAAAGCATTTTTAATAAATAAACACAAAAATTATTAATTTAATTATTTACGGACCAATGAGAAGCTATCTTTGTTAGACTTTTGCAATGAAGCAGTAATTGTAACTTTCTGACAAAATTTGTCCAATAAAACTATGTACCTACTATTTTGAAGAGAAACAAATTTGCTACAACTAAATCAAGAGGCAATTAATAAAATAATAGAAACCACAAAAAGATCAGAATGTAAACAGAGTATTTAGCGAGCCGATAGTGAAGCTCCACTCGATTAAAGCAGCAATATTAAAATGAATTAGCATGACGAGTTGACGCCTATCCTAAGTGTTAATAATTAATTATTCTAAGTATGTGTTAGTATAAAATGGTGGTCGTTTGTGTGTAAACCCAAAACAGCAAAACTTTTTTTTTTTTAATAAAAATATGGAGACCGAAAATTGTCAGAAAGTTAGATAATGTCTATCTGTCCTGTGGCATTAATTTAGTACCCGTGCAATCACCTGTCAATCATCCATTCGCTCACACACTTTCACGCTCAGTTCTTGCGGGGACGGACGATGGCTGCAAAAACCATCGCGTACCGTCCGCGCCCATATAAAATATAAAGTCCCTATTATCGAGACATATATAAAGGATTTGTACTCTTGAATGCTTTAACCAATCTTTGTTGAAGAGATGGCGAGCCGGAGATCTGAAAAAGTGCATGGCCCACCATCAACCACACCTGGGACATCCTCTAACACTATAAAGTATATTTTGTTTTTCCTTCTTATTTTTTTAAAGAAACGCCGCCGCACATAATCATCATTGAATTATCGCTCTATGAGCACACACATAATAAAAAAATGAGGGCTTTAAGCCCAAATAACAGGAAGTCAGAATTGAAGTGCGGACCTGCGTTATCAATTCAAAATTCTGACCTGCTTATTTATTAAATACACTAGATGTACACACTTTTATGCAGGAAGGTACTTAGTACTTGCGAATAATTATTAATCTCTTTTTGGTGAGTTAATGACGTGCGGTCCACGGGCACTTGGACCGCCTCCTTCCATATACTAACTTGAAATATTTTTTTTTAATTTAAAATATGTACAATATACATAAATAATTTATATATTATTATAGTGAATACGATGATAGGTGGCCAAGGTGGCAAATACAGTAGTAGTAGTAGACACGTTCGTTGACTAGAGGAAACGCGTGAGGGGGCGATTTGCGGTACTGGCTCTGGACGCGTCG
This sequence comes from Cantharis lateralis, assembly GCA_963170105.1. Lineage (NCBI taxonomy): Eukaryota > Metazoa > Arthropoda > Insecta > Coleoptera > Cantharidae > Cantharis > Cantharis lateralis. The sequence continues at coordinate 37,908,873 of OY720629.1, forward strand.
ACAGCCTCTCCCATGTCTTTCTACAATACTTCCATCTCGGACAGCGTTAGACGGCTAGTTGACATCGTCACGCCGCTGTCACTCGAACCCGACTGTACACTAGAATGGTCGTCCGTATCACTTTGTGTACTGGTATAACCGATCACGTCCACTTCGTCTGAAACAATACAAAAAATTAGCTATTAAATTTTTCCACCTTTCCGTTTTAGTCATCCCCCCCCCCCCTGCTTGTTCAATAATTTCTCGAAACGCTTGACCTTTGACATATTTACATTATAGTATTATAGCAAATGTGATTGTTGGTAAGAGCGATTGAAAGAAGGGGATGGCGTCCCTTTCCGGATTAAAAATTTGACCAGCTACAACTTCAGTTTAGTAAGTTTTTTTGAAAAATCAATGCATTTAACGAGCAACCAAAAGTAATGAACAAATAATAAAACTAGAAAAGAAAGGTGTAGAACAAAAAATAAATTCAGTTTTCAAATGAAATTCAATTTCATTTCTTTAATGCCTCTCTACCCTAGAAATTCGAGAATCCAAAAATAGTACCAGCTTTGCGGTGAAAATAGTATGTTATACAAATATATAGATTAAAGTACCTGTAATCCTGATTGAGAATATTGTAGTGATAACTCTTTTATAATTTACGCGGGAGAAAGAATAGCAGTTTACTCCGAGGTCTACTCGCTAAAACTTAGGACTACTACCCCCGAAAAATTTTACGATCGCAGGTCTTAATTTAGTATTATGCTTGTAATAATAAAATTCTGAAATTAACATGTTTTTTGCAATTGCGGGGCTAAAGTACTCACTTTAGACCCCGATTTGCGGGTGTAAAGTGGTACTTTTTTGCCCTAGGGCAAAAAAGAAGTTACTGCCGGGTAAAAAAGAAGTTACTGCCGGGCAAAAAAGAAGTCACCAGATTTTATTATCAATTTAATTCTCATTTTTTAGTAACATTTATATTTATGTTTACTTGACCGTAATTTGTGATTCCAATATTAGTGCAACCTACAGTGAAATAAATTGGTAAATAAATAAAAAGCACTTACTTTAGCTACCAAAAAATTCTCACGAGGCGCCCTTTTAAAAATTTTACCACGTGGTCAGAGGTTACGACGCGCGATTTTTTCGGAACATATCCTTCGTTTTTCCGCTTCATAAAAGAGGATAACTTGTGGAAATTGCCGATGTCAATCTTATTTTCCAATTTGGTGACCGCCTTGATCATAGAATACTGCGACCACATGGTCAACGACTTCAACGTTTTAGCCTTTTGACACGTCTTATTCCTTCAAAGGCACAAATGTAACTGAACCATTCTAGTACCTTTAGTGAAAAAATTTTTAGTGAAAAAATTCTAGTTGGCAATAATAATATAACCAAATATGCTTCATGTACTTTGGTACTATCAACCACGTGCTTTATTGAACAAATTTTAATTAAAATTTCATAATTATTGTCGAAGTAAGTACTTTACCTCCCGCAATTGCAAAAAACAGTATATGCACCTCGGGAATAAAGTGAATTTTTTGGTCTGAGGGTAATTTTTGCCCTCGGCTACGCCTCGTGCAAACAAACCTTTACCCTCAGGCCAAAAAAGGATCACTTTATTCCCTTGGTGCATAATGTACTATTAAATTAAATTTGTTGCTTTTGTATAATTCGTACAATAAATTCAATTAGCCTTACAACTACAGACAAGATAAACATCGTCGAAACTCGAAACCCTTAGCAAAATCTCTTTATTCTAACATAAAAAACCGAGTACGAAAAAATACTTATTTACAAATGAATACATAATTAAGAACAGCTGCGAAAGAAAATAATTCTACTAACTAGCTTTCCATAATATTCTAAACCCGAATTCCGTTTTCACTTTATATAATAAAATACCACGTACTGTAGTTATGGAAGCTGCTACAGCGTCCAGGTCGCACTTATACCGCAATGAATTATAAACCTTACCTGCTATCAGTTATTGAAGTTGAAAATGTATGAAAAAATAATTAGTAAAACAGTATTGGCAACTAAATAGTGACGCGCACAAATGGATCAACGAAATTCATGATGTAAATTGAATATATTTTGGGCTCCAGAAAAGCACAAATCATAGATACATACATATGGGATAATCGCACTACATTCCTCTTTTCATAGTCGGGAAAAAATATTATATTAAATGTAAGATACAGAATTGAGAAATTGCGCTAAAAATATTGATTTATTTAGCTACCAAGTTTGAGCACTAGAGTGTAGCATCAAACGTCTCTCGAGATAATAAAACAAATATAGTTAGTAAAAATCAGTTGAGCAGATAAAACGAACCAAGAGGACATCTCATTCATTCGCTATTGTATTCGGCTTCAAAGAAAATAAACTAACATAAAGAACAATAAGTTATCTACCATCTCGACTCGAATAAATTTCGAATTTTTTTTCGAAACTTGCAGGCTTTTAGCGTTATTTAATAAAAGCTACTCGAGTTGGAAAAAAATTTAATTTATGCATTTAGCATGAAAATACTCGATACGCTATAAACACTGATCGACAAACGGAAAGTGACAAGTTTTGCTAAAAGCGACGAAAATAATATTATTTATTGCACACCGATAGTTTTGGTGGATAAATTTGTTCACAAAATCGCTAACCGCGTGAAAGCGACTCTAATTAGAATCAAAACGAATTTACCCAATTTTGTTAAATATAATATAAGTCAGGTAGATAGTAATTCTGGCAGCGGGTACAACTTGTATTTTTAAAATTACTGCAACCATCAACTTTTTGCACGTTTGTTCGTGAAAACTGAACACCAGAATCAGAAACAAAAATTACCCAATTAAAGTTAAATTATCGTCTCGAAAGCGGCCAAGTTGTAGGTCAATTATTTTTCTAATGGTATCTACCATGTATTTTGTAAACTAAAATATGAACACGATTAATTCAACTTGTGGCTTTGACAGTTAAGATCCACCGCAAGTTGGTTCTTTCTAATTGTACAAACACAGATCCGGAGCATGAGTTGGGTAATTTTGAAACTTGACACGATAATATCTAGAAAAGATTATATAGAATATATATAGAAAAGATTTAGCTACTATAACAACAAATAATATATTACTTAAAATCGACTCGACAAAGTTTTTTGTTACTGCAACAGAAATGATAGTTGAAGCAACTAGTTTTGTGCCGGGATAGCAAAATATTGTTTGCCAAGGAGGTACATTTTTGCTAAAAGTACAAAACCATTTTCCAAAAGTTTCACCGAATAATTCAGAAGAGTGTAGTGTCGATTTTAGACAAATTTCTATTGTTCTAACGTAAATAGTTTCAGGAAAATATTTACTGGTGTTATACTGTTATAATCACTCGACTCATGTTTTCAAGTGGACATTTTGACTCTTCGATGACTTTGAAATACACTACACACCGGTTTTGTTTACAGTATAGTGTTTTATTTTAGTAGATTTTGATAAACTTACTTCAGAATTTAATATACATTACCTAAGTTTACTTTGGTAAATACTGCCAATTTTGAAGAGATTTTAAAGATTAAATGATTATTATAAAAATACGTTTTTTAAAATAATCGAAATCAAGCATTTAATTATTATTATTATTATAGTAACCGGGTACTACTTTAACACATAAACAAATATTTTGACGGACTGTGAAAATCATAATATGCTATCAATATCACATTTGGAAGCCATAGGCAAAAGCCAACGGCATCGCCAGAGGGTGAGCCCTAATATTTGTCAGGCCTACTCTGGAGAATAGTAAAATTATGCTTTTCTAAATTCTATTTTCACTAATAAGCGATTACGTACTGAATTTTAATTTAAACGAAGATTTCATTTTAAAGCCGACTTAAAGACAAAACAAAGCAATAAATAATATATACACACAAATTCATACATTTTATTTAATTTTTGTATTTTTTATAGATACTTATGGATGCTAGCGACGCCGCCGGCGCCGCTGGCAAAAGTTCATATTCCACTACTGTTGAGAAAATTAACTTTTTCATGTAAGGTGCATGTAAAATTACTGGAATATTATAGGTACGTACATCAATATAATCATTGAATTCATTTTTATCCAAAAACAACACAATAGAGGGATACTATCTCTCACAAATTCACTTACAGTATTTTCTACAACCCGCACACATGATGCAACGACCAAACTAGTTAGACCATCACACATTTTACTAAATATGGCCACGAGGCCATCACGGGGGCAGAGCCATCACAGGTAACTTTCCCCTAAATACTAAATAACTCGGCACATTATTCAAAAGAACGCTGAAAATTATTTACTTGCACTGCCTTGGCGCGAGGCGTTTTGGCAGCGCCACCAGCAATTGGCCAGCACCACCACCTCGTCATCGATAAATAATTATTGGTGGCGCCGCGAAAAACGTCGTGCGAAAAGCCATCATTATTACTAGTCTACATAATATCAACCGTAAAAATGCAGGGCTCGAAACGAACAAGTAGGGCCGACACAAATATTTACCTGGTTCGGATATGGACAACGATACCGATGAATGGGACGAAGAAATTGAATGATTACTGGAGATCGTCGATGAGGAACTTTCCGAAATGGATCGTCTCTTGGAAAGAGCATGATGCGCCGATAATTGATCCAGACGCCTTCTTAGGTACCTGTGTTCTCTACTAAGCTGTTCCTTATGAACGGAACTTTTTCTATCTTTATCTTCGAGGTTCTAAAAAAGAAAACAAGTTCATAATTAAAAAAATTACTTGGTCAAATTTAGAGGAATGTGTGCATGTGATTATGTTTTGAAAATATAAAATAAACATTAATTTGTTTAAAAATAAAAACGAAATGGTGATTTAAAAATTTAATTAGTGATGAGGGAGATTGGAATACGGTCGACGGACGTACAAAGGGCTTGTGAAAAGATGAGCGATTAAAGAAAACTCAAAACGCAGATACGGGCACCGTTATATTGAATTAATGATAAAGCTGTCGTTTCGCTTTTCAAAAGATTCCTTCTTTTTGGCCCAGCATTCACTCATGTTTGCGCAAAACGTAAAATCGCCAAACTTAAACACTATAAAAGTTTTAAATGAATATGCGAGCGAGTATGGAAAATATTACATAATAAAACGGAAACAAAAAGGGATAAATTGGAGGGGCTCGAATGCCGACAAAGGAAGTTCCAGAAGCGACGCTTTATTGAGCTAATCAAGTTGATAGCGACCAAAAGCTTACGGGATTTGCGTGTCCACTAGCATTTCTACGGTCGAGATTTTCTCGACACGAACTTTTTTCCACTAAATCAATCATAATTTAACTTCACTTCATTTAAATATTAATTTAACTTAAAATGTCATTAAATTACAATTTTTATTAACCTAAATTACTGATATTAAAAATTTACTGGCAGTCGTTTAAATTATTATTTCCCGTTTCACTATATACATACTTACATAATATACCCATAGGGTATAGGGTGTGGCAAACTTTTATTTTACACATTTTACAATTTGTTTTGTTAATTTTATTTTCGCAAGTACCTATTATTCCATCCCGCTTGACCGTGCCATAATAACCAGGCAGGACGAGGTATCCAATTAATTCTCCAATGTGGAATTTTAAGCAAAAACTATTTCGACGGGCACGCTCTTCGCTCTAAATAGTGAAACTAGGGAGTAATTCGATAAATGTTTATTTAATTGCAGTTCGGGTTCCTTTTAATTAAATATATGTTGACATTGGAACGTTTTAGTAATTTACATTCGGATCTGTTATCGATATTTGTATAACAAAAGCGGAAAACGTTGCCTTCTGCAAAATAAAATCTGTCTGCTTGAGCTTGTGTAAACTTGTCTTCAAACTCGTGCGACATTTAAATGTCAACTTCGTCCAACGAGGAGATTCGCCCATGTCAATTCCACAAGAACACGAAATGTAATAAGCAGTGGTAGTGTAGCGTGTAACATTTTATTATCAAGAAACTACATATTATTATATTTACCTTAATAAACCTTTTCGCTTTCGTTAATAAGCCTAACGTCGTGTGTCTCGATGCCTCTGGACCTAAAGGCACTATGTCCTTAAGAATTTCCAGACAATTTCTTAGGTGCGCTCGCCTGAAAAAAAAGAATAATAAATTAGAAACTTTTGATTTACGATGCCGCATTTTTTGTTTAATTACAATTAATTACACAACCAAGTGTCGCCGGAAAGCGCTTCGTTGAGTTTCAACTAAACTACCTAGAGTAAATCGCAAATAAAATTTAATAATTGTTATTATTACGAAGCGCGCACCACGATCTAGTCGAATCAACTACTCCTCAAAGCTTCAAACTCAAAGAAAGACGTGCCTCGACGATTTGCTACATAATTCCTACGCATAATATATCGACTTTAACATATACCGAGTATAAACGCGAGTATTTTACGGTTAGGGAACGCTAAATAAATAATCAAAGTCACCGGCATTTCCAAAAATTTGAGCCTAGGAATTAGGGTGAAATGTGAAAACCGTTATTCACTTTGACTTGCGCTCAATCCGAACCACATCTTCACGATTTAAGAAATTCGACCATGGAGAAATCGCAATCATCTTCGATCAAAAACCACAAACTTCTCTTGTAACAAGATAATAATTTATTACAACAGCCTCTCGCAAAAAATTAGCACCACTCCTTGTTAACAATACGTTTACAAAACTCGCTTTTGAAAATTTTGGTATTTATAAAACAACCTTATGCACTACACGTGGTTGTCGTTTTTAATTAAACTTTACTGATTGTGAGATAAACTCAGTAGCCCAGCACACTACACTTATCAAGTTTAACCCTTATGGGGCCATACCTAGTACCCGGGTACTATTTTGACTTTAAAACATCATAACTTTTTTCCTGTAAAGCCAATTTTTTTGAGATTCGGCGACATCTCTACATAAAAGGTTCTCTACACGCAAAAAATTATAAAAAAAAATATGATAATATTAAGTGAAGTTTTTTGGAGATTTTCTAAAACTATACCTAATCCAGCCATACGTAGTACCTGGGTACTAAATTACTTTTCTATGGCATATGTAAATAAAAAAGAATATCTCCATTAATTCAAAATTGTTTTAGTATTCATTGATAACAATTTAACATATAACATGTTTCACATTTTACTTGAAATTAACTTTAGAACATATTATAGGAAATTGAAATTAAAATAAAGCATGCTATGTTTCAACACATGCTTGTGTTGCATGAAAACAAATTGTTTCCGGTGTAACCGTGAATTTTTACCCCCGTGAAATTTTACCCCGGGGTAAAATGTTACTAGGGATATTTTACCCCCGGTAAAATTTCACTAGGGATATTTTACCCCAACGGTGTAAAATTTCTAGGGGTAAAAATTCACGTTGACACCGGGATATTGGTATGCGATACGCATACAGGTATCGGGCATTTTTGGCAATATTTTTCTGGTCTTCCGTGGCCTTTTTGGAACGTTTAATGGGCTTTAAGAGCAATATCCCGTTATTTTTATGCGGCCAGTAATGTCCCGTTTCTGGTTTGACGTTGATTGTGAAAGTGGTGAGTTGATTGGTCACTAATTGTGATAATGCTGGATTATGTCTTAATCCATGTTCCCCCTTATAAATTCTTTCATCTGCAATAGGTTTCGTGCCGCAACAGATCAAAACTTAAATTTAAAATTTGGAATATTTTCGCTGCTATGTTGGCCATGCAAATTGAACATTTTGAAGCTGTTTTTTTGTCATAAAAAAATCGATTTATAGCAAAACTTTATCAACATTTTTTGTTGAAAATTGCATTGCCTTAAATTTTTGTTTATATATAGATTTTAATTTCGCCGTGCCGTTTCTGTTTTATAGCGACTTATACAAAACTCTGTAAAATACAAAAAATATTGTCATTTATATCTCGGAAACGGTGTGACAAAATTGAAAAATGAATAATATAAAAAAAAATGTAGAGAATCAAATTTACAAGAAAAAATACCTATGGATTTTTTATTTTGTTCAACTGTTCTCGAGATATACTAGATGACAATATTTTTTGTATTTTACAGAGTCTTGTTTACGTCGCTATAAAACAGAAACGGGCGACAAAATAAAAAAATGTATATAAATAAAATTGAAGGTAATGAAATTTGCAACAAAAAATGTTTATAAACTTTTGCTCTAAAACCTTTTTTATATGACAAAAAAGGCTTCAAAATGTTAAACTTGCCTTACCTACATAGGGGGCATGATTTACGCTGTGAGTCACTGTACATACGCACACAGACATTTTTCAAAAATAGTAAAAATTGTTTCAGGGGACGTCGAAACATAAAGATTTTATAAAAAATATGGGGTGTTCAAATTTTTCAGATAACAAGACTTTCCTTACTAAGGAGTTCGGAAAGTAAAAACACTACTGCATTCGAGGAAGTAAAAACTACTAATTGACTTTATTTAAAAATTTTGCTACTGTGGCATAAAATTCATAATACGGAAATATAACTCGACATAATAATAATTGTAATTAAAAACGCCTACGTGAATATTAGAAATCTGTTTAAAATGTAATCCTCACATGAATTACATGTATTATTATGGTAGTACCCGGGTACTACGTATGGCAGATATAAGGTGTAAATTTGTATGGCCCCATAAGGGTTAAAATTCACACCGGCGAGAAACCATTTAACCCCTTGAAATAATAATGCAAGCGGGCTTCTAATACAGAATAGAGCTAATTATGTATAGGTAATAATATAATAATACGTAATAGGTAGAGACAAATAATTCATGATAAGATTCTGGTAGAGCTTTGGATCTATGAATTTACCAAATAGAAAATGTTGTAGAAAAAAGTAGAAATTCCGTATCGTGGAATTGATCTACTCAGACCTGTATTCACAAAAGATATGAATTAAACTATAACTTTGATATAAAAATCAAAGATTTTACTGTAGTACATTTTTGAAACCCCTTAGCATTTTCTCCCTCGAGTTAGCGAAAACAATAGAAACTGACTTAAAAGAATAAAAGTTTTAACTTTTTCAAAAAAATTAAACTTTTCTCTGTAATTGAATTTCAAGTCCGTTAATGCTAGTCATTGTTGTAAAGCGTAAAAGCAAATCGAAATAGAGAAATGTGTCACTTCTTAACACGAACCAAGTAAAATTAATAAGTCGTCGCCGTGCTTTTTACTTGTGTTTGCCCATTACCTTTTAGAATTAATTGTAATTTCTTTCAAAATCTCATTTTAAATCACGCATTGTAGCAATAAATTGCCTCGTAAATGGAAGCCCATATACATTTTTAATATCATTACGACTGCTATAAATTTTGATTTATAGACAACAAAACTAAAAATATTTTTTTCGTTAACGACGGCCAACGCTTCGCACTCTCGCCTCGGGAAATTAATGCATGCATCTACTTGCAGCAAATGTTCGCGAATAACGTAGTGCCTTAAATACAATACCATATTTAATTACATAGCGATTGCAACATAATTATCCGAAGTAATAATATGTTTTCCATCTATCTGGGGTATATGTAGATATATTATAAACAATCGAGTTTTATTAGTCAAAAATCCGGAAGAAATACTTAAAAAGAAAAAGAAATGAGCGAAATTAGATTAAAGTGGCACATACTCCACCTTCCTACAAAATTTGATCATTCTAATAGTGCCTAGTTGGAGCGAGGGGTTGAAAGTGCTGACACATAATTCGTGTAGAATCTGTAAACGATGATTGACACAAGGGGTAATTTCAATAATTGGCGATACGAGACGAGACATCGTCAAGTGACACCAGCTAACGCTGTTACGTATTTCCATTATGTCTAGTTCGTCTATTGTTATTGGGAATTTATATAAAAAAATATCGTCGAACGGAATCAATGCGCACACAAAAACTCTTCTTGTATGAATGCTGAAATTTATGAATAATTAAAAAAATTATGGATGAAACAAACGAGAAAGAACGGTGGCCATCGCATCGTTAAAACAACTTTTGAACGCGATGGAAGTTGTAAGAACTTTAACTACACTTGTACCTTACCGTATACACAATATTATGTAGGTACATGGGAGCAGGATCTCGTCCCAGAGAATAATTTGGCTTTCCCTGCTATTGTACACGACAAATGAACACAATTTATCCTCCATTGTTGTAGAGCAACGCCCATTAAATATTATTATTAATAGAATCACATTTGCCTTAATGCAACTTCATTTTATGATAAAAGATAATAAAAATATATTGTTGGTGCATGCAACAATAAAATGGATTCCTTTTGCAAAATCAAAATATACTGCTACGTAACGATATCACAGGAAATTTGTATTCCTTTGTGATTTGAAAATAATTACCACGTATCCAAGAACATAAAGTGGATCATTTTGAAATGTAAGCCAGGCATTGTTCAAAATCACTATCACTTCATCACACCAATAGCGCCATAATGCAGTCGGTAGCTTTAGAGCTTTCATTGGATTGTGTAATGATGCATCTATGCCTAATTCCATTCCCCACAGTATTAATTAATCACAGACTCAAAGCTACTACCATTGTTATGATGGTAATGAAATTTCTCGAGATGACAGGTAACACTTTTTAATGTACAACAAAACAAGTTCGTCCCATACATTTCTTTCTACTCTCTTTTGTAAAACTAAAATCGTCACTACAAAGGACAAAAAACTAAAGATGCACAATAATAATTATTATTCATCTCAAGATATACCATCACATTATTTGATTGCAGTTACTTTGTTATTTTTTTTTTATTTAAAACTTACCAAAATTATCGACCACTATCCGAAGCGTCTATGACGTAATATGTTGCAGTTTGAGTTTCACCTGATACTTAATTTTAGAACTTCTGTTCTTCTAATAATATGTAGCTATTCCGTTCATTTTTTGAAATAAAGACTCTTCGTTGACTGTTTAGTCCGCAGTCGCGTCAATTTGAGATCGTCTCGGCCCATCTCTTTGATGTTCACCTCTTGGTTTTCTATTTGCGTAAGATCTCCGAGGTAGAGTTGTTGATTCCGTCACCCTATATATCGGTGTTTTAATGAACTTCCCATCATTAGCGGTGAGCGTTTATATATTTCTTTGTCATTGCCCAACTCGCTGCTGTACACATCTCGAGATACATCTCAGGTGGGAAGAATGCATAATATTAAACTATCTATTTCTGCATATTGATTTTCTCTACCCAAAGTCCATCGCCTGACCCTAATATTTATTCCAGTATCTCCATCGAACGCAGCTTTAATTTTTATATGCCCATGATTCTTAACGTCAATTTACGTACACGCTAAATTAAATGTCAATCTCAAATTCTATGACCTACAACCTATTACGTCTCACACGCATCGAGTAGCGATTGGTAATTTTCTTTCGATAATTAATTATGTAGGTTGGGAGAGGATAATATTTGCACTAAGGTTTGAAAAAGACACTATGTAAATGCTCTTGATTATACATATAAATATATTTTAAAATTCACTTTAATTCTTACAATACGAAGTCGTTATTACGAGCCAAGCTGTGATGAATGTATTATAATAATTTATAACTTCGAACAAATGACGAGATGAATGCCCAAGCCCAAAAATCGAGTTTGCCAACAGCAAGTTCTCAAACATCGGCATTACACATAATGTAATTTGATTCGTAAATTAGTGCCAGCTCAATTCGCGTTTTCAATTGCATAGATTTGTAAACCCATAAAGAGAATTTGTACTTGGGATTGCCTAAATAAATATCGTTATACATATACTTGTGTTTAATTTGAATCTTTATTTGCTCGGATAAATGCGCTGTTACAATCGTTAATGATGTGTGCACATCAAACCAGAAACACAATTTTCGAAATACGTTCGTCCATATTTTTAAATCAACCGATTTGCTTGCTGGTTTGTACGTTTATTAGATAACCGCAGCTTTTTATTTATTTCCAGCTGTTCGCAGACAACTTAACGGTCGATTATATAAAAAGGTACAACATACTATACTATATTATCTACTTACTTTCTTATGCCATATAGGTATTATATGTACAAGCTTTGAAATACAAAATGCCGATTTAAAAATCGAAAAATGTAAGAAACAGAGAAAAAATTATGGACCGTTAACAAAATAATGCAGAGATTATTTTTTTTCCAACTTGTGTGCTATGTAACCAACATTAGTGAGCCTAAGCCGGAAATATGAAAATAATGTGACGAGCTGCGTGTTGTTAGGCTTGTTTTTATAAATTACCCCGTTTCATGAATAATTCACATCTTTAATCGTATGAAAACAATGCTAATAAAATACGGAGTTATTCGACATTTTATCTAAGCGCACATTTTTCTGTGTTTCTACTTTACTGGAAGCGGAAATATACTTTCAGTGGACCGCAACATTATGGCTTTTCATATAATGAAATTCAATTTTTTCCATAAATTCATTGCATTTGCCATTACTAGTCATGAACGCACAGAAGCCAATAAATGAATGTTTGTTAGAAATGCTCGAGTAGTTCGTAAATGGTAACTTCATAACATATTCATTCAATCCAAACAAGACTAGATTGTTCTCCTTATACAGCCAACAGTCGGTCGATGCAGTTGCAAGATTTATTCTAAACATGTTCGGAACTTGTCAATTAATTTTCTGTATGAAATTGAAAAAAACCAACAATTTTTACGAGGAAGATCAGATTTATTACTTGGAACACCGTTTGGAAGTTGTCATCGAAAAACAGATTTTCAAACTCTTCGGGAGTTTGAATTTGACGAAGAAATGTCGTTAAATGTAATAATTTCGTTGCAGTGGTAAAGGAGACACGACAAAATCAATGTTCAACGGACATAAATTTTGAGTAAATATCAAATTACGAAGGTGAACACACCATTAATCAAGAGAAGGCCAACATTATTCACTGCCTAGCACGACTTTGCTCTTATCGTTTTGTATCGAGATCTGTAGACCTACGTGCATCGGCAAACTCGACTTGCATACAACCCGTCACTAGACGTTTGTAAATTCAATTACTGCAAACAGAATTCATTTAAATAATTTAAATCGCTTCGCTCGATGCAAAATTAACTCGAATGTTGTTAATGGGTGCCTACAAAATTTAAAATGTACTATTCGTTGGAATAATTTAAGAAAAAAACAGTATGGCACGGGAAATACAGAAAGAACTTGAGCGTAATTAAGAATAAAGATTTCCCTATCGAATTCGACATTTTTAGGAAGCCTACTACGACCGATACCATTATCCCGAATTCATCGAATCAATCGAAAAAAATAAGGAAGTCTACATTCAATAGCTTTAAGGTCAATTTCCTACAATGTGGCTGCCGCTTATGTGCTAATGAAACGATAAAAAATATTTTCCGCGTTAACTTCTTCTTCATAACTTTGCATTGCGTCAGACGCAAGCCGCATCACGGAAAATAAACCTGGACACTTTAGTTTCAGCTATTTGCACTTTCGGTGTCTAATCCTCATTAAGAATAAATTATCGAATAAATCCTAGTTACAATCTAATAGTTTCAATTTAATATTTTGATACTTGATTGTTATATAGGACTTGCAAGTTAAGCAAAAATGAGAAAATTTATGCAGATAGCTTTGGTAAGTGCATTTACAATATGTACATAGAAGAACGTTTAACGATATTTTAATGTAATTTGTAAAGAAAATTGACATTTAAAAGTATCGCTTAAGTGGTTACATTAATAATAAAAATAATATCTCCAGTTTTTTGGATAAAATAATAATTTGAACGCTCTGTTTACGAACATTTCAAGCTCACTCGATAACCTTATTTATGATTGTTAAAAAGAATAAGGTTTGAACTTCTTTTGTGTGTCCGCGATAAAGGAAAACTGTCAATTTGTGTAAATATAATATAGTATTTTGTTGGAAATGATTTCGATAATACATATGGTATATAATTTAAAAAAGTTTAGTAATTATTAATTTGGTGCTTTTTAGAAAAGCAAAAGATTTATCGCAAATTTCGTTCTGGTATTTTATTTCACAAATAAGTTGGCAAGAAATCAAAGTTTTGAAAGTTTCGCGTCACCAAAAATAAAAGTGTTATGATAACAAGGCAACATATCGATTAGTTTGTGTAAACTTGTTTACATTCTTTAAGTGAATCCTCGAGGCTTTACTTTTCCTAGCTAAACGGAAAAATAATATAGGCGACGATCAATTTTGCTAAGATTTAATATTTTTCGTATAAATCAAACAATTACTTTTTCCATTTCAGGTTTAGCTTCACCTTCATCAAAACGTCCAACGCAGAAAGGTTATACAAAAATTTAAAATTGGATATCGCGTGGAAAACATCCAATTTTCATGTTTCTCCAACAAAGTTGGTCAATTTTTTTACCCAAGATTGCTTTTCCGTTGCCCCCCTCACTCTGATAGCCCAGCGATCGTTACTTCGAACGCTAAAAATTCAAATTTTTTAAATTGTACCAGCAAGTCATTAAAATTGATATAATCGGCAACAAAATATTAGACATTGACATTGAAACCAACCGAATAGATAGTAATTTACATCAAAAATAAATTACCTGTAACCAACAATAAAAAGGACAATTTTGACTAATGTAGGTAGGTGGTTATTTTAAAATTTTGGTTGTTAAAAAAATCGTCACGCGCACAACATACTTAATAAAGCGTACTAAAGGAAGATCGTGAAGTTCAAAATCGTGAGCACAATACAACATTCTAATAGTTCGTGATTTCAAAAACGGCTTTGTTCTCTAACTAAATAGGTTTTTAAGTAAGATTTTAGTTCGTTTATAGATAAAAATTTAATTCCAACGACCAATAATTTGCTTTGCCAAATTTTTTCCACACCCGTAAGCGTTAAAATGTAATTAAATGTAAATTTGGAGCACGCCGAGAGGAAACCGACTTTATTTTTGTTTACAAACAAATAATTTCGTGAACGCTCACGGACGAAACTCGACCATGTTTTGTATTAAATTCACGGGTGATCGATGCACGCAGTACAGACCAAGAGAAGAAGAATTAAATTCACTGTAATCAAATCAAAAGCTATAAGGGTTAAATTTAAGAAACAAAAAATCTCTTACTAAATTGAGCAAGTTTCTTAGTTAATCTATAACAGAATCTTTTATTGTAAAGAGTGGCTTTCGTGCTATATTTTTATTTATAATAATAAATTATTGTGTAAAATAAAATAAAAAATGTATTAGGCAGCGACAACATTAATTAGCCGGAATTCGATGCAAAGGGTATAGTTCACACAAATAAACACCCTTTTCCAGGTTGAAGTCTTGGTCAAGCTAATTCGCTCTCTTCTTACCCATAAAAGGTTTTTTCAGTCTAAGCGTTTAAAGTTCGTATCCAAAAGATGATAAGTACTTCTTTCACATACCTAAACCACTGCAAAGCGCCATGTCCTAGTAGTAGTAAAAGTTTATGGGGTGGTTTAGTCTGATCGTGGTTATCGCAAGTCAGTGTGCATCTGAAAATGGTGAATCCCTCGAGTAACAACTTTTTAGAATTCTATCTGCATTTATATCCTATGCCGACGGCGGGCGCCATCTCTGCAGGTACCGAAAATTGAGCAAAGTTCCGTTTCATGTTGGACCAGTTATCGTTATGGAATATGGCGTAGCATCAATTTATTATGGCGGCGTGTTCACTGTAAACGCACTTTTCTCAACCAAATTAAAACTCGAATTTTTCCTTATACGCTGAAAGCTTCGCTTGCCCAAATCGGAAAAAACAATACAGATTAAAAACTATTCCAAGGTTAAACAAATTATTTACAAAATAAAAATATCAAATATAGGAAAACATTCAACATTTTCCAGTTTTATGAAACTTGAAAACTTCTGATAATTTTACCCTGTGGTTCATGTTGAAAATATTTATAAGTATACAAATTAAGACGTTTACAGATTATTCTGAAGTGCAATTATTCAAGGTATCTGTAGTTCATCAAATCTATTCATCGGTGGAAAGATGAAAGTTTAAAAATAGTTAAATACTGCAAGTCTTAAAACAACCTATATTCATATTTACAATAATCACCCTACAATCCGTCCAATCACATCAATTTTCGCGGGTATTATTTTCTATATAGCATGAATTTCCAAAAAAAAATGATGAAATAGCAAAACTCAAATGCAGTTAGAAAAGTGGAAATCATGTTACGGGATAAAATGATGGTTAACTTGCATGTAATGTATGTTGGCTTGACCAACATAGGAAAACTGAGTGCAAGTTTAAAATTTTTAAATACACCGTAATAAATGGCAAACGAAATTGTAAATTACAATAAAGCCTTGATTTAAAAAAAATGTTGTCAAGTTATTTATTTTTACGCTATGCTGATGTCAATTTATAATTTCAAATTGTAATTTTGAGAAATATCTTCCGTTTGACAAAGTGACACGTATAAATGCATTTGCTAATTATTAGCAATTTTAAAACGTCTGCGACCCACTTTCGTAATGTATTACATTATGTTAATAACAAAATCGTTTATCTAATAAAAATAAAATGTATTTATTTGTCACACGAACGATTGACATATATTTTTTCATACTTATTGTGCGAGCGCTACCGTTGCTTGCTGCCCGTTCAGTAGCCAACAAGTTGTTTTTTGAGGAAAAGCTCGATGTTTTATGCAAGTATGACACAATTGAATCATGTTGAATCAATAAGGCCAAAAGTTTGAATGTATACGTAATTAAGCCAGCACGTCGTGGTTGGTTACACGTACAGCCGCTAGAAGAATACGAATAAGCCCAAGCAGGTGTACGCACAGAAACACTGGGAAGAAAAACAAATATGAGAAGCAAGCAATTACTGATGAAATTTGGCCAACTTGATGAAGGGCAAAAGAAATAACTAACATCGAGCAATGAGACCGTAGAAGCCGCCGTTACTTGTAAAAATAAAAATAATATCATCGAAAGAAGGAGCGTATTTGCGTAATGGCAGCTTCATATGCGAAAGATCGCCGCATTTTAAATGTATATGCAAAGTGAGGATTTAAATTGGTAATTATATTGGAGAAGAAATCGCAAATGGAAAACGGAAATTCGTGCTCTGTGAGATTTTACGAGTATCATTATGGTTACACTTAGGGAGATTTTGTCCAAAATGTAATGATTCTCAACGGCTGCCTGTCAAATAAACCATGCCGAGTACAAAAACACGCACAACGAAAGGATAAAAGAAAATTGCGCAATAAATGTCATACCAGGTACGTTTTTCATACAGCCACAATGGAAATTGCGTAAACCCGGATTAGGGGATTGACTTCTTACTGCTTTACGCGTTTGACACCCCTGGTTTAAAAGAATAACAGTGGTTAACAGCGGCTCCATTATTTAAATATGTTAAGCGTAAACACAATAGTACAGGTCATTCAACACTAAACACACACGATACCCAAAAATTTTTTCAACGCCATTTCAAACAATGAACCCGAATTTGATGTCGTCGTAAAAGCTAGAAAAGCTTACAGACTGCATTAACTAACCAAGTATTAGCTCAAAAGTGGGAAAAAATCTTTAAATTTATTAGGAAAGAGCTTCGAATACCAGCTGTGGTCCAATACATTTCGTAGATACATATTTATAAAAATTGTTAACTTGCGACCAACAAAGGGGTGCAAATTTTAATTCTATATCTCGGGGCAAACTCACCCAACTTACAATGCCAACTATTGTGTTTTCAAGTTAAATTACACAGGGCGAAATAAATTTTAAAAATGAAAATGGTAAATAATACAACATAGAATCGCTCTAATTTCGCACCAATTTAAATAAATTTTTACACATAACATATTTTATCTTTCTACGATAATATTAAAGTACAGGTTAGGATGAGTTCAACGATACCTAACAACGCACCAATCGAATAATTAGTTATTGAGGTATCGTCATGTTAACGTTCTCGTTATTCAGATGCTAGTTATCCGACATATCATTAAATTTGTTTCAGCTCCTGATGCATTAATTACAAGTCGTATTCACTTAACAAATCGTATGTATGTAGGGAGGAGTTATCGGGCGGATTACCTTCGTAGTTTGCCAGAATAAAAATTTTTGCCTCCGTCGCCCGGACTCCGACCGAGTGCCTCGGCATTAGCAATGCAGAACGCCGACGCGACGTACTGCAACCGCCACGATCCAATATTTTCAATGGTGTAAGCATTCAATATTACTTAATACAAACGGTATCGTAATTAAATTATTACACATTTGGTACGTTGTAAAAAATTTTCAGCCTGAAATAAAATTTATAATAAAAAATTCGTCGACATGACAAAGAAGAACAAATTAAAAGGTAATAAAAAGCGCAAATATTGACAGAAAAATTTATGAAATAATAAATACTCTGTAGTATGCATTATTTACATACAAAAAACATTAGTACGAACAACTCACGATAGATATAGAAAGTTATGTCAATAGGTACCTATATAAAATTAAACAATTCCTTCGAGTATTACAATCGATTACATTTTTTCCTTGTGCAAATATTCAAGGTAACTAAAATATTTAAAGCGAATTTTATATTTTATTAACTTCCAATTTTACCCATTACAACAAGAACCAGGTCTTATTTTTTCGCAGATTCTTCTCGATTCAACAATATGTACAACCCGGGCGCCACTCACGACAACTACAACTGTCCATGAAAAGAAAATAGCACAATAATTTAATATTGATCAAAATTATGTAGTTCGTTGCCCTTCAACGAAACTTAAGATTTTTATTTATTTATTTTAAATTTGCTTACATAATGGGTTAAGCATAATAACTTGAGATTTTCTAATTTTAGATAAGAGTTTGACGAACAAATAGAGTACTTGTGTTTGAGATAATTTTAATTAATCGAAATTGTATTATAAAAATATAATTTTATAAAAAAAAGTTAGTTTTGTAAACGGCTCGAACATGAGTTTTTGAGTATCTTTGTCATCAGTCGGTTTCTCTTTTACAAACCAAGCAATAAAATGTTATATGATGTCGGAATTCTATTTTATTGCTTCAACAAAAGCATCGTCGCCTTTGTGATGTGATGCCAGTCTCCCAAACCAACCGAAAATAGTCGAGATTTGATGGACATCCGCGATTTATGAAATATATCTTGTGAAATAAAGACGATTCATCTATTCAAAAGAATTTTTACGTGAATGGCATTTTTCAAATTAAAAATAAAACCAAATCAAATACCACATAGACCCGTAGATATGTACCTTATTCCGATGCCGCTCTCCGTCTCTATCGGTCGCATACTCTCGTCAATCTCGTGGCGTACATATTTTAATTGTATCCTGACCTGACAAAACTAGGATTTTCAAATGTGTCAAAATTAAAAAGTTTGGTTGGAAAAGCGTGAGCGTCACCGTGACAAATATAAAGTTTTTCTTCAAGTCTTATGCTTTTTTTCCCTCGCTCCCAAAATTATTCGAGTCCTCGGATCCACCCGAAAATTTTACACATTAAAATGTATCAAGTTGCAAATCCATGTGCAAAATGTTAACTACAAGCAATGATATTAATTTTGCCAGGTCAAAATTCGTTTCTAGCCCACTGTACGTCGCCAAAAATAATATTTTGTCATCATTCCTGTCGACAGAATTGATCGAGAATGATTGATGTTTGACGGCGTTCATTTTTCACCCTTCTTTTTCTAAATACGTACACATTCTAAAGCTTAAAATTAAATATTTAAGAAAATCTGGCATCAAAAGAGAATTTATAAAAAATAATCTGCCTATGTACACTCCTACACAACAATAATTATTATTATTAACAAAAAACTTTGCACCTTTCAAGTTATAAACCGTTGCGATAGTTACGCCACTGGTAATTTCGAATATACTTATTTTTTGCTTTATTATTTGCGAACGTTGTGACCGCAAAGCAGTAGTTTACCAAGTTTGATTAAATTTAATCGAATTTTCAATTTTCATCGACCACTCTATCAACTAACTACTCTTGGCGAACATTCAACCCAACTCATCTACTCATCGCAGTCGAGATTAGATTTTTATGTAGATTAGTTTTAATTCTTTATCTTGCACGTTGCAGGTATACAAAATATGCATGTAGTAACTGGCCTTAATATTTCCATAATGACGAAACGATAAAAATAATAAAAAATGATGTAAAAGTTTCTTTTTGCAAAATTCTGATGTTATTTATTTTAGAAACTTTCTATTCGTTTCATTTGCATACACATTTTGTTAGCAAAACGACAGTTTTGTAAACTGTAAATTGTCTAGAATTTACGACTTATGCATGATTTACTTTGAATTAAAACTTGGGGAGAAAGTATTACGACTGCAAAAATTTCAAATTTAAGAGTCCTATTGAAAGAGGCCAATATTTTCGCAAACGATGTGTTTTTATTTTTATTTTCCTCCGTAAGCACATTTTCTTACGACGTTCAAAAATATTAAAAATTACATATTATTTAATAAATTCATTAATTCAAATGAAAACATCAGAGTCCCTTCTCCACTACATAAAACACAAGTAACAGTGAAATCTTTCAGTTAAATCTGCTTTGGACAACTTTAATTTCCTCTTGATAATGAGTCGACACTCGATTTCCCTAGCGACTAAAACCCCAGGAAAATATTAATACTTACTACAATAATTATATTTCGACATCTGTGTACACGGAATCGCCAATATCCCATTTTCAAATTTAGAAATTTTAGTTTGTTTTTAATCAAAATGCAGAATTTTTATCATGGAGAAACAAAACAAAATAATAATTTCAAAAATTTGTTCATAAAAAATTCAAAGGAACCTAGTTAGCAAACGCAATTAAATTAAATTTATTTTATAAACTTTCGGAAATCGGTTTTACTTCTTCAAATACTTTTGAGAGATTTATTATCAAAATTAAAAATTAAGGAACTCTTCCATTAGCGATTTTTAACATACACTGGAAATTTATTCGGTTTAAAAATATCGCTTTTCTGTCATTCAACTTTAGTTATATTAAAAAGAAGATTCACATGATGTATGTATTTTGTAAGAAACAACGGAAAATCCAAAAGAAAACTACTTGGATGACATGATACTTTTGAAAAACACAATTATACGAATATAAACAGATGTATCGAGGAAAATGATAACCACTACAATCTAAATATTCTTTGCATGCGAGGCAAGTGGAGGTAATACAAATATTTGTACCAACCACGCAACGTTAGCGTGTGCTGTAAAAGGATGGACAATGTTGACACAAATTTTGAAAGCACAATTTTCATTTTGTGACTGTGCAATACAACACACAGTTTGAAGGATTTTTTGTGCATAATATGAAATAATGCCACCATCACTTGGCAGATAACAATATAAAGTGTCTTTACATGGATATGCGTATTGCGCATCGTAATTTTAAGAGCTAAGCCAGATTGCGTAAAAAAAAGGGAAAAATTTGAACTCGATAACTATAATTACAGACGCCGTGCCATCCATTCTGTTCCACGAGCATGGTTTCTCTATGGTAATGACATATTGCTCATTATACACAGAAGCACAAAATTTAAATCTAACGATGGCTTACTTTTTTGTATTTCAATACTTTCGACAAAATCGCTATCGTAAGAAATCATACCATTCCGATTCTAGATAATATACTATGATAAAAATCGATAATAATTGTTAATAATTATAATAAAATTTAGTGGAAACACTCACCGATTTCGGACAGATCAGAAGTCAAAATTTTAAATTACCTGAAACAAAAAAAAACATAAATTAGAATTTAATTTGCTATCAATTATAGTGATTATATTAATGGGCATGCGTGTATTTTTGATTATTTTCAACTTATGTTAGGAAAACTACCCCCTTTTATAACGTTAGATAAAAGATTTTCGAGTTGATTAAAATTATACCTTATACAAAGAGGGTGCATTTTTAAAAGACCCTCTTTATATTAAGTACAAAAAAACAATAATAAAGGTTGTACGCTTTTTATATGATTATATAAAATAGACCGTATATTAAGGGCATCGACAAAATATATGTACAAAAAAACAAAAACTTATAAGTATTTTGTAATTTCTCGTCAACTTTGATAACTACGTGCGTAATACGATGTTTGTGGTTTGAAATAAAATTTCCCGATTCAAATCGAAAACTATTACCACGAAATTACTATTATTTTTCAAATATACTTAACTAAATTGCAGCTAAAAAGTTCCATAAAATATACACTGTTACTATTATACGATTATAGAAATCGTACTTTATAGTAAGGGGCTTGGCGCCATTTCAAAGCAAGTTAGTAAAATAACCGTAAATAACCAACAAATTTGCCTGGGGTATGGAGATATTACTACCACGACTGTATAATGCATACATACGACAAGCCAAAGCAAATAAAATCAATGAGGTCAAAAGTGTACGCTGTGAAAGTGTACGAATAAAAAAAAACAAGATTCTTTAATGCGTGTAATAAAATAAAGAAAACTAACACCCCGATCACGATGCATTGCATAACCTACAGATGCATTCAATTTCTAATTTAATTAGAAAGCATTTTGGTTCATCATTCTCTGTAAGTCGACGGCCTGCTTGCCGAGATGTTCACATAATATACAATCTGCGTACAGTACGAGCCTCCCGATGGCGATGATGACAAAAAATATGGAGTGGCCACAAAGAGCATGCAAGTCAAAAATATAATCTAAAAATATTTGTGGAGTTCGAGATCATTTGAAAAGAAGAGAAAAAAAACTTCCACGTGGGACACAAAATTGTTACTAATGCTATTTTGTAACGTTGCACCATTCAAGTAGCAAGTAGAACATTAAACATCTTATGCGTAATATAAATATTAATGTTAAGACATCCAAATTAAATAAAAACAACATTTTAAATTTAACTTTTCACAACACAATCGATCTTTTTTCGAACAAGTTAATGTCTTGTGAAAATTTTAAAAATAGTTTATCGTCGAAGTATTTATACGTACATATCTCGACTGAAAAGTCGTAAAAGTTCTTCTATTTGTCGTTAGTTGTTTGTTAAACATAAATAAAAGTTGGGAAGGACAATTAATTAAGCAAATTTGAATTCGTGCGTTAAAAACAAGGGTGTATAACTTTCGATACAACATAAAAAAAAAAACGAATTATAAGAACCTAAAGTACATGTACGAAAAATATTCCTAAATTAACAAAAAGAAATATCTATCAATGGGAAATGTACGACAACTGTTCAAAATATTCGAATGAAATGATTCGCCTAGATTTAATATATCAATAAAAAAATAAAATTGATAAGGAATCGAAGATTCCGTACTGCAAATTGGATCCCAGCCAAAACGATATTTAACGATGAGTAAATTGCACCGAAGTGTTTAATCCATACTACAACAAATCAATAAAATGGGACAATAAAAATACCAAGCATCGCCGTCTACCGGCACTCAAAACTATGCTAATAAACCATAAACCACTTTTTTAAAGAAAACTTCCTCACATTATCAATTTTCTAAATTACCACTAACCCTGGTAACTTAAATTGCATTTCAGATCAAATTTAAAGTCGAAACAACGTGTTACGCATTCACATGAGAATTATAACCCTGTTTCGATCAGAAAATCCTTCTAATTTAATTAAAATGTAAATTTTACGAAACAAAAATATTTTAAATATTTTCTGGCGTAGGAAGGTAACAACGAATTTTTGGCAATTCTTGATAAATCAATATTCATTCATACATCAACATTAAAATATATAATTTACCGGTTAAACTATAAACAACTAGGTTTATAACAGCGTTAAATTTTGGAATTTCAAGGGACTTAAAAAATGCCTTCGTGCATAAGATGAAACATGTCATTCGTTACGGTTTTTTACTGTTGATGATTTTGTGATTACATTACAACTTCCCATTTCTCAACCATATTGAGAATTTTAAAATTTAAAACAAGTTATTTGTTTTACATTATTCAAACTGAATTGCTTAATATTATCCTTTTTTACATTAATCCCAATTTTCTTTTACGCGGTTATGACAACATTGATCTCAAATTAAAATTCAATCAATGCTTACGAAAGTGAGATGCAATAAGTGTAAGATGTAGCACAACATAACATCCCAGTCAAAAATAACCCTTATGTTGGTTATAGGATCCCTACCAGGCATATATGCCTAATATTACTACCGCTTGAGGTACATTTTGCAAGTCGATACCGTAATCAGATTTGTACAACACCCAAGGGGATGTTATCCCATATTAATTAGACCAGTAAAACACAAAATTATAGTAGTTCTGCATACAATATAATAAATAATAATAGGTTAGATAGATAAAATAGTTAAGACTTAATTTCGAGTTTCATATTTTAAATTAATTTTGTTCCTGGTTGCATGGAATCGAAAAATATTTAAAATATTCTTATTTTTCAAATTTTTTTAATAGACCAGAATCTTTGAAAAACGTAAATCCATACCCTCGAGAAGCCATTTGTTAAACACTCAAATAGATAAAAATATTGCAAAAATGCGAACGGAAGGGGGGGGGTTTAGTTTAACAATCTCTCTGCGACGATTGTCTGCTCCCAATCCAGTACCAGAATTATCATAATTACTGATTTATCTAACAGTGCAGAGATCACGTACAGATAATTACATACAATTAGTAATTATTATAAAAATAGAATACAACAATTCAAGGTCGATGGGAGCTCGAAGTAAACATGTCAGCTGCCAATAAACGAATGATGATTTAAAACATTCGTGATTTCATGATGTAATATGTAATTTATTACCTTCTATTATAATAACGCATATGGATATACAATCAATTTGCCCAATTTAGGAAAAATTCCTATATTACACATATCGACTAAAATATTTTCAATTGTTTTAAAAAAAATTGTCTAAATTTCTATTTTAAAGCACCCATGTACGATGTACGCATTATTTGCAATTAGAAAACCAACGTAACCATAAATCGAACAGTAATTTCTATTATAATTTCGCATACCCATAACCATAGTCAAGTTTGTAACTAAAACTGCACGTGCATTGCATATAATTCGCGCTATATTAAATTAAATTATATGCATGTTAAACTATTTTGTCAATAATCTAGCTCATTAACATAAAAACATAATTGACTGGTAATTCAAATATTTTATAATATTATCTGTTCAACATCCCCGATAATTTGCATTCAAGTTTTCAATTTGTTCCACAAGATAATCGATGTAATATTCATAATTTGTAAAAAAAAAAGTTGAAATTAAAATCCTATAGAAAATATCAGCCGTATAGGTTAATGATGTAAATGTAGAATTTAAAAGTGTGGTGGTGAACTCTCTCAAGGCTAAATCAATCAAAAGTAACTTTTTTATACATTTCGGCACCCTAAAATATGTGCGATAATACAACAACTTAAAGTAAAAGAGAGAACGTTTGGTACGATAGCGCTAAATATGATTTTGTATGGGGGGGAAACTGTATCCCCGGGGGTGCCGGGGTGGTAAATAGCACTTGAGACTGAAGTTGGGGTTAGAAAGAAGCTGCGAACAGCATTATAATAAAAACAAAACTGCAAGTTGGGTAGCAACTTGATGTGGTGGTATAACAAAAAACAAAATGATTGATAGACTGGGCGAGTAAAGAGAAAAGTAAAAGATATACCCAGAGTCCATCGATATTACCATAATATCGTATACAATAATAGCATTTATTACGTATTTCGACAAACGAAAACTTAAGAACAAAAGAAAAAAACAAAATATAATAAGACACATAAAATACTTTCAATTTTAAATCCCTCAAAGAAAAATGGTTTTAATGGCGACTATATTTTTCTTCCGCTTTAGTAATAAAATGCAAAGTCCCTTTCGCGATCTTAATGTGTGTTTTAAAAAGTAAAATTTGATCAAATCGAATAAAATTATTTAAAATTTATTTTAGATTGAATTTAATAGGGCGATATAAAAAAAGGAACGATTTCGTCGACAACAAAATGAGGAGAAGTGCGTTTCAACTTAAAGGGACACACATCTGCACTATCTCTACTAAAATCCTCGCTCAATGCGACATTTCATTTTACGAGCACCAAAAATAATTGTGCACTGCTGAAATGTAACAACATAAAATAGTATAGACGAAATGAAAAATGTGAAATCGCAAACTACCAACCAACAAGATAAGTTACCCTTTTATATATGGCGGGGACGACAAGGAAGAGAAAGCGTCTAAATTTTATGGTTGCTGAAAGTTAGGCCCGACGGTAATTTAAAGCTTCCTGTCTAGATTCAACGTTGATTTTTTTCTCTACATTTACTTCGACGTCTTTCTATGATGAATAACCTACAAATATTCTTCGCCATTTTGAGTTCAAAAATCTCCCAGGACTACCCAAAGTAGCCAAATCGGTAGTGCTATCGGCCAGACTAACATTACAAAACTAATAGGCTAGACATATAAAGTAAAATCTTAATGGTTTTCAGGTGTACATAAATTTAACCTTCAATTACTTCCCTAATAGTTTTTTTGTAAAACACAAATTATGATAGTCGATCCTCAAATAATTATTCGAGACCAAAAACTATTACAGTTTTGGAATGTTAATATTATGAATGCAATATCAATACGCGTTTCGTAATTTCTTCATCTTCACAAAACTATTTTAGTTATGGAAAAAAAGTAAGTTTATAATTATTATAATATTATCCTATCCATAACTAAAATTCATGAGTTTACGTTGGAAAAAATTAAAAAAGAATTACAGCTAATTACATTTAAATTTAGAGGAAATTAAACAAAGCACGAAAAGTAATAAACAAACCGACGCCCTCAATGAATGTTATTCGAAAAGAATCAAAAATAATTAAAATAAAATAGGTATTTGAGTTAAAAATACAATGATGAGTCCTGTTTTATTAAAAATTATACAAATTTCAATATTTTCGCTACAGTTTGTCGGTTGAAGCAAAATTCCCACATTTTGTGACTTAAACTTGTAGTTTTATCGTTTTAAATTACATTATCAATCAAAAAGAACGGTAGAACCGGTTAAGCTGTCACGAATGTTTTATTTCTAAAATTTCACAAAAATGTAAATTTGGTAGGAATCTTAGAATACACGGTGTAGAAAAATTCAAACATTTATCCTGCTCTCAGGTATATCCAAGTTGTGTAGAATTTTAAAACCGCATCCTATCGAAACCCCATCATCATTCTTCACTTCAACAAAAAAAATTAAAGACCATCGGGATTTCAATCATCTATGGCACACAATCTACCCACCGTTCCATTGTGGTAAAGGAGATAAAAATATTTTTTTTTAAATGGTAAGAAATAAATAGGATATTATCTTGCGTTGGTTAAAATAGCATCTTGGTGTCCTAAACAACCAATAAATTAAATATTTGCCCTACAAATCTGATATTTTACCAATTAAAATTAAATCTCAGCAAAATGCATTAGATTTAAATATTTTAGCCATAACTTTATTTCAAATGGGAGCGCTACTTTTAAACGAGCATTTTAAATATACCAAAAAAATTTACATAGTAATTATACAATGCAATTAACGTATTAATAACATTAGCAATTTAATTGTATAGTTTACGAAATCCCCGTGGAGAAAATCGAGCATAATTTGTACTGTAGTGAAAGAAACCCCGACAATAATGGCCTGACGATACGTATTATAAATAATTGTATTTTTCAGTGGCGTAACCCTGTGATCAGAAGGCTCTTGTTTTCCCGCTATAAGCATGGGCCCTTTCCCATCCAATAATTGTAACAAACTTTAGATGAGAAGAAACCAGTCAATGCTACGCCATTGTATATTTATTTTCATTTAAAGCAAATCACATTTAATGAACATTGTTTGTAGTAACAGCTTGATTGAATTTCGGCAAGGGGCATAGTCTTGCAGTCAAACATACGATTGCATTCGGAAAAGTGTTCAATATGGCAGGGGATAACTGTTTATTTTGAAGTCGTTTGTAACAATATTGAGAAATTACTATTTCAAATTCAAGATCACGGAATTACTTGGCTACATTAACTTCCTGTCTTTCACTAAAAATTTGAATCTGTTCTCTATAATCAAGTAATAATTAAAAATAAATTAATTAACCTTACGCGCCGCGACTGGTAAGTTCTAGAATATAAAATGTTCATGCGTGTATTGGTGCATGATCTCGTCCTCCTTTTCTATTATTTATTTATACGTAACATATCGCCAAGTTATATAATCGTGTAATATAAATTTACTATAAAATTGCATAGTTACTTATCAACACTTTTTCCTTTATTTACCTTATAATTAATTATCAATATGTATTTTAGTTCTCTCTAATTTACGTAATTTAAAGCTTAATTTAATCGAAAGAACTGAATTTATAGATTATTGAGAGTTAATAACCCCGACTTGTCGATAACCTGAAATGCACTTGTAATTGTGCGAACCAACCATGTGCAAGCTAGGAAAACTTTTGTTAATAAAAAAAGGTTGTTTTAATATTTCACGCAATTTGCATTAAAATAATTTGTGTTCCGATTTCCCACTTCCACGTTGTGTTTACAGTTTTAGAAATTTAGCTTTCTACATCATCTCTTCTTTCAGATTTCACTTGAAGTTGTTATTATAAAACAATCCATTAACATTAATTATTTATTACTTTAATGCAATTATTATTCAAATAAAAAGTGGGGTAACCAACTTGAGTTTAGAAGCTCCAAACAACTTTACGCCGATTTCAAATTTAATCCAATCAAAATAGTATGCAAATTAAAGTAGCAATATTCTCTATTTCATTCCTGTACCTTCCAGATCTGCTCGGATTTGATTAATCTCCTTTTCTACTATTAATGTTTTCATTTTTCCGAAAAGATGCACTTTAGTGCCGCCCGAAAACAATTACGTTTCATACAAAAGAAAATTTTCAATTTGACAATTTATTAGTTAAGTCGAGCATTACAATAGTTTTATTATGTTCTTAATTCGAATGCCGTTAATTATATTATAATTTTGACTAATTACTTGTAAGGTCAGAGTTTAGGTCCTATCGTATACTTGACAGTACCTAAGTTATAAGCGTTGTTACATAACGAATTTATTTCAGTTTTAATTATAAAATCTATATATAGATACAACAACTGTGGTATACAAAATTACTTCATTTGTCTGAAAATTATATTGTGATAAAATTCAAACAAAACACCCATTATGTCAAGCGTAAATTTATCATTTGGGGTGTTATATTTATATGCAAATGTAAGACGCATTACGGAGGCGACCTCTGCAGTTAAAAACATAACACGGCCCAAAAAGATCAATTTATTATTCAACAAAAATTTGCAATTTTGTTAAAATCCTTACACAAACTTGAATTTGTGAATATAAAGCTAACAAATTTTAAATAGTCTGGACGATGGTCTTTTCCAACCTATGCGAATGACTGACGCCTCAGACGATTCTTTGAAAATTTATAATCGGGCATTAAAAAATTTAAAATAATTATTAGTGCACAAAAAGGGGGTATATTAAATATAATTTTTTGAATGGACGATCCGGACAATACAATGGACAACCAAATTTATCCTTCAAAAAAATAATAATAACTGATAAAACAAATTTTAATGGTTCCCATAAGTAGTGGATCGATATCTCCAAATTATAATCAAATATGTAATTCAAGTGCAAACTTCAAATATAATTAAGTTCAAGTTCATGGTTTACCTGTTGTTGGTATCTAAAAATACTGCATGTAAACAACACTTTCCGTATATCAAAATGAGATCATTTTATAGTTTTATAACATTAACGTCATAGAATTCTACAACAACATATTTACGTACGTAGAAACGAAAGTCAGTTTTCGAATACTTTCGTGTAGTAAAATCCAAAGCAAGTAATTATTTCTTGTAGGGTACATTACCATTTTGTGAATTAAAATATCAAACCGGGGACCAAGATTTTGGTCTAATATTCTTCTGTTTGTTACATTGTAAAAAGTTTGCAATGTCAATGGTATATAGGTACTATAACTAATCAAAAGTTCTTTATTATGAACAAAAATTTATTTAAAACGGAAATGGAAGAAAGAATACATATTGAAGTTTTCTTCTTGTAACAAAATTTCGAGCTATATAAGAAAAAGATTATGTTTTATTCGGAGAGAAATTAACGTTTTGTAGCTCGTCTGTATCTACAAACACGTCACAAAAAGTTGAACTTTTTCTCCTAATAAAACAATAAGTATACTGCCACGTATTTATGTATTGTTCTAGTTTCCGTATTTCACGCTCACATACATAAGTTATAAGTTGTTTTTATTTTAAATATTATTTGTACCTACCAGAAAACTTTTATAATAAATAATAAAGTTTTAGTTTGTTATAAAATTAGAAAAACCTATTAAATAGCACGTGGTTTCTATAAAGAACACGTAAACAAATCCAAGGTATAGTTGTCATCACGAAAAAAGAAGCTGACGCAATTTTCGATATGCGTATGAAATAAGATGAAAATTGTAAGTCAAATAAGTGTTCGATATAATAAATTTAAATCATTATATAAAAACAAAAAATTCAAATGACTGTCAATATGCAATAATTTTAAAGTCCTTGTCACACGGTAAAAAATTTTATTAACATTTTGATAAAAATAATAATGAACATTTTGTTCGTGTGACAAGGGTTTAGTCGTAGATTTGTTTTTCCTAAAGATATTCATTGCTTGAAACATGTAGTTTCCAAAATAATGTAATAAAGGCTGAGAAGTATATATGTTTATTAAACTATTTTTGTTCATTATACAAGCTATTGCAATAGATAATATTGCAATTTTTAACACAATCATTACGTTAGAACTTAAAATTATTTATTGATGAAAAAAAAGTTAAATAAACTAATATAACAAAGGTCAAGATCAAATTCCGCCTTCGAAGAGACGGTGGTTATGGCTTGACGCTTAAGTGCGTCGACTGCTAAGCCGAGAAGCCCTGTTCGATCCCCGGTGGAATAATAAATTCAGACCATCTTCCCTCGGAAGGCAGTGGCAAACCACCGAGGTACTTTGCCAAGAAAGCCACTTCACAATCCTTGAGAAACAGGTCACGACGTTAGAATTCGAACGACGACGAAGAAGAAGAAGAAATATCAAATGCAGAAAGAAGCCAAGATAGAATGGCACCCCAGTTTTGCCCTTTAATCACTTTCTACATCAGTGTCGGAATCGCTATCATCATTCAATTAATTTTTTTGGTATGACAAACACAATTTCTCTAGACTTCTTGTGAACATTCCTCCACTGTCTCTTCTCACTTTGTTATTACTTTGTCATTCCCGTAACTGTCCCGACCTATATGTTTATTGTAATAATCTTTGCAATGAACGCACACTAATTCGATTGCATTAAAATCGCAGTGGTAAGGTGGTAGTCGTAACACTTCATGACGATGTTCCCTTATTAATTCGTCAACTTCGTATCGTTTTTCCTTTTTGGGCAATTTAGACAACGGAAGCAATTCCGGTTTAAAAGAATGTGTATCGTAGTCAATATGTCAAACGTGAAAATTGAGCACCATACAATTGGAAGCAACTTATTCGCATCTCTTCCAAAAAAATACCGATGATCGTGACAGATACGATCCAAGAAATAATTTATGATTTTTCCTGTTTGCTGAAATGAAAGACGTGTGCAAGGGTACATAAAAAAATAAAATTGGCAACAAATTTGAGTGGAGACCAGTACAGCGTTTGAATTATATCAAAGCCGAATCTTTCATTGTGTTATATAACACTCCTCGAGAGAAGAAGATGAAGTTCTTATAGAATTTCTTGGCAGTTAGTAAAGAAAAGAAAAATACTTTCTAAGTACCTCCATTTGATTAGCTCACTCCATCACGAATTTTGACTGATGTCTGGTTCTGTAATTGTGACAAGTTTGGTTATATTTTCTATATTTTATATTTTTTAATATATTTGTATTTAAATTTTTGGTTGTACTTGTATATTATACAAAATATAACCAAACTTGTGTACTTGTCAGTTGTCACAATTACAGATTAGTCACTATAAAAACTACTTTCATTATAATTATTATGCACGCTAAGAACTATTGTAGCTATCTTTTTCTATCGCATGCGTTTAGTATCATATTATTTTTGACGTACAAGTATTTTAAATTCACATACTTAAGACACATTAATTTCAGTCTGTCTTTGTTGCACCTATGGTACAAATTATTAATTTAAAAAGTAATTTGTCGATACTTCATTCAGATGGTTCTGACGTCAGCCTCATTTTTCGTGAGAGCAACTTTATCAACGAACGAAGGCGCGATGATGAAGGTCAAAAAAATTGGTACAATGTTTTTAAAAAATGAAACCTACCCACGTTCTTAATTTATATTATAAATTTGTACAAATCACTTGTTCGTCCGTAATGCCATGATTATTTTAACCTCGATTTATGCTATGACAACAAACCATTAGTTTGTTTGTTCACACAAACAAGGGCGTCTCCAAAATAATTGGAGGCTCCCATAAATTAGAACATTACTTTGATTGACCTACCATGTGATAGTACCAAAAAGTAATTCAAAAACAAGTAATGTAAGAAGATAATTAATCGAAAATCGCGATAAATATCGTCGTTGTTTGTTATTGTTAGCCGGTTAGTAATAAATAATTTAAAAAAACTTCTTGTAGGTATCTACATAAAAATATAATATAGTATGTGCAATGTTTGATTAAATTAATCCACACCCAAAATAGCACAAGTTTTTTCTCATTAGCGTAAATTAAAAACTGCACATGCACAAACAACCACATAACATTATAATGAAACCAACAACCTTGACTGACCCTGAGAAAAACACGTATTACTGGAGATAACAATAACACTAATCTCAATATTTCCAATTAAAAATAAAATTTGTATTGTATAAAAATGCACTCAAGATTTATTGCATTTCACAGATTACGAAGGATAACAACGGTTTACTCGTGTGTGAACGCATCGCAAGGATTATTTGTTCGTAAACCTCCTGGTCCAACGATATTATTCGTTTGAAAGCAAACATGTTTTAGATTGCAAGGACGAAAACAAAAAAAAAGTAACAATTTTTTCGAAAATTGCGTACCTATAAAATGCCAACAAAAACCGTCAATAATTACATTGCCGAATAACAAAGAAGCTTCTAACAAGTAAATAATTTACGAACGATTAAATTAAAACTTCATTAAGACTCGTGCCTCATATAAAAGACGATATGCAAACTCCAACTTAATCATTACTCGCTTTCATAAAATTTTAAGCACCAACAATTTTTGAAAACTTTCTCTCTCGTCGAGTCGCTTGCAAAAGTTAAATTAATTTTCAACAATTATTAGCGCAAATATTGAATCGAGTTTGTTTCTTGCAAAGATGGTAAATCAAAAAATATTAGTTTGAAACAAAGAACATCACAAATTTTATCACCCGCTCGTTTTTCTCGTTGCCATGATTTACTAGATTTGGTGGACTTCCGTACACCGGGGTACAACAACTAGAGGAAACGATAGCAATTAAATTGTCGATTGATAAATTATTGATTGTCCCAAAATGAGAAATAGCATAAAGTGTGTCGTCCTCTTCGCTCCCTGCGATATGTATTATTGTAACTTATTTAATAAGATTTAAAAAACCCGTCGTCTTAACGACCGACGTCCTCCGCGAGAACGACAGTGTCTCTCTCCGTAAAAAGGAGAGATCTTTTTAATTAAATTTTTTTCACTTTATTGTTATAAATTATTTACTTTAGTTGACACAAATGGCAACTAAAAAGTGAGTCACTTTGATGTTTGCTTTTTATTATTATTACATACACCAGGTTGCATTTGCTACGATTAAAGTTAATAGCTAATAAACTGTCATTATTTAATTGAAACTGTTGTGTAACAGCAAATATAATAATATAAATGCTACATTAACAACAAAATAGCACGCCCAAAACTTTAGATAATAACGATACTCGTTAACAATATTAAATTAAGTCGCTCGAAAGTTCGCCCTCTCGAAATTAAAAATTTGAATCGTTTATTCGAAGAACACAATATAAGTAGATACACTAGATCCCGTTTTATTTTAGAATGCAATAGTTGGCGCCAAGATTAAATATTAACAATGGCTTTTAAAAAATAATGAACAAAATACATACGAGGTCTGTTCAGAAAATAGAAGTGTACGAATAGGAAAGGGGAGTACTTTGAAGATGACAAAAAGCAACAATCTGAAAAATTAATAATGAAATTTAAAAAAATTAAGTTCGGTTATTTTTTGAACAGACCTCGTATATTGTGGCGGAGTCTGTGGAACGTCATTTTTTTCCTTTACACGCGCACACACGCATGGCAATTTGTTCTAGAGATTTTTTAAATAGGATCTTCCAGGTCTAGTACTTAGGTACAACCTAGACCATTGTTCATTATTCAATACATAATTAAGTATCTAAAATGTCACACCGTAACGTGGCAATAATTGAAAGGGCTCGATAAATGGGGTGGGGGAGGAAGGGTCGAAAAATTAAATTTCATTCAAATAGATCGAGAAATATCAAAATTACGCGATCAGTAATTTATGAAATATTAGTCACCGTCAAGTGAAAAACAAAAATATTAAAATTTTGTTTTTAAGGACAACTACTTTTATTAGTATTCCCTTCACTAACGCTTGCAAAATAATTTTTGCAAGGTGATTTTTCTATTAAGGAT
Organism: Cantharis lateralis; assembly: GCA_963170105.1. NCBI lineage: Eukaryota > Metazoa > Arthropoda > Insecta > Coleoptera > Cantharidae > Cantharis > Cantharis lateralis. Next base: position 37,943,654 of record OY720629.1, read on the forward strand.
GACGAAATGAAACCTCGGTTGTACCGTACGATATTTAAAAACAAATCGTCTATTAATAATTACTACAATTAATTCCTACTTTTTTGTAAGTTACTTAAATTTGGAAAGGTTTGACGCTTGAATTCACATTTAACACATTTTTTATTTAACTAAACCGATTACTGACGTTTCTAATATTTGGTAATATGCACGCTTTACACTCAATTATTTTGGTCGTCGAAAATTTTTTTTAAATTAATTTAGTTTTATTTAAAATAAAAATGTGGTGGATTCAGAATTGTATCGATTATATAAATCAATATTCCAAATGCATAATACCAATTCGCTTTAAGTGACCATTAGGTATGAAGTCCGTTAGAAATCTTAAACGATGTTATTGCAATCGGCCCTTAAAATTGAAAAAAAATTTAATATGACCATATTAAAATTACTAATTACAAATAAGGCTATAAGAATAATTGCATGCAAAATTGAACATCTATTATAATATCTTCTTATACAATTAGTAAAGAGCAACGGAAGTTGCCATTTGTAATTAGAATTGAAGTCAAAAGAAAGTTTTGCAAAGAGCAATTACAAGGATGTGGGTTAGGTATTAAGTTGTCATTTGGAATTCATATCTTGTAAGTCTGAAAATGGGAACTACGGAGTAATTTGCTGCATTTGAACCTTACAAAGAGACGCAATCAGTTCGTCGCGAGATAAATACGATGTTGTAAAGCACCGAACAAGAAATGTACTATAGAAAAAAGAGTTTTCTAAAGATGAAACGTCAATGTCGTCAACTAATTAAATTCATACTAAATCCTTTTCAATAAAATATTTTCTTATCGACTTTATTATATTATAAGATCATAATTTAAATTACTATAGAACAAAATAATATAATTAATACTTATTTAACGACTACTTCGTACATTCCCTATCAAACTAGGGTATCATCAGTTGTTGGCCCCCAACTTTTTCAAACTTATTGTTAGTCAATAGTAAATAAAATTGGGAGATTAATATTATCGGGATTTGCGACTGTTAGTATACCGCATGGTTCACAATTACTTTATTAATAGCCTCTCCATCTACTATCCGACAATATATTTGTGGGCGAAGATTATTATTAATAGCCTGTACTACTACAATACCATCAGTAATTAAAAAAGAAATCCCACGTAAGGTTATTATAGTTCTTAATTTTGAAAACTTATGAAAAATATGAAAACTTTATATTATGTTGGACCCCGCGGTACCAATGCCTTTTGACGCAAAACTGAAACGGATCAAAATCTATTGTTAAAGTCTGGAGAGCGAGAAGCACAGGACATTTCTTCTAATGTAGATTTTGTAAAATTTAAACAAAAAACAGCGCCAGAAGTTGCTAAAATCGATAGAAGACAACAGCAATGACATTAAAAAATGGTTCAATGAAATAAATAAAATGAAGCTCAGCATTGATTTTATCATCCCAATACCAGAATAATAAATTCACCAACCATAGTTCGTAAACCGTTTAGGAAATTAGAAAGGTTGTAGATATGATAGGTCCAGTTTTTCCTTCTCCAGTTATCCATAAGCAAAAGTATATTTCTTCGCATCGTTGCAAAAATTGTATCCGTAGAAGCAAACCTTTCTTTATGGATAATTGGAGATTGTAAATCTGAGGCTTAGTGGGTTAATGTCAATCTTATTCCGAATAAACTTATCACCTAATCCCATTTGAAGAGTATTTCTTCTACTACAATTTTTAATTTGCCAAAATCTTATAAGTTAACTACCGGTTAAAAAATTTATTCAAGAAAAAAACATAAAACAAGTCGATCCAAACTTGGCAAAAACCACTCGAAAAAATTGCTTAATTTATCTCAAATAAAATAACGTACTTGGATATATCACATAATTCAACGCCTACGCGACAGAAAAACTAGAAAAGGTCTAAACAATAAAATCGTTATTGTCAACAAGGTTCGACCTATACATTTTCTACCGCTAGAAACATAGCTATCATCAATAATTACATAGCTAATAATATTATAAAAGCCAAGCTTTCGAAATAACTACCGTAAGTATAAAATTTATATTCCACCTGCGACAACTTGAAAGGGGCATTTTAAGTTAAAACTCGTGCATCGCATTTGGAACACTATAATAATGCAAGAGATAGAGTAGCTATTACTTGGGATATTTTCATTACTCCTAAATAGGCTAACACCCTCCCATTTATTAACGGTAAGATATTTTATATTTCAAAACATAAATGAAACACACGCAACAAAGAAAACTACTCGAGATAAACTTACGACAAGAATTTCAAAGAAATTTCATTTTCAAAAATTTCTATACGTCCTTAACAACAGGTCCTACGTCTCTCAGACGTTTTGAAATAAATCAATTCGGTGGTAGATAAACACCTGTCCTATTGTCAATTCCCTTATTATAGTTAGTTAGTCTTGAGATCTTGAACTTGCAATAATTGAAGTTGCTTTACGAAAACAGAAGAAAAATAACTTCGAAACACGTCAGTCTAAAATGATAGTGTATGACATGGTTCGAACGATATTCTTCGATAAATATAATATCATAAAAAATTTGTATAGGTGATACAAAAAAAATACAAAATAATCGATGAACCCGCAATACGACAAACAAAGCCGTGCCTATTTATAAACTTATTTTATCTTCTAGTAATTTAGATTAGTATTTTGTTTATTTAGCCAGCGAAATTATAATTAAGCAACACTACGAGTACGTAAATTTCAATAATTTATGTAGCCATAGTTTTATGGTATTCGGACGAGTCCTTTTGCATGGCACGACTCAATATTAATGCTATCATCAAACCAAAAAAGAGACCTTTCAAACGGATCCTGCTCGTGCAGAAAAAAGATATTAGTGTGGGATGAAAACAGTCAACAACTACGATAATAATAATAAAAATAGTTATGAATAAAGAGTAAACAAACAACCTCCTTATCTCAAAAATTGTAGGCAGCAAGTAAATTAAAGTCTAATATTTTGTTTTATATTAGCGGTTAACCACATAACAATCATAATAATTAATTATTATTATAACAAAGATTAAATAATTTTTAATTAATCGTTGTAAAAAATTAAAAGCTGCAACAGAAAAATTATTTAAAAGGTGAGCAAATTTTGGAAGGATACTTCTAGAAAAATATACTGTCTATGTGAACTAATATGTTTTTGAGTCTACTATACAAAATGGAATAATATATATTCCAAATATGTAAATATATATCCACCGAGTTTGCCCCGGACCAAGCGGAATCTTCATCTCTTAATGTTAAAAAAATATCTTTGTCAAAGATTAACGTAATATAAGGAATATGATAGAACTGCGTGCTGCCTGGGCGAAGGAGGGGCGGATTTTCATCCCGTCGAAAGCTGAGATTCCGATACCCTCGTTCCTCCTTTCGGCAATAGAGTTTTCTAGCTATTCCTGGCAGAGAATTCCATATCATTTGCTCTGAACCACATACAATCCGCCTTCTTTTTCTATTATCAATTTTTAAGTGAACCTCATTCCTTTTTTTTCAGCATTTGAATAGTAGGCTTAAAAGTTGCACTTTTCTCCTTTAAAATAAGAACTAAAGCAATCGCTTTGGTTCATACTTTACTTCGTAAAACATGAATTATAGTACTTTACACGATAAAAAAAAAGGATATCCCATATCTGTTTACATGGTGTAAAACTACACTCCAAAATTGATAATCAAGGCACAGCGAGCTATAATATTATAACTAGGAAAATATCAATGAGATTTTCCCATCTGTGCTGCGGGAGGTTCGAGTTAATCCGTGTTCTAATTTTATCTAATAATTTTTTTTAACTATAGAAACATAATATATGGCTAATAATTTTTTTCAATCAATCTTAATGCTATCTTTTAAAGAGCTGCTATTGTAGATCGTTAATTTTTTTTATAAAATAACCCTAGGCGTTTAGATAATTATTGTAGCATGTAATTTTTTTGATACAGATATAGTAATGCGTTGTATTGCAGAAATGAAAAAAAAGAAACACTTTAATTACGAATTAAGTTCAAGCGAGTTTTTTTTCTACAATTAAATATTTTCCAATGTTTTCAGACAAATTTACGAAAAGTTCCTTCTCTTCATTAACGAAATTAGTGGTGATTATTTTGTGTGCTTTAGGGGTTGTGATTTTTTAAATAAATAATTCAGGAAACGTTCCGATTTTTTTAATCAATATTAATGTATTTTTGCACCAATTCTAAACCATTAGAAATTTATCATATTTAGATATAATATAAAATCGCATGTTATACGATCATTGCAAATACAATTTATTATTGGTAAATTAAAACAACAAAGGAAAAATGAAGGTTAGTATTAATAGCTTAATAAAAAAATTTTTTAAATGCGACGTAAGTGATTACTATTTCTTATGAGAGAAAAAATCAAAAAGCAATGTCAACGTTGCTCATAATTTTTTTAAGCGCCTAATTAAATTCCAGTAAATATTATATAAATGGCGAATTAACTCCATCTTCTTTAATTCGCAGAAAATGTCACAGTCACGCAAAGAAATAAACAAAATCCAATTTATTTCCATCAAGAAAACAATTTTAACCGAAAATTTTAATATATAGTGGAACCTAAAGTTCGCTATTTATGAGCACGAAACTATAAAACAAAATAAAATGAGAGACAGAATGGGGCTAATTTAATTAACGTTCTATTTATTTTTGCGTAAGTTGTAACCCGCAAAAAAACAATTAGAAATTAATTAACAATCTACATAATCAACTGGCGGCATGCTAAAAAAAACTACGACTCAATTTTCAGTTATGCACGGTGATTTCTTTTGGTGCTTATCTTCATCTTCCAACCTTCTAAACAATTGTAATTTTGTGAAAACTACTTTTGGAATTTATGTTCCGTAACGAAATTTCTCAAAGTTGTGCACCACTAGTGAGCTCTTCCACTTACGTTTGTTTAGTAACGCAAGTTTCCTAATAGAAACATTTTTCCCCCTAAATTAACTACCAGCACTAAAGAAGCTATTTCTTCTAGATGAAAAATACTGGAGACATGAAAATGTTAAATAATACCGTCTAGAAGTTTTAATTCGCCAGGTTATAAGTATAAATTTTAATTAATTGAGGAATCAATGAAATTTCTTAAATGAAACTTACCGCAATTTACTATACTGGTTGATTGACAAGTTCAAAAAAATTTGCTAACCTGAAACAGATAAAATAAAAATTAAAATTTTGTCATTACATAGAAGATGATTAATTATAATATACATTATCAATCAATTTTTATCTCAAAATTCAATACACACTAACGACGATTAAATAATGCCGTTTCTGAAGGCAATTACCTAAAAATGACTATAAGAGAGTTATATTATATCATCTTATAAATTATTAAAATAGTTATAGAAAAAAATAGTAAAATATAGGTAAGTCATTTAGACCCGAGTTTTCCATCTCTATAGTTATCCCCAACCGAAGATTTATTTCTAGAGAATAATTGTATCCATGGAAATGACCGTTAGGTTAGGGGACAACCGGAGATTGAAAAACTGAGCATAAATGGTTTTTTTATAAATAAATATTCACGAGAACCGAATCAAGCTCAGAGCTAGGCGAGGTAACTTTTGATCAAGCCCCGATCTTACGAGAGTGCTCTCATTTCTCTAATTTAACGGACATGGATAATAACGCTTTTTTATAAACAATGTGTTGATATTTTGTACACTTAATTACATACAATCCAACATAAATAATAATCCCAACGAAAAAAACAACTGTTATGAATTGTGTATATTATATGGTATTAGCATAAGCACATAAATTATGATAAAGAAATAAATTACGTAATATTATTCGTTACACAAAAAAATCGAAACTTAACCAGCAGGAGCTGCATTAAATTATTTATAAACTAATAATTGAATATTATGAACTTAACAACATATTATTATTACTTTAATAATTACTATTCTTGTTAAAAATGATCAAAACAACTTGGACAAGATAACAAAAAAGAAGTTTCATGCGATATTTTGAAATTATTATTAAAACAATTTCAATTTTACTTTATCGGTTGATAAGGCAATAATAAAATATCTTGGTAAGGAAGTTCAATTATTATTAATAGAACGAGTTAAACTTAAAATTTCGTGAAATATAAATAACCGAAAAAAACATCAAGTTATTTTGTTTAATATTATTGTAAATTTAACGATCTAAGATTATTATTAATTAACCAAACAATTTTTTAAGACATCGAAGCAAATATATAGATATATACGTAATTTGAAGAGAAGTATAAATGCAAAAGACGTGTTGGATTTTTGAAGAATACCTAGTTAGATTTAATGTCGTATCCAATACATAAAATCGCAATTCGTTCTAAATAAGAGCCTTTTTATATCGTGTTGTCGATGTATTTAGTTTACTATCACTTCACTATATCTACTTTTATTACTCTCATGCACAACTACTATCAAATTATTGCCTAAATTGCGACAATATTTTCGATACTGTGAAAGGCGCACAAAATAAAACTGAAATATAGAACGAATTAGCAGTCTAATAAGTGCATTATAAATTATGACCTAGTTAATAAATTGTAAGTAGCAGTAACTACTAATAAAAAAAACACATAAAAAAATTTATTTAAATTTCACACAGTTCGCAATTAATTAGTTACGCTCAGAAAATGCTTCAAGTTGCGTCCGTGAGTTCTCTATCTTCAAATCCCAAACGCTAGCTCAAAATAATTAGCCAAGTGTAAAACTGCTTCTTATACTATTTACTTTTGTATAATTTTCAAAAGTTCTTCCAATTCTATTACCCTTTGACAGATATTTGAATAAGAAACAATTTGGCTAATTTTATAGCAACTCCGAAAATGGTTTATAGTTTTATTTTTCTCTTTTATTGAGAGACTTGGCTACGTCTTCCGAAATAGCCGAAAAGTTTTCAAAGTAATTTTGAATAACACGGTTATTGCGGTAACTTAAACACATTTCCGGAAGAGTAAAACTCCTTTTTTTGATTATTCCGAATTGAGATCCCAATAAAAGTTTCTAATATCCCGTATAAAGTTCGAAAAAACATTTGTATGCAGCATTAAGTATCAAAAAACACAAGAGGTTTGCGTTTTTATTGTCAAATATTAAGTGAGGTATAGAAATTAATTATCTATGCCCCGTTTTCCTTCCCCCATTTCAAGCCCCTCGATAAAGAAATTTGATACACACCTATGATTTTTCAATTTTTTTTAGATAACACGTGACTGCTCACCCCGAATTAAAATGTTATTTAAGCTTCCGTTCGTTTTGTTGTGATCGCATTCTACAATTTTGTGTCGAATGTTTCAAATATGTAAATACAATAATAATATAGTAATGAACCCTCAATAACTCTGCAATGAAGCAATATCGTGGAATGGAATTTACAAAAATAAATTCTCGAGAAATAGGTATCGACAAATCGGTCATAAGTTTGCAGATATAAAGAAAACATATTTCAATCAGTTGCCGATGATTCAAAAATATTTAAAAAGAGGGTCATACTAATACATATTATGTTGACGCCGCATTCTCAGGTGTTTCAAAATTTACGACGCATAAATCGAAAAGCATTGAAACTAATATTTTGTGGTTGGTTTTGATGCCCATCAAGTATACCATTTCTTTTTTATTTAGATACAATGACGTAGCAATCTCGCACGCATAAGAGCGTCGCACGAACCGACCATTCTTCACGAATCCTGGAGTTCATGCATAATTCATTTGCTAACTTGGACTTTTTATAGGATTGTAAATAAACAGAATCATTCTGTTTTACTTTTGGGCATTAGATTTGACATACCTTCCTTGCAAATCTCAATTGAATTTTTGGTTTGGGTACATAGCAGATAGAGTAAACCGGGATTTATAGTTGTCGCTGACTGACGTCGACGCTCAAGTTTCGATTTTTAGATATGCACGTATCTATATATAAAATGTATTTAATAATTAGCTGCCATTCAAAATAATATTAATAAACTTAACGTATTGAAAATACAGATACGACTCAATCACACATACAAAACGTTAACGTTAAATAATACAATACATTAGGTATGCTTTGGAGAAATTATTTTAGCGTTTTTTACCGTTTCCGCAGTGTTGAAATGTAAGGTCGCGCCAGGCTTTTTTTAATTTTTCTGTTGTCCACAGCCCTACCATGTCGCACTAGTTTTTATACATCGATCAATAAAGCTTGATAATAATAAATCTAAATAATAGCCCTAAATACCAAGACCAAGACGATTGTCGTCAAACACTGCGATCTGAGAGTTCAGCGAGAGCCAGTACTTACATATAATAAACCAAATTGACTGATGATAACTTCTCTAGATGTTGACCCACCAAATGAAAATAGCGCTAATAAAACATTAACGAAAATAAAAGCAAATAGATAATAAAATTTGCGACTGTAAAATATGTGCAAAGTATATAGTGCAATTTTTGTCAAGTTGATCGTCGTTTTAGTCCATCGAGTTTTTTTATGTAACATTAATCAATCCCTTTTGTTTCGTGTATTACATAATATAGGTAGATTGGTTGTGCATTTAAGGGAGATTATAATGAATCTGGCGACATGTGCCCAAGAAATTAGTTGTTATGACGGGTGCGTGACCCCTACCGACCTTTCCGCACTAGTCCCCGACACTGTTACAGTCTCTATAATAATTATGCGATACGTCCGTTTGTGAATAAGTTCAAAGACCTCGTTAAATTAGGAACATTGGGAGTAATTCTTAGATCGATTATAGTAAATTGTTTACAATTAAAAATTATTAGAGGTAGTTTTGATTGAATTAACAGCGAGGTGCAGTATTGTTATGCAACAAGTTGTACTTTTAGGGAAAAACTGCATAATTTATTATAAGCCATTCTCTTTAATTTTTAATTGTGTATACTCGAATAATTATCTACCAAAATAGCTGGTGCGTAGAAGCAAAAATCACGAAAGTCCTCAGTTTCGTTCGCGGCTTTAATTTATTATTGATGTGTTTAATTGTACCACATGAATTTGTAATCTCTAATCTGAATGCGAAATTTGATCGTTATTTACAATTGCGTCGAAATTATAAATGCAATGTATGCGAAAATCGGTGGCATAGTTGCAAAAGCGTTTATCGTTCTGAGCGTTAGTTGGTTTTAATTGAAAATTGAAAGCATCAAAAGTAACGATCCCCAAATTCAAAGCACAATCTTTCGAATCTTATCGATTACATCTTGAAATGGCAACAAAATATATTTCAATAGATACGACTCGTAAAAAAATATGAACGGGAATGGGGGACCGTATTCCTAAGAGGCATTTACATGCGACGAACGGGCGCAAAGTTTTTAAAATTTATTTTAATAAATAAATTAAAATCAATTCCACTATCAAAAGCAATAAAAATTTCTTATCACAATATTTAACAAAGACATTCCTCTTTGGTATTTAAATATCGCTATAGGTTGGTACATAACAAGAATACAAATTTGTGAAACAATAAGTAAGCTGTCTTATTCAATTGTAATAAATTTATTTCTTACAAATAAAAACACTTAACTATAAGGACGTGGCTTAAATCATAGTTGTAAGAGATTAACCCTTTAACACCCATGAAACAGCCAGTTGCGATAAAAACAAATCTTATTGAATAGATGAAATAATCAGTACTTTTTCAAAAAAAATTCAAATTTTAAAAATGTTGTTATCTCGGATGTGTATGCTTACGGCAAAACACACTGTGGGCAATGGACTTAACGGTAACCACCATTTTTTTGAAATGTTAACGAAACTGTTGGCACAATCAATTACTGCATATTGTTGTGAATGTTTCATTTAATATTAGAAATACATACAACTAAATAAACCATTTTTCTTTGTTTTATTGATTTTAGAATAGTCATGTTTAAATTTCCCGAGCCCTGCAGTGAGATTTATTCATAAATTGACAATAGCACCATATTATACTACCAGCGTATTTTTTTATTTTATCATTTATAGTTAAAATTTACGATAATGCTATTGAAATTACTGCGTGCAAAGCATAATTTCCGTCTTATTTCTAAATTTACGATCGATATTATAGAAAATAATACCTATATGTATAATTTGTGAATCAACTGACTGTTCCCTTTTGCTTTACAATATTATGCCTACACTACAATTTTATTTTAGCTAGCCTTTATTATTCGTCACGGGTAGATACCAAATATTTTATATTTTCTCTGTCAAATGTTGAAATCTGATTATTTTAACTTATTCGCCAAATTTAAAAAAAATGCAATCTAAAGGGTTTAAAAATTGATTAACAATAAATGCTAAGCAAGACACGTCTCAATGCTAAGCCGTTCCTGGACAACTTAAGTGCTTAGCATTATGACAGTACTTATCTAGCATTCAACGTAATTGTTCAATAATGGTACCATATCAAAAGACATATTCTTGTTTACACCGCACCCAAAAGGTGTTACAATAGATTCAGGTAAGACGCTATTGCACAATACAAAATTGTCGATCCGGAACCAAACAAACCCAAGTGACACCTATTTAAACGACACCTTTGTTGACAATTTAAAATACGATTTAATTAAATTGAAAAGAAATGCTTCGTGCATTTCATAGAAAACAATCCCATTAATTTATTAATGCAATAACTAGATTACAATGAAGCAAGTTCAGAAGGCCATTTTCAGGTTCCCAATGGAAAGCACACCAAGCCACAATGGTACTACCTACGTACTTTTAAAACAATGAATCACGATGAAAAGTGTGAGTAACTGTCATTGTTTTTATTTTTGTGATAACTGAAATACAATAGCAAAATAATAATTGTAATAAGCTTCGCTAATGCGTTATCTACAAGATATTGCCATAAAAATAATTATTTTAAAAACAACAAATTATAGGTCAATCGAAATTTTTTATAATACTTAGTTAGGTATACACACGTTAGGATGTTACTAATATTAAATAATTTCTTCAGAAATTTGTTGGTTCATCTTGATTGTGACCGATTAATTAAAAAATTAAAGCATTAATTACAATACAACTCGTGGAATAAACAAACCAACTAGATTCTCGAAACCGGATTCAATAGTTAAATAATCAAGAAACGAAGCAAACGGGAACTTCAAAAACAAACTCAATATTGAGTTCATTGCTATCTTATCTTATCGATAAATTATAAAAAAAAAACAATAATTATTGCAATCATAATTTGTAAAAGTTCCAGTAATCAGCAATAAAAATAAATTAGCAACTTATGGAAAAAGGTCAATAAATGAAGTTTATTGAAGTGTTTTACACAAAAATTTCCTCTAAGATACTAGTTACACTAAAACGTTTTAGCAACTTGAAAAACATTTAATACATAAACAATGTTAATAAAACCTTTACAGAACATTTCAACTTTAATATCGATACGCACTGTCCTGCTGCTGCCTTTTTGTAATAACAAAACTGTTTCGAGAAAAAAAAACTAGGAATGTTTGTATTATTGTGTTACAAAATATAAACGATATAATATTCATGTTATGAAAAATGAATCTACATAAAATATAAAAATTATTTGCATTAACATTTTTGCATTATTTTAATGTGCAGTGACCGTAAAAAGTATTCGTACACCTGTAGATTTCAAACTAAAACGTTCTCGTTCCTTTCAGCAATAAACAATTTCAAAAATTTATTATAAAACATTTATTTAAATATTTATAGTAAAGATCATGCAAAAAAGCATACCCTGACTCAATGGCGGACTAGACCAGGTCCTTTCAATCCCATGTAATACCTTCAGTAGACCTCATAATAGATCAATTCGGTTAGAAGTTTAAAACAACTCAAAAAAAACTGTTTATCTAGGAGTAAGTGCGTTCTCAAATTTGTCATAGGAGAGGGCCCCTACAAATATTACCAGCCTGAAAAAATACTGCCAATCCGCCACTTCCATGACTGAACCTTCAAGTTTTCTTTATATAGTTCGGCATTTTTTTCTCCAAACTAATTGTCTCCCATCTGAGTATTGTATAATACTACAAAATTAGTATTATATTATACTAATATAAGCCTTAGACCCTTAAAAGACTTGAAAAACAGTGAGCGAGCAAAAAAAAAGAGAGTTAAACCATTGGATCCTCTAGAATTCCCTCAAAAATCTTTTGAAGTTTTTTAGTATTCTTTGGAATTCCTAGTCTTTTGTACACTAATTATCGGGGATATTTACCCATCGGTGAGAGATGTTGTTGAATCAACTTCTAGTTTACTGCACATCACTAGGTCACTAGCCAAATTATCCTGAGAAAGCTGTAACGGGAGGTAGTATGTCCACCCCTTCTTTACGTAAATAAAATAAACTGCAAATAATATTGCAAACATTTTATGATTATATGTGTGTTTGTTGAATCCTGGTTGAAAAGCTCGAAAGTCCAATGTATTTTTAGGGACATTCGCATATTATGCAAGTTCTCATTATACTCCGGATTTTGTCAGAATTTCCGATTCAAATTTCATAGTTTGATGAAAACGTTTTACGAAATTATACTGACGTGACGTACATAATAAAAGCAGGGTAAAATATTAACTTGCATTAATAACATAACATTTTACATTGACTTACGGGACAGTACATTGAACATTCAAAATTTGTATAAAATAAGAAGAAGGCTAAAGAATATCAGAACAATCGAAATATTTCGGGAGTTTTAAAAATAGACATTTATACCACCTACATCGGAACACACCGTATATTTGTTACAATAGACCCACAATCTCTAATAAATGTTAAAAAAATCCATGACAATCAACACATTATAATGACGAGAAAATGATAATGAATAAACAATAATTATTTCGGCATACGTATATAACAAAAACAAACAAGTATTGAAATTATAATTAAGAAAAATGTTTAATTATATTTTCTGGCAGCTACCCGCCCATGTGTTACGTAATAAGTAATTAATAAAATACATTTTTAAAATGTTCGTTGGTAGCATAATAATATTGCCAACAAAATCGTACGTCAAGTATAACTTTGACAAGGTTAAAAATGTAAACAATATCAAGCAGAAGCTTCTAACGACTTTGTTCCTATCACTAGAAGTATGTGTTTTTGCATAAAATGGGAAAACAACAATGTGCTGCAAAACAGGCATATCGGATAAATCCACTCAGAAGTCCCTTTTTAAGAATACTAAAGGTTATCCTACACATCTAAAATTTTTGTAAAAAGACGTTTCCGGAAAGGCTTTATTTATTATTTTCCATCAAATTGTTCGTTGTCTAGTATTTCTTGCTGTGCGCAGTATATTTTCAAAATAAATAAAATAGGAAACCTTAATATTGTAAGGTAAAGGAATATGGATAACAATTTAATATAAATCCTCGATAAGAGATATTTAAAAATATTCAAACAGTTAACAGGTTTCGTACATGCAATGGAACAATAAATAATGCATTTCAGTTTCGTGTATGGAACACATTTTAAAGTTAAAGTTTAAGCACGCGCTTGGAAAATTCTTATCGTATACAATCGATAGGTTTTTAAAGTTGTGGGTGTCGACTGGTTAAACAGTGGTTTTAAAAAAATATTAATAAGCGCACATAACTTTATATTATAAACCTACGTAGAAAATGCATCGTTACAGCCAGTGACTGTTAACGGGCAGGGCGATGGAGCGCAGAGCCCTATCAAAATAGAATATTAAATCATTAGATATTAAACTTTAAATAACATAATTATGCAAAAAGACGTCTTTTCTCTGTCATCAAAATACCAATAATAAAAATTGACTCTTTGTCAAACAAGTTTTATCATATTATATACGCCCTGCTCTTTTATTACGCAATGATTTCTATACAAGTCATCGTATAATAGACACTATAAAGCAAGAATTCAACACCACCTCTGGTAATTATCCAGGATTATGTGAAAATGAATTAAAACTGAAATTCATTGCGTAAACTACACTATTATTTGCGATAGCCTTGCGATTTTTCAGATAGTCTACTCTCTGTATATTGCTTATGAATGAATCTAAGAGATGTAGGTAATAATTTAGTAAATTCAACAATGTTATTCTATAGAAAATTTTATCGCGGCCATTTGATGACAAAAAGCGATAAAATATTAAATTACATTTAGAATCCTAATTGAGAAGTAATGGTTATTTGTAAACACACAAAAGTAATAAATGCTATTAAATAATATATAATAAATTAAAATTTCCAGTGTATGTAGATACTATCCTAAAAGGTTGAGTGGATTTTAAATTTCTAATGAAGAAAAGTATACCTACGTGTACATCAGCTTATTCGTGATCATGATAGTCAAAAAAAAAATAAACAAATTCAATCATTTATTAAAAATAATCGTGATAAAGTAATTAGTAACTCAAGATTCTGACGAATTAAAAAACAAACATTTATTCGAACAAATTTACTTTACGGTTTTACTTAGGTTATCGTTAATATTGCCATTTATTTCATGTCATTTACAACTCAAAGGTGAAATAAAATAAAAACCAGAGAGAACGTAAATTTTAAAAGATAAATGAAAATTAAATTAGATTAAAATAATTAATCAATTTGTGGTTTATATAGTAAAACTTGATACTAACATATTATTACATATAAGTTTTAGAATTCAAAGGTATCTATACAATTTTCACATATAAAATATCCTGTTAGTATAAATTTCGAAATTAAACTTCCAGTATGTATTTTATTTGGGAAAATTATGGTGCAATCTAAAATTATTTTAATATGAAAATTGGATTATGAAGAACTCACGCATTGTTCATTCTACTAAAAATGAAGAGATTTCCCATTTTCAGGCTCACACGTTAAGACTCGTAGCGATTCGTACCCCCATATACTGGGAATAACGTTATAATAATTATGTGTACCAAGTTTATCCGATTATTATAAATTCGGCTCTAAATAAGTTCGAGTAACAAAAACTCGAAATAATTAAGCAAATCACACAATACAAATGCATATTAAGTTATAAGTGACGAAAATATTAAAATTAGAAATATACCAAAGCGCAATTTTTAAAAAGTTCAACAAACTGTGAAATATGCAGGAAATCAGAAAAATTTTATAGTGATTCAAAAAAATTGTCATTCTATCATAAAATGTATTTTGTGCATACAACATTTTGGTACACAAGCCAAAAGTTAAAATTAGCAACCAACGTTTAAAAAGTAGGCAAAATTTTAAACTAACAACTATTGATAACCATGTCATTAATTTATTTTATTATTTTCGAAACACGTTTCGTTAAATTTCTTTATAAGGTTTGAGGAACAATGGCTTCGTTTAATATTTCGATCAAAACGAAAATGCGTCCTGAAATATAAAATATTATATACCGGGTGTTGACTCGAATAGCCGAACATAGGGAATTAACACGTAAAAACTTATTTATGCAAATTCCTGCTTCCCAAATTATTTTAGAGAAAAAATGAAAGACACAAAAAGAATGCAGAAATATAAACTACGTATGATAAAAGCATTAGATTTCATGTAATCTTTACTTATAGGGTCAAAAAATGCTTTTAAAATTGTTAAAATTTTCATTTATCAGACTGGCCATGTAAGTTTCCAAGGTAGTTATTTCGAAATTAATTTGAATTTATTTCATGACAAGTCTGACAAATGAAAATTTTAACAATTCTAAACGAATTTTGGACGTTTATCTTCGAATTTCATCTTGTTTCTACTAAAAGGGTCCAAAATTCTTTTAGAATTGTTAAAATTTTCATTTTTCAGACTGGTCATGAAATTAATTCAATTTAATTTCGAAATAATTACCTTGGAAACTTGCATGGCTAGTCTGATAAATGAAAATTTTAACAATTTTAAAAGCATTTTTTGACCCTATAAATAAAGATTACATGAAATCTAATGCTTTTATCATACGTAGTTTATATTTCTGCATTCTTTTTGTGTCTTTCATTTTTTCTCTAAAATAATTTGGGAAGCAGGAATTTGCATAAATAAGTTTTTACGTGTTAATTCCCTATGTTCGGCTATTCGAGTCAACACCCGGTATATATTTTTGATCAATCGCAGTTCTAAGCATATTTAAATAAATTTTAACGCTTAAACAAAAATATATCCGCCACGGATTGGAGATGTGAACGAACTATTTATAAAGCTTTAAATTAGGACAATTTACCTTAATTCCAGAATGTTTAATTACTTTTTTGTTTTTCATGAAATTTCATATTTATCAAGAAACAAATTTTACTACATTTTCCCAAAAAATCCTTGACCGCCCGGGTTCAATTATTTTTCCAAGTTCCAAAGAATTTTCTCTCACTCAAGTTTTAATTATCCTGTCTTTCCCTGACCAAATTTATACAGGTATAAATTCCCCGCCTTCTCAGTTTTTCCAAACGAGACCCTATTTGTTCAGAAATTTGGTTAGGAATACTTTGGAATAGAATATTATGTAAGTCCAGATTCTGTATAAACGCATTAAATTTCATCCCTTTCTCACGAGAGGTAAAAGACGACATCTACCAACCCAACTAGCCATTAAAAATAATTTTAGACATGAAAACAATGATTTCTGCTTATTGCGAACTGGCGTTAGAGTCAATTAACAATATCATTGGAAAAAATCAGATTGTAAGATTAAAAAAATTGCCTACGACTTGATAGTTCCTTTCGGTAGACATAAATAAACTTTCGATTCTTCTTATTCTGACAGCTCCCCCCCCCCCTTTGTACCGTTGTAAATAGTCCGTATCAAAATATACGGCGCTGTTTATATTATCGATTAATGTGCATGGTTATTTCTCCCTTTGTTTGATTCACGAAAATGATGCATTCAGTATCGGGGTTATTATTTTGGAAATGTAGTGGTTATTATATATCCAAGTATTCTCCCAAAGCGGATGCGCGAGAATGAAACAAAATGCAAAAATGCACATTAACAATAATTACAGATATATATTATACATAGCTTCCGCACTTTCGTATACAATTTTGTATTGCGTTGGAAATTTATGACACGAAACGTTCAATTAGAAACAGAAAAAAATATTCAAACCACTGTTTCGCTCCAATTTCGTTTGGAATTATTGTTATTACCGAAAACCTGAAAAATACTGTTTTTGTAAATCAAAATTTGTTCGTTTAACCATTAGAATTCTCTCCCTGATCATTGCATTAATGTAATAGTAGTTTGATATCAACGGTCATTGGTAATTCAGCCAACTCAACTGAGTATTCCCACAGGCCCCGGATGAGCAGCCGCCGAGAAATTGAAAGAACAAGTTCTGCTATCGACCCCTACTCATCTCTCAGAAGACATAACAGCGTACTAGGATAAATTGAATGACTTTTGCAGACAAAGCACATTAGAAAAATTCTAACTGGTTGTTGATAAAAAAAAAATTCCAACAAAGAAGGAAAACTGGCAAAACGTGGCCCACATTTTTTTTAAAATTTCAATTAAAATGAAAATATAAAATTAAAGCGGTTCGAGTCCATTTCGACAACCCTTCTTAAAATTAATGACCTATTACAAACTTGATTTTAAACCCCCTCAAATAATACTAAGTGATAAATATATAAAGCGTCATCTTTTGTCGTGGAGTCGTTAAAAAAACTTGTAAAACCGTCCATTTTGTCAGCATATTTCGTTTAATATTAATTTCGATCGCTAGTTTTAGACGAACTCGTTTGTTTGCTCTTAGGGGTCACATAAGCATTCTCCCTATTCGAGTTCCAAACACATTATCAATTATTTACTTACTACAGTATACTACCTATCCGACAAGAAAGTTTAGGATCATTATGAAAAAGAAGTCGACCGTGCAAATTGAGCCTATATTATGATATTTTATAGGACAACAATTAACAAAATTGCATTGTCATGCGAAGGAGCGGTTTTAAAAAGCTGATGTTACCGATTTGACCTTGACCTTAAGAACAAAGCGCAAGCGCGGACGACAGGTACAGTCGAATATACACACGCAAATCGATATTTCCCCAGCATGCTATATCAAAGTGATTTAGTTTACTTCCTAGCCCAAGTATGAATCAAACTAGAAAATCTGTTGAGCATTTATTTGACAATTTGATAATATTCTTCACCGAAATATAATAATTAATTAGAAGTTGACTTTTTTTAAAATCCGTTTTCGTATCTATGTATAGGTACTAACTCTATTATATTCCATAAATACAGCAAAAAGGTAATAAACACTCGAGTTTAACTATCGATAGGTTTTAATTATATTTTTGTTCTTTATCGGAACCTTGATGAAGGTCAAGTACATCCAGGGATGTCGTTTGACCAGACAGCACTAGGATTATTTTACGAAACCCCTTTTTATTTTTGAAAGTGAATCAATTTCTTCAGTTATTTTGATAACAAAATCCAAATTTTCACGGTATTTGATCATAAGGTATAACTTGAAAAGGTCAAAACGCTAAAAAAATTGTTTTTGTTTTAATACAGAAAAGTTTGGGTAGAGTGGAATCGAAGTTCTGGTGGTTCTCTCCCACTTCATCATAACAACCCTTTATTTCCGAGTTTGACAACTTTTCTGCACTAAAAAAATGCATATTTGTTCTTGATTATTTCTACACGTCAGCTTCTTAATAAATAGCTCCAAGATTGCGATATAATATGCATATAGCTGAAGCAATAAAGAGTTACTAATAATATTCTATTTCGAGTTTCTCAAAAAATAAATGTATTTATAAACAAATTCTGAAATGCCAGACAAAAGGTTTTCTTGTGTGCTTTGATGGACTCTCCGAATACTTTCTCTTCAACTTGGGAACATTATTTGTCAACACTCTGTATATTTCTCACCGTTGTGATTGTAAAAATTTACGTAATCTCTTTTATTAAAATATCGTTTACACTTTTAAGTATTAAATTACATATCGTGTTGTCAAAATATTAGCCATGTTATCCCTCATGTAAGTTCGTAAACATTAAAGCAACACATGTTAAGAGCAGTAGCAGCAGAGCCTCACATCTGCCTGCATGTATAAAATTAATAGCTTAGTTTTTATCGGCCACCGGTTTTACTCGCCAACGCGTTGTAACTCGAAGCCAAAGAGCAATTATTGTATAACTAACACCTATAAAAAATAGCGAAAAATTTAATTCAAAATGAAATGGGACCAACTTATTCGAAAATAAAGTAGAGAAAAAGGCGTGTGCAATGTTGTGGTGAATTTCAAAATTGGATAGCTCTTTGGTAAATCTATAAAATTTTGAGAAATAGAGGGGACGTGTTGTAATTTTTAAGCTTAATAAATAATATAATATGTTACATTTAAAAGCAATTTTGTTTCCTTTTTTTAATTGTCGTTATGGATGCTCATTACCAATATGACTAAAATATTACATAAACATCAATTATTTGTACCAAGGTACAACTACTTACAATTTTGCTATCTAACCTACATGTATATAATATATTTAGTGTGTATTACTTATATAATTGTCCAAGTTTACCATGTGTGTTTGAATAAATTAATGTTACTATTGCACATTCCTAAAATTTGTTATTTAAATAAGTTTCGTTTCCAGGTTTATGTATATGTTATGCTAATCATATTTAGCTTTACTATATGAAATATATAATTATGGTACTCTTATATTTTATCCCACCTTATGTTAAATGTCATTAGGCACGCGTAAATATATATAATATTTAAATTTTCTCGATAGGTACATACACACGCCAATCACTTGGTTGGAAATTCATTTATATTGCATCATAAATACTTTTGGTTAATATAAATATATACCATTATCGCAAAATCGTGGTATAATTTAATATAAAAAAAAAGCAGTTCCGATGCATATCCGTCATTCACCACAATAATGTATACTGGAAATAGGAATCGATCGAAAACAAAATGTTTTTGTTTTTATAAACAATTTACCCGTACAGAAGAAAATCAATTACAAGAGATAGCTTTGTTCCATTTAACCCCCAAGATTATCTTCCGCGCAGTAATAACAGTTCGACAGTTTCTTAATTCAAAACAAAATTAAATTAAAAACTTATAAAGCTCCGAATCTGGTTGTCGTGAAGTCACATTCGTTTCAAAAATAACTATTTGTAATTGAAACAATTTTGTGCAAGTGTATTTCGGGCAACAAAAGAATTAAAGGAAAATATTATAGACGTGCTCGTTTCCTCAGTGTCCTCTTCGTCGGTAATATAAAAGAAAACTTTTCAAGTGCGCTTTCGTCGACAACAAAGATATTTTTAGACGTTAAAAACAAATAAGAACAAACGTATTTTTGGTTTAACAAAAGATACTTAGGATGGGGCAATTGAAAAGTTTAAGCTGATAAAAGGAAAAAATGCGCCGTTTATTCGAACGAGCCAAGACATCTTAGTTACATTAAATATTTTGTGACGAGTGCAAGTTAATAATTTCCAAGTTAATTGCGAATTAAACACACAAGAAATATGGAAATCATTCATTCAGTTGTTGGTGTAGAAGCAAGGCTTGTTGAGTATTGATCCGTTGGACCCGGAAACGTGGACGATATGCGTGCGCTACAAACGCGTGCAATGTACATGGAACACCTTTTTGTTCAATTAGAATGCAACGAAATGTATCATCTATATTTGCTTGCCGTACACATATTATTATCCAAAATATAAATAGTATAAAATATAGTAGATAAGTAATAGAAATTCTATTAGAAAACTAAGCAACGAGTATACTAGATGAATTCCGTTTGTGTCCCGATTATATAGGCCACTTGGAGGAAAACTCGAAAATAAAAGCACCACGTTATATAAAAAAAATTATCAAGCCAAAAACATTTAAATTCATCAACATAAAGTAAAAATAAACAAGGTGCTTTGCCAGTTCGTGCATTAAAAATTATTCAAATGAACCTACAAACTTTTTAAGTAACGTGAGATGTTTTGCAATATTCAAAAAAGTGAAAAATTGAAAAACTTTAAGTAAAGTATATTTATTCTTTCCCAACTTCACTTTCTGCACAAAAACAAGTTCCTACATCCAATAAGTATTAAACGCACCATCTATCTATAAATAGTTGCCATGTTAAAATTGACCAATGCCTTCAGTTTCCACCCAAGTTTTACGAACACATGTTACGCCATATGAATAGTTTTGGCTGGTAAAAAAATAAAAACGCAGGAAAAACAACGAAACTTTCCCTACAGTCATGCAACTTTTACTTTCCTACGTTATACTCTCGTCAACCCTCGCAAGTCAAAACAAAACCATTTCGACTGCCAGTAGGTACATAATATACTAATATGTAGTTGGAATTTCTTTCTGTGAAACAAAATGAAATTGCCAAAATTTCCATCGATTATCCGATTTAAGCGGTACAGAAAAGATGTGGATGTTCACGTAACCTAATAATATTAAATCTAGACGAAACCAGTTTTATTATTATGGTAAGGACACTAACCACCACAATGCCGTAAATATTACACAACAGAATTTTTAGTAAGGTGTGGTTCTACTAAACTGAAACTATTCGAAGGCATCGATCCGGTTTTATAAATAGAAAAACTTGTTAAGACAACACACTCCGTGATATATACATCTCGTCGCCATTTTTTGCTATTAAGGGCGTGAAAACGCTATGCTAATCAAATGGAGAAAAAGTGGCTTCACTATTTCACGATTATAAGAAAAACTATTGCGAATTTTGGGGTAAATGAAACAGTAATATAAAGTACAATGTTACAGTTTCATGACCAATCAATATTGATTAATAATTTAATTAAAAAACAATATTTTGAAGGAGCACAAAAAGATGCATTTTGAAGCATGGTTGATATTTAAAGGTTTACCTTTGTTAAGTTGGTTTACTTATATAACAATTATATTCATCAGAATCAGAAGAAAATTTACTTCAATTTACATTAACACTATTTCAAAAAATTCTTTATAATTTCAGCAATAATCGTGAAATACGGAATTTGCAAAGTACCTAGTAAAATTGTAATGTTTAAACTAGTTTATGCGTATGTGGCAAATAGGTTGCATAAGGGCGAATTGGAAATTTCACTATAATAGTTCAACTATACTTTTATTGATGGCGTTGTTTTCATATAATAATTTCCCATGTTCGTAAAATATTATCGATCATTTTGTTCGATTATTCTGCGAGTCGGGCCGATTGTTTTCGAAAATATGTAAGAGAACAAATGATAGGATAATATTCTGTGCAAAAGGGAAATTCCGTGGACTATCTCCCGACGAACGTCAAATTTGCTTTATTTTACATTACATTTGTTTTTTTATCAATATGAAAAGAGTGTCGGTTATAGTTTTGTTTATTAAATATTACAAATGTCTAGTTACCATTCGTTATTATTTGTTTTTGTTTATAGCAACCTAAACAATAGAACTCAAAATTTTTGCAAATTCGGTATCGAAAATATAGGCGCAACTAAATTTAAATTATCCCCCTCAAAATAAATGGACTACTCTAAAAACATGAACAGTTTCTTTTTCCACTGATTGTCAAGGGTTCCTATAATTCCATATTTATTATTTTATTTTGTTAAGCAAAAAAAAATGTCTTCATTTTAGCCCCCCTCCCCCAAATATTAGAGCTAGTTGCGCCTATACCGAAAAATAATTTTTAAAGTTTTCAAAAGGTATTGAACGTAAGTAATCATAACATTAAATTGAATACCTACTCTTTTTGAATCTTGAATCTGGAAATTCCAGCAATTTTATCATCAAAAGCCCCTTTAACTGATGCAGGTGGTTATAAATGGAAAAATTTGTAAAGAGATTAAATTAAATAATAATTATATAAATACTAAATCTAAAATTTGAAAATATTCTTGTAACTGTAAAGGGCCGAATATTTTTTTGAATTTGGAAATTCTAGAAATTTTATCAGCAGATGCAGAAGCCTCTTTAACTAATGCAGGTAGTTGTGAATGGTAAAATGTGTAAAGAGTTAAATTAAATAACAATAAGGAAGATGCATAATTTTTTTTTATTGCGTAGTTGGATAAAAAATACTAAAATATACTGATTAATACTATTTAATTCATTTATGTTCGTTTCGAAAACAATTTAAAAAATATTTAAAAATCCATCAATTTGAATCGAATGAAACGACCGCGCAAATCGCCGTTTTATTGTGACGTCACGGGGCACAATTATTCATAGCTTGCTCCATGCATTTTAATGGCAGAGTCATCTAGGCATTAACAACTTTGATAAAACTCGGAATTTTATCTCTCACTTTTTTGTAAAGTTCTTTTAGTAGAAATTACTTATTTTTAATCCGGATTTGAATGAAACTATCCCGGAAGGACACTAATTGGTTAATAAATAAAATATTGCAGTTTTAGTTCCCGTTTTGAATCCCCTGCGATATTATCAAGTTTGTCACAATGAATATATGAAAAGGTAAGGTTATTTTAGATAATTTTAAGTAATCAAGAGCGCGGTCATTTATGCCCGATGACGTCAAACCTGTGGCGCTAGCGTTTATGGTCACTTGATTTATTTTAAATAATCGTTCAATTTTAAAATGGATTATTTATAACAAAATAGAATAAATAGAAGTAATTTTTGTTGATTTAATATTTAATATATTGGATTAATCGGAAAATATATTTTAACAAAATTTTTTTATTCGTGCATGATCCTTATTATCTAAATCCTAAATCTAAAATTTGAAAATATTTGTAAAATAAATATTTTTATTAACTCTGGTAACTGAGAGAGAGCCGATATCTTAAATAAATTGAAGTTAGAATTAAAATGTGAACTAAGAATTAAGCTAAAATTTTAAAAAATTTAAGTTATTTAAATTGAATTTAATTTAATTTTAAATTAATTTAATTTAATTTTTTTAATTAAAAATTTTTAATTTTAATATTCCTACTATATAATTTCTTTAAAAACTCGACCCTAAAAGTATACAATACAACGCACTGGGTTTTTGTACTCATTTTCTCATACGCTGTGTTTAATTACAAGCCCCACGGTTTAAGTCAATTTGATGTTTTTTGTAATTATTTCAAATAATTTTTATTTTTTTTATAATGAATCAAAACATTCATATGATCCACTTCCAATACCATCCAGTGGCGTGCCCATGTGGTAGCTAGGGGGGCTCGAACCCCTCCCTCCCCTGTTCAGAGGGCGGCACACCCTAGCGCCGCAAGCAAAACACTTTGTAAAACGGGGTCCGGTAGTAATCTACGATCTCAGATTTCGACAATTTTTTTTAAAAGGGGTAGTAAATAGGCTATAGTATACATAAAAAATATAAAATCTGCGGGAAACCCGGTAGTTTTTCCAAAATTTTCATAAATATTTTCTTTAAATTCAATTAACAAAATTGTCACCTAGTGATTGTCTACACACGGCAGGTTGGAGAAGAAGCCTGTGAGTTTTACTTAACAAAACAACCGTCAATTTTTTTTCGAATTTCTCTCAAATGGTGAATTTTAGAGCGCCCCGATTCTCGCTCGGGCGCTCCGAATTGTTTTCACGTTTTATTTGTTATTTATTTGTATTCCATAGTTACATATTTGCGCCCCTAAGAATGTTTTGCCCCCCCCAACATATATGGCACGGCACGCCACTGCTACCACCAATAAGTTTAACCGCACTTGGAAAAAAGTTAATGATATATAGAAATTGCTTTTATGTAGTCTGGAAAATTTAATAATTATTATTATTATTAATATTATAATATGAAAATAATTTCAGGAAAAATAAATATTTAGGGTAAATTATATTTTCCCATGAAAATACGATATTTTTAATATTCAGTTAAAAAATTTAAATTGTCAATATCTGTGAGAAGTATTTTAGACGTTGAAGTGTTATTTTGTTTTACATGTTTACTAATTTTATACAAAATTGTCAATATATATGTATATGTGATAAATATGTAAACTTTATGTATATTAAATTTATTAATTTAATATTTATATAGAGCCTTCCTACGACATTTTGCTGTCGGGCCCAAAAATCTTAGCTACGCCACTGCTACTACCAAAGATTTCTATTCTAAATCTAAATTCTTTTTCAGTAAACTTCCCTCTTAATATATTTTGAATTCCGTCCAGCTAGACTCATATGTTATATCCATAAAAAAAAATGAATAAATATTGCAATAATTAGTTTGTTTTCAGTATAGTTGATGAATAATTTTGTAAACCACCATTTATTGCAGAATTCCCAAATTGTTTTAATATAACATATTAATAAATACTTTATAATAAATTAACTATCTCATTGTAATACAATTTTCATTTCACTGAAATTTTATGTACGATCCGCCACTGATTCTGATGACATTATCAAGAGAATTGAAAAATTCGTCAGATATAATATAATGCACCAATTCGTTGTTACATTCTTACATTCCATTATAATAACATGCTTGAAGGACATTCCAGGTTACGTATAACCCCCATCCATGCCCCTATCGGTAAATTAGCATCACTGTAGTTACAAATAGCAATGTTGTAAAAATTTTCTATCGTTAACTAGGTGCCAGCACTTTGCAGCAAATAAAAAGGGATGTATATATCGAGGCAATTCTTCGTCGGTAACATTCCGTCCTTAATCAGATTCGTTAATACCGGTAGCTATGTATCTCATATTATGAACTTGTGCTGTCGCTCGATTACGTCACAAGTAATCGCCTTTTATTCAAACAAAATAATATTATAATAACTGTCAACATCAGCAAACAAATACAAACACAAATTACTTCCAAGTATAATAATTACTGTAATTGTGTACGCGTGATACGATATTATAATTATTATTACATGTTGGTAAAATTATCACGTGGACTTCAAGATAAACTGGACGTTTGAAAAAACCTCAATGAACAACAAATCGATGTCGAGAGCTAAAAAACTTAACTGAACTAATTGTACATCGACAAGAAAGAAAAATCCAACAGAGAATTTGTAAAATAAGTAGAACTAATACCGAATATGGTTATATCAAAGAAAATCAAGTTATAATGGATAAATTTGTGGTTTAAGTAGTGAATATTAACCGTATCAATATTTTAAAATTACTAAAATGTACCAAATTTTCACAAATAAAATAATACACTGCAAGTATATTTAATCGAAATTCGTCGCCCGATGATGCCATACCGTATGATGAAAACGTTTGCAAAATTTATACTCACAATGTAGATATTTGTGAAAACGTTGTGCATGATTTTTATACTAAAATATGTAGAATGCTATTGATATGATTAAATCATTTTGGGATTTTCTAAACTAATTAATCCTATTATGAATCGAGGTATTATAATTCGCATACAGAAAAATTACAGTTTCCATGTTTTAGTTGTGGTAATTAAATACAAGACGGCAAACTCTAATGAATCATATAGTTAAACATTGCAATTTTCAATATAAACATACAAGTACGAATAATAAATACAAACAGCGAAAGGACATTGACCGTTTTACCTCTTAAAACTCGAAAACGTTGCTCGGTTTTGCAATTGCTTAGCTTAAAAAATTGTTACATTTTTTATAAAATATAACAAGTAAGTAATCTAAATAGAAATCAGACTAAATTAGATATAACAATTATTGTAATATCTCTCGTCAAAATAGTGCAACATGCAAATAGGTACCTACCATTTTACTTTAAAAAAAAAAATACAACAACAAAATTAAACATAAATTTCAAGCAATTGTTTTTAGGAAACCTGAAATACCTACTCCTAGCAAGTTTTATATATAATAATAATAATAAATTCGGTCGCGGTGCATTCACACCTTGGCCATTTCGATTTCATAATTCGTACAAAAAAAAGGTGTAAATAATTAACCAATTTTTAAAGTTAAAGATAAAATCTATTTTTAGCAATTTTCATACAAAAACACCAAGTATAACCTAATATTTGAAAGTTTGCCAAACATTTATATAGCAAAATAATTTGATATTCTTCGGTCAAAATATTTAATGTTTTTGCTATGCAATAATTTTCTGGGCCAACGATTGTGACATTAGCGATAGCAACATCGACGATAATCGACACTCGCAATAATCAAAATAACGGCTGTACAATATTTAAATCGACATAAATCTACTGTCGAACAAACAAAAATTTCAATTGTAAAAAAGTAAACATTATGTAGTACCTACTTATTTAAATTTCGCCTTACTCGAGGCGTTATTTCGAAATAAAAAATGCAAAATATACTAGATGTAACAAGGTCATAGAGTACATTTACTGACGACGAAGGCATTAACCTTCGAAATAGTCATTTGGGCATTCTAATTAAAGAGGCTTAATAAAACCAAAGGAAAAATTAAAATTTTAATGATTTAGTTAACTACCACTCCTTTCGGATCCGAAATAATTACTTTCACCTTCGTTCGATAAAATATGAATCAGCAATTATTATTTTATAATAACGCCGTTAACAATATTTTTGCAACAATTACGACTTGTTTAATTTTAACTTATTTTCATAAAAACTCAAACATACAGGTGATGAAGAAAATAACTAGACCAACCGGTTTACAGATCCACTGGTACAAACAATAAGTCGTTCAACGAACATTTATGAAGAATTCTGTTCCATTGTTTCGGGCCCACTTCAAATCCCAACAAGAAATTTAATAATTACCACTATATAAAGATAAAAGATTTAGTAGACATTATAATGACTGTTCCTAATGTTGTGCGGGGGGAGAGAGGGGCAAAAATAAAATTTTGATACTGTTTTTATTGTAATTTATTACTGTTAACAAAAATGCAAGGTGTAAAAATTTTCAAAAATACTTTTTGACTAAATCGCGTGACAGGACGTCCCAGAATTTGATAAAAGGTAAAAATATAATACTCATTATATATTATGAAATAAACTTATCCAGTTGAAAAAATAACATCGTATCACAGAACCTTAAAAAAATATTTACTTCAAGATAAATTTTGAAAAACGTAATGAAATAAAAAATAATTTTCTATAACTTCTTTTCTTTAAGATAATATTAAGATTTTGTTCAACTTTGCGTTTCTGTTAGAAAATTATTTATGGATAAAATTAATCATAATATTATGTACCTATAACAAAAAAATGAGCATTGATGAGCAACCAACTGTAATTTCAATATTTGATTATGTTTGTTGTTGCCATCAGAAGCTCCTCAAATGTTAGTAAGGTCAGGAGGTTCACTAAATTGTGTGGTATGTGAATTGTTACATAAATTAACAATTGTATTACCCATGGAAAATATAGTGATACAATTTGATTTATAAAATCATTAACGTCGTAGTTAATGAGGGACGTCAGAATATTAACAGACAGTTGGGTTCCATAAAATTAAAAATATAATATCTACCAAAAAGGACGTTGCAATATTTCGACGCCTTCGCCTCGTAGCAAAACACTATAATACATATTATACCTATATATACGTATTACAAGGTTCTTTTTGACGATAAGATAATAATCATAGATATAATTTTTATTTTGTACTTGAAAAAAATATTATCATTTCAATAATTTATAATTATAGACGACCACTTCAGTCAATTGAAGTTCAATAAGTTAGGGTAATTTTTTAACAGTTCAACCTTTATAACCCTTTCACCGGACGCAATCATAGTTGATTTTTTTCAAGATTGCACCTTTCGTTTATTAATATAATAATTGTGAGTACCGTTTTGTTTTTGGAATATCATAAACATAGGATGTTCTTCGGATGTTCCTATAGGAAATATTTGCAGGCTTTTTGTTTTGACAATAAGTTATGAACTAAATCTCTCATCGCAAAAGTATTATGAGTTTAAGCTCGTGGTTCTTAAAAAAAATCAACTATTACTTTGCAGATTACATTTTGAAGTTTCTGAGAAATAATCAGCTGATTGGAGTAGTAGAGTAACAACATCGACATCTATGATGTGTCAAATTATAGATTAAGAGACAGCTAAGATTAATATGTTGAGCTTTTAATTATGCTAAATAACTGTAATCGACTCAATCTAAAAATGTCGTTACATTTATGAATTTGTTGTGTTGCTGAGTGCATGTTTTGTTATCGGGTTTTTCTCGTCAATGCAATGGTGCAACCGCGAATCAATATTATATTATCTATTATAGGTAGACTTGGGGACGAAGACGAAAGCCCTACACGACGGAAGTCCATAAACCTTCCAAAATATAATAAGTATATTAAATTACTAGAGAAAAAAACCCTATACGTTTCAATCTTAAAACAAAAATTTAATTTTATATTGAATAACATTCCAGATATGAAAATAGGAAGATATTATAAATTATGTTGAAATTCCCTTTTTGATCCGAGTGGAAGAATGCAAAATGGTTCTAATTTTTGAAAAGGATCCGAATCGGAGTGGAAAATTTTCACAATAGCGCTTGCTTTGCATATTTAGTCACCACGGGTGTTTACAAAGGTTACAAAAACAAACAATAAAAGGAATGGTCAAATTATCGGGATTATTATAAGCTTACAAATGGAATTAAAAAACTAGGTAGATACCTCTTTAAATTTGTACCTAAAATGTCAATTTCGAGGAGTGCAATTTTCTTCATCAGTAAATGTGTATATCTTATAGACCCACTTATTTAATCGTACTTTTAGAATACATTTAAAAAAAAAAGTAAAAATAATGAGCTCTAATTTTTATTTTGAAATTAATTGGAAAAATATAATATAATTTTTTTTTTAAGTTTTCATGAATCGATTTTATCCAAAATCTAATCTAATATTAAAGTATTAAAAAATATGAATGTTGTTTATAAAATTCCTATTACTTTTTGAGGTAGACGCACACAAAATTTGACCACATAATATACATGCAGGCATTTTTGGAAAATGGTACGATTTTCAGTTCAGGGACAAAATCTCAACATTTTTTGTGCACGATCACAACACATTTTCATATAACGTATGATAAAGTAAACACTATGATTAATAATAATTATCTTTTATTTTTTTCTAAGCCGATCCTCGTTACACACTAATCCGATCGATTTATTCATAGTTAAAAGTTACAGGGTGTGTCGTGGCACACCCTACAGCAATTCAAAAATCGTAACAAATTGTGATGTAAGGGTCTGAAAAGGGGTCAGCCGTTTTGAAAATGAAACTACCTTCCGATTCGTTCAATACTGTTTGGCAGAACAATCAGGTCCTCTGTTGAATTTCTGGCTGTGCCAACGTGCAACCCCAACGAGTGGACGAGGAGGCTCGCGAATTAACTTTATCGCGTGTTTTCAACAAAATAAGTTTATAAAATGAGCAAACAAAATAATGTGGTTGTCTAAAAATAAACAAATTAACAACTCGAAAACAGCCATGGAAAGATTCAAGAAGCGAAGGACGTACAGTTTTCGTTGCCAAGCCAACGAGTACGGGTGCCTCGTTAAAACGCGTGTTGCATGACCAGCATTAATTTCAAAATACACACTTTTTATTACATCAATTTTAAAAATTTACCGTTATATTCTCGCCGTATTGTGTCACTTGCATATTACGCGATTTCATACATTCACCACCCACAATCATCACAAAAATAAACAAAACGCTCACCTGTTTTTCTCCAATTCGTTATGAGATGTCCTGGAACAGAAAAAGAAGTTAACTTTTGAAACAAAGAATCAACAATATTATTATTATTATTAGTGTTGGATCAATTCGAATCAATTACGGGGAACTTGGATCCTATCAGCTGATGAAGGTGTAGCGAGCACAAGAACAAAGAAACGTGGATTATCGCGTCACCCACGCGCGAAGCGGTCATAATTTAGGGTTAAGAAGGAACTACTAAAATCGGGTGCGTGTAAATTACGACAAAAAGCAAAAACGCACGCCCTTCTAGCGAACAAAGAAAACATTAAACGCTCACCTGTTTCCCTGAGACTTTTTCGTCTTTGGCCTTTTTGATATACTTCTGAGATCGTCTGGCATGGGTAAAGTAGAGGCATAACCGTGTTCGGCTTCTGTAACAAGTATCCAAAATTGTAGAGCAAAATCAAAATGTGTACTTTACATTTGTAAACAAAGGCGCTAAAATATTTCGAGGCTGCCACTGACCTCTATCACGCCTTTCTAAAAATTCCGCAGCTTCGATTAATGCAGCAATGCTCATATTTAAATATACGTTAAGATATATCTAACACTAAGGGCAGAAAATATGGGTTTTCTAAGTTTTTGGCCTACGTTCGCGACACCACCACACTACACAATCAACACCAACGAACTGCCTGTATAATTTATCGACGTGATCGTTTCAAGCTTCCACGTTCGCTCAAAACAACTGCGCCGAATAGAGTTGCGCAATTTCACGATATCGTACGATCGCGCAATCGTATCAAAACAAACGCACCGCACAGCTGTAATGTGTTTACATCACGTAAAGGCGTTTTAATGTTTTTACCGCTTGAAATTTGCTGCGGTATTAAAATCCCTTTAGATTGCAACTATTTTAAATATCCAAACGGTCAAAATTATAATCGATATCTAACAAATAATTAAAATCCTCGCTTCAAAATCAATTTAGAAGTGACACTGTAATGTGGAAGTTCATTAACGCGCGAACGTCAAAACTAGGGCACGTCAAATTTTTAATTTTTAGACATGGTTAGGCAACCCATAATGCAATTTTATAAATGAACCCCTGCCTAAGCCAAGAGCTCCAGTATTATATTAATCCAATTTTGTTATCAAATACCAATAAATTTAATTTATTAAACAAAATTTCAACCACCATTTTTACCATGACATGGTGTAGGGTCACATTAAAAGAAACCAAACAATAAAATCTTTCAAGTAGCACTAAAGCTTACAACCCCCACTGTAAATTTTAGTGGCGAAACATTTCAATAACATCCTGTCCATTTATTTTATCAGTTCTTCCCAACTTGTTCCCATCACAAGCCTTGATAACAATAAAGAGGTAAAAGAGATTAGTTTCTGTATTACTTGAACCATCAATTTAAAACTACAAAACTAATTATTTACCAAAAATGTTATCAAGCTTTAGGAATTTCTTTAAAAATATTTTTAACATTTTTCAGGATAAGGGATATGATGATTAGTAGTTACTACTACAGCTAGGAAGTAGTGCTGTAAAAAATAACATAATACCCCACAACAACTTGAAACATTAACAATATTGATAACTCACATCAATTAATACTATTAAATTTTTGTATGTATGCCGGCCCTCCTTATCTATTAGGTTATAAACCCATAAGCACAATTAATTCAAGGGCGCTTAAAAACCGACTGGTAGATTCCAAAAATCAAATGTGGATATAAATAAAATACCCAAGCACCAATTACACAGAAATATCCTAACGACAGTAGAAAAAACCATAATATGAAAATATTATGCAGTGTTTCATACACGTCAATTGTAAAGTCGCTTGATAGGATATTGAAATAATATGCTACAATTCCTCGATAGTCTTAAAGTTGCTGCTACACCAAAGAAATTTATTCCTATCAAAGAGATTGAACTAATTTAAAGATCTCAAGTGCTTACGACTTCAACTTTAGAGTAAACTATGCTTAGTCAGTGGCGGATTTCCGAACAGGCGCAAGAGGGGCGCGCCTGGGGCCTCATAAATCCAGGGGGCCTCAAAATTCAGCTCTCAAAATAAAATAAAGTAATTTTATCTAACTTTTTTTGTAATGAAAATAATTAATAATTATCACAACGTATTTCATAACTAATAAAAAATTGTGGCATAGGGAAAACATATCGAAAACCTTTTTTTTAAGTCGGCTAATAAAATGACTACTGATGTGAGTAGCAAAATTTTTAGAGGGGTCCTCAAAATTAAATTGCGCCTGGGGCCTCTTAAATCCTCCACTGTGCTTAGTATAAACTTTCAACAATGCTGTACCTATTTAGTTATATCTTTAGTTGAAGTTCTTATCTACTGATCTGATGAGTGTGGCTAACTAAGCTTGTCCAAATTCACCTATAGATTGGACAATATAGCTATCGGAAATATAAATTTGAGAATTTGAATTGACAAGTAGTTTACATAATATATCATAATCATCCTCATTCTGCGAGTTCAAACAACCACATCAATTGCTTAATTTACACAGATTGTCAGATTTGCTGGTGCATTACAAACAATAATATTATGTGCGATTAGCCCAGTAGTTTAATGATGAAAATATTGAGGTCCAAGTATCTTGTTTAATTCCTGATAAATTACATAGCAAAACTAAATGTAATGCTGCAACCAAGTACACACAACTTCCCAAATCCTGTATATGCAATCGTCAAGTCTAAATACACCGTTCTCTAATGTTAGTAGTTCAGAATTGACCTTATATGGTAGATTCTAATATTCAACTTTAATGCTGAGAAGTTCAAGTTCTTTTTTATCAAAATTTATTGAATAAAAATATAATAAAAATCAGATAACTTACATTACATTAATTTAACTGGTTCAATATTTAAAAGGTAAAGTCCATTCTGTAAAACTTGTTGCACTGCCTTTAACAAAACCATTCTACAGTGCAGTGTTTCAATTAAGTGATCTCTAGGTTCCTTAAATAAAAACAAAATTTAACAAATTTGAACATAAATTTAGTTGACACCTGTACATAACAATTAATAAAACACTCACTATTAAAATCCGAATCCTGCGATAATAAACACTGAGTATTGAGCACATGTTAGATAGAAAATTACAAAGAACATTCAAATTAATCTTGCATTCCAAAATATCCTTGATACACATTTTTACAACATTTGGAAATTGTAAGACATATAAAAATAATAGTTCCCATTCTTCCTGTAAATAACTACTTTTAACAACTCCGCACCTTATTTATTGTCATACTTGATAACTTACAGGTTCCTTTAAGAGATTAAAATTTAAAGCATCCAAAGCAGGGCATTGCGGATAAAAATTATTTGAAACTTTTTTATCATATTCTTTAAACAATTGAACTAGCCTTGCGCAGTTGTATAATATAAATGATGCACCTACAAAAAATGGACAACGTAAAGGTACTTCTTATAGCTGGTAATCAATTACCTTTACTACTTGAAGAGTTGGTGTCCTTTAAAGTGACGGTAACACTCCGATGAATTTTGTTTTGTAATAAATCAAAAGTAACAGCTGCATGGCCCAACTTTTCAAAAAAGCCTTCCCAGCCAATGTTCGATGTAACTCTTACTCCATATTTATGTTCCGCCATCAATCTCATGTGCATAGTACGATTTCTTCAAATCAAATATTTTCAAAACAAAAAGTTTTATAAAAATCAAATCAACTTACTTATAAAATTCATTGAAGCTCACAGTTGCTCCTTTAGTTCCGCTTAAAACTGGTCCACACAAAAGTGTCCTTAAATCTTTATTCGGCCGTACAGAAAAAGTAATCACCGTGTCACGTTTTTCATCCTTCTCCTGTACGTAGCTAAATTTTAACAAACGCATACAAACTTCCTTGGCTAGAAAGATACGTAGTTGTGTTACATTTAAGCTTGCCGTATCGTCTTTCTTGAAATCGCACGTTAAACTAATTCTTTCAACAAAATCAAATCCATGACGGCCATATTTATCACCTTCTGTCAAGACTTGCTGTAAAACGGCTGTGTAGGTAGAAAGTTTATCGATAAAAATATGACAAACTCTATCTAATATTTCACATTTTGATATTAGCAACTCCCAAAGTCGACTTTCATCAATCAAATTAGTATTTTCAAATTTACCATGTTGAATGTTTGTTGTACATAACTTTGGAGTGTCGAAAGAAAAACTAAATTCTCCTTGTTTTTCTAAATTTTTATTGTGCTTCTTTATAATATTGTTGTTATAATTTTCACTTCCTGTTACGTATTTGTAAAACTTTGAAAGAAAACTTTCGTACATATTGCACACAAAACTCACTTTTAAAGAAACGAGACAAAAACATTAACCTCTAAATAACAAGACGATTGAGATTTACCAGCGGCGTCACTACGGGTATAAGGATTTTCAGTTATTAGAAAAAATTATAGTGCAGAATTCTTCAATCATAAATTTAAAAAATTTATAATTCTCGTAGGAACACTCAGAAATAATTACATGTATATTAAATGTTATCCTATTATATTTTAAAAAGTAATTACACCAAGGAATACCGCTTCTAAAGGCGTATAAAAGATTTGTGTGGAGCTCTTGTTCAAAAATTCAAAAAGCTTCTATTTCGGACTAATCTCATCAGCAAGTTTTTAGCAGAAACCTTCTGATTGGGTATAACATTAACAATATTTTTTCAAATTTTGAACTTCTACTTAAAAGCAATAATGAATTTAAAAAAATAATTTAATTTATTATCGATTGACGTATCAAGCAAATTATAAATCAATTTTAAATGTCTTTTCTTGAGATAAATGTAAGAAATTAAAATTTAATGCATTAACAACGTGTAAACTACGCATTACTATTAATTCTGTAGGCAACGGAATACAATCAGCACAAACCCCACCATCTTTTCGTATAGCGTAATTAAGTAAAGCTTTATTTATACGTTTTTAGTGCATATAATTCCCTACTCTATTCATAATTATATTATTTAGAAATCTTTAAAGCTATTCTAACAAGTATACCCGGAACGATAAACAGGGAAAGATCCCGAAATTTTACACTGGGGGGAGCGCAAAGTTAGATTTTATCACCAGGTACCTATTAATCGAAATCAACTAAATAATTGTTTTTGAAGATTGTGAAAAAAGATTTTTTTCGGAGATTTGGAGGGGGCGCGCGCCCCTTTCGCCCCCCCTTAGATCCGCGCCTGACGATAAAGGCCGACTCATAAAATAAAGTCCAACGATAATTTGGTCTGTCCATGTATTGGAACTGTCATACATCTTTTAATAGTATTTTATTTAGACACCCAGTCATCTAACACGGGGGTCATTTTGTAGAACAAAGGCAGAACTGAACTTTTATGAAATGCGAAATTAAATCTACTTTTTTTCTCTTTAGAAAGTTGTCGGAACCTTATAAGCCTAACCACGCCACTGATCCATTCTTTTTACCAACTACTTGGTTCCGCCACTGAAAGCAATGAACTTCAAAACAAATTGACACATTTTTGACAACCCAATAATGTTTTTATGGTTAATATTAAACCGTAAAATTTTTAAAACGTGGCCGTTCGATGGCAAATAGAAATTAATAAATTAAAAACCAAGTTGTAAATAATGTTAGGCCGAAGTGTACTATTTTTGCTACATTTTTTAGCTGTAATATGTAGTTTGGAGGCCCAACTATTGGAGGGTCTTTATTGCGGCAAAGAAAACTGTTACGATGTGTTAGGTGTAACAAAGTCCTCCAGTAAGAGCGAAATTGCCAGGGGTTACAGACTATTGGCCAAAAAATATCACCCCGATCTGCATCGTGGCGTAGAAGCCAAGAAAGAAGCAGAGGAAAAATTCAAATTACTTGCTCAGGCTTACGAAATTTTGAAAGATGAAGAATCCCGAACTGATTACGATTACATGTTGGATAATCCCGACGAATATTATGCACATTATTATCGATATTATAGACGTCGTGTTGCTCCCAAAGTTGATGTTCGAATCGTTATTTTTGTCACCATTTCTGTTATATCGTTGATTCAATATTTTAGTGCAAGGCAGCGGTACGATACGGCTATCAAATACTTCATGACGGTACCTAAATACAGAAATAGGGCGTTGGATATTGCTCATCAGCAGGGCATTATTCAACAAAACGGCGTTAAAAAGAGTCGCAAAAGTAAACAAGAACAAAAAGAGGAACAGGAACAAATTATTAAGACAATTATCGAAGATAAAATGGACATCAAGGGGGCCTATGCCAAACCTACGGTTTTGGATATTTTGTGGATTCAACTAATTATGTTGCCTTACACAATAGCCAAGTACATTTATTGGTATTTCTCTTGGATATGGAGACACACGATACTAAAACAACCTTACAACGACGAAGAAAAATTGTTCATGATACGTAAGTTCATGAAAATGGGCCAACATCAGTTCGATTCTCTCGAGGATCACGAGAAAGAAGAATATCTTCAATTGGAATTGTGGATAAAGCAAAATTACCAAACATGGCATAAAGAAAAGGAAGAAGAAATGAAAAAACAGCTAGCAGAAAATTCTCGATATAAACAGTATCGACGTTACATCAAGAATCATGGCGTGGGGAGAATGACTTTCGATGATTCCTAATTTTGATTTATTATAGTAATCGAATTTGTTTATATTGCAATAATTTATTTTAAATTATACAAAATAAAAAAACATGTCTTCTGTGTGTTCTTCTTCAAATTATTTCTTTTATAAATTATTTGTTTTACTTAAATTTTGCATCACCATGTAGCTTGGTGCAAGTACAGTTACTTTTACTGCCCAACAAGTTTGACATTTTTGACACATATTTAGAAATTTGTTTACGTTCTAAAATTTGCATAAAATTAGCGAAACGTTTAATTTTGTGCACGCATCAAAAAATCAAAATACCGTATTTTGACCCAAAGTTGGAAGAAGTGCTTTCCCTTCTAAATAGGAAGATCATAACATAACCTATTTTTTTTCTAAAATAAGAAATTTTGGGAACACGGAATTTTGATGAGTGTCTATGAATCAATTTAACATCGCGGTGATAAAATGTAACGATTAGTAATAATAAAAAGGATGTGGTTGATTGTAACCTCGATATGTAGTTTAGCTGTTTTAATCGGTGTCACAATGTTGTGTTTATGTTGGAAGAAGAAGACCGAAAAGTGAGTAACGATAACTACTTTGTTCTTGTTGTCTTGGAATGTTGCACGTTATTCACTTACTTATTTGTTTTATTATTTGTTGTACGTTTTGCCAGAAATGACTTGCTGGGGCTTGATGGCTTAGTCACACAAAAAAATCCAGATGAGAATGTAAACCATTTACCTTCTGTAATTGTTCAATCCATTCCCGATGGTCCAGTGCAAGCAGCAGATGACACCGCAATTGATTTTAACAAGAGGTTTCTGTTTTGTTTTGTAATTGCATGCCAGATCATAAAGTTTTTGTTTTGATGTTTTCCGCTTTGAATGCATTCCAATAAGTAATTGTTTCTTTATTTAATAGACCTGCGGTGGTCAACAATCCTAGACGAAGTTTGCCTGACATTCCATTAGATGGAATTCGTACCGAAGGCGATGTTGCATATGAACCAAATGGTGACAATACTTCAGATCTTTATGCCACCGTTGAACCATATCAAAATTTAGGTGAGTGACAGTTGTAGTTCCAATAGTACTCGAAGTCCAGTTATTGGCTACTTTTGCAAGTATATAACTATGAAATGCAATTTTTTACTTAAATCTTTTAGTTTGGCATCATAAAAATGACTCCTAAGTTTTCTACAATAGGTTCGTACCAAGAGATGGCCAAATTTGTTAAAGATAGTTTTAAAAATATCAAAGTCATGGGTGTATGCAAAATAGGTGTTGGCAAATTAAACTATATAAAAATTATCTGTGAAACTAAAAAGAAATATTTTTCAAGCCCCTACAGGATGTTTATCTCTTTAGAGTAAAAATGATCAACTTTAAAAGTTGGACACTAAACACTAAAACAAACATCAAAAACAATTGGGGTC
Source organism: Cantharis lateralis (assembly GCA_963170105.1). Taxonomy (NCBI): domain Eukaryota; kingdom Metazoa; phylum Arthropoda; class Insecta; order Coleoptera; family Cantharidae; genus Cantharis; species Cantharis lateralis. Next base: position 37,982,321 of record OY720629.1, read on the forward strand.
CTTTGGGCTAAAATTCAGAAATTTTATCAAGTTTAAGTTTACTAATAAGTATTTTAGGCATATAATGCATAAGAAATGGCCACTCTAAAATCTTTGTCCGAGACTGATGCGGAAAATTGAGGAATCTTTTTCTAAAGATTTTGAGCAAGACAGTCGCATTTCCAAGTTATTTCCGTGCATATTTGTTTGGTTTTTGTGATGTGATAATTGGACTATTGGTTAACTTACACTTTTCAAAATAGCTAAGAGACACACTCTTCCAAATGGAATCGATTCGAGGCCTAGCATTTCGCAGCACAGTTCAATAAGTCAAGCTGACGATACGTTTTCTCCTTACGCTCGTTTAAGTGATCATCCTTATGATAAGGTGCGCAAAATGGAACATCCGTATGCCCGCGTTCATTCTACTCAAGAACAAGATGAGAACAGCTCCAGCGAAGCCACTCCTCGGCCTACCTCTTCAAGGTTACATCGCAATTATTAAAATTTTATTCTTTATTAATATGCTCTTTATATTAACAGAAATTGCCAAATTTCTACCTTGCAAACTCTTAACGAATCTGTCGGAGGATCGAGATCACAAAGATCGTCATCGCACAGTGGAGTAGAAAGTGATATACCGGCAGCATCGGCCGTTGCAGGTGGAATTGCTGCTAATCAAGATTTGCCTTACATGACTCCGCCTATAACTCAACCAAATTTTAGTGGAGATTCCCAAGATTCTTCAAGTAAGTTACATAAATTTGGTAATAATTTGATCAACTTTTTTTCTGTTATTTTACTTGAATAGGAGGTTATACAAGTATTAGCGTACGTGAACCATTGGCTAATATTAGAGCTCAAACAAAAATAATGACCAAATTACATGGCGATGTTGATCCTCATTATTCTACTGTATCTGATGATTCAGGTAAGCACGTAAACGAAATTTTTCTTCCATTCTATATTTTAAATGTTTATTAGATGATATGTACACAACGATTCAAGATCCCAACAATCCAATTTATACCAGCGGTAGTGAGACTTATGCACAAATACAACCTCTACAACTTACCGTAGCTGCCGAAATTAATTCAGAACCATCGTTTGCTGCAAACTCTTCTAGTGAGAATTCTAAAGAAGAAAAAGTTCGTGCACCTCAACCTCCAAGTGTCGATAGTTTAAAGAACGTTACTCATACACATTCAAGGCAGGGTAAGTCTCTGACAATATCTCGATACCTATAATTACAAAATTATACTGTTAACATTAAAAATTTAATGTTAAAATAATAATTTGTTACAGCATCATCTTCAAGTTCGGTTGGAAATCTAGGTTCACCGAAACCCGAGAAAAGGCAAGCCAATTCTCCTTTACCGCCACCACCTCCGCCATCTAGTCAAGATTCATTATCTAACAAACCAAGCACATCTAAAAATTTGGACGACATGTATGCAAAAGTGCAAAAGAATAAAAAAAAGAACGACGAACTTGAAGAAGTTGAAACAACGAAATCTAAGGAACTCAAAAAAGTCAGAAAAGAGAAGTTATTTTCTGAACACGATTACGAAACATTAAAAAAGAACGAAACAATGGAATATCCTGGTTACGAAAAATTATCACTTGGCAATGAGGAAGAACAATCAGAGCCTAATTATGATACAATTAACGGCCCCGACAGTATTTTAAGCTCAGATCCTGGATACGAAGTACTTTCGCATTCAAACGATGAGCAACACATGCAGAGAACATCATTGCTGAACGATAATAGTAGGCTAACTGTCCAGAATAATGGTTACTCCACAGTTAACAAGCAGTCGAAAAGTAACGCCTTTTTTGAAGAAATCAAATCGAAGAACTCGAGTAGTTACGAGAGCGACACGCGTGATTTAAGTTCAGAAGAAATAAATTATGAAAGTATGCCCAGCGAATCGGAACACAATTATGCTGTTGTTAAGTCGGGAAGCGAATCGGATCCAAATTACGAATCTGTGAATCACAATGATCCCAATTATGAAAGTGTAAAGTACCTAGATGTTTCGTTGAGTGAAGATCCTCCATATGAACGCTTACAAGATGACGATTCCAGTAAAAGATCTTCTGATGCGTCTAGCAAATCTACCAGCTTACAGAATGGAAAATTAAAGATTAAAAATGAAAATAATGTGGATCCCGGTTACGAAACCATCAAGAGTGAGAGCTTAAAAAATGATAGCGATTTGACTAACGTGCAATTTGAAAGTGATTATGACGGAATTGTGCAGGTGTAGTGAACATTTCTTATAGCAAAGAATGGCATGCAAATTTAGATGCAAATATATAAAATCATGGTGGCTTATTTATAGAATATTCCACGTATTATTTTGGTGCTATACTGTAAATTTCCAAAGTAAAATTTAAATATTGTTAAAATTATATTCTAAACTATTTTGATTACGCATCTATATAAAAGATTATTTAGTTTTGTTTTAAAATTTTGCAAAGAATGTTTAAAAACTGTTTTAGGCTATAATTTATGAACAAGTGGTTTTGTTTCAAGAAGAAAATTGAAGATGACACTCATGAGCTAAATCAAAATTGTTATTTCAATTTAATAAAGTATCAAAATTGTTTTGCTTAATATCAGGAGGTGTAGCTCACTTCAACGGTGGTGGTCTTTTATTTTTTTTTACCTAATTGTTGATAAGATTGTTAAAATTTATTATAAATTTAATCACGAGATCTAATTTAATGGCATCAACTCTTGGCCATTTTTCATACAAAAAATATAATTGATTTGAATACAAAATTAAATTATCTTCTGCGTCTATTAAAAATTTTAATAATCAAATTAATATATTTGATGATGGATATTTCTATTCTTACTTTAAAAGAATTATTTCTCGAGCGTGGTAAATTTTTAGATTTGAGATAATTAAAGTGTAAAGGTGTGTACTCGAATTCTTTTGATTTCTTGTAATTTCTAATATTGGAATTAATCGATTTTGTATTCAAGTTTATTATACAAAAAATATTGTATTAATTAATTTATAAAAATTATCGAATAATTGTGTGATTAGAAAAAGATTTGCTCAAATTGACAAGTTCTGACAGAAGACCCACCGTCCTATTACAAGAGTGTATTTATTAGTTTAAGTTGAATTAATTGTGCAGCTAAATACTCGAGTGATAACTACATAATTTTACTAAATTAACACTTCAAATTAAATACATATAGGGCAAGAAACGTTGCAAATTGAATAAACTATTGTTATTTTATAATAACGGCTGCCTAATTTACATTGAGTATTCTACATGTCATTTACGTAATTGTACTTGATGTACAACTAGGCAAATATTTAATATCCAGCATAATTAATTACAATTAACGAAATTGATTTTTATAACAAAATTTTAATTAATGTTGTTTAATTATGCTGATGAGAGTAATATATTCAAGTTTTATATTAAACATTTATTAGTAATTATGTCTATAATGTAAAACAAAATTTTATATATTATAATATTTTTTTATACTTTTTTTTATTATAATATGCTCCCTTCATTTTAATCCTATATTTCAGCTTGGATAATTATTTCATTAATTCTGGACTATCCGAAATACATTTCATGTGCAAGAGGCAATGGGCAACTTTAACAACTTTTGGAGAGTTTTTGGAAACAGTTCTTTTATTAGCAATCATGCTTTTTCTCAAAATTAAATAAAATTTTGTTTGCTGAACTCTTTTTGATATCTAATGGGTTTACATTGTTTCTTACCCTCGCAGTACAATTCGCCACCACCAATAACAATGATTACCTAAAGTGTTTCTAAGTCTTGGAGATATTACAAAACATGGCAAAGTAAAATGGTTCTTTATAATGTTTGCTTTATGAGTAAAAGTACAAATCCACTTTTAAGCTGTAGGCTCTGCATCCTTTTAGTACAGTAAAACCGTACCTAAGTTAAAGAAAATTTATACAAATATTCTTTAGTTGGGGCTATCCTATAATACGCTTTTCTATGCTTTATACTTCCAGATTATTAACTACGCTGGAAAGTTGGACCTACATCTGTGATTTTCTTTAGTTCTCTTAAACGAGAGTTTCGCTGCAAAAAACTTTGCAAAGTGTAAAAATGAATAAATAAATAGATAGATAGGAAGATAGATTAAAATGTATCTTTAAAAATGGGTAAAGCCCAAGATAGATCTGTGGACTACAACAGGGGAGGCAACCTACTAACGAAATTTAAAGTACCTACGCACTGCATATAGTTTATGACACTCTAAAAGAAAAGAAATGGATAGGCAGAAAGTTAAATCAAAATTTATCCTTAAAAATGAAAAAAATAGTCGAAAGTTTTCGATTCCTCTTCAGCCGATATTGATAAAAAAACTCGATTATCATCAAAATATGATAAAAAAATTTTTAATTTCTTTTGTCTCATTAAGTTCTGTTTATTGGAGTCTGTATGATTTCCTATTTCTAAATAGCACTCGTAGATAGGCTCTGTTTTATATTTAAATTTTCAATGCGACCACTTAGCTAAAAAATTTCCCCAGGCTGCTGCACAAGATCGATGCATTTTATTTAGGTACGTGAATTTATCTATCCAAATTTTTATTTAATGCTTTTTAAACAATATTTTGAGTTTGGAACTACCTACTATTTAGTCTATATTAAATATTTACAGGATCATATTACACAAACAGCATAAGAGTAGGTACCCTAATGTATTTTTTAGATTGACGTTTTTTATCAAAGCACCACAATAATATTATGCCTAAAAAACATCCTACAAATCAATTTCTTCATAAAATAATTTTATTTCAATATTTTTATTTTACAGACTAAACCAAAAAACGTAGTAAAAAATTGTTATTATTTTCCTTCAATTTTTTTAATGGCGCTGTTTATTCCTTTTAACAGTTCACATCCTTCGTTTAAAATTTCTATAATAGAGAATAAAACTATTTTAATAAATAAAAATTAATAAAAAATTATTTGTCATTCTTAATACCATGTGAACTATTTATTAACAATTTTTTTAAAATTTGTCTTGATATAGCATAATTTTTATACTCGATACAGTAGAAGCGCAACTTCTTGGGCGTAGGTTCAACTTGAATAAATCATAATTTTGATAGAAATTTATATAAGTTGATCAATTTTTTGGGAGCATATAAAATGGTGCGTTTGTTAAATATGATAAAATTTAGAAAAGAAATTTAAGTTACCAATACCTGAAAATTCTTTGGAACAAACGTGTGTTCCGCCTTTTTCGGAAAAATTAAGTAAGTTAACATTTTCTGACGACGACGTGTACATAGCTCGATCAAGTTTGAGCTCTACAATTGAATTATTGTCGCCAACATTTAATTGGAGTATTCGATCTAAAATTGGATTTTTATCTTCTCGGGGTTTCCTTTTTGCGCTTTCCGCCTTACACTTGTGCAATTTATTTAAACTTTTCGATCGAAACGAGTATTTTTTTTCGGTTGGAATGTAAACATAATTTTTTGAACTGATTTCGTGAACACTACTTTTGCTTTGTTCAATTTTAACCCTTTTTGCCGAAGGTTGAAATTTAATTTTTTTCAAGTGTTTTTGCATCAATTTCGAATCTACATGTTGCGAAAAGTTATCTATTTTCGGTGCGATGTTTATTAAATTTGGAAATAAAAATATGTCTAAAGTTGGGTTCTGACTTGAGCATTGGGAATATTTGTCGACTGTCGCCAGAGTTGTACTGGTGTATCGATCGCACCAACTTTGCTTTTTGCCAAAAATTAGAGATTCGTTTAATAGAGCACATTGTTTTGGTATGCCATTATCTCCGGCTCGGTATACACGATTCATTACAGGGTCGTTTTCAAAAATGCTTGTACTGAAGTTGTAACAAAACGTATCGGACAAACTCAATTTGTTATTTCTTTTCTTACGCAGCACGGAAGAGATATTCGGCAGACGAAAAGATATTCTTTTTTTTACCGATAAGCCACCGTTCGATTTCCTCTTTGGCGAATCACTAATGTTATTAACAGGTAAAATCTTTAATTGAGTTGGTTTCGAATTTTCTATCGAAGGCATTTTAGAGTTTTTGCCCATAAAAGACGTTTTTATAAAGTTACGGCCTTTACCATTCTTCTGCACACACAATTTCGATCCAGAATTTGACTGCCTTGATAAATTGCATATTTGTCTCGACATTTCCGTGTTAAACATGATGAGCGATTTGTTAAGCATAAGAGTTTTTGTTGTTAGTTTCTCCAACAGTAACTTATTTCTGGAAATTTTGGAAACCGTTAAAGAATTACCCACACCCATCTGTTCTGTCGTTTCCTTTGATATTTGGTCCATTTCGTTGATTATTATTAGATATTTACATTTACATTTCCCCGATCTGTCTTTACATTCATTATTTACATGCTTCCTTGAGCGACTGCTCCATTTAAATAAATTGAAAATATTTCTATTCTTAATTATATTATTATCATGTTCATCCTTCAGATTGTCGTTTGATTTTAACGTTGCGCGTGATTTAATGCTAATAAAATTTGTTGGATAATGATCGAAGTTTAATACGGACTTGGAAGTAGACGTTAGTTGTAATTGTGATAAGTTTTGTTCGCTGTAACTGTTGGAAACTTTCAAGTTTGGTACAACTAATGTGTCACTGTTATCCTGGGAGCGCTCTTTACCTTTCGAATTATTTTGACCCATGAATTTTTAATTTTCAAATTGAATTATAATTATTATACCAAAATTTCTCTAAGTACTAAAAATTTTGTCGAAACTGTCAATTTGTCACACTTTGATTGCTTCTACGCACTCATAACCAATAATTTAAAGAAATTCAGCCAAAAGCTTATACGGTGTGTTCCAGAAAGGTTAAACATGCAGGTTGGCGGGACTGCACATCACCCAGACGAAGATAGCGGCACAGACATAATTAATTAACGACGCACATGATAGGATCAACGAGATATTTTTGAAAATTAATTTTGCCTGGTGACGGTTTCAACCTTCTTTCGCCCTTTATCGGTGCTTGCTTACAAGTTCTTTTTCACAGTGTATACACCGCAGGACTAAAGTGACTTTTTATTCCTCACGATTTTTCGCTTAGTATTACGAAAACCTTCGCTAACACGATAAATAGTGGTATATGTTTTCGATGCTTGTACGGATAGTCGTTATCGAGCACCCTGTAAAGGGTTGTAAAAATAAAGCTATTATCCGGGTGAGAGTTACTCTTGGAACGCCGGAAGATAATCATAAAATTAAGTAATCTTTCTTTAGCAACTAGAAAATTTTGAGTTAAAAGGAGAGAAGGAAAGGAACAATAATAAATCTACCTATACCTACAACACCTATCATAACCACAATAATACGAAGCAGGAATATTATAACAAGGACCCTTTTGATAACCGTAATAGGGGAAGAGCATAAAGGAAAAAAGGGAAGTTGCGGTGTAGCTTTAATGAGCTTCAAGTTGAAAATATTCAAGTGATTTCCGAATCGAAGGATGGGTAATTGTTATTATACTAGGATTGAGCAATAAATACTGAAACATTTTATTTCACTCATCATTTACATCTATACTAAGAATTTAAATAATGTCTAAAAAAATATTTAAAATGTCCATAGACAGCTTTTCTTGGTTACGACATTGTTCGGATAAAGCGTATAAAAGTTTATTAATTTTTTCATAAAACGGATCTCCATTTAACGATTCCCCTTGATTAATACGTACTTCTTTTAACTTGTCGAGTATTTTCTCGATCATGTCTTGAGGCGGTCGTCTATTTGTAGTTCTCGAATCTGCGGCCACACTTAAATATTTTGCGAGATCGTCTATTACGCTGGAAAATGCAAATTGATTATTTAAAGTTTTAAAATGGTCTCGGTTATTAAAAACGTTTGGACGTGATAAATTGTTAAAATTTTGTGTGTCTTCCAATACAAAAACTTGACAACTGTCTCCACTCGAGAGTAATTGGTTTTTGCTTTTTCTGAACTTGTTTGGCATAACTTGGCTTTGTCCCTGTTGATAGATCGAATCCGACGACAATAAATTTTTATTTGCGATTTCGGTTTCCAGTTCTGCAAACGATTTTGGTTCCAACACTTTAAAGGTTCCGTCCAATTCTAACGAATTTGGCGAAGACGTATCGGAGACATTCTTTTTTGGTTTGGCTTTGTATATCGTCGTAACCCGATTGACATTCCGTTCTTTCGACGGCGAGAATTCACGTTTAAATTCGTTACTATTTACAGGAATAGAAGCGTTCGCGATTATTTGGTTCCTTTCATTAAAAATATTTTTGGATTTAGGTTCAACAGGCAAGAAGGTTTTCTGTTGTAAAGCATCGTTTTCCAGATTATTTAACTTCTTTGAGTTAGGTTTCTTCGCAGTTTCGAGATTATCAGAACAAGTTGCCTGTTTATTATTTTCTTTGCTGGAATTAAATTGACGTTGAGGAATTCTTGATTTAAGATGCTTGACTTTATAATGGTCGGTCAAATTTGGTTTAATTTGCAGATCACCGGTGCTCTTATCGTCCACAAAATACAAACATTGCAGTTCTACTTCCTCGTTAGATTCCGTCATTCTTCCGGGCATCCTTTTGTTCAATCCCGGTTTGAGAAAGCCCAAGTGGGTGTTCATTCGACAAGTATCGCTTCGTACAATAAAAAAGTGATCGGACAGCTGCCAATTAAATCCAGATTTGTCGCGAAAAGTTGGTTTAGACATTTTTTGATCAAACGAAAGCTTTTTTTACTAAAATTTTGAAAACATCATAAATTAACTAATGTCAAGATGACATTTTGATAATAACGAGTGACGTCCTGTCACGGGTAATACCAACAAAACCTCTATAAAAAATATTCGGTTAAAAAACAAGGGTTTGGCTAAACAACTTTTTCTCAATTACTCAGACCAATGAGTTCTTCTTCGTCAGTAATTCCTAGCAATTTTCTATCCGATTGGATAGGATGGATATGTGGAACTAGCGAATCCAATTATTATTTACCTTACAATAATAATTATTTTCGCCCAAATAGGAATGGGATAGCAGTAGCACGTTGTATTGGCGGTTCGAACCAAAGAACTTAAAAATTGAACGTTTGTTAAATTTAAGAATCGATATTTAAAATTGATATCCTTTCAAGAGTAATTTCGTGTCTAAGTTCTTAAGAACGACACTTCCTTCTTAGTTTGTGTCTTCTTTCAAATTACGGTTTGCGTTTTGGGTGAAGCTTTTGTATTCTTAAGTGGTTTTACGCTATTTTCACGGCTTTAAAACTTCAACGAGGTCAGAGATGCTATGATCGCACTAAATAAGTTTGATTTTTCGTATTTTCAGATAAAATTTTTTATCAACAGTGTAACACAAAGTTAGTGTAAACACTTCACTCGGAAGAAACGATACAAACACAAAGTAACAAATGATAGCTTGTAATTAATTTAAAATTCCGTTCGTCTTATCGTATGACCCAGATTGAGGGAGTATACATCCAAGGCATGAAGCGAACCCACTAAGAATCTCGATGAATTTCCTTCCGCATAATTATCCCATTTATAAAAGAATTATAGGTAGTTTAAATGAGTTTTAATTTTACATTCCATTTTAATACCTGCGAGACTAATACAATTATTTTATAATAATTGCGTCGCGCCCTAATGATTTTTTGACCAATTTAACTTGTAAACGAATGCAAAAATATTGACCGAATCGACTTTCAGAATTTCGTAGTAAATTATAGCTTACAAAATATATAAAAATTCCAATTTTCGAGAAATATATCCAAGTGCGTACTAAATAAATAAAATAAAATAAGTAACAAGATAGTCTAGGCCATAAGAAAAGATATCAATATTGCGGTGGTATAATATAAAAAAATAGTAATATCTACGATTTACATTAACGAAAAAATTAGTTGAAATTTCTAAAATGCGGATCGAATATCTTTTACCTTGTGCACGTAGTTAGCTAAAAGCTCTCACCGTTCAGGTAATTTAATATGCATTAATTAAGTATTACCCATATGAATACACTCAATTAGTGATGGAAAGACCGAAGATTTAAATAATTAACTTTTCCAAAATAATTTAACCGAAATGTCAAAATAAACTAATTTTAACTGTAAGTTGAAATGCACACAAATTTATTCTAATCAAGAGAAACTCACATTTTGATCTCAAGAGACGTTTTGATTTAAATTTTGCATTTTTTACATTTATTTTTCGAATTTCCGCTCTAATAAGATACTGTATAGTCTCATTTCTCATGAATTTCACCTTCCCCCTTTTTGGTCTTAACTAACCAATGAAAATCAACGGTTAAAAATAAAACTATAGATATTCCTTGGTTAGGCTAAAGCTTAAATACTTTTAAGTTGTAAACGAGGTGACCAGAATTGACGTATTTTAATTAAGGTTTGTCTGCATTTCAATTTATAGATTCCATTCTCTGAGCTTATTTCCGTCTAATATTTTCATATTATACTCATGCACACATAGTCTCATCGGCGTTAAAGTCAAGTATGATAAGAATGAGGGTAAGTGGTACGTTTGAAAACTTCTTAAACGAACTAACTTTAAATTTGAAAATTAAAATAATCTTAAAAGGTAAACTCACCTACGAATGCACAGCGAAACTTTCGGAAATCGGACCCTGAAAAAGAAAAAAAAACATTATATTGGTGTAACCTATCCTTGTACCCTTATAATTCAATTAGGATTTTCACAAAACTTATATTTAAAAAATATTACCAATGTAAAAATTGTTGTTTAAAAACTTTAGAAGTCACGTAATCTTAATAACACCTTAAATAGCACAAGTGCACGATTTAAATATTATATAAAGAAAAAACTTTGATAGGTTGACCGACTGTAACGAAAAAGAGAATGCAATATCGATCTTGCAATAAATAAATCAACAAGGAGCAATATACAATAATAAAAGCAAAAATGCGGTACCTAATAAATAAAGCAATAAACTATAATATCTCTATTGTATGTTTCTTTATTTATGTTGGTAATATTAAATAAATTTTAAAACTTGTAGAAATAGGCACTTATAATTTTATTGGAACGCAATTAATTGATATATCCTATACAAACTTTCAGATTAACAATAATTAATAGCTTAAAAATTATTTTTTTATCAAATTTAGGAAAATAAATGTTCATTCCAGGTGAGCTGGTTTTGATTTTTTAAAAGAGATGCTTAAAATATAAAATCAAAAAAGAAGAACGTGTCGCTCTAGAATAGACTTTCTTATATGTACATTCAAATTCGTTTTACAGAGAATAATCCGGAGATTTGTTGTTTAAAAGTAACGAAAGGATTAAAAATATTCTAGATTTTAACAGAAAAAAGCTGAAATATTTGAATTTTACTTTATTTAATTTAAAAGATGCTTAATGTTTTCAAGATATTGGCGTTTCACTTTAGTACGGTGCAAGATTAAAAGAATTTGGAAAATATAATATAAGCAAATGAAAAGGGGGGATCCTGAAAATCGTGAGACGAGAAATATAATTATTACTTAAATAAATTGAAATGTGCACTGAATAAAATAAAATAAATGTTGCATAACATTAACGATCTATTGTACCAATTATGTTTAACCACGATTCAGCTGAACCAAAGTTCAATAAACGTCGCGAACGTTTTTTAGAATTTTAGAGTTAAGTAATTAGAAAAACTTAAAAACTGTAAAGTTTATTTTAATATTCAAAAGTAAAAGTTTGTTAAGCTGCAGTTTAGATGAACCCCGCCACTTTTACGATAATTATTAATAACTAGTACAATAAATTTTCATAAGATTTTTGGCAATATTTCAAAATCATTTTAATTGTACAGACAGTAATAAAAATAATTGAATATATCAATTTATACTGTTTTATGTATTAAAATATAATAATATTATACAAGGGATTCTACTCTATTTTATATAAAAATTTCAGTACGATTATGACATTGCAATAATATGGTAACATCCTTTTAACAACACGAATAAAATTTCTCATTTTCAGACATTACATTTTGGATTAGACACTTAAATAAATTTTTTTTAAATAATTATTAAGGCGTACAACAAAAATTATTAATTCCTACTTTTGAAATAAGCAGATAAATGAATTTTACGAATTCTTTTAACTTCAGGTTTCAGCAATGGAATTTTGATACGAATTATTGTTCATTTAATTTACTTATTTTTAAAAGTAATAATTTTTTTTAAATTTAGGACTTCTAAGCAACTAAATATTAGAAATACCTTCTAGTAGGGCGATAACCTTGCTGGACGTTTCTGTCAACAACAATAAAAATAGACTAATTTCAAATCTATATAATTACCGCAAAATAAGCTGCTTTAACTAAATTTCTGAAATAATTTATTTTTAAAAGTCTACGTTTAGCTAAAAGTTAAGTATCGCGAGCGAATAAAATATTATAGGTAACAGTAGGTACTAGTAATTATTTTGTTTAATCGCCAAGTGGAGGTATATAATATTACAAGATTATTAAAATTTTATTAGTTGTTTTAAGATTTCCTCGAGATAATGATCATCTATTTTTTTTCAGTGAAAATTAAAAAAGGATAATAATATAGTTTACTGCAATTGAAAGTATAAAATAAATTTAATTTAGCTAATTTCGATAATTATTTATCCAAACAAAAAGTAAACGAAGATCATGAAATAAGCATAAATTAGGACTATTAAAAAAAGTAAAAAAATATGTAATATAACGTAGGTACTCTACATTTAAAAAAAAAAATTAAGCTATACCACTTAATTTAACATCAAAAAGTGCTCTAATAATCATCTGCAAAGAGAAACAATCCATCATTTTCGAAAAGAAATTATTGTAGAATCCTGTTAAATTTTGAAAAAACTACATCACCTCTATAAAATTAGTAGAAATTTATAATGTTATAGCGCATTTTTCAGTTGAGCAAATCGTAAAATACAAAGATATAAGGAAGATGTTGTAGTGTGCCGCCGTCGATGAAGAATGGTTTTAATTAGGGCGTCCTAAAAGCATCGAAAAATGCTCTTCGACTTTGAGAATGAGGACGACATAGACAAACAACTTAAATAATTTTACATCTACCTTGGCTCATTCGTTTCAATTCGCTGCATTTCTAAGTAGGTATAATTTTCTTTTCGCCCCTAAGAACAGTACGATATCATATAAAAAGCAATACGCTTGCGTCTATGGGGCGGCGTCGGCATCAACGAGCATCGAGGCGCTCCAGATGTAGGTAAACTCACAGTATTTTTCGTTATTCGGTTTGAATATGTTGGTGGAGCATTCCATCGCATTGTGAATTGTGAGCGCTCTCGTGAAAATAAAATTTCGAGTGCCGATTGATGTACAGGGAATGCTCCTAATTGATAAACTAGTGTTAGTTTTCAGTTTTTTATATTGTTATTTAAATTTCGGTAAGTTCATTGTTTACCTACATTTAATTTAGATGAATTTATTAATTAATTTCATAAATACATATTAATTCCGCCAACATTATTCGCACGTCCATTGATAAAAAAAATCTCGTTCGAGAATTTTTTTAAACACTTCTTCAGACGCCAATATGTGTTAAGCGATGTAGAAAAGCTTTTTAAGTGAGTTTCGGCAGGAAAAAAAAAGAGTAAAATGTGTTATTATAAAACCAAATACTACTCGAAATAATAAATGCAACTTAAGTATTCGGATTAAGAGATTTTGTTTATTTATTGTTATTTACATTTTTCTTCAAAAAATGAAAGAAAAGGAAACGTTAACATATTTTTAATATAAATATTTGGATTTCAAAAAGCATTCTTGGGTGTTATCGCGATGGAATTAAGTTCACGTTTAAAGCTGTGATAAAAATATTTCCTAATACACAAAAGATAAAATGTAAAAAAATATTCGTAACGGACCATTAAAGCTGATTAAAGCAAAAAAAAGCTTTACAAGTTGGATACTATTTCTACTTAAAAATTTTAATAATATCTGTGCACGAAAGGGTTAATTATTAAAATTTAAAAACTTGAATTATGAAGTACACCCCTTCGTGATTATAAAAAAGCTTTCCCTAAAAATTACGCGATCAACACTTTAATTAAAATTTGAAATATTGAAAATGTCAACTTCAGAGTTGCTGAATTTGATAAGTACATTATTTACATTATATTATAAATAATAGAAAATAATTGTTGTAAAAATTCACACAAAATAAACGAAACTCGACGAATATAATATCAATTGTAATCACAAGGAAAATTTTATCGAAAACAACGAAAACAATTCGAGCAGGAGAACGTAAATAACAATGGCATATTATTTTCTTTAGGTTTTCAGGAATTATGAAATTTTACGCCCCTTGTTAGGTGGCGCCCTGCGAAGCACGCCGCTCGCTAACCCTATATACTTTCCACGGTATTAATGTTGCGATGTTGGCACAGTGTAATCAACCGTTAAAACGACGTCCAAAGTTCGTTCTATCAAAAAGTGACAATTTGAGAATCCTAGATAATTACACTGTGAACCATTAACGTCATTTTAAATTTTTCATTAGCACTCATTGGGTGTAACAGATAAAACTTTTTACAACTTGAGATCCTTAAATTTTTTATACATCTGTATGTATTATTGCAGTATCCTTTTCTCGTCGTCTTTAAGTGCTGCTAAGCATCTCTCGGTATCAAGTTTGACACAAAATCCAACAGTAAAAACAGACGTACACGCGAAAAGCGGTCTGTTATCTTAGCGGTATACGATTAATCCCTTATCTTGCATTACTTATGCTTAATCCAACAAATATTTTCTGGTTATCTCTCGAAATGCTCGATGAAAAGCGAACGCAGAGGTTGTTTTCCGTATGTCAGATGCTTATTTGTTTAGTGTCAGAACAGCAAAGGTTCCTTTTGTTGGACCAAAATTATTTGTATTCCATTCGCATTACAGCCTGACGGAATATCTTTACGATGTGTTCTTTTTATCGATATTTACTACCACCCAACGTCGTCAATTTTTATTTCACCCTTGCAATTTGTAATTTTTACTATCAATGAAAATTTATCATCGCTTTGTAATGTGGAATGTACTTTTCGACAGTAAAAAAGCTGGACTATCTAGAAAATTTTTCACACACAATGTCTCTTGCCAAAGTTCCCGATGTTTGAATTTTAAAAATGCAAACTTTTGTCACAAATCATCGTACCTGGATCAAGTGTGACTAATAAATCTGAAAAGTTTAAGGCTTGAAAATTTTATGTAAATGCGTGAAAAACTTTTATCACAACTCGGAAAACAAGATGGATTCTAATTTATTTGACCTAGAAAGATTACAAGGACGTAGGTACCTCATAAATTAACGAAAAGGACATTCTAATGTTATATAGTTTTATCTGTTATTAATTTTGTGACTCGAGAGTTCATTTGTTATCTTTTTTAATATCGCAAAAATTTTTTTAAACTCATTTTTTTACCCTGTACGGATCTGCGTTTTGATGGTAACAACATCTAGGAGAACTGTCGGTTTCATTCTTTCACAGATAGTTTCGTTCACGCCCGCCGAAGGTATTTAGCCATAATTTATTACATATTGGGTGCTCTTGTTGGAATACGCGAAAGTTATTTTAAAAGTCTATACCACTTTAAAGTTATGGATTTTCGATAAGGCGATCCTACAGCTATCTGCTTCCATGCCGGATAATTTTAGAAACAATAAGCGAAGAAGCGGCCCGTTTTGCACATTGAAAATCAATGTTTTTCAATTTATAAATTTATCGATAGACAATGTAAAAGTGAATTTGCTGGTAAATATCCATCAAACTTGATAATCGTTCGTCCGTATACGGTCCTGGATATATAGATATGGATATGAATCCAATATGTGCCTAATGTTGTTAAGTTAAGTCCACATCCAAGTTTATAACTTTTGCTATCAAGAAAATTAATGACGGTCTAATTCAGAATGATACACACTTAATCCATAACAAAATTAAGTTTACACCAAATCACCCTTCGTCTATTTAACTAGGAGTAACGTCAGGCCCGTAGGAAGTCAGCCGTAAGAATTAAGACGGAACAGACATTTAGATACAATTTATTGCAGTAGTTTTGTGTACCAAAAAATAATCATTTAAACCAGTTATCTCTTCGAATACGAAAGTTAATCCTATAAAATTCTCAGTTATTCAGGTTAATCGATAGTTCGACGCTTTCCTTGCAGTTATAGAAGCATTTCAATCGATCAATCAATTTATTAATTCACATCGCATACAACATGGACGGAATAAGTCAAAAGTACACACCAGGATTATTAAAAGAAACAGAAAAATACAGAATGATAAATCCAACATATTTAGGGTTTACATTTTCTAGTAGCTTCGTAAAATTATCTGTACCGTGATTCGGATTCCACGTTAAGTTGTAGGTCCTAAGGCTTCGTCTAAAGCACAACGAAGAATACAAAAATTTTCTCCTCAACTCATAAACCAGCAATTAATTTAATTGTAATAATTGCAATTCTGCTAGCCTAATCAACATAGTAAAATACAATATAATATCAAGAGCTGATTTAATAATAATGACGTTAATAAAGAAATAACTAATTGCCCTCTTAATACTTATATTGCATTTCATAATGACTTTTAAAACCACAATTAACTAATCGGGTTATTAACCGAAAATTAGGCTATTAGAATTATAAATGTAAATAATAACATGATCTAAATCGTTTTGTAATGTTTCTTTTTTAATTCGACAAAATTACAACCTAGGTAGATATATTAAAAATCTTGATAAATTTATATTTGCTCGAATTCTCTCCGTTAAATTTTAAAGCATAATTATATCTCATTATGAAATTGGTCCTAACTCGGGTTTTGAATTCTTTTTTTTAACTCTCTTTTACTCTTTATTTACTCGGAACTCGGTTCAGAAAATCACCAGTCTCAATTAATTAACGGTGTTCTGCCACAGTCCAGTCATTTTGTCAAATATAGTTCTGCCAGTTCAATACCGTAATGGTGTTGTGTCGCAGACATAATAAACCCCACTCCAAGTTTTCCAATCAACCTAAAGTGATTTACGCCAATTTGAAATATAGGTGAGGCAGAGAAATGAGCGTGAAAATTGCTGCGGCACAGCAAGTTTGTATTTATTATTTACGATAAAATTAATTAATTTAATTAGCTAGAGAAAAGAAAAAATAAAAATAAGTTGAGTCGAATTTACGCTTGGTGCTTTTAGGTTTTCCCATTTATATAGAAGTAATAAAAATGATGAAAAAGTTCCTTTCGTAGAGTTTTCCAACTTTAAAGTAGGTTGCTTCATATTCTTACGGCGAACACTTAAAATGTAGTAATTGTAAACTTATCCTTTTTAAATTGCCGATTTGATTGATGAAGACATTACAGTAACTACTTTATTTTTGCTACTCGAAAAAGTTTCTCTTGTAAATAAAAATTTCTTTTATTTCCAAAGGGCAATTATTAGAAAAATAAATACTGTACCTACAACCTACATATTATAACTGTATCAAAATGAAAATGTAATTTTATGTAGGTAATATCCTATTCTTGTGCCTGGCGGCTATGTGGTTTATTCCTCGAATAGTTGACCAAATATTGGCCGAATCACGGCCATTTTTAAATCGAATGTTAAAAAGGATTTTGATAAATTTAAAGTTAACTCGTGAGCGTTTGAGAACAACAAAGAGAAACTTTGTTTATTGTTATATTGCGAGATTCACTTACACAACAGTAATCAATTTGAATATTTCATTCACAAGACAGCATTTGGGTTTTGCTTTTAATCGGAACCAATTTGCATTTAGTCAAGAACGAATCCTTCTCCAAAGAAGGGAACTTTATTGAACCAGATAGTTGTGGAATTAATAGGCGCCAGAACGCTTCAAAGAAGTTTATTCGCTTCCTATGAGTTGAAACGTAGTAATGGTTAACTACAATTGGAAAATAAATCATTCATTTTCATATTGCAACAAAAGGGGCACATTGGCCACAGTTGGAACCAAACGGCAATCTCAAGATGTACTAAAATTTAATAAAGAGGGTCACTTTTAAATTAAGAAAATTTACCCAACCGTATGAAAGCAGTTTGACGGTACGAGGTAGTGCAACACGCAATATAAAATAATTAACTGCTCTAATTCAAATTAAATCAGCATGATCAAATCGAAATCAGTGGAAAAATGCAATGGTGCGTTTTGAAATATCTAGTAAATAATATCGTATTAGGTATGTGAAATGCAGAAAACGTAGACATCTATATGTGTGCATAGTAAAGAATTTGAAGAGAAATCAATCAAGCTCAACCTGAGGGTAAACTAACTTTACTTATTTTGAAAGATTCGGCTATTTATTCATTATTTATGAGACATGGAAAATATGTAGATAGGCGTTCATCGGAGCATATTTGCAAATACGGGCACACTGTTTGAGAGAAACGTTCGAGTTTTATACATAATAATTATTATAAAGAATTTCTTTTTTCAAACAGAATTTTTTAATATTTCAAATTTTAGTGAGCGTTAATTTTTAAGCGGGATAAAAAATAATTGATAGATGTGAATATTTGCTGTTTACGAATACAAAGCACTTTAAAACCTGCGAACAATATAAAAAGTACAACAATGATTGTCCCTCGACTACGTAAACTCAACCAGTATTATTGGAAAACAACACACCATTCGCATCACGCACAACATTCGGAGTTTCCCTACCGTTAACTACTTGACTGAAAAATTTCCCAATAATTGGTCGATCCGAATGCGCTAGGACCCCGATGCATTTTTTGAAATCACAACACTCTGTGACACTATTATTAATGAGGGCTTTCGTCGAATTAAAAAAAGTCAATTTTGGTAATAGTTTCTAATTCCGCTTTTTGCGGAGGTTCTAGAGTTAATAAAACAATAGTGATTTACGATATCAGTGTTGAAAGGAGATCATTGGTGCGTTTATTGCGGGAGCGTGCAATCACGCAAGTACGATAATGATACATTTCAACACGTGTTTTATACAAAATTTAAATTGTCATTTCATTTTTCAATCAACTTCTTTTCTGTTAATTTGGATCTGTTGTTTTGAAAACAATTTAGAAAAATCAGGAGTTTGTTTCTTTTCATTTCATATTTTTTAATATATTTATTTTAACCTTCTCCCTCCTGGGTCCTCTTCTGTATTTTTTTATTATAGTATATATATCACGACTTTTATTTAAATTTGTCTTGATGATAATTTCGTTTAGCATGACCATAATTTCTAAACGGTAGCATAGATAAAAAATACAAGAAGGCAAGGTGGTGTTTTTAATTATAATTTTTAAAATTTTGAAGTTGTGAAGTCTGAAGCACCACGACAAACACATTATTTTAACGTTTAAATTTCTTTATGAAGCTTCTTCCGTATGTATGCATACAATTAAGACTTAAAAGCGTTAATTTTTTAACGAAAATGAGCCAATATTAAAATTTTCACAAACATGTTTGGGAGAGATAAACACTCTCCAAAATTAAAACTCGAATATTTAAATTAATAAAGTTTAATAGACGCGGGTTGTCGTAAAACTTACTGAAATAAAATAACGATATCGAAATACGTTTCGTCCCAGTCGTAACGTTTTTTAATTATGGTAAAAAAATATTTTTCTCCTCTGGGCTTGAGGATTTGCACTGTACATTTTACAGATTAACACATCTAAACAACATAAAGCGTTAAATATTGAACAAGTAATTATGTTATATACAGTTTCCATAGTCAATATTAACATTCTCCATTTTGTTTGTACTGTGTTAATGCGCAAACAGTCCTATCACTTTAGGAGACTTGAAAATTTAACATAAATGTATCAATTAATATTAGGCCAATATAATATAATTGCTGCAAATCACGAAATTGTATATGTATCTGTATAGTTTTTGTTAAGATAAAACTCTGGGGATATTGTTTTTACCAACTTCAATATTATTGTCTCGGGTATGTCCCAGGTTTCACATTTCAAATATACATTTTGTCACAAAAATCGATAATAAAAGAGTAAAAAATTTAATTTAAATTTTAATATTCTAAATTTTGATCAAATGTTATGTGAAATGGAAACGTTTTTGTTGGGCTAACGCAGAACATTTAGCCCGTCGAGTTGTTCTTTAGCGAAATGAAAATATTTAATTTAGTAGTCATTGTTAATTAAATTACTTTTGCTATCCGTTAATTAAATTCTACGTTTTTTATATAATTTTTCATATCTACTTTTATAGTATATTTAAAAAAAAAATTTCTACATCTTCCTTATCCTGAACCCCAAAGTAATTTAATAGAATTTTCTGTAATATTACATGTATTGCAAACTTGTAAATAAAAATTGAATTGGTGATAATAAATTAAAATTACCATCAAATTAAGCAGTTATTCAATGGAGCCTTCCCCAAGTCCCCATTTCCACAACATTGAACATTAAATATGCAACTACAAATTAACGGTAGAAAAGGTAACCAGAAGTGGACAGAGAATCTGCAAGCTGGAACATAAGGAATGTAAATGCGAATTTTTGAGATTTTCAAAATAATTTAAACGCTTCAAGAAGATAAAAATAAAATTTAAGGCAATATTTTCTATTGCAATATATAGGGAAGCCCCTTTGATAAAACTTTTTCAAATTTGTTTCAGAACTAAGCGCCGTATTATGTTATATTTGAGTAAGAAGGCAAACGCAGAGCTTAAAAAGGTTTTCAATGTTATACGGTAAGATTTTCTTATGTTTTAGAAAAAACGATAAAATGTTACTTTTACGTTTTAAGTGCCGACTGCCATCGACGGTAGTATATTATTATATTTTAATATTAAATATTTAAATATCTATAAAATTATACTCATCCAAAATTATTATCTTATGTCTGCGAGATCGTAATATATAATATCTTAGCATTAACAGTATAGATGGTATATTATGTTGTGTTAAATTCCATTAGTTTTTTTCGATGAACTTAAAAAGATTGAGATAAAATTTTAACAAGATAATTTAAAAATCATTATCGTTAAAAGATGTCATCAAATTTAGATCAAAAAAGCAAGTAAGCTTATAATTTGACAATGATTATGTAGCATTAAAAGAAGTTGATGCACAACTACCCCTAAAAGGAGGCCACACAATTAATTGTACTTAGTAGGTGACATATCACCCTACATTTTTTCAAAAGTTTTACTATAAGGAGAATATCCAATGCTTTATCTAAATGACTTGACGTGAAAGTGGAAAAAATCTTCATTTTCGTAATAATCTCGTGATTTGTGTCCCGTACGACACGCGAATATATTAAAAACGGAAATTAGATTACTAGATTAAAAGTAAGCGATAAATTCGTGAAGGGAAATATTAATTTTCCCATTTTTGCGGTAAAAAAGATAAAAAAATATAGGTCAAACAAAAGCGATATATGCATCGAGACATCTAAAGCGCATCATCTTTTTTCACGAGGACCTAGACAATGGTCGTGATCGATGAGAGCTTCTCTGATTGAGAGTGCCTCGTGGTTCTCAAGGGATAGAACTATTCCATCTCGTTCACCTGCACATCCCCACATCCTTCCTGTACCTCTAAAAACCACTTAAAGTTTCTTTTCATCGCGAGTCAATTTTTTCCGCTTACACTTCAGATTAAAAATTAACACACCGATAATATTTTGAGATTCGTAAAATTTCAATTTAAAATAAAAAATAATAGCTTAGTAGCTAGGTATTATAATTATAACGAGTAAATTTTAAGAGGTAAAGCTATGTATTATAATATAGGCATAAGTACGTGATTTAATATTCAAAGTAAACAACGGTTTAGGAGCAAATTTTAAAATGTTAGACTCCGAACAATCTATCAAAGTCACGAAAAGTTGTAAGTATATTAATTTCAATAAAATTAACCAAAAAATAACTTAATAAATGTTACTCGATAAGACGTAGGAGAGAGGTTGTTAATTAATTAAATTCGCGATAAACAATAGAGAATCCATTGTTTTGCAGTTCATTGTGAAAAATTCAAGAAAAGCTCCTAAGATATGTGCTTAACAGAATGATTGGCAGAAAACATTTATTTGCAGGTAACAGTTAAATGGAAAGGGTTCGTGAATAGCCTTTAGAAAGAGAGTCAATCCTATAAAGGGAAATGTTTTATTTTAGACAGTTGCTGTAATTCTATTTGAAAACCGCATAAACCTACGATATATCTACTCTTATGTTTTACTTGAGGATATATTAAACGATAAATTTAAGGTTATAAGTAATAAAAAAAAAACTTTCTGATTACGAAACATTAAAAAATGGTATAAACCATAAATAACGACTCTTTTGGATGCAGACGATAAGATGGAAGTAAATAATTTATATTGCCACCGTCTTGTTTGTGGAAAACTATAGACATTTTTCTGCTCTATCCTCGCACCTAACAGATTTTTTTTAAATTAAATTAACTAAATTAAACATTTTAAAATGTCACGTTTTGCACAATAGAAAATTTCCATAATACGATGCCTAGGTAGGTGCTTATTAAAACACAAATTTATATGAAGGGTTAAAATTGCAAAATTAACGGAGTAGAAATTTAACGATTTTATAAACTAAGCTTCCGAATACACACTTATTCCGTTTACATACCATTTTCAAATAATAATTTTTAATTGTCACAATAAATTAGCATTTTAAAAGACATGTAAAAAACTTCATGTTTAATTATTAAAAATAGCGCCAAGTCGCTTATCGCGGATTAAAGTACGGTTTCCCTTGTAAAGTTCGTGTTAAACCATAAAAATTATATATCTTACACACCCATCAAATATGAAATGAAAATTATAATTAATTAAATTTTAATCACGCTATAAAATTTTCATGCCGATAAATTACCATTATTGATCAACAAGAAGGCTTAATTAAAACCATTAAAAGTTTTCAAACACACAATTTTAGAAAGGAAATTTAATTGTAAATTTTATGTTTTACTTTTTTATACCTACTAAAACGATTAAAAAATTTGTTATCGAGAGTTAATTACTTTTTTAAATGTTCGCCATCCGAGCGGAACGTTTTCATGTGAGGCTTTTATTTCGACAATTGTTGATGAAATGTCACACCTGCGTAGTTATTAGGTGTTAAATAGAGAATATTAGAACCTAAAAATTGGCATTTTCCAAAATCAGATAGGACGATTCTGTTCCGTGAGAAACTACGAGATAAATGGATAAATCCGATGCAGACGGATGCAGGTACATTGTTTAAAACGAACACCGTCAGCAGATAATTGTCTAAAAAATATTGATTAAAACAAAGAGCCGTGATGCCAGGCTTTGGGTTTAATTGATAAAACGAATAAAGGCTATTGATTACAAGAAAAAAGTACTAGAGATAAGAAACTATTATTTTGGCGAAAATACTAAGATCCAAATGATTGGTGTTAATTAAGTGACCGGATCTTCAGATTTACTTCGAGATAAAATAAAATTGTTGTTAAATTTCTGGTATGTTTCACCGTTGTGTTAAATCGACTCTATTCTCCAGAATGGAAGCTGCTTGAAAAATGCATATTATGTATATCTATACCAAAAATGAATAATCTCAAACACTCATGTCTACACGTAAGAAGTGTTTGAAATGCCAAGAAGGTCTATTAGATCCGTAGAAGACGACTCATTACGGATTCATCACATTCTGCATTTCATAAAATAAATGTACGTGGTGATGACTTCCGCGAAATGCAAATTTTACTAGCTACGTTGCAATAGCCAAAGATTTGCCAAGTTCTAGTCATTAGGAAATATTACAAAATCTTCAGATACTTTTCAAAATAATTACTATTTAAATTTGGATTGGTCTATGTTAATTTGTGATTTATAAAACTGCACACTTATTCTATAGATAAACCGACTTTGAAAACCGTGTGTTAAATTTTAACATAATATTTATTTTCTCGTCGTATGTGGTATTGTCAGTGTGTTAAAATATTTCAGTGTATTGCAGTGCATAAACAATGCCCGATGAAAACCAAAGAAAATCTCTTGTATAATTGCTATTGCAACAAAGTATATATGCACACCTTCACTATCATATTGTTCTATTTTTGAATATTATATCAAATTTTAAATTACACTACACGTCGTACTGTGTACACTTTCATTATTGAAATTGGCTAGCCTTACTCTGTTTACTTTTAATTCCACATATTTTTAAGTTTTAATGCGAAATTTTGTAAAATTGAATAGGTACAATTTGAAATATTAATGAAGCCATAGGCAACGTGCAGACGAAACTATAAACTAAAATTGGCTGAAAGTGGTTAATATTAATAAAGCAAATTAAGGGACAGATGCTCTCATCTGCTAAATTTGAACAACTGGGTTGCAGTGGAAAGCTAATGGAAAATGTAGATTATTGCCCAGATATACATGTATGTATACTCGTATAAATTTTGTTATCCATGCTGTATATATAGGTTTCAAAATCGTGTATAAAAATGTATAATTTAATTAGAGGATAAGTATAAAATTGAACTAATTTATTAAATTTACAACGCGAATAAAGTTGGTTATTAAAACTTGGAAGTAGTTGTGGTTTTTAAACTATTACAAAATTAATCAAAACTTATGGAGTAATATTATACGAATCTTCAGCAGTTACACAGCCTTTATAGATTATATAGAGTTTCACTTACAATAGGATAATAATAAACGAAATAAAAAAATTTTATTAATACATTTTGTTAGTTAATTTTAGATACGAGGCAATAACTTTTGTATTTTGTTGTTCGATTGATGTTCTACAAGACTATCGACAAAAAATATAATATCTGGAAGAAAAACAACGCACTCGAATTTAAAAATATGTATCATTTTTCAAAATACCAAACACAGCCCACGAAATTAAGAAAAGGGAAGGCTCAGAATTGGCTTTTGTGTCAATATAATATTCTCCATAAACTCTTTCCTATTTTGAAAATTTATATTTTCTTTTCGATAAATTTTTCGTGCTTTTGTAATAAATATCTGTTTGTGTACCTACCAAGGCAGAAAATGTGAATAATTTGTAGCGCAATATAACGAATTTTTGGAAAAAATTGGACTAAGTCAAAGGACGGCGCGGCGCTACATCAACGATGCAGAGATTCCATTTGTTTAACGAAAACAATCATAACGGTCAATTTTTGTTTCGGTAGTTGATGAAATTATGTATGGATATTACTTTGTAAAGCAATGACGGCAAAAAAATGACAGGAAGATAAATATCGACAGCACAACATCATTTATTAAATTCGGCATTTAGCAAAAGGTCATTAAATAATAAATATTGCTATGACCTACCTTTATAAATGAAACGTGTCACAAAAGATTAATTTTTAATTTTCCAAAATATTGTCAATATAAAAATTTATTATAAGCTCGCTCTTTTTCTCTACTAATTAAAAATTTATTCTTAAAAACTTTACGTTGCCCACCTGAATCGCGAGCGTCGTCAAAGTAAAACCTGCTGAAATTCATAATAAAAAAGACAAACTATATAAATTTGTATTACCTAATGTTTGGTAATATAAAGAAAACATGTCAATTGGATTATATGTCAAGTTTGTCAAATATCGGGCTACAAGTGAAGCGAAATCTAAAAGAAGTCTGTTGATTGGGATTGGAGAATTATTCCTTATACAATATTAATATTATATTAATGCACAATTTTGGGTTTGGAAAAGCCATCGTTGGCTTTTATAAAATATCGATATACCTGCTCCTTTATTGGACATTTAGATATTCTGGAATAATAGTAAAATTATAATGACGTCATTTATTTTGCAACCCCTTTCAAATTGGAATTTTATCTTTATTTCGACAAGCCACTTTGGCTCATATAAAAAAACATGACGTTATATAATTTCATAATTGGCTAAATAACACAGTTTTTACTTTTACGGAGTGTGAAGGTCCTTGAGTAAATATATGTGCAAATTTTCAACTATCCATTCGATTATGACCTCGAATGCTAGGATGACTGAAAGGAAGGGTTCTAAAAGGGTCGTGATTGCTGCGAATTTTAGTTAAACACTGTTCTTTGTTTATTCACTTAATTGTATAATTTTTATTGTGTACCACTAGAGATTTTCAAATTAAAACTGGAATGTTTAGTTATACAATCAATCAGTTTGCGCTTAGTAGGTAACACCTGATTGGCAGATTTAATAGTTCATGCATGCTACAATAAACATATTATTATCGCATCGTTAGAACTATCCTTGTTATTCTATGCATTAATTTGGGGGTTCAAAAATAAACAATATGTTCTTATGGAAATGCAAATCACATCTGCAGAATTGCATGTGCATTATTAATACTTTAACTTGAAAGATTACAAAGAAGACAATTCAAATATTTCCCATTAGAAATTGAAAAGTTTAAATCAAAAAATGTTCGAGTCGTATTAGGAAAAGTAGAATATGTAAAATCTATAGAGCAAAACTATTGTTTATCGGATATTTATAAAATATTCGAAAGATTTTTATTCGAGTGCCTTATCGAAGTGTTGAGATGGTAAAAATGGTTCGGACGCATAAAGCATTTGTCAGATTGGATTGAAATTGCATGAGGCGCTATAAAGTTTTTGATCCTGGCTGCCGTTATAGAAATCTCGTTTTCTGCCAGCAGCCGGTGATTTGATAAATCTGTTATATCTGTCTCT
Organism: Cantharis lateralis; assembly: GCA_963170105.1. Lineage (NCBI taxonomy): Eukaryota > Metazoa > Arthropoda > Insecta > Coleoptera > Cantharidae > Cantharis > Cantharis lateralis. The sequence goes on from OY720629.1 coordinate 38,009,010, forward strand.
GGCGGCGTCCCGTATGTGTATCGGCCTTACAATCTAAAAACTAAATTTTCTTTCTATACACTTTGCCGCTTATTAAAGATTAATAAAGCAAATAACGTTGATTTAGCGGTAATGGAAGGGAGAAATTTTATTTCAGAAAAGAGGAAACGAAAATGAGCTTTCGCTGTACATGGTAATAATAGCACGAAGCCAAAAGAAATATCAATTAATTCAACCGTTAGTTGATATGTTCGCTTCGTGCTTGAAAAACAATGTCAAAGAAGGACGATCGTTGTGAAAATTTTACTATTAGGCTTTGAAAATAGTATAAATACGATAAAGGTTTTTTTGGCTTGGCTTTTTAAAATAGGATTACATTTACCCTTTTTTGCATTCAGGAGTCGACTTGTTGTAATAATAAACTTGTACGGGATATTCACGTGTCTGTACTAACTTTCCTACCGCAATTTATAACCAAATTCTGAAACATTTAAATTTATTTGCTTTGTGACAATCTGGCAAAGCTCCTTTCTTTTCAAAAAGTTATTAACTTGTAACTTGCATTGAAATTTGTCGCTTATAACACTTAAAATAATGCGATTTTACTTAAGCAATCAGTTATGACAAAGGATTTTTAACGAACGCAATTCGTTTTATTAAAGAGTTTGCCACATTATTAATTTAAAGGTAGCAGTTTATCTCGACGACAATGAAACTTGTAAAAATGTAAAAACAACCAAGGAGCTGCTTTACCTGAGAGCTTTTCGAAAAGAGCCCAAAGCGATTCCAAGTGTAAATATAAAATTTTTTATTTTATGTTAAAATATTCGAAAATTTAACGCACGGGGAATTATATAAAGAAACCTTGCAAGATTTAAACGATTACTCTCGAAAGTTTATGAAGGGAAAAATTCAACTTTTAAAAGAAACAACCTTTCCGTCCCGTTTATTAATTATTATTATTCGGTTTTCCATGTAACAATAGTTAAATCGATATAATATTTAACAATAATCTAAACTATCGTTTAGCTTTTCGAGAGGGCACTTTTAATCATTAGTATTGTCTCGTATTATTATTATTAATTCGGGCATTTATTATACTAACAACATTTACTTTGTAAGTAGGTACCTATAGTGTTTAAAAGCTGTAATTATCTTTATTTTGCTCCCCATAATTCGAGATATTAAAGCTAAACGTGAACAATTCAACATTCCATTTCAAGTTGATTACATTCGCAGCTAGATTTTGTGGTAAACCACTAACGATTTATTGATCGTTTTTGGTATACAAAATTCGTCTAAATTTGTTATGTGGAGGATATCAAAATCGATATTTTATGACTGATAACCGTGACGTTTAATGATGCGTTGTTGGACAATTTGTAAGTTGGATGCTGGTTTATTTTGTTCTCTAATCGAAAATTTATATTCGCTTTTAACGTCACACCGAAACTGCATCGGCCTAACTATAAATTTTACTAATCCCGTTACGTATACTAATATGAATAATACGCGAGTGGGTATACGTGTTAATACAAAAAAGGAGTTCCGTTTCCACAATAACTTAAAGTTTTGCCAAAGTTTTATATCTTCATCGTTATAATAAAATTTTCTTGTCGGCGTTAAATCAGTTAAATTATCCGACGTGGTTCATCTAGTTTGTTTCGTAAATCCATCACACAAAGTGGCACGGATTACGTTTTGGGGTAAGTTGCAAACTTCAGAATAATGTTATGCAAGAGGAATATATGAGTGGGTTTACTAACGACAGGTAGATTACATAAATTCAAATTTGAGGCCGGATTACTACCAAAACCTGTCAACATTTGGGAAGCTAAGTAACTAACGTTGCCTTTCTTCCAACCTGCATATTTTTATTCCTTACTGAAATGGAAAATTATGTGTTCCTTAAGAATAACATCAAAAAATCAATCGACAAGATAAAATTGAAGAGAGCATCCTGCCAAACTAATTTATTACTATATAGGAAAAGGATAATTCCGTTAGAATTGCATTATCCTCCAAATGAAAACTAATAAAATTACGAAAACTATTTGCTCGAGTTAATAGATTCTTAATTAAAATTATATTGCAATTCTTTTTTGTTTGATATTAATAATGTATTTTTTTTTTCAAACTCCGTCTGATCTATTTGCAAGCCGTAAGTTGTAAATTATTAGACAACTTCTTATCGTGTCTTCACGAGCAATATTTCATTTTGACATGACTTAACCCTTATTTGTATTGCTTATGCAATTTACTTGCGCGAATTACTAATCTCGCTAATTGTGATATAAATCGTTGTTAATGACGCAGTAAATTCCAATTTTGATAATTTTATTTTAACTCGCTTTAATTCGAATAATTCAATAAACAAAAGCGATTACCTAATTGATACTTTTACTACAGGACAATTTTTGTCATTAAAGCGTAAAATCGGTCACGACATGCGTATATAGTCTCTTCTTATAATACTACATAAGCCGAGTTAAAATTTAATCTACCTAATATGATTAAAATTTAACAACAATAAAACAATGCATTTTAATTGTTGTAGAATTTTAATCGCGGATTAAATCTTAACTCGCCTTTGCGAAACCGGGCTTATGATAATTTAATATTACCGAGTCCGAAGAGAGTATTTCTCTTTCGTATATAGCAGCCGGGTGTGGCAAAATAAAAATAATTTTTGAGAATTCTAAGGATTAGGTGAAGTATAAATTAATCGTTTACAGCAATCCATCAGCCTCAGACTAATAAGTGATAAATAGCTTGAAACGTAGACAACCTAAAAATTAGTGATTGATTATTTATTTGTTAGTGCGGAAATAAAGAAAAGTTTACCTCTTTGTAAACATTTGCGATAATATAGGTAATAATATAAATTTTCGAATAAGCTCCAGTTATGGTGGTGGTTTTGTCATTCGATGATATTTAACCACGTATGTTATACGCCCACAATAAAAGCTTAAAAGCTTTTAGAAAATCTTGTTTATGACAAAAACGTGAACAACATAAGGGTGGGTACCTTGGCTGCTTATATTTTCGGTTATGACTTTAATTTTAAACTCGTTTGGTTTGTATTTTTTAATTAAGCCAAAAATAAAAACTTTTCGATAATTATACAATTAGCGTTGATCGCTTTTAACGGTTTCATTTAATTAAGTTTGAGAAAAGTAATTGTGTATCTATACCCTTAACTTTTTCTAACAGATTAAAAGTTTCCAACTCAAGTTTATTAAAATTGAGCAAAACTTACACTTTTGGCTTAAGAAAGTAAACTTTTAGAAACTGTAGTCAAGTCGACAAGAGATTATAAATGTTAAAAATGTGCCATTTTAATTGCAACAAAATTGCTTTAAAAATATGACGACAAGAGTATTTTAAAAGAATATCAAACAATAAAGACGGAAAGATAAAAAATCGCGAAATCGATTCGGTTATCGTAATTCCTTTTGGTAAGTGGACGGAAAAATATAATACTTCTAAAGATTGGCTAAGAGGATACTCGTCGAGAAGAAAGTTTTAGAAGCGTGTTTCCGATTTTTTCCAACTTGTGCTGTTTCTCGAGGGCTGTTAATTTATGTGCTACATCAAACTTGTATAATACATTCAAAGTAATTCCAAAGCAAATAGGTATCAACCAACCGCTTAAAGTATTCTATGCTTAATTCGAGATATAACGCGATTAATTATCTTCTTTCACTTGAATAAGGAATTGGACTAGTTTTAAAATTGCGTGCAAAATTACAATTAAGTACGATTACACTACAACGATTTACGATTATCTAACACCCAACCAAAGTTTACGGCCATCGAACTCGCTTCTATTTCCTTATTGTATCACTTTATTTGTAGACGTAATGTGTATGTTAATTTTTTTTATTTTCCAATTAACCAGAGATAGATAAATCACCGTAATAAATCCAAAACGTATAGTAGTTACCTTAATAATTTCCACTTAGTCATATCGCAGTGAGTACAAACATTGCGGTACGAATAAAATGTAATTAATGAAGTTTATGCTAAATGCTAACTTAATGAATGATTGTTGTTGTAGTTTCATTAGTAGTATACCTAGTGTAGGACAAACTCGAAAGCGATAATTTCATAAAAAGCGTCAGATTTTGCCCTTTTCTTAAAAATACTAGAACTGCTTATTTAAAAACAGATTTTACGTTATTTATCTGTTTACTCTCTTGTATTCAACGTGTTCAAATTTGTTGTTTTAGCTTTAATTCTTACTTTGGGCGCCTTTCGCACATTAATTATTGCTTTCCAGCATTGTTATTTTTTCTGATTACGGTCTCTTGCTTTTTGTGCTTCTTTAACACAGCACCTCGATTAAGATTTAGTTCTGAAATACCTAGCAGCTCTTTATACGTTTACTTGACCCCTACGTCAACAAACAAGATCGACACGAAAGGCGGCCATCAAATAGATTAAAATTTTTGCAATCACGTAAAATAAATAGTCTTTTTAAAAATATTTTTCTCTTTTTATCTAAATTGAAAAAATGTCTCAGAAAATAGGAAACATATTTTATGTAAATAGTTTCGTCAATTTTTAATAAAACCGTTAGACATTAGCATACTTAGTTTGTTTTACTTTCGTCAACATAAACGTTAAATGTAAATGCAATGTTTTATATTCTTAGGGAATGCGAATTCGTTTCTCGATAGGGACTATACTGTCACATAAATCCCCATTTGAATATACGCTGTAGGGTCGTTTCAAAAATATTTCTTGTGCGATTTTAATAAGTTTCTTACATTTATATAATAATAATACATACGAATTCCTTTTCTTACTTATTATGTATAATAAATATTATACAGTATATCTGTATTTGTTTCAATTGAAAAAAGTTTACTTTTCATGCTTTATTTACCCACGATTTTCAATTTGCGAAACTTTTTCTGTGAATATTTCAGTCCCATCAAAAAGTTTAAAGTAACAATCCTTATACATAGGTATATAGGTAAGCATTTAATTTTTGATCAATCGCTTTTGTTTTATGACTTAAGCTACACAAAAGGGTTACCCCATTAATCTCTTACAGTCATTGATTTTAAATCATAAAAAGCTTAGCTGGCAAATAGAAAGCCATTTTATTTCAAGTTCCTTTGATGTATAGTTGAATCCGTAAAAAATTAATATTGGAGACCAACTCGTCCCTGGCTACTAACTCACAATAAAAACACAAGAATTATTTACAAAAACATGATCAACATTTTAACAAATTTTTAACTATTAAAACAAGGAGAAAGAAAATTGCTTTTTAAAATTTTCTTTCATATTTAAATAAAACATCTCAACTGTAACGATTTAAATGTAATTTATTATCAAGCTAATTAAGATATGTATTTAACCAAGTAATTACAACAAATAAAAAAAGTCGACTACTGAAGGTATTTACTTTTATCGATTTAATTACAATAAACCAAATATGAAATGCGAGTGCACATCAGTTAAATGAGACCAAAACGGAGTCTTCGCTGTCGTTCGACTCGATAAATGAAAACAAACTCGCAATATTTAGTGTGAATATGGATGAGTTAAGTCGTTAAGTTGAGAAAATCAATTTGGAATAAAAAGTAAACTTGGTTTTAATTTGTAACAATGTAAAGTAGGTACCATTGCCTGCTATTAAAACTGAGACAGTTCAATTTTTATTTCTAAAATTTCGGATCAATACCGGCCCATGTTTTGTTTCCTTAAATAAAATTTTCACGAATGGTTGTAAATATATCTTATTGTATGTTTGAAGATGTTGTAAAATCCGTTGGAAAAAAATTATTAAAATATTGTATTATTCATAAAAAAAAATTTCTAGTGAAACGTACGAGAAAACCAGAACAGTCTCTGCAATAATAAAGCCGTTTTATCAAAGTTTAAATTACTAAAAAAGTTAATAATGTATCGCGATTAGATCCCCGCCATATAATTGTTGCTAAATTCTCTTTGACGATTTAATTAAATATTTCGCATGGCTTCGAAGCTGTCAACAAACTTTTTTTATTGAATACCAATTTTGTCTTTTCAGACTTTCGAGCGCCGATATTTACATCTCTTCGGGTAATTAAAATATTTTTGATATGTTAAATTGTGTCGATAAAATTGAACGTCGATTGATAAAGAGCTTTCACAAATTCGATTTTATCCCAGTGCTATATGTCTTACTTAGTGCATCACGCCCTTTAAAATTTCACGATTTAAAAAAAAGTTTGGTTAATAAAATTTTAATATAAATCAAAAGTTTTCGATGGCTCTCAAAACTAAAAAAGTGCTCGTTCTACCAAAATAATTGTTAAATTTATAGTTGCCGTTAGCAAATTTTAATTAAAACTGCAATTAAAATGATTGTAACAAAATGCTATATATTGCAATAACGATTTTGATTTTATAAAGTAAATAGTTTGTTGTATAATTGATTGTGACCAAATTGATGAAAATTTAATATATCCTCAAAAAGTCAATATTTATAAATGCAGACAATAAATAAAATCAAAATAATAGTTGACTATAATTATTACATATTTGTAAAACAAATACGAATAAGCAATAAAGTCAACTAATACCATATTATCAGATGTCAATTTGATATCCATTACTTATTTAGGTTATAGAGCACCTCTGATTGGTTGATTAATAAACCAACGAACTATTCTTATACTGCAATTTATTATTATATTTATTGTTATAGGCTATGTGCAAGTGATTTGAATTTTTGAAAATTCGACGCCAGCGATTATGGTGGGGAAATGTGGAACTTTTCATGGTATAGATTATTACAGTTTGTATGTGTTGCAGTATTATTAAATGCCATTTAAATTTAAATTGCGAAATTTAAATCAATTTGTGTTTGATTTTATTATATCTACGAATGCTTGTTGTTATTTTTTGACACTACTCGTAATTTTTATTTACTTTTCAAAGTTTTGTACATTAGTTTGTTAATTTTTATATACATACAAAAATGTCACAAAGAAGTTCAGGAAATACTTATTGCTGCGTAGCTGGATGTAAAAGTAAGTCCTCGAATTCATCAGGAACAATATTTTACAGTTTCACTGTAAAGAAACATAAAAATGACCAACGAGAAATGTGGATAAAAGCAGTTAAACGACAAAAGTAAGTAAAATGTCTTATAATTTGTTATTTCTCTGTTGAAAAGTAAATGTTCAAGTTAATTATTATTATAGTAGTTCTATTTTGAATAATTGAATTTTTTTTCAGTATTAATGGATCCCCTTGGAAGCCGAATAATTATTCTCGAATTTCTAGAGATAAAAACTGTGTTGGATGATACCGGTAAAGGAATTTTACTAGTCATGCCCCCTTTTCTACGAGATAACACTTTTTCAGCAGAGCAAGTGCTGGATACAAAAAAAATAGCCAGTGTAAGAATTCATATAGAAAGAATAAGGCAAAGAATAAAAACTTATCGCATACTACCAAAATTTACCATTAAAATGTTACCGCATTCGAACAATATTATATTAATGTGCTGCATTTTGGTAAATTTACAGCAACCTATTTTAAAACGCAGTAGTTAGTTGTAAATATTTATTTTGCGTTTATTTGTAATAATAAATTAGGATTATTAACTTGTGAAATATATATTTAAAAACTCAATAATAACAGAAGTTAAATAAACGATAAAAATTCTTTACTATTTCGGTACTAATGAAGGTAAAATCAGTACCTAAATATTAAGGAGTTTTATAACATTTCATTACCGTCTATTTAATTTGTTTAAATTTATCTAATATACATTATTTCTAGTAATACTAGATCAATCACCTACTTACTATAGTAGTTGGTGACATTCTTTGTTTTTTCCTCATAGCTTTCAACTAATTTCAAAATTATTTGTATTGATATATTTTGAAATTAATACCATGAAAAGTTCCGGCGCGCCCAACCAGTGGGCGCTAGTTGTGAACTTGCACATAGTCTATATAGAAGTATACTGGGATATAAAAGATATTATCCTAATTGAATGAAATTGGGTGGGATACTGTGGCAAGGCAGGACACCGAAAGATGGACATATAAAACTCTGCACCGCCGTCCAAGAATATCTAAAAAAAAAAACGAAACTGGCTTAGGAGCGGATGAACGCCAGCTCAAAAAAAGTATTTTATATGGGATATGTTGTGCACTCTTTAGTAATTTTAAAATACAGATATGGTTACTATCAAATTTCAATATTCACCCCATACCTCCAGGAAAAACTCACATACATGTATAAATAAATTAAAATTGATGTTCATAAGAGGATTTAAAAATAACGGATCAAGTATTTTCAATTGCAAATTCTTACAGCCGAACTGGAATAGAATAAATTTAAAATTTTGTTGGCTTTGGTTTTTACTAAATTGCGATATTATTTCATGGTTCTCGAGATACTTGTTGAAATTAATGAATGTGCAATACACATAATCTATAATACCCTATTTTCGTGTAGTTTTTCGTATTTTTACAATTTTTTCAAAAATAAAATTGCTATGTAGATGTTTAGTATTAAATTAAATTTTTAATAATTACAAAGAAATGTAAAAATTTATATAATAATAATATTTTTTGAAATACAGATATCGTACTGTTCTATTTAAACGCGTACATATGAGATGTTTAAATCAGAAAAATTTGATATATTATGTATTTTAAATTGTTCTTGAAAGCTTCTATGACTACCTCAACTTTAATAAAATGGTATGAATTTACTTTTATTATACTTTGGTATTCCGTGATTGTATTTGAATAATGCTTGTAATAACATTATTAAAATTTGAATTTGAATATATTAAAGCCATCTATTTTTACGCAAAAACTTCGGTTCATAACAATTAATAAATCTGCTTGCGTTCCTTTACTTTTCGATGGCGAATTTAGAAGAAAGAGAATTTCATAAAATGTGGATAACTATAAAAGTCATCCGAAATTGCAGGTTCAGGCTTTCTGATGCAATAGTTTACCTTCCACTAAAGCCAAAATCGTAATCAATAAATGCAGTAAAATCGTAAAAGTGTATAAAAACAGATTTAAAAAACTGGAAAATAAAATACCCTGTTGATAAAAACGTTTGTGTAGCAATTTTTATCAGATGAAACATGCAGTCAGCCAAATCGCGGTGTACATTTTTTGTCAGTATGGTTAGTTCGCAATTTTTTGATTTTCCTAGTTTTTCTTATATTTTTATTTGCTAGTTTGTTGAAATTCAACAAGTAGCTGCAACCAATCAGTTGAACAAAAAAAGTTCAATAATTGTGTCCAACGCAACTTGGTTTGAGGTTTTACATTATCGGAACGAATTATAAAAATTATTCTACATCAATCGAAAATCCAAGTATGTATTTGAAATTATCCCAGTTTCATATTCATCTACATATTATGACTTTTTAAGTATCCTCCATTTTAATTAATAATTTATATATACATTTTCAACTTTGCTTTATGAGATAATTACATTTTATTTCCAAAGTATAACGAAAAGTTGAAATTTTCAATAGGGGCAAAAGGAAATAAAATTGTCATCAAAGTTTTAACACATACTAGCATTCTATAAACTATGTTATAGTAAATGTTATTAATTTTAGCAGTAGTTTTAATTATGTAGTATCAGATAGGCAAACCTTACGACGTTTAGAAAGTACCTAATTGAAAAGATTATGGAAGAGATGGTGCTTGTAAGCCGTTAGTTTAAGTAGGATAGGATGGTCAAATATTAATGCATAAAACTGAAACAGCAACAGCAAGTAGGTGGTTTTATTTTCACGAAACTTTAAACTGATTATTACAAAAATACAGATATAGAAAATACCATAATCATCATCTTCCTTTTTTGATGTATATCACACTTGACAACGTTTGGGAACGACCCAAAAGGCCAAACTTTCGTGCATTCGTCTTATCCAGCTCAGCTCCCACATGGTTTACTAAATTTACGAGAATTACTTACTAACTTTTGAAATAAAACAGATTAAAAGTTCAAAATTAGCAAAGATAATAAACAAACTCGCGTTGTGACTTCGTACACAAATTTGCCTAGAGAACGCTTCCGCATTATGTAACATTCATCTAATAAACGCATCGTGTGGGAGCGGCATTAGAATAATAATTATAACAATGCATTTTGTAAATACAGAAAAATGATAGGTTTCTTTTGTCGATGCAATGGTTGGTTTTGGTAACCAGGTCATAGCCAGCATAGAATAAAAGAAAAATCTCTGTTGTATAAGTTTTATAGCTAAAATCTTGACCACTATTATTCATCTAAATATATTATGTAAATGAAAAAAAGTTTAAAAGGCGGATACGGCTGAAAAAATCGAACAAGAATTAACAAAAAAACTTTTTAAAATATGAACCTCCAAAGAAGAAATAGGTACAAAGTAGATTTTAGAAAGAAAGATAAATTAATCTGTCACGGTACTTCTTGCACTGGTATTATTTTCTCACGGAGTTTTCCAAAGGTTTTGCAGTCGTTTTTATACGAAACGCGTTTGTGCCTGACTTGTCCATTCTTTTTAAATTTTTCGTCAACAATCTTTTAGTCCAATGAACTTGTCAAAAGATGACTAATATAAATGTCATAATAAATGAATAAATCAGGTGAGGATAAGAAATATAATATACTTCGAGGAAGCGAAAAATCTGATCCAATTTTTACATTACATCGAGTTTAATTTTCTTGCAATGAAGGAAAATTACATAATGCAGTGAAAAAGCACTTTTGTTATTGTCACAAGAGTTTTCCAGAAATTCGAGTAGTTTATAAACGTTTACAACGTTATTATGTAACGGAAAATTTATAATTTTGAAAAACGTATTCATTTGAGTTTTTAATAAAGCGGAAAATTTCCAATAAGTCAATATTAAACACATAATAACATATACATTTCATCTTCAGTTTTGTATGTCGGAAGTATGTAGAAACGAACAACGTAATATAAGAATTATAATAAGTACAAGACGTAATTTTAAACAAACGAACTTAATAAAATAATAAAAAATTTAATAACTTTTTACAAATTAGTTAGTCGGGTAGGTAGGTAGTACCTACAAGTTTATCGCCTATAAAAAGTTATTAAAGTGAAAAGAACTTTAAAATTTAATATTTTGAAAAAGAATGTTTCGAAATCAAAAATACCTATTTGCGATTAAAAAAATATTTTAACTAAATTTTTACATAATCTTGCACTTTATATGCAGACTTATATTTTCTTCGAGTTTTATGGTAACTTAAACTTGAAAAGAAACTTTAAATAAAAAGGGTACTCTTAAGTTTAAATTAAAAATAAATAAACTACCTACTGTTGCGGTGTACATGGGAGCTATAGAAACAAACACGAACTTTATGTTAGAATGAAAAAATAACAGATAAAAGTTCATATAATGAAAGAAGATGGATATTTGGGTCACTTATAGAAGCGCCGTGGGAAACAAAATCGATGAACTAAATGGAGCTTTGGAATTTTCATGAGATAGTAGATGGCATAGGTAAATTATGACACAGGTAGAAAAAGTTTTTACGAATAATTAAACTGTAAAATTAAACCGGAAAAAATTAAAATCTAATTTATCATAATTCACAGAACAAATTAAAAATTTATTACGCGCTCCGTTTTTCGTTACATTTGCTTTTTTAAATATAGGAATTATTCACGCGCACACACGCACCCTCACACTCAATAATATTATAATATCAATTTTATGTATTTATAAACTGTGCTCCATGAAAAAGGCATAAAATCAAAAATTTGCTCAAGTACGTAAGAAAAGCACTTTAACAGCTCATTTTTGAGTAGAATGAAAAGTGCTAAAACATTTTCAGTGCCAAGTTTTCTAAACGTCCAACACAAATTGTTCCATTAGAGTTATTATATGGGTAGGTATCTATGAACCTTTCATTCCATATGCAGTTTCGAAACTTTCGAGTTTGTGCATGCATTTAATTTCATGCAATTCCATCTTGATAACAAGATTTCCACCCAAGTTTTTACATAATAAATACCATTATTTATTTAAATTATTCCAAAGTTAGATCCAGGTTGTACCAATTTTGGTATATATGATGACCTATATATTGTACTCCACAGACACTATTCGCTCTGGTGCTTGCAGAAAGATGACTGCGCTCTTTCCGCTTGATAAATTACTTTAGACTTGGCCGGAGCTTTGTTTGTTACAAAGAATTATTTATTTTGATTTTACCAAATATTTTTGATTTACTCTTCATTGAAATTTAAATTTCAATTTCAGTATTTCGGAACAAGGTTTGCGGTATACACGCGCACCTATGCATAATATGCCACCATATCATCTAATAAAAAAGGATCATCTGCAATATTTCTTGATATGCCACTAATCAAGTTTTATTACAAATTATTTTGGAATATTTCCAAAAAATTGTTTACTTTTACAAACTTTCTATTTAAGAGCGTCCCTAAATTAGGAAAGTAATAAAATGCGTCGACCATAACAATTTACATTTATAAAATTTAAAACACAGAAACGTGTGCACCTCGCTGAAAAATAATATGTAAAATTGGTAGGTACTTTTTTATGTTAATACAAAAATACGTCTAACTGGGGAGTGTCGAGTTGAGGTTTTTTAAAGCGCGTTAAATCACATGTTATGTACCCTAAATAAATCAATTTCCGATTTAAAATTGAGAAAGAAAGTCGAATACTGTATAGTTTGACATATCCGTGCCAATATTGTCTGCCAATTTTATTCCGAGTTATTCAAAATAATGAGGAAATATTTTTTGATGGACAGGATTTAATTCAATTTAGGTCTTCAAACCACAATAATTTTCAAATGAAAATTCCAATCGACATTTAAATTTAATTAAAAACTATTTCTTAAATATTATCATCGTCATTATCGTTATTATTATTGCTATTGTTTGAAACTCGTAAAAATCTTGCATTTTCTTATATCATTTCTGTATATTATTATACATTTTCTTTGCTACAAGAAATTAAAATTATTTTCAGGAACAACGAGGCAATTAATTATTATAGCGCTTTAATTTTTTACCTTCATCCTTGCATGTTTCCTTTCAACAAAACAAATACCGGTTATAAATAGCCCTATTTATTTCCTTCTTCATCTCAGAAATAAATCATAATCACTATTTCATCCAAAATATTTCCAATTACACTTGTTTCGCTATGCCATGTTACAAAATTTAACATGCAAATAAATAATTTTAGTTGAGCTAAAGTTTAACTTGGCAAACATTCATTAGGATTGTTTGAAATTGCACTTTGTAAGAGAAACTTTAAACTCCTAATATAAATTTTTTATGGAAAATGCTGGTTCCAATATTGTGAACTCGAATTTAAAATTATTTAAAAGACGCCAGAAACGTCGAAATTTTTGACTTGAAGAATTCGAAAAAAACAATAGCAGATACAAAAGTAATTTTTTTAAATCCTCAAGTTAACAAAGTTAACGAAATTATTCACTAACCAAAATCAATTTACAAATGCCCCAAATGATTTTTATTGAAATAATAAAAAATTCTTGAAAAAATTGAGAAATTGAGATAAATGTAAATTTGATCGATTTCATTTATAATATTAATAATAATTTAACCAGAAGGGTGATCAGTGGTTCTCGGACAAATCTATCTATTGTGAATTCTATAGACGTTAATTCAACGTGGAATAAGCGTGTTACGTCGAGATACGGCACATAATATAATGAAAATTGTATAATATTGTATAAATATCCAAGTTCTTTACGAATATTTCAGTTGTGCTACATTGAAAACACACGCTAATCCCACTGGCAAGTGCTAAAACTTTAAAAAGCATACAATATCACGAGTCGTATCCACGGACGCTTAAGATACGAAATTTTTTCAGGAATAAACAAAAGAAATTATACGTATCTATCGTTGTATAATATCTACATTAATATTTGTTGTTTTTCGTGGGGTAATATATTATTTTGCACTCTTAATGCACAAACAGATATTTTGTTGTTTTATGTATGTCGCTGTTGTTATATTTCGGTGCGAGATGATGGAATGAATGGCTTAGATCTCTTTTTTTTATTGAAAACAAATTGACTAATAATAAGGTTTCTCTCCTTCTCGATTGCCAGTTCCCTAGCACTTCTTTGGTTGGTACTATATGGTGCCTCCGAACAAAACGACAATCAAATCTAACCTTAAAAATTCCTCTGCTATATCTTCACTTTTTTGGAATATCGCCTCTATCTCCCCAATTTCGCTGATAATCACACAAATCCTTATAATTCACAAAACACGGCATACAGGTCCGTATTACGTTCAATAATCAATTTTATAATAATTTCAATAATCAGGCATAGATTATAGAAATCAGAGAAAGAAAGAGAGAGAAAGCGAAAGTTTCCTGTATAATTCTTATGTTAATTTTGTTTTTTCACTGTTTGGTTTTCAATAAAAACATATATTTATTAGTATCTATGTATTAGATACTAAATATCTAGTCTCAAATACCTCGGTAATTCTATTGATTGGTTAATAATAGGGATAATTAAATTAAGTAAATTGAATATCCGAAGGGTTAATAAACATTTTATGTTGTATAAATAAATATATGTACATACATACAACAGCGACTTGACATTATTTTCTAAATTATTATAAGATTATTAAAAATCACACTATGGTAAAATTTTGATTACAAGTTCAATTAAATGCGCGTACATTACTTAACTAACAATAACAATTTCTAGTCTGGTGCACACTGTTGGATTAACGAGTGGCCTAGTTTAGATATTGGCGTTCTACAAAGATTGCAAAACAAAAAATTGTTAAGTGTTACAAAAATATCCAAAAGATATTTCTGTTAACGAAATTGTTAACACTGAAATTGAATATAAGAAAAAGTTGCAAGAGAAAATTACATCGTAAGTGATCTGCACAATTAGCACGAAAAAGTTTTAAACACTTTTCAGGTTAAGAAATTTAAAGGTTTTCAGCATCGAAAATAAAACTTAAAAGTTGATTTTTATTCTGTAGAAGTTATTTTCAAAGTATTTGATAAAAACTTTTTATTCTCAGGTTGTTTCTACTTTTAGAAATTAAATCAACGTGTAACAATCACGATTTAATAATAAAATGAAAAATTTAATACCTATATTGCTATTTTTTGAAATTTGTTCAAGCTATGAAATTGTCATTAAGTTAAAATTGGAAATGAAAAGGCTTAATAAGTAATAAAAGAAAGTTTTTTTTATGAACTTTTGGCAATAGGCAATTTTGAATTTAATAATTTTATAAGTAAAGTTATTATTCTAAAAGTTGATATTCTTCCTTTTAGTTTAGAACCTGGTTCTACTACTCATCCTCCTACTATTATTTGAACAGATTAAAAAAAAAATTCTACTGCAATACAATCAACTTCCAACTCATTAACCTTTTACGCACTTCGTTAACTATAAATGAGAAGAAATTCATTAACCAAAGCAACATTTGAAAACATTGTAACAAAATAAAAATTGAATTTGAAACCATCGAAAATATTAGTTATATGTACCAGGCAAAACCAGGTGCGAAAGCTAGTAATTGATATAAAATCACCAAATAATGTTGAAGTACAGTGAACATTAACCACAAAATAATATTCTCCTGCAATGCTGGCTATACGTACATTATGAAGTATTTAATAATTAGTAGCAAACTCATTAATTGCAGCGTAACGCAAATTGCTCTAATAATATATGTATGTATGTATAAAATATTTAATAATTAATTGAATTGTCCATTTTGTCCATTCATTATTACGTTATTTGCGCTGCTGTTCAAAAATTAGTACGCAATTACTATCCTCAAACTTGCACGTTAACCCTGTAGTCCCCGTATAATTGAATAATTTCGACGAACCTGGAGAATTTAATTGGCATTACCTACAAGATGATATAGGAACACATTTTTGCAACAAATCAAAAAGTTTTATTCTACAAAATGTTCAAATAGATTACGCACAATCCCAAGCTATTATTGTACTTTTTATTCCCTCGGGATGTAATTACTATCGGGTGTGCTAACCGTGAATTAAAAATTATTCAAACGATATTTTATTACAGCTAAACGCTAAAAAGTTTAATTATTAAAAATAAATTTTAAATTTATTCTACACATTTAAATTTAAAAATTCGATATGATATTGTTATGCAGAACACAAGTTTCATTTAATATTCATTAATTTCTTTTGCAAGTTTAAACATAATTAGATTTTTACCATTATTATTGAAGTAAACAAAAACGCCGAAGAAAATTTATAATTTTTTTGTAAAAATAATATGTAAGCTTGCTATAAATCTTAGAAATATTTTCAGATAGCAATTATGTAAAAATTAAAAAATTTATAGAAAAATTTATTTTCGGTTTACTTATGTATTAAAAGAAAGAACTACTCAAATGGAACATAATGAAGAAAATAATAAGCTAGAATAATTTATTTATAACTACCCAATACTAGTATGATCTAATTAATCAGTTGTAACTTGCTGATTTAATTTCAAATCGACATTGAATTTGATGTTAATTAAATTTAAAACTTGATGTGTGCTTTTTATTTATTTGTGAATAGAAACTTACAAGTTATTCCATGAAATAACGTTTAAATTTAAATATATATATATTTGAACATTTGCTTTTGTACAAGGAACGTGAAAGAAAAGTTAAACTTAAGTGAAGCTTTTTGTTAATTTTTTTGTATGAAATTTAAAATAACAAAAAATGAAAAGTGTACTAAGTGGCAGATGCAAAATAAGCATTGCTTTGTACTGATTACAGCTGATTATTATCTCTATTATGACTATTTGGATAAAAGTATAATTAATAATATAGATATCGACATAATATAATAATTGTACTAAGAAATTTTTTTAAATTAAACAAGTAAAAATTGCTGTTAGCCATTGCACTTTTAATCAATAAATTATAAAATGATGCAATTATCCCGTAAATAATATCTTATTACTATAAAGGCTACAAATTCTTACGTACTTAACTCGCTTTCGAAAATTCACAATGCAAATTTATCACGAGAACGCATTAAGTGTGATATATTAGGAGTAATTTTCTCCCTTTTCCTGATTAATTAGATGACAAATTGGTAGCTAAAATAAAATAATCTGATCTGTCATGGAAGGTATAATCACTTATAATAAGCATAAGAAAAACTTGAGTAAAATTAAGTAAACATGAAAATGAGTTTAAAGTGTTTTTCTTTTTTTTTTCAGATAAACGAGAAAACGGAATGTGGACATGACGTGACGATGACAGCATGAAGAGCCTAGTGGGGATCATGTGGATCGTCCTAGTGCTCATATCAGGTCAAAATTAACATTATGTAACAATTAATTAACCTAATTTTATGCTTTTCCTCTATTGTCACATGCAACGAACAAATTCCATATAATCTTGTGTCATGCACAGAGCATTGAAAAGTTTCCGAAACAAAAGTGTACCTGACATTTTATGAAATTATTATTTTGACAACCTTTACCTTTGGTTGAAATAATTTTCTTTCAAATGGAAAACTGTGCAGGCAGGTACTCAAACAAATACTCTGGTTAAAAACCTAGTATCTACATTGTACAATTAATATAAACAAGGGTCGAAACCAAATAAAACCAAACTCCAAAAGTCAGCAAGTTTGTAACTTAGGTGGTTTTCACGTAAATCCAACGACGTTATAGTGTTTGTATTCTAAGTTCGTAAAGTTCTTATTTGTAAAAGGTACATCGAAGCCCGTAATAGGGTGTATTTCTTTTACGAGTCTAAGCTTCCGGTTCACCTCATCTTTACCGAATTTAAGATAATGCTCGTTCTTTTCGAGCGAAATCTTGTTCAATATTTTATTCAATTTTTGCACTTTTACAACAATTTAAAGTAAATTTAATATTAAAAAATTCCATTATTCGGAAAAATGAAAAATTATCGACAAAAAGCGAACGCCCTTTACAGTAAATATGCTGGTATTATAGGTACATGGCATACATTTGGAGCAGAAAAACTATTTTTGATCGCATGTCTGTGATGTATATGACAAGTCATTACCAACAAAATTTAACCTCATCAGCAACCCTTATCGTTTAACGTAAGTTAGTCTAACGACACCTTTGATGACCTTATCTAACTCTTCGTGTGGTAAACGATCTTGCAAACCTCATAATCGAATGTATAAAAACATTATAAAATGTGCTTTGTAAGCGTATTGGAAAAGTAGAAAATTTTAGTGAGAAAATCGTTAGTTGCAAACACAAAGTTTATAACTTATTGTACCCTAAAAGTTTTTCAAGTTGTTAAGAAAGTTGTAAAAAGGAATTTTAGATTCCTTCAACAATAAGGTTGTAATAAACAAAACTGTTTGGCTATTAGACGATATGTTTGGATTAAGCAAAACTTCCGGAACTTTTTCTTTTCTCTATAATTAATTTCGAAATTTAAAAACAAGCGTTAATTTTTTTACCACTTTATTTATTTAATTAACCATTTTTGTCGTTTTTCATGTTTTTATCGACCTCTTGCTTCCGCGGCAACTCTTTCAATTATTTCTTCAGTCGGTTTACTTTATTTTTCTAATTGGCTTGTTTTTATACGCACTTTTTACAGTTTTCTTTTAATTTTTTCTTGAAAGTACGGGAAACTCCTTTGAAAAGATGCTGCAGATGGATGTCCTTTGAGCCATATAATTTCATGTCGTTTCTTGGCAATAAAACGAAATCATTTAAATTCACACTTTCTTCAGTACTACTTTGTATTATCAAAGTCCTATATACTTACTCGGAGTCTTACCTTGTATTCATTAAAATCAAGTCTATCGGAAATAATTTAATAAAGCAGAGAGATCCGGTGTGTATCTTTAATGAGCAGGGCCCGGATTCTGAAGCCCAAGGCTTTGTTTTTTTCTTGAAAACGCAAACGATAAAAACTTATAATACACAAATCCTGATCCTTGATCTACTATGATTAACATAAATTAAACTCTTTATGAATCGCTCAGGATATTTTTCCATAAATTTGTTATTAGGAATTTTTGTGTAAAATAAAAACAATGAACAATTTCACAAATGTAATGAATTTTATGATCGATATTATTAAATTTTCATTGATTCGGTGAACATTTTCTTCGTGTATAAATAATTATAGTTTTCGGATCAACGTAGCACACAAATGGAAGATAACGTTTATAATTAACGTTTTTATCAACTGTAGATTCTAAAATTCTTTTAACCTGAGAGAACAATTTTAAATTATCTAACGATTGAATTGTAGACGAAGGATGTGAAATTCTGAAACGTGCGGGTGACAGTATACCGCATTTTTGGAATTTTAAGACTTTGTTATGAGCTCCTTTCAAGTTTTTTTGTCTATCCACTTTAGATTTAAAAAGTTTTATTTTATTAAATTTTCTCATAATTGTCTCAAGGTATTTTATCTAATAATATGGTTCAGCGACTTTCGTACAGTTTTCTCATTTGCATTAGCCACGACAGAAGAGACTTCTATTTTTGGTAAAGTAGAAGTTTGTTTTGAATTTAAATCATTAAAAATATTTTTTATTAATAAATATGGCTTCTTCGCCATTGCTTCTCATTGTTTTACGATGATGTTGGACTCTCATGGACTAAGCACGTGAGAATTTTATAGATCGTTAAGCTAGGTCGAAAAACGAATCTGGTGCCCCCGGGATCGCCAATTCACGCGGCTACGTACTGGATTTTACAAAAACCAATACACCCCTGAGGATTTATTAACATTTTTTTCTCAAAAACTTGCAAGTGATTTTAAAAAAGTATATACGGCTATCTTTCAAGCATTTATTCTTTCTTGTTAAGTCTCGTAAGACTAATTTATTTCATAGAAAATTTTCAATTTTCATTTCCTTTACCTGAATAATAAATTAATGATTTTATTAATGTTTCTACTTCATAATAATATATATTTAGATAAAATAAAAAAGACGTTCGTAATATATAAATTTTGTAAAATAAAAGCAATACTTTTATGTAGGTCACAATAGGTTTCTCCAGGGTGAGTTTGCAATTTGACCAACTCTTCCAAGATGAGAACCGCTTCACTATAGATAGCTCAACTTTTGGTTAAAAAGATCCTTATATGTCCTTCAGGCAATAGCTAAAGTAATTTATAGACAAAAGTCAACATATCAACAAAACTTTAACTCTACTATGTTACGTAACTATCGAACGTCGCCTTCGTTTTATTTAGCAACCATTTTTAGAATAATAATAATTATTAAGTGATTAATTGTCACTTGCACCGTTTTTTGTTAAGCCTTTCTTAACTAAGCTATAGTTAATTGTAAAAAATGCTTAAATGAGAAAAAATAAGACATAGTATTATGTCAATGTAAACATTTTGAGTTAAAATAAAATAATTTCACAACTGCTATTCTACAACTCTTTAACTTCTTTTCATAGGATTCTCTACTCATTAAGGCTAATAGAAGGTTGCTCGATACAGTAATTTATAGGAAATTGATGGGTATACTTTTACCGAAAAACCGAAAACTCCTTTTTTTGAGCAAAATTTATGGAAGCCGAAATTTGGAAGTATTTCGTAAATTCTAGAAGCTATAGAACAATATTATGTTTCAGTTTTATTTAGAATTTCGGCCATTCTGTGACTTTGTTAATAAATTTAGGAACCTATTTCGAAAAATTTAAGCATCTTTAAAATAGTTTTATCAACAAAAATCTTGCAAATTTTCGGTGTCGTCGATGACTTATTTAACGTTAATGGTGGTTAATTCATTTAATCTCAATAATTTCGATTTATTATGAACAAATGTATCAAAAAAATTGTAATTCAATAAACTTTTTCCAGATTTAGAAGCATCTAATTTTATGATAAAATGAAAATCTGATATTTTAAGCATTAGTTAGTATGTAACTATAGCTTAATTTTACGATGCAAGTGGCCATAAATTACTTTCGATAATCTCAATTAAAGTTACAAAATAATTTTTATCGACGTTTAATAGTTTTATGAAAGCTTCATTCAAAATTAATTTCGCCCCATTTTCCAAACCAACTTCTCCAAAACTTAGACACAACTTGTCAAGTTTCTGCATACCAAACTTCTCTTGGCAGTTGGTTATACACAAAATATTTGAAAAAGTTTGGAAATTATATGTTCCAACAAAAAAGTTTCAAGTTAATAAAAATTTACTAAAAAGTGAAATTAAAATCTAATTAGGCGCATAAAATCGGTTTATGACAAATACATACCAATTCTGAAATTAATCTAAATTTCTATGGAATTTAATTACATTTATAATTAATAATATGTAGTAACAGAGTAGATAGATTTTCGTAATAAATATTCTATCGCAGCAAAGAGTAAACAATTAAGAGTAAAATTGGCTTGGAACAAAATTAAAAAATAAAATAAATAGTTAGTAGTATAGTAAACTAACAACAGACAATGAAGTAATTAAGGTTTGCTTTCAACCTATTAAACTATTCAGGGAGGTATCTTTCAAGATGCTTTTGTTAAATTTAGCGACTCGAAATTATTTATTAACATATTTTAACATAGTCGCTTTCTAATAGATAACTCGGCTTTTCGAAAATTAGAATAGTGTTTAGTTCGTTCAGCAAGCTCGATTTTCGCTCTTCTCACAACATTTAATAGTACTTATTCTTTTTATTCTTTTATCGTAATCAAGAAAGATTAACATTGTCCAAAGGTTTTTTTTGATATTGCACTTGTAATTTTGCTGTAATTTTCCAACTATATATTTCATAAAAAAGTTTGATAATTAGAACACCGATCAAAGTTTGTTTGTCTTCTCTCCGCCTTAAATGATTAAACCTGAAATTCAACTAAAACCTTCCTAAACGAATTTATCGCAGAAATAGGTAATTGTTAATTTTTCAATTCATACATTGCCACTTCCTAATGGTGCTCGTTTATTTCGTATGTTTTTAAATCGCTTCTAAATAAAAGTAATAAAGATTCAAGTGTTTTATATATTTCTCGTGTTGAAACAAAAAGTTTTTGAATTATTACGAAACTTCGCACTCCAAATACTTCTAAGGATGTAGAAAGAGTTTAGCAATCCGATATATTTTCTGTACTGGACTGTGTTGTGGTAAACACACTCGGTTTAACGACAGTTTCTTAAATTATTGCAAATGCTAATTTATTTTGATATTTGCAAACGCTAAAAGTCGACAGACGTGAATTTCAATTTATAGGCTTAGCAGAGCATCCGAACTGTTTCCATTAAGTATTAAATGATGTATCGAGTTTCTGATGAAATAAAACCTAGAACAACATGATTACTCTCTTTCTCGCTTTTATACTTTATATCGATTAGCGGCATCAGCAAAAACGTATTAACTTATATTCTTCTTCCTCGTACTATGCAGTACGTACTCGATTTTTTTTTTCAATTTAAAGATCCTATATGTTCTGTATCGATTTAGCTGTTTTATATTATTTGTTTGTCTCATCTTGCAAGAACAAAAAACTTTTTCTTGCTTGCAATTGATGTACCCCAGTTAGCCATTTACAAACCTTTTGCGGAAAATCGTTTGGAACTGTTTTATGCGTTTCTTTTATGTTGGTATATTTGCCAGTTGACGGAAACGTCGATGAAAGATATTTTTACTTTGAAACTGACACTTCCGGTTTTTCGATTCAATCTTTTTCGATTTCGTTTAATCAAAATTATTAATGTAAAAACTGCATTCACCGAATTCTTTGTTGGAATAGGTGACTTTGCAAACTTTTAAAAAGTTTCATTGTACAAAATTCAATAAACGAAATCCGAAAAAAATAATTTAAAATATCAATCGATGAAGTTAAGGTTTCGCCAACTTTTCGACTTTCTAACAAACGGCTTTAATTTAAAAAACTTTTAAAATGATTTATGTTCTAAACAAAATTAATATTCGCTGTCGATTTATTTATTTATTCTTTCAGCTTCAGTATTTCATAATGAAGCTGCCAGATAAAATTACATGTAGAGCATATTATTAAAGCACGAATGAAATTCCAAGACATACTGGAGAAGGTGTAATGTGGAATGTGAGCACATTCACCTACGGCGAAAAGTCCATTTTCATTTACGACGTTACTTTACATTGTCTGCACTAATAAAATGCAAAACAAAATTACATTTTATATTCAACTTTTTCAGTTATGAAACTAATCAGAGTGTAAAAAGAATTAGTTTAATCAGAATTTATGTCTGTACGCGCAGAAATTTTCGTTATTTATATAAATGCGTTAATTTTACACTGCCAGTAATTTAAAAAGTGGAACTACTTTGCCGGAAAGTTGGAATACAATAATTTTAACTGTAGGTGGACGTGCATTGAAAAATTGGAATTTTAATCGGAAAATCTTTCGGAAAATTTTTGAAAAATAACCAATATAAAAGTAAAAGAAAACTCTTACATTGGCAAATTACGAAGTCGAAGCGCGAAGGTGAATCTTGAAATATAATAAAGAATATTATTCAGAATAAAACTGCCTGGTGCTGCATTTCTGGGGTATTAGTGCTTTTTCTCTAAATTATTACATTCCTAATTGCTTTTAAATTTTAACGTTATTAATTTTTTAACACAAAAAACGAAATTATTACTTGAAAATGCTTTCGTAATAAAAAGAGATTTTAACTCCAAAGTTTTTCAGATTTTTCAACTGCTCAAAATGTGTACACGATTTCGATTATATATTTTTTCTAAATATTTTGTAAAAGCATTTATTATGCATCAACGGTTGATGTCAGGTAGAAAGGAAACTTGAATAATACACGCAGATAAGTTTGTTTTCAAATACATGACACACAAAAGACAGATTCACTAACCCGGCACTTTGAATTTCGTTGATTTGACTGAACCATTTGAATTTGTTGGACATAGTGTATACTAGCATGTTGCGTATTTTAAATTTAAACGTTATTTTTTATTCGTTTTATTATCAGTTAAGTACATAATATAAAAAAAATTCTTAAATAAATATTAATTTGATTTAAAAGTAAAAACTTGGTCATATTCATTCATTGTACCCGTTTGTTTGTCAATCCAATCTCCCCAAGGAAACCCCAAGTCCAAAATATGGAGGCGTTACATTTTGAAGAAACTAAGCACTATCATGAACCTTCCTAGTACGTGATGGATAACGATTCCTACCCAGACGTTTACTTTTTGTGGACATTTTCCATCTAATAAAGTCTCGAACAGATAGGGGCAGCTGCTCTTTCCACGACTTTAATTTGTGTAACACTCACAAAATAGGAAATGAAAAACATGCCGAAAATGAAATTTCAATTCTTACACCACAAAACTTTTAATGTTATTAATTCGAGTTGAAGGAAAGTGGAGGAAGTATCAAGATAGGTTGCATCTAATGAAGTCCTGTAGAAGCAAATTTAGTTTGATATTTTGAGAGAATGTTACCGAGTTCTGAAATTAAACTTCCGTTATCGGAATTTGACAGGTACACTTAATCTTTCCTGTAAGATACCGCAAGTTATACGCGATACCTTCAAATTTTACTAATATAAATTTAAATCGGAGGAGTTTGCAAATCAAACAGTGCAAATAAGTATGATCATATACCATCGAGCCGGTTGATAGATTGCGATTTGGGAATTAAAATAAAACTTTTAATATTGTACATTATATTACTATTATACAAATGAAATTGAATATTTAATGGCCCCGCGTTAAGTATGGTGCTTGCCAAATTTTTGAAAAATTAAGGCTTATTTAAACTCATTTAAAATCTCGACTTTGTTCATTCCTAGTTGTAAATATTACGTTTAGATTAAAAGCTGGCATTGCCATTTCCGTCGGAAATTGTAGTTATACTTTGAATCGTTGCAAACTTGGATGTGTTAAATACACTTTCAAAATATATTACACTATCTTTCAGACTTTATGAGTTACTTTAATTCTAAATCCTAACAAATGCTATTGCATTTTTCATTCCAATAAATACGTGCAACGTGTCTTTGCTTTTATTATACTCGCAATAATTTATTGTAAAATGTACAAAAAGGTTTTGATTTTTATACTTAGGTGCATCTTTAAAACTATTTATCAATATTACTACAAGATTCTTCTTTTTCATCGAAACCGGCTAAATCAATGTAGATTATTTCTCTCACATCATATTTTGTCAAATTTCAAATACGTATCAACCAATGACAGCTGTTGAATGCCGTATAAATCCTTTTTATAAAATTTGAATCGCTATAGTACAATATTAATTTGAGAAATAATCTTGACGTATACATCTTGAGCTGCGAATTCTATCACGCCAACTACAGGTAGCCATCTTTTGCAAAATTTTGCATTAAAGCTTATGTTCTCGACTTAATAATTCACAACATTAGCTTTCGACCTATGGTCTCAGGCTTTTAACGTGAATAATTAAATCTCCAACAATTTCTAAGCAAAATTTTCAAAAACGAACACTTACCGTAGTTCACAAGACAAAATTTATAACTCTCGAAATATATCATGAATAAACGTAACCTACACAAACTAAACTAAACGAACTAACTGATTTAACGTCAACTTGTTATTTAGAAGACCGATGATTACAAGTTAAGGTGGTGCTAGATAAAGAGGATAACCCGCCAAAGGAGTTTCGAAGTAAATTAAAAAAAATGGGTAAATCTTTTAGTTTCATATATAACAGTTTCCATTTTTCTTTACAGTATAACAATACCAGTTAGCTAATAACTTTTAACAACAACAAATTAATAAAAACGTGGGAGTTATTCCCCTTTTTACCTCAAAGTTATATTTATAATAATATTTGTTGATATTCGTATATGATGACTTGATATTTAAAATATCACATTTTATATGATATTCCTTAGCAAAATTCTTAATTTAAATAGAGAAACAAAATTTTCACTATCCTTAGAAATCCCTAGATTTGTTTCAAAGGACACTAGGGTATAAGTATACATAAAATGCCAGTCTAACTTTTATATGCATTATAAAAGTTTTTGACTTTATGTTAGTGTCGATCTTCTTGTAATGGTTTGGTACGAACTGCAATATGATGAATACGTGAAGATTTGTTGAGCTGAACTAGGGTAACGCTTTATTTTTGTTCCTGATGTAAATTGACGACAACTCTTGATCATTGTTGCTGATAGCTGTTGAGGATGTATTGCACTAGAGTTCCTTGATTGTCAAAATAAATTTATTTTTGATTTTTTCTTCTGATTGATTACATTTTCCTTTTTGGCTAAAGATCTCTATTATTTTGTTTTCTGTACATTTGTTCACGTTTTCGATATTTTTGTTTTTAAACGTTATTTCATTTATATTGCATCTTTTTTTTCTCTGTTTATGGTCTTTTTGATACACTTCTTTGATTCTTATTTTGTTCTCTTGTATTTTTTGCTTTTTTCTCAGATCAATCAGAGTTGCAAAAAATTTGCGTTAGTCCATTTTTTTCAAATTATGCTCATAATTTTTTATATATTATTTGTTTCCTAAACACCAGTTTCACTGAGGTCTTAAAAAATTAAATTTTGAAACACACAATTCGAAAAAAATTAAAATTGTTAGGAGAAATCATATTTAGATATAATATTTAATATTTATATTTAAGTTTTTTGTCGGAAAGTAATTTTTTACGATTTGTTTTTGTGTTCTTCCCAAAAAAATATAATCTTTTTTAAATCCAATAACAATTGCCCTTGTTTTTAACCTGTGTACGAAGTGTGAACTAAGGCATTAGGAAAGATTAAATCTTTTTGAGGCGACTACGTTTTTCAATAAACGGAACCAAATGTAGATATAAGATAGAATGTAGATATATCGCAAAATAGCACTATTTCATAGTTATTACTTATTACTAATCGTCTGCTAAGATAAATCCCATTTCCCATAATACTGTAAGAAATAAAAAATAGGAACTCTATTATGAAGAAGATATCATTATTATTTATAAAATTTAAGTATATAGTTTATCTTTCTTAAGATTGTGATATTTTACTCGAGATGTTACAAAACCCATAAAAAACCCGAAAAAATTA
The DNA here is from genome assembly GCA_963170105.1 of Cantharis lateralis. Taxonomy (NCBI): domain Eukaryota; kingdom Metazoa; phylum Arthropoda; class Insecta; order Coleoptera; family Cantharidae; genus Cantharis; species Cantharis lateralis. The sequence goes on from OY720629.1 coordinate 38,036,051, forward strand.
GTAGATGACTGTTTTAAAGTTAAATTTTTAAAAAATAGTCCTGGACTGTATACATTTTTATATATAAGTGTTTATTAAAACGTTAAAAACGCAAAATTAGTAAAACTCACGGAAATAACGCGTTTGCTCTAAATACAAGCTATAAAAATAATAATTAATTGCACTGTTACATTGATTTGAATAAGTGGTTTGGGAGTTAAAAAGTATAAAAAACATTATCATAAAATTTATTTTTTAAATCATAGTTTTAAGTTTCCAACAAATTTAACTATCGTTAGTTGATGCTGGAAAGCGGTTTCTAAGAAGATTAATGAAAGCTTAGAACCATTTTGAGCCCAGTAATGTCAAATTTCCGTTCTTTAAAAAATGTTCTCTAAATTTCATTTTACTGCATCCCCGTCCCGTCTATTCGATAACGCTTTTCATTAATACACTTCTAGCTTTGCATTTTAATTAAAATAAATTTTTTATATTCAAAATTTAGCATAGAGAATTTACAAACAATGTGAAACATTATGAATACCATTTTCCTAAATGAAAACTCGTGGTCTTAGTAAACAGTGATGGAAGATTTATTTTACCGACTCGTGCTTGGCGTACATAAAACTAACTGTCGCAAAGTAGTACCCAAGTGGTACACCTATACAACATACTGCATATAGTAGATACCTACAAGCACTTTAGTTTATTATTTAAAGCGTACAATTTGAATCACGGTGCCACAATCCGTTAAATTCTAAACAATAAATAATGAATATTAATAAAGTCAGAGATAAATAAAAAGTGCGATAAAATGAAAGTTATTCAAAAAATATGAACTTCTTGAATAACCTGAAAAGCATTGTTTAAAACGTTTTCAATATTTGTAAACGAACCCATAAAAACCAATTTCTTACATTTTATTTTTGATCCCACATGCTTTCAGTTTCATTTTAAGAAACCATAAAAATTCAATTTTCTGGCATAACAATTTTATAGATAGCAAACGTCACAACAGCTTGAAGTGGCCGCTTTTAAGAAATTTTACACAAAACGTCAGGAAACCTTGTTATGTTTTGTCACGCAAAACATGTAAAAAAACTTGACACTCACAAGTTAACAATTTTAGAAAATAAATACGCCAAGTTGATTGAGATAAGCGATAACTGCGGAGTTTTTCACAAAAGCGCTTCATATAGCAATGTATTTATATGGGTAACACAACGTGATTTGTAAATAAAGTCGGGAGTTTTGAAAAACTAAATTTTCGGTGTGAAAGAGAAAAGTATATATGACACATAAATTTTCTTCGTTATGTAGCGCAAAATGTGATTTTATGTTATGATGGTTATGTTTTATTAAGTTTATCAAGATCTTTTCAAAATAACTTATTCCGCAAATAAATAAAACCATTATTATTTTCTTTTCGTTTAGAAAAATGTGTATACAGTATATTATATTAGGTAAATATTATACTAAAGGCGTACGTGAAAATTAATTTTCATGAATTTCCAACTTAAAATTTTTATGTCTTTCTAGAGAATTATCGACCTAATATCTTTGTCTTAATAATTCTTTCCAAGTTTGTGTTAAAACTGCTGTTTTATTTTTTATTCATAAAAGAATAAATCTTAATCAGCAGAACTGGAATCAAAGATTTGTACAAAAAATGATATTATATATTTATTTTTAAGATTTTACTATTTATATGTTCCATTCACTGCATCGAAGCCTTTGTAACATCCACAAATAAGCCATCACTTGGTCCTTCGGTCCAATTAATTGGTACTTGTCGATGCCTTCGTCAATTTCAATGTGTTGAATTATTTTTTCTTGAAATACTCTCTATGCTATGTACAAGAACACGGTTTATGCTATACTTCGGTAGTATGGTTCCATTTTCCATTTAAAATTTGTTAATTCCCTCAGCCATTTTCCAATTATTATTTGTTGTTTTGTTTTCCCACATGATTTCTTTAATAAAATATTTTTTACGATTTTTGAATCGATCAGAGAAATGGTTTTTAATTTTTTTAAATTAATTGAAGATACTTATGGTATTTTCATTTTTCCATTTTTTTATAATTTTGATAGATCGAACCCACATTTTTGTCTTCAACAGAAAGCAAGAATTTATTTTTTGTGAAAAAAAAATCCAGTTGAACAGTTACCAACGTTATAATATTATTGATAGCACTTGTGTATAATAGATTACACTTCTCCCGTATGTGCACTTACTCCTGTTCACCATATATCAATATCAATCATTCATTTTAAAACTATAGTTAACGTAATCGCACTGTAATAGCTTTTATAGCCATCAATATTAAATTGACGTTTTGCCCTAATGAAATAATAACGTAAACCCTTAGCACAGTAACGTCGGTAGACTGTGCATGGTATATAATTTTATTTTTGTTTTTTCAGGATGTTCGGGTAATCCAGATGCCAAACGTCTCTACGACGATTTATTATCTAATTACAATAAATTAGTTCGACCGGTAGTCAACGTCACCGATGCACTTACTGTTAAAATTAAGCTCAAATTATCGCAGCTCATCGATGTTGTAAGTATATTACAATTTGTTTGTTACAGCAATAAATTTTCACAAGTCCATTAGCCCATTAGATGTGAAACATTTACATTAAAAAAAATGTCGTGCCAATTTAATGAACTGAACTTTGAAACGTTATATACATTTTCTTTTCACCCAAATGTTGAAAGAAACGCTATCAAACATCGCATTATGTAAAATTACATAAGAAATTATGACACGCTTCTTGGTTTTTAATTTGAAATGTCGTTACATGTTGCTCACGCATAATTTTTACATTTTTCATAATTTACACAAAACTTTTTGTCTAAATTTAGAAGAGTAAAATTTACATAAATATAGTCTGTACCAAGCTTGAAGTAAAGTTTCTCTAAAAAATACTTTCCATATCTATACTTTCGCAATACTTCAATATAATTATATATTAGTCCGGGTAGTTTATTTCTGGGGTAGAAATTTTACTTACATTGTTCATTTCATTAAATTTAAAATTTCTATACAATATTTGAAATTATATTTTCCATTATAATTTTAGTTTATTATCTAGCTGTAACTGAAATGTATTATTTAATAGAGCTTTGTCAATTTATGATTTTCATAAACATTTCACGTATAATTAATATAAATTATTCAATATACATAATATTAGATAATATACCTAGATAATATTTCTAAAGCATTACTATTTTATTACTTTCAGTGAAATTATAAATAAAGGAGTGAAATATCTAAATGTAGCTGTTTTTTGAAATTTCTAAAAAGGGGTGTCTCTCTATCTGATAATATCGTAAAAATTCAACAATCATTTTATGAAAACATAAATTTATCTATTTCAGTATCAATTAAAAAAAAAAAAGTATGACTGAAGAAAACTACCACTTTCATCAATGAAAAACTATCCAAGAATATAATACAATGCCGTCTAATATGCGAAAAATTTTCTTTTGACTTATAAACAACAATGACTTTTCCGCTCACCAAATGACAAATGTCAACTTTCAATTTTTAACTGACAGCTTTTTAGGCTAACACAATCCGCCACAGGTGTTCCAGAAAAATGGATTTCACAAAATATCTTTCTTTGTATAATATTTCTAAATAATACATAGAGAATCGCATAACCATATTATTTATTATTATAAAATTTACTTCAAGGGAAAACATCTTTCTAAAATTTTCTCCTCCAACGAGTTCCACCTCGCAATCCTCCTGAGTGGGGCTTAAGACTGAAAAGTTTTTGTTTCCACATGCTATTTAATTTTTTAAAATGTTTTGCTTTATTTGGGTGGCAAATTTCGTATTATTATTAGAAAGGTGAAACATTTACGAACATTTTTATAACTCAAAAAAATTTGTGACGCAATGTAGCACAAAAAGTAAAATGCATTAGTGCAACGTTAAAGATAAATGTGTCTTCAGCTTTTCTTATATAGTCACAATGACGTTAATTGACAGATTCGGTGGATTTTGTACTTTTAAAATTTATTGCTGTCAAACTGATATCAACAACTTATATCATGATTTTTAATGTTGCACTAATGCATCAACTTATTGTGCTTTATGATGCGCCAAACTTTCCTTTGCAAATTTTTTGACTGATTAATGAAATACGTAACCACTCTCTTTTCGTTAAAAAAAATCCAAAACAGTTTTTTAGGTTGCAGTCACTTCAGATAATTTAATAGATGCTTATACCTACATTTATGTATGTAAGTTGCGAAACGACAAAAGTATTAAATATCAAAGGCAACTGCGAGGTAGATTTATTTGCATAGTACATAGTTGTGTAATGTCTGTCTGTCCAAAACACCCAGTCTCGATATTAACAAACATTTCTCTTGAATATTTGGGCTGGTATTGTTGGGGATAATTGAAAGGCAGCGTAGCAAACTTCGTTGGGTGAATCCCATACAGACGCTTGTTCCTTAGCTAATATTTGCTCGATTTGATGAAATTATATACACAATTAGATCTTATTGAGGTATATGTCGTGACGACAACAAAATTTTTAAATTTCAAAACAACTTTTTCTTCGTCTTTTATTATAAAATAAGCAACGACTTTGTATCCGCATTATTAGAAATTAGAAAAAAAAAATTGATTTATCGATTGGTGAATTATTAATCAATTTTTTAACGTTGGTGCTGTGGAACTAAAGCTAATATTCTACAGACAAAAATTATTTCTAAATATAAAATTGAAATAATGATAATTTGAATATTAAAAGGAGTCATTAAAAGACATACTTTCCGACAATAATAATTATTTTTTCGATCTTATTGGATTGTCGTCAGACAAAATTATCGTAATTTGAAAATGAAAATATTTTTTTCGATCAACACTTTCTTCTAGGCTACAATCTATTCGATAAATTAAAATTGTTTATTTATTTGTTTCTATCAAAAACTGGTCATTAGATATAATGCTCGTATCAAAGCTAGTTAAATTTCCGCAAGATTAAAGAGGCAAAACGATCCTCATGCCTCGAAGCGGCCTATTCACTTCAGGTATTTTTAAAGATTAAAATAACATCTACATACAAAGGAAAATGTCTGACTTTCTATCCGACTCTTACGCAAAACGTACATTAATCTTGTAGTGTTTTCACATAACATAAGGAATACACTGTTTAATCTGAACTCCGAATCACAGGAAGCTCAATAAACTTCATCTCTCAAGAGTTCGAATGGTTTGGTTTGGTAGTACAAGCAGTAATCGCTTAGTTGTACGTACTTAAAATATACCGATTTTAACAGTTTTGCTTATTTATTGGAAAAGAAGTCTTTTAATTTCACAAATGAACATCTTCATCTTGAATTTCAAATCCTGGAAGTTTGTTACATTTCACTAATTTCCAACAGAAGGAAGTGAAATATTGAATGCATTTCGTTAAATTGTAGAAAATTTAGTTTATCAGCTGATGGGTGATGCTATTAAATCATCCACTCCTGCATGCAGTAAGATAATGGTAACGAATCTTTAAAACACTTTACATAAGTAGAGATAATAAAATGCGCCATAGTTTTGTAGTGCCGAATGTTTTGTATCTAAACAATAATTGATGCTCTTCCATTACTTTTCGTTGATGCTTCTTGTTTGTGTGGTAATTTTATACATATAAAACGCAAGTGGAGTAATTAATTTTAACAGCAAAAGCCGAAGCTTTAGATTTCAACCTCCTCTGCTATAATTCTGGATTTAATCAAACCGGAGCACAATACGATGGTTTAAAAAATACCATTCTCTTTGGTTCGGCAGTATTTTAACTTTATCGATTTGCACGCATAAAATTTTTGAATAAATTGGAAATCGTTTCATACTTTCATGGTCAATAATTTAAAATCTTCTGATGTTTTATGTTTTAGCAAATTTATGTGTACGTATTCAATAAAAAACGCTCCTCTATGATTCGTCTTTTGAACATTTCAAATATCCAACCCCAAAGTATTTCAAAAATTACAATTGATCTTGAATAATATCTCAAATTTCCACTATCCTTGTTAAAAATTATATTCTACTATATTTACCTACCCCGTTTTGTTTCTAAAACGTTTTAAAAATTGCCCGCTAACCAAAGTAGTTTTGTTTGTTTTCAACAATATTGTCGGTGTTGTTTTATATTATTTAAAAAAAATGTAATTCGATCCTTTAAATGCCTAGCACAGTAGGCAGAAGCGCTGTCGATTCTTGTCCTAAGCACCAGGGGAATTACTATTGATCGCAGTCTTTAGTTTAACGGCTTTTGTTATTCTACTTATTCTAAACAAACTCAAAAAATTTCAAGTATTGTATACCCAATTGCATTCAAAAATTTATAACATATAATGGAAAATTGTTTTCTAAAATCTTTCAGAAGATTTTTAAGTTGAATAATAGATTCGGGTTATTAAATATTAATAAAACGCATTAAATATTTTCAGCCCATTGTTATGTTTTTGAATGGCTTAAGAAATCTTACGTTAAAAGATAAAAGCTTTGAGTAATCCACAATTGTTAGTTAAATGGAATGAAATTTCAGAGCAAACTAAAGGCAACATCCCTTATATGTCAATCTAATGTGTGTGTTTTCTATAAACGAAGCGTGCACTTTGTTAAACAAGCGTTGTGATTATAAATATGATTTTAGAAAAAAATATTCCCACCAGATATAATACTTCTTGTCAAGTGTGAACTCGAATTTTTTTATATCAAAATTATCCATACTTAAAATCGGGAATATTGTAAATTGATTTTATTACAATGTGAAATAATGTGGAATCGGTAAATTTTGTTTCAGTTCGATTTACGGCTCTTGGAAGCTAAGTGTATATGTGGTTTTATCGCTTTGGGACTTAAAACGATGTTGAATAAATCCACCCAATCTCCACGATTTATTTTACATTTAAAAAAACTTTCTTCAACGATTGACATTAAAAATGCATGTAGTTCAAAAATTAATATTACGGACGAGCGTGTTAAAAATAGCCACTTTTAGCACCACCGTTGTTTTTGCAAAACAATGTAGTAAGCACAAATTTAGCTAACAAAGTTTCAAATTATCAAATTTTGAATTTAGAATAAAATTACGACCACGTAACATTTTTAATAACAACTGTTAGCTATAGTATTATGTAATTGGCATGGAAAATTTTATTAATTTTATCGATTTCCAATAACATTCGTAGAAAAATGTTTTACGATGTAATAATGTACGTGATAACAGTGATAATCTACTTGCGAAATAAATTGTCACTTTCAATACTTGCATCATAAATTACTAATAAGTATAATTTTACAAGTAAAATGTAATGTTTAGAAAATTCGTGTCGGTCATAAAAAAGTAGACGTATTGATTTTATTTTACCTTCATTAGAGTACCTACTATTAAATAAATGATGACGTTTATAAGCAGAATAATTAATATAGATAACGTGTTTAGTTTGCTAAAAAATTTCAACTAATGATGTGTGATTTTTTGAAGATCTTATGAAAAAGATCAGTTTTTTTCTTTTCTGTATATTACTTTCCTTGAAAATATATCTCTTAGCCCGCCCCTTATTCGCGTTGATTTACTATAAAAAAAAGTAAAACTCGGATGTAGCCAACCCATGTCCTTGCTTCAATCAATTAAAACATGTCATTCTATATGGTATTTTCATTTTTATTATTGAACCTAAAAAACGGATTTTCGTTGTTTCCGACTTTTTATGTTGGTTTACTAATATTTACTAAATAAAATTAAAATTGCCATAATTAAACGCTCAGTTCCGGTACGTCGTTTCCGGTTTAAAATCCAATCGTTTTTTATTGCAGCCGCACGATGTCGTTGCATTAAAATTGTGTTCATTTTTTCCAAATGTCCTGTTTTTAAAATATTTTTATTTCAAAATCAATTTATTCAAAGATGCGAAAAAAAATTTAAATGTGGTCTTAATGATTGAAGATTGATTCCTATATAATAATTATCCGATGTGACAAGTTAACTTGATGAAGAGTAAAATGAAAAATTATATTGAATTACCCTGTAAAGGCAGAAATCGCTCTGGAGGCATAATAGCTAAATAACTCTAAAAGAAGTGCATGCATCCTGCACCTTAATGCATTGTTAATGTTGGGGGAAAACAGATTTTTTTAAGTACATCAGAGGACCACTCTGGTACTTGTCCTAACCATTTGTGAGCTTAAATTTTATAATTATATGTAATTAATTATAATTTCGTTTTTGAACTGTGATATCGTCGGCAATTGTTTTAGTTGGAAAATGTCAAAAATTCACGGCTCGAAAGTTTTCGAGATATTCAGTCACAAAGTTATTAAAGTAGAACATTCATTTATCAAGGAGGCGCTGAAAAAAAAAAGATCTTGTTTGATTTCAAAATCATTTTGTTTTTCCACCGCTGCCTTGATAAGTAATTGGTTTACTCAAATAGTTTGTAACATTTTTTAACCTTTGGTACTGAATGCCTTACAAATTTTCTTCTTTAGGATCATAGTACGCTTAGTATTAGAAAATGTACTACTATATTCAAATTTGTGGAAAAAATTAAGGTTTCAAATTAAAAAAATTGCCGATGGCGTCACAGTTCAAAAATAAAACACAATCAAAAATTGTCAATGTTGGAATGAATTGTGGAAACAGTTCTATCGAATTTATTTCAAACTTTACGACCTCAGTGTATATTCGTTTTGTTGTAATGAATGCTTGATGTTTTATAATAGTCTAGACTGATTTTCACCTTTATCACGACACCCGTATAATAAATTTATTGATAAACCCTATTTCTAAGCGAATTAAAATTTAGAAGTTTACGATTGATTACGCATCCGTTTAGTTTTAGTCTACAGAAATGTCTGCAAAAATTTATACTGCGAGTAAACTTGGAATAATTAAAAAAATTTAAATCTAGAATTCACAAAGCGGTTAAAACACATTGGTAATGTGATGAAATGTAAAGAGCTCCCTTGTGCAAATTAGCTATTTATCTTGATTGTTTCTTTCATAATAATATCTACCAATGGCAGAACTCCATTTAAGTCATATTGGTATCATAAGTTTTAGTATTTATTAATATGTCAAAGTTTAATCAACAGTTTATGCCAGTTTTATTAAGTAAATCGATCTTAAAATGATCTGGTTAGGAAATAATCACGCTGCATATCCCATATTATGCTTAAAAATAACCTGATTAAATTTTAACAATTTTTTTAAAAAATATCTTGATCAATAACGTCAAAATTTAATCGGTAATTTTCATGCACTTGGGATATCACCTACTGTTACATTTTGCGAAATAAATATTTACACGAAGAAAAAAATTAATATTTATTTTTTCGAGTATGTTCTCAATCAAACTTACTTTTATTTCTGTGGTCCTGCAGCAATACTTATCGTCGTTCTGCCAACTCCATTCTACGACACCAAACACTTGCATAATTTTTTATCGGTCACGAAAGAATTTCTTTTAATGAACACTCATCACTATACTATTAACACCAAAATTTAAATAAAAATGAATCGCGATTATTTAAAGCTTCCATCAAGCTTTTCCACAAATTCGTACTCGACACCACACACCCCGACCGCGAAAACTGTCCAAAGTAAATACGATTTTGTGTGCATAGTTCCCCGATATTAAAGAAAAACCGAAAAAATACTTTAAAAGTAAAACCGCCGAAAGGTAATAATTGTATGAACCTCGTTTTTCCTAATATGGGATACAGCAGAATTAATCAAACGGCTAAATCAAACAACTGGAAAACAAAGATTAAGGTAATTATGGAAATACTAGCAAGTTCCTTACCTTAAAATTTCTAAGCACAGTTTACATTTAAAGAAAAATGTAGTTTTCTCACTTTTTCACAATAATTCAAACCTACATCACTTGAAAAAAATTATCGACTAACCTTAATTATTAACAAACCCACGAAGTTGACCCTACCTATAATAAAAAGAAGAAATTTATTAGATTTATGTTCTGCAATTCGTGTTTGCATTCAAACTAACCTTTGTCACTGAAGTCCTGTTACAATAATCGTCGTCTTTCGTCCAATTCCATCCTAGGGCACTAAACACAAGTTCAAACACTAGCACAATTTGTTAACGGCCACGAAAGAATTTCTTTTAATGAACACTGATCACTACTGTTAACACCAAGATTTAAATCAAAATGAATCGCGATTATTTAAAGCTTCCATCAAGCTTTTCCACAAATTCGTACTCGACACCACACACCCCGACCGCGAAAACTGTCCAAAGTAAATACGATTTTGTGTGCATAGTTCCCCGATATTAAAAAAAAACCGAAAAAATACTTTAAAAGTAAAACCGCCGAAAGGTAATAATTGTATGAACCTCGTTGTTCCTAATATGGGATACAGCAGAATTAATCAAACGGCTAAATCAAACAATTGGAAAACAAAGATTAAGGTAATTATGGAAAAACTAGCAAGTTCCTTACCTTAAAATTTCTAAGCACAGTTTACATTTAAAGAAAAATGTAGTTTTCTCACTTTTTCACAATAATTCACACCTACATCACTTGAAAAAAATTATCGACTAACCTTAATTATTGACAAACCCACGAAGTTGACCCTACCTATAATAAAAAGAAGAAATTTATTAGATTTATGTTCTGCAATTCGTGTTTGCATTCAAACTAACCTTTGTCACTGAAGTCCTGTTACAATAATCGTCGTCTTTCGTCCAATTCCATCCTAAAGGCACTAAACACAAGTTCAAACACAAGCACAATTTGTTAACGGCCACGAAAGAATTTCTTTTAATGAACACTGATCACTACTGTTAACACCAAGATTTAAATCAAAAATGAATCGCGATTATTTAAAGCTTCCATCAAGCTTTTCCACAAATTTGCACTAGAGACCGTACTCCCGAACGCGAAAATTGTAAGCAATATAGTCACTCCAATTGTAAAAGTTCAATGTATTTACCACAATGGTAAAATGAATCCCTGCAAAATATAAAATTTAATGCATGGAAAACAAGGTCTTAAACAAGCCAAATGCATTAACGAACGTGCAAATAAAAATTTTAACTTACTTTCTTATTGTTTCCTATTATGTTTTCCAGAAAAATCCACCTTTCAATTTGTTGACGAAGCGCTAACCAGAAGTAGCAGTGTGAACATTAATTGAAGGTTTTCAATCAAGTGAAACTATAATATCATATTTGACAAACCAATGTTAAATATTCCACGCCATAAAGCCCGCTAGAAAAAAATTACGCATAAGAACAGGGTTGTAATTCCTCTGTGCAGAAAAAAAGATCAAGTTTAAAACATGAGAAAAAATCCTACTGGCCATTCAAATTTTGAGTCATTCACAAAATTTTCTCTTCCATACAAATAAATAGTAACATTTAACTTACTTTCTTTGCTCTTGGAGTTTTTCGGAAAATCTGCCAGTCGACATTTGGTTTTGCCGATTAAATTTCTTCCTTAGAAATGACGCTGACTGCAGTTTGAGAATGTGACGTCATGAAGCAATGCCATAACGGCCGAATAGAATTCTGCAAAAGAAAATTCTGTATTAAATTTTGTAACCACAAGTTGGACTTGTTTTGAGACAACGTACCCTCCACAAGGTTTAGTGCAAATAACTAACTAGTTGCTAGTTAATTTTTGTTTCTAAAATTTTTTGTGTTAAGCCGGAAGTTACAAAAATTAAAATGACTCGAATTTTATTGAATCACATTTACACGTCTACAAGGTGAAAGTGAAAAATTAATTAATAATTTTCACTTTTCAACCGTAGATAAAATCTGACGATGAAAACCGGTCAAATACATTTGGAAGTCCGGTTAAAAAAGTTTTGGAGCCACTTAGTGCTAAGCCATTTTTTTGAACGCAGAATCTGAATTTGTTAAAAAATAGAAGGTGTCATTTAAATAACCAAAGTTTACTAAATGTAAAAATAATTACACCAGATTATGAACACCCGGTATGAGTAATATTATAATATTATATATTATTATTACCTAAGATGATGACAAAAATGTGTTGTGATTTAAAGTTTAAGAAATTCTATAGTTTACCTTTTCAACATGTCGTTGATTTCCTGGAAGCACCCCGTGAACACGCACTCTTGCACTTTTGTCTTTTAACCAATAAACTCATTGTCACATAATCAACCCATTAGTTTCACTACATAAACCACGAATCTATCGATTAGTCTGTAATCAATTTGAATACTGCATTTCAAAAGACACACGAAAAACATACGTAGGCTACATGACGCGTCCAACCGATTCGTTTTTGTTTTACTAACTGCAAATCACACAATGTTTCCACAAATTACAAATTAAATCAGATTTTAAAATGGTACGCACGTTATAATATCAAAAACTTGTTCGCCACTCATTGTTTGTCTCTTGGTACCACAACTTTTGTTAATTAAAGTGAACGAAATAAGAAAATTAACAGTTTAGCGAGCACACACTGTCATTAAATGCACACTTGACACATCGAATTCAACTAACGCCGCAAGTGATGTAGTCCGACACTCTTTTGTTTTTACTAAAATTTATAAACACGTGCCCCTGAATAATACCTATACAAAACTATTGATATAATGAATTATTTGGCAAATAAATATACATGGTATAACTTTATTAGTTTAATTTTGCAGATTTTTTATTAGAACCATTTTAGAGGGATTTTCGCAAATAATATTATTAAATATGTGAAGCCTAATTTTTTAAGTTATTAAATTTTACCGCCACCGATTCTTTTACAGCGTTTTCTTTTGAGCCATGACGTCATAGGCAAATTTTTAAATTAAACCTTTTGTTCTTTTTCACGAATTCGGATAGAACAGATTTTTCGGTGTACAAAAATATAAAAGGGTTGACTATGATGAGGAAAATTTAGGAAATAATAATTCTCAAAGTTTCAAAATCTTCTATTTTATTTTGATTAATTCTTTAATTAAAACTGTTCAAAATCTATTGTTTAAAACACCATCACAGTGTGAAAACCACGGTTAAAAGAGTTTTATGACTGGAAACTGTTGATACTGTGGGAGGCATTACTTATACCATTTAAATTTTGCGTTACATATTTTTCCTCAGTCTCTCCTAACTTAAAACGTACTTTTATTGATGTAAAAGACAGAAACTGCATTATTTGTATGGTTTCAAGTTGTTATTTTTTGCTAAGTTTTCTTTCTTTCAGTCGTTACAGGGCAAATTCGATTGTAAAAATTAAAATTAATTAGTTCACGTTGTTATAAATGCATCTATCTTCATTTTAATACGAACATTAGGATTTCAACAGCTGATATTTTGATAAAAAGTGGAGTTTTTAGAGACCGAAAAAGCATTCGTAATTTTTCCGATTTAATTAATGAGAATTGTGGTTTTAATTTAACCAAGAGTTTTCAAAGCACGAGTTTCATTCGCAAACGGCAGTTGAATTTAAGTGATACAGCCAAAAATCTCGACACTAATTTTCTTGTTCTCAACATTCGTACAGTTAATGAGATTTTTGGTTTTCCTAATCCTAATTTGGGTTAATCGAATTTCACATGCGCTCAAAATTATAAAAGACTAAGGCCCAATATTACTACTTAAAAAAATATTTAGTTATCTCTCCAATGCAATAGAGTAAAAATTTAAATTTGCTATATGAAAATAACTGTTGACACATTGAAACATTATGCTCTTTCGTTTGCATCATTATTTTGGATTAATTTACCTTCAATTAGAGTCGACGATTATGCTTCACAGTTTGAAATAATTTCATTAAAATATTTTTTTAAATTATAAGTAGCCTTTTAAAAATTCAAGCACTTTAAAGGCGAAACAAAATTTTATTTTTTTTTTGATTTTCAATCTTACACGAACGAGCAGTTGCGAAAATCTCGCAATTTGATTTTATTCGCGCTTTATTTAGTTTTTTAATGAAATTTAAACTTAAAAAAATGCTTTAGATAAATTAATTATTAATTCAAACAAAATATTGATTTAATGGTACTATTATAAATTAATGGAAAATTGTTGTTGACACTCGAATAACTCAGAGATAATATTTTAATTTTATCATAAAAATTGGTTTCGTTATGGCATCGCATAATCGGAAAATTTCAGTTCCTCCTTTATATTGATCAACGTTTCAATATGCTACACGTTAAGGAGGATTATCATTCTCTTCCAAAAATTTTATACGTACAAATAATACGAAGGGTCCAAAACAAATTTATTTGTGATTTTTTTTAAATTTCTACGCTGTCTATTTGGAATTTAAGCAATAGTCTGCGACGTTTTCTTTTGGGTATTCTTAAAATATCTCAATTTTCCGAATTGACCACTTTTATAAGAAATGATAAATTACAGCATTAGTAATTATGTATTTGAGTAAAAAAAGCGAAGAGGTTTTGAATTAATATGTAGTAAATCCGGCATCACGTTTAAATATAAAAATTTTGTAACTAAAATCTTATTGTATCTAAAACGAAATGCATTAAATGTTGTGACAACGAAATGCGATTTGAATATCCAAAACAGTGGTTCCTTAGGAAAACGAATAAATAAAATGTGGAACAAAGAAGATGCTGTGTTACATAAATCATGAGCCTGATTTAGAATATTTAATAATAAAAGTTAGGCAAATACCTACCTACTAATTTTGCATTCTCAAAACGCAACATTAAGAGCAACGTCCAGTGCGCAAAGTGAATGATTTGTGTTTTATGGCATTTATTTCTAGAATGCTACAAAAATTTAAATAATCCTCAGCATTCCAGAATCTTATAGCATCTCTTTATGCAAACACCAAAAAATAAATTGATTTATTCGTTCGAGTATGGGGAAAAATGGAAACTAAAACTTTGCAGTATTCTAAAAATAAATGACAATTAACACCGGATAGTTGCAGTAATGAAAAGTTACCTTGTAAGATAATTCTACGTTTTTATACATTGTAGTTTAACCACGGGTTATATATATTATTAAGAAAATAAATCTCGATGTAAATTAGAGTTAAGTTTAAACAAGAAACCATTTAAACACTATTAACTCGTTAAATTACAAACATAAGTACTCGACAACCCTCCTTTTACAGAATTACTTCATCACTTTGTACTTAGGCATATTGAAGATATAATTTTCGGAAACGTGCGGTACCTTTTAACAAAGTTTCATCAAATCACTTAAACCATTAAACTCTATCAAAACCTAAAATTTCCTCCTCTTAAAATATGTATACCTTACATTTCCCAAACATAGAAAAAACATATCGAGTGGGACATTTGGAAGTCCCGCTTTTCATTGTAGCTTTTCTCCTGAATATTGCGTTAAAATATAAAATAGTAACAATCCGCATTAAGCAAAGCTGTTTATAGAAAGGCTATGCTTAAAAGTTACGAACAGCCCTGATCGTGCGATCAAAATTATGATACATCATTGGTAGATATAATAAAGAAGTAAATTAAACAGTTTTGTTATTTTTACTGATTACAGACCATGTCACAGATTTGATTTAATTTAATTGGAAGTGGGAATATTAGAAAAGCTGATTACTCTGTTGTCGCTATTTTCCGGTGCAAAACGTGTCATTCATTAGGGAATGAACAGTTTGTATTGTTATAATCTGAAATAAAAATGTATTTAAAAATAAACATCATTCGAACGTACGTATAACTTTTTTATTTCTACTGATTTTCAATTTTATCCGTTATAATGCGAAACTAAGATTTTAGAAAAATAAATTCATCAGACTATTTCCTTGCATTCAGGGATAAAAGAGCGGCGTCGTCAGACGTCGTCATGTCCGCAATCACGTTTAATTTATGTGCTATTATAATTAAAATCAATCATTGTTTTTTTACGATCTCCGTTTAGGTTTTTTTTATTTTAATTTGATGTTGAAGATGATGTAAGGGTTGCCATCTTTAATAATAATTATATGTTTTATACATTTAAAGTTTAAAAACAATGTTGATGAAATTTACGTGATGGTACCTATTTTTTTACAATTCGGAACACGTTTATCAGGATTTTATTTTCTTCAGCTGATGATTGCCACCGAGTATGTAACACGTGTCTTGGATTATAAAACACAATTGGAATTTTAACATTTTTCGATCGTAAGGTATTATTATATAGTTGAACGTCGACGGGAGAAATTTGATTTCGATAATTTATTGTGTTCCAGGGTGGTTTGTTAATGAAGATTAGTTAAAATAAGGATTGTATTACTATAATACAATAAACCACAGAAGGTTTTTATAGTTTACTTGCCAGAAGTAATCAAAATGAACGAGATCATTTTAACGAAACATAAATGGATCACAAGACGCTTAAGTCTTCAAGAATAAAGAATGGACTACGTCCGTGATCCAATCTTGATTTGAGTTTACTCTATTTTATTCCACTAACAATTTTTATTACACTTTAGTTTTGTAAGCAAAAACAAAGTCGAGCTTAATTTTTTAGACCTAAACTTGAAGTCGAGCAAAAATGTTGCGAGTTTAGTTAACTACCATTATACTATTTATGAATTATTAATTGAATTTAAATTATATTTCTAACTCGGATACACGGAGTGTGTTTGAATAAGATTTCCCGCCATCAAGAAAATGAAACCAACGCCTTCTTTGATCTCGGACTGGCGAGTTGGCGTGGTGAGTATGTAATCCATTTTAGTGATGGACATCTCAAACTCAATATCGTCAAACATAGAGAGTTGAGTGGCGAAGACAGTGAGGAGATTAGCAGAAGGTTTGGATTCAAATGAATATCAGTTAATGGAACCGATAAGCAACACCCATCCCACTCTGGTACTTAAAAGGACTGGAGGGCATCGCTTCAAATATTAGTAAACTGTCAGGAGAATTTAGACGATGTATCGAGGAAGTGTACTTGCAGCTTGAGTTGAAGCACAATTTCAAATAAATTAAAAAAAAAAGTTATTTGCTAAAAAAATGGAGGGGTCAATTGACGGAACCCAATGATTTTGGTTGCTTTAGGTTTTTACAACAAATTTCAAATTAAGCAATTAAATAAAGAAACATTAATTTTCATAAAATCACATTTCAGGAATAAATTGAATTTACATTCCTTTGTTTATCTTAATGAAATTGGTCGTCGATAGCTGTTATCGTTTATTCCTTAATTAAATTTATTTCAAACTAATAAACCTCATCTTCAATGTCGAACATTAAGACGCTCATAAAATTGTTAAATTTTTTACGTTTTACTCTCTTTCTAACTCCAGCTAATTTACTTTACAAATTGTTTTATACTTTTATACTCCGTAGAATAAGTTCAATTTTCGTCGGTGTTTCTTTAAAGTGCAGTCGAAAGTGTTTCGCACCAAAGCACTAAACGTTTTCTTGCAAGATGTCTCCCGTAACAAAGCGAAACTAATTTAATGGTGTTTTCAATATAAAAAAATATATAGGTATATAGTATCTCTAGAATTAGATTTTTCCTGCAACATATCGTGTGTATTAACAAGTTACCAAACAATAAGTTTAGCTATTGTTAAGTTTTGAAATTTAATTAAAAGTTAAGGAAAATATCTACCAAGAATAAAATTTAACTTGAGGAAATTTTGTTATTATCAAAGTAGTTAATTTTGAAATATGTGATGCATTAATAAATCTACAGTAAAATAATCCTCAGATAAGGTTTAATTTATTTCCTCGCCAGTTTTAGTTAATAACCGAAAACTATAATAAATTTTGAATTACTTAAAAAAATAAATAATTAGCTGCCATGACAATTGAAACGGATCGGCTTAGGGTTTATGACGAGGTCTTACAAAGCTTATCGAACTCTTACATAACAATTCCATTTGGTATAATAATATATTATTTTCATACTTTAATTATCTCTTGTAGGGTTTTGCTACTGCTAAAGCTCAAAGAAGCTTATTTCATTTAAAGGCTAGGATATTTGATGTAATTGTAAAATATAAATTTTGGCTTTAAATGTAGAAGCATAAGTTCATAAAACGTGATAGTTGCTTAACTAATTAATTACGTAAAACGTTATCAAAATGTATTTCATTAATTGTTAACGAAAACGTTAATACGCCTAAGTAAAGCCAAGTTTATGTAAATACTAAAATATTCTTGGCATTTCTGAAACAATTAATTCACAAATAAACATTAACCTTCACCATGCTTAACAAATAAATATATAAGTACTTGTACGTACTTTTGTCAAACTAAATTAGATTTACGCTTATCCCAACTATGCGGCTAATAAAAGTTTATAAAAGTTTACTTTTTTATGTACTTACAGGTAATCCATCGAAAATTTATTTGTATAATATATTATTATGATAGTTGTTCTAAAATCAAAAGTTTCTTGAAAGGGGAAACTTATAAAAATGCAAATGAGGAAATTTCTCCGTCTGCGTGAAATACAAAAACAAATTACCTAGGTACTTTAGAATTCTCATTTTATAAATTTGCATTTTTTAAATATTTCATTGTGATATGAATACTGGAATAATTGCGTCCGACGAATCTGACTTGACCAGGTCTTTAATAAAAAATATAATTAATATTATTTTCGCTTTGGTCTAGGTGCGCAATTTTAAAAAACTTTTTTCTATATTCTCTAAATTTGAATAACAATATCCGTAAAATGTTTTTTAAAACGATGCTTTTCCGGTAACGAAACTTAATAAGCACATCTTCATTCTGAGACCTTCCTCAAAATCAATAGTGCTGTATAAATATTTAATGCAGGAAACTATACGTGCTCTAAATGTGTCTCTTTAACGCGTTTTTGATCGCGCAAATACGTACACGTATTATTATTTCGAAAACGTGTCAATGTAGCCATTAATATATTAAATCTTTCATTCGGTACGAATTCAACACAGTTTTGTTAATAATGTACCTTGATAGGTTCGCTATTATCAACTTGTATCCCATTCCAAACTAATTTATGTGTATATTAATAATATCATCTAACTATCGACAGTAACTCCTAAGTCATCCAAGTTGATTAATTTTAAGAAAGTGGAATTGAAGACTTGACGTATTAGTTCGGTACCTACACCCTTCAACAACAACAACAACTACTACACTATACAAGCAAATTTTCTAAACTCGAATTATGTGAAAAAAGCAAAATTCTGCAACATTTTGACACCGCTATAACACTACAGAAATATTTACAAAATAAACAATTTTTGCCGATATTGTAAACAAATTTAAAAATTTATGGGCAAAAGTGACTCAAAACAAAACGCTATTTTAACACACAATCTTTGCTTATTCAAACTTTCGTATCTACGATATATTTTGTTAACAAATTGGATTTTCCCAATAAAAAGTTTAGGTGAATGATGAACGTCGATTTAATCAATTGAAAGTAGAAAATAATGCAGTGAGCGAATCAATAACGTAGTGGTCTTCTTCGATAGCTTCCTCACAATGGTTAACGTAAAAAATTTAAATTAAAGTTACGTATCTGCTTCGCTTAAGTATACCGAGTGTTCCGTTCTTGGCGAGCTTCAAGAAGTAAAGGAGTGGTTTAGAAGTATCATGCACTGTAAAACGGAATTTTAAGAGAAATTGAATAAAATGCTACAATATTTGAATTTTAATAGTGAAGTAAAGATAGAAATTTTATTGAAAAAAGCACTTTAAAGACACTCGATTACAACTTTGTAACAAAATACATAGAACTTATTTTTTTCATGGTAAAATTTAAATATTTTTAGCCTTACTCTATCACAAATTAGTAAACTAATGTCTTTAAAGTGCTTTTATGAATTCATTTTAGAGTTAAAACTCAAACATTGGGTTAAAAATTCAACAATGCTAACTTCCAATTTTGCAATTTACTCGAATTTCCCCAAACCTTTCACCATCAAGAAATCATTATACAAAACTGCCTTTGAGCAACCCACAAAATGTACCAGTAGCCTATGGATTGTAGAAGCAAGATTACTAACAGATGACGTGACTAATTTGGAAGGTACACTTATATAAATTATCTTACGAGTTTCCATAATCAATGAAATATTGATCTAAAATAATCGATGCGATGACGTAATTTCATAATTTTCGATTAAAATAAATTATTTTTTTTTAATTACAGAAGTCTGGAATAGAATCGTAGTTGATTTTTAATTATAGGATTAAGAATTTAGCGTTAATTCTTGCGAAATAAGAAGTCGGAGTAAGCAATTAAATTAATTTCCATTTACGATTGCACTATCGCACAATAACAATACCGAATAATTTACAAGAGTAAAAAACAAAGTGGTGTTAAGTTATTTCCCCAGTTTTGACAAGCACACAATTCAAACTGCTATGCTTGAGGTTTTATACTATCGGAATATAATTGTGCCGAACTGTAGGGTGGCATGGAGGAGCTTCCATTTATTTCTTATTTTCGTGTTGCTGATTCAAATGTATGGATATTCGACGAATTCGGCATGACGTACGATACAAAAGAATAGCATAAAAAAGACGAAGAGAATTATTATTGCGACTAAAATCAATCGATGTTATAACTGTTTCAAAATTTTAACATGTTTAAAAGGTATTTCGGGTCAAATTAATAAATTGAAAGCGATCGTTGTGATACAACTTTGATAATAATGAAATTATGGACAGCCCCGAAATAATATGGACGTATTTGGCAAACAAAATTATAAGTCCATAATAATAATCACAGAAATTGCTTAATTTGTTTAACGTTGTAAAATTGAAATTTCGTGACACAAATCTCCGTCTTATATTTTAACAACTAATAGGGTTATTGTATTATTTTAACTGTAATTTGCATATGAATTCAATTCGGTTATAATAGTTTTGAAAGCTGAAAGTAAATTAAATTTACATTTGCTTAATGCAGTAGTAGGTACAGAAAGTTGAATATTGTTATTTAAAATTACTTTTAATAGATAATAAAATTCGCATCAATTGCTTTATCCCAATTCTCGTTGCCGTTATGGCGACGGATTAAAATTTAAATTGCTCGCTAATAATTTACGAAAGAAATAAGTTTTATAAATGTATAATATCATATTGGGCGCACTTTGCACACTTTGAATTTTTAAGTTACTATATAATCCTATTACCTAATCGTTTCGTTTATGTATTTGCAGAACCTCAAAAACCAAATCATGACGACGAACCTTTGGGTGGAACAGGTGAGAATTTATAATTTCACTAATGGATTATCCCTTAAATTTAATTAATATTGATCGAACGAAACAACAATTTTGCGTATGTCATACATTCGACCAGAAATTACACGCGACATCTTAATGACCTCGTAATTAAGTTAAATTGTGAAATGTGCATTTCACGTAGATAGTTTCAAACTTGGGGTCTCCAAAGAATTTCCATTTAATAGAAATATATCTACGCTGTGCAATTCAATTTGTTACTGCGAATTTATTAAATAAATACGGAAAATAGTTTCTTGCGAAAATTTTTCAGTCATGGATCGACTATAAACTAAAATGGGATCCGAAGGAGTATGGAGGAGTGGAAATGCTTCATGTTCCGTCCGATCACATCTGGCGTCCGGACATTGTGCTTTACAACAAGTGAGTATTATAATAAATTGTGGTCCCTATTTTGTGTTTAACGTGATTTATAATACGTTACAACGTTACGCCAAAATTGTTACTTGGCTATTTTATTATTTTAAAGAAAGAAACTGTATAACGAGAGTTTTTCGTCGTAAGCTCTTCTAACATGCAAAATAGTTTTTCGAATTTCTATGCAAATATCGCCGTAAAGGATTACGTAATCTTTTTCATTCGACTCTACATACGGAATACCAAATTACCGACTGCCGCGCCGTAAGTACTTTTAAATCAAACTTGTGAGTAATCAAAGTGTCGGATAATATTCACGATGGAAGGATTTAAAGAGCTTTTCAGAAATCCATACTGTCTCCACTAATATATCGGTGATGTCGTTAGGATGGCAATAGCCCAGTATAATTAGTCATTTCCGAAATTACAATATTCGAATATTAGGTGGACCTATATATCTTATCTCGTAATTATAATTAATCGCGTGGGGTGCTCGGCTGCTCGTTACCACGATAGGAATTCCTACTTGGCTTTCATCATTTTTCTAGTTTTTTACCAGCCGGATAGCTGATATATTGTCCAAATCTGCTGTTGTAATGCAATATCCTGCGAGAATTTGATTCGGCATGTTTATGTCAAACCTACTTAAATTCTCTTGATTATTCATAGATTATTTGCTTGCATCTCAACTCCAATAGTAGAACAACTCATTTTCAGTTCTATTAATTATATGCCAGATTACAATTCGAAAATTTTAGTATTTGACAAGACTATTTTTATAACAAAGCATCATGTTAATTTAATTTAATCTTCATAAATTTAGTTTAATTTATCGTCCAAGTTATCAAAGCACAATTTGCTCCGACAGCAAAAATACATGATGATATAAAATTAACAAAACGTCAATTTGTTCCGCCACTGTCTCGTCATTTTGGACCGACCACCGATGAAAAGTAAAAATTTAAAAAAATTAAAAGGTAGTTTAAAAAAAATATTTGTCTTAAAAACGGCTTGATGGATTAGCTTAAAATTTTGAGATAATATAAAAATATAAAATACGTTAGAGAGCACAATAAGCTATTTAATGTTTTTGTATTTAAAAAAAATATAAAGCAGCTTATTGCGTTCCCTAATCCCCTAATGTATTTTATATAAATTATATTATGCTCTCAAAATTGTAAGTTAATCCGAGAAGTCGTCGTTAAGATGAGTATTTCCTAATGAAATACTGTAAAAGCCCAGAAACGGACCTTCTCGCATTCTTTACGTGGTCAGTTCGTCCTTGCTTGTATCTAAACGTAACATCTTTTAAAATTTACCCATTGATCCTTTAAGTAATTTAGCAATTAACTAACTACACGGTGTGTAGCGAAAGTAAATTAACTCGGGCCGATTTTTTCAAGTTTTCACTCCTCCTTGCTTCCATATAAACCAAAGTTAATTGGATTTTTGCAAGCGTTTAACTTTATTTTAAAAAAATCTATAGCATGTTCTGGTATAAAGTGAAATAAACACTTTTGAGGAAAACGATAAATCTTGATAAAAGATGGGATGCCTTTTCCAGGACTGACATTGACGATGATACCGGTTGAATTTTCTATCGGTTAATCATGCCGTTTGATTTACGAAAAATTACCTACACCTCGGCTCATAATTATTATTGAAAACGATAAATTATTACGGCTTAAAGGAAAACTCCTGCCTTCGAGTAAAACGCCGGCAGGTCGGTCGGTCGGACAGATTAAGTTAACCAGAAGGGAAAACGATAGTTTTTAATTAACTTGTTTTCTAGTGCCGATGGAAATTTTGAGGTGACGCTCGCAACGAAGGCAACGTTAAATTACACGGGACGTGTCGAATGGAAGCCCCCTGCTATTTACAAGTCTTCCTGTGAAATTGACGTCGAGTATTTTCCATTCGATGAGCAAACCTGTGTTATGAAATTTGGATCATGGACTTACGACGGTTTTCAGGTAAATTGTAAATAGATTTAATATTTATGTTTTTGCTCGTCTTGTACTGTATAAAGCTCGCCCGAATAACATTAAAATTTAATTACAAAACACATCGCAGCTAACGATATTAAATTTTGTTTTACGAAAACAACTTCTATAAATTTATAATGCTTTAAAGACAAAGTAAATAATAAAAAAAAAAAGGAAAAATTTCAATTAGAGTATAATTCATGTGCAGAAAATTTTGTAAATGCAGAGAGGAGGTGGAGGAAGTGAATTTTTTTGACTAGAATATATTTTCGATACTGGCACAGATCTGAGAACAAAGTAAACAGAAAACTACTCAAAGTTGGTAAACAAATCTCTGTCACCGACAGGAGTCAAATTAAATACATTTAATGTCTGTTTTAACGTCATAGTGTTTTTGCAAATGAGAAATTTAATTAACGAGAAAAGTTTGAGCTTAAAAAAATGTTTTAAAGAGGTGTTTAGTTAATTACGCAAATTGTTACGGTAGTGGAGTACATAAAGGAGAAGCATCGATATAAATTTGTATAATTATCTCACAAGTTAATTGTATCGAATGTTTACATTTCAAACGTTTCGATTAAAATCGTTTTAGAATTAATACCTCGATCGAGCTATGTAAACTAATTATTTGATGCGGTGCGGTGTAATTTTGAATAGCTCACGTTCGTCACGAAGAAACAATGTAATGCAAAAAAATATAAAGAAATAAAAAAGCGATGTAGTTAAAAATTATTTGAAAAGTCCCTCGAGTATATATGGAAAGTACCTATACCTACCCTAACAATATTTTATTCAAAAACCTTTATAAGCACACCCCATATGCCGAGTTAAATGTGAAAATAAATTATAAACTAGGAAACGTTCAACTTACTGCTACCAGATACTCACAGTTGATAATTTATTTATTTTATCCTTAACCTGAAACAATTACAATTTATAATTAATTTATTATTTGCCCGAGGCAACCTTTGCTTTTTACAATTTAAATACTCTTTATTAGGGGTCATTTTTAATCACAGCACAAATAATTTAATTAGCATATATAAACTTTAGGGACGAAAAATTACATCGCGATGTTAAATTAATATTACGAGCGGGACGCAAAAATTATACACAAACCAATGAAAATTATATAAAATCATAAAGCTTAATTATTAATCTCGTTCGCTTTTTAAAAAATGTAGAAGTGTAGCCGAAATTAAATTATCTTCAAGAAAAGTTAACAAACGAATTAATTGGTATAAATTTAAGTTTCAAGCGACCGAAATGACTTGATTTATCACAATTTTTCTTATCTTCTTTAATTAAAATGTATTTTTTAAATTAAAAATTGCACAAAATTAATTTATACTAAGTTACTTATTATTGTGGGATAAAATTAAAAATTTTGTTGTAACTAAATACCCAGTGGTAGTGGTGATTTAGTAATTTAAAAAATTTGAATAAATATGTTTTTGCTTGGGTGGAGGTAATTTATTCAAGTGTTGGGCTGTATTTGGAATTTTTAAAAGATTTAAAATATTTAAAACGTGAATTTTCAAGAAGAAAGTGTTTACTGCATTTTAATAATTGATTAGCCTTTTGGAAAATATGAGAATGATGTGTGTCAGTGATTTAAATACATTAATACGATGAGGTTGGAAAATGCGTACGGGTGCTAAATTATTCCACAGAAAATTCACAGAGCCGAGGGATATAAATTTATTTTGTCCATTATTCAAACCTACATAATAGCGAATTCTCATTTACGACAAAAATTCGTGTGTACATGTACACCTAGTACGTACAACTGGCAACATGTAACCGAAGTAAAGCGTAATTAGGAAGCTATTGCTAATTGCCTTCTAAATTGTTGTTTATCGACTTTCGATATTACAGTTTATTTATTACAGGTCGATTTGAGGCATGTGGATGAGGTGAAAGGGTCGAATATTGTAGACATTGGGGTCGATTTAACAGAATTCTACAAATCCGTTGAATGGGACATTTTGGAAGTGCCCGCTGTAAGGTAATTAACGTACTATTAATTTAAATAAATAAATCTACCGCTTAGATATTTTTATTCAAATAGAACCAAAAGTAAATTTTAACTACTTGTAATTTGAATAATTTAGTTTCGCAAAACTAGTTAGCGAAATTTAAAATTGACGTCAAAATATAGTGGTGGCAGCTTATAGTCTCGATACTGCATCAGACTAAATAATGATAATCTCGCTGCTTTTTTATTTTCCACTTTAAAATTCTGTTTCAAACGCTTTTAATAAAATATATTTTTAAAAGTAAATCATTCCCGACGCGTCTCTCGACAAAAACGAACATTAAATAAGCAAAAAATCATTAGTCCATATACCATTACTACCTTTGACCTGATTATATTATTAAATTACTGTATAAATCAATTAGTACACTCGGCTTTGTCTGGACCAATCACAAAGTCGAATTTTTGATTGCCGATAAGCGAGGACAACGTCGCCGTCCTCGCGGTGACAATCCCTCGAAGCAGCGGAAACAACCGAACTGCATGCCGTAATGAATATTTTAAAGATCACCATTAGGCGAATCTTTTAGTCAATTTTCCTTGACATCCCTTACGAAACAAATAAGCTTCGCTAACAATAGCCGCTGATCCTGTCCTTTTTCAGGATACAAGATTGAATCTGATTTTTAATCTAAAAATATTTAAAGGTTAAAACGAAGATGACGATAATAATAGAACGTCGAGAGCGCCACTTGTACTTGCAATAAAAGAAAACGAATATTCACAAATCTTTAAACGGTCAAATCTTTTCTCAAGACAAATATACAAAATATACAAGAATTAATGCATTAGTCTTCAGTTAATTTTAAGTAAATTTCTCGTCTAATTCTTCTTGGCCGTTTTTTATCTCTCTGATCAAGGTAACTTGCCCACTCTGGAATATAAATTTTCTTTCTCCAACACACATTCTTTTTACTTAGAACTAAGGTTCGGTATGGAGGACCCACGGCGTCGATTCCAAACGATTAAATATTGCAAAAGGTTTTCGGCTATCAAAAATTGATATAGTACGTGGATGCTTCGTAATTACAAGTTTGGGTTTATAAGGAAACGTGTTCGCGCACCCTCTTAACCAAATGACTTGAAATGTGCCAAATTCGTACGTTATTATAATTATAACAAAATCATTCAAATTTCAATACAATTTCAGACAGACGTTGACGATTTATTATAGTATCTAGCTCGATACTTCCGTATTTACCTATAGGTTATCGTCGGAGCAGATCATTCTAGTTGATAGGCTACTAAAACCATAATTTCTGATATCTATATGACTTTTGCACAAAAAGCTTTATTTTGCAATGTATCGAATTGGCATCCATTTACTACCAGATCAACGACATAATGTGCCCAAATATACATATTATATTTTTCTTGTCTTTTCTGTTATTCATTTTTTCTTATGGATTAATTGTTTTTCTTAAAATTAACTGGCACCATTCATTTGCCTTATTAATTTCAAAAAAAAGAGCAAAATGAATCGCCTAGCATCCTGTTTGGTTTACTCGTGTACAAAATAATCTAAAAGACGTGACAAAAGAAAAAAGAATTTTTGTGTTAATCTTGTTACTTTTTTTCAGAAACGAAAAGTTTTACACTTGCTGTGATGAGCCCTACTTGGACATTACGTTCAACATAACAATGAGAAGAAAAACGTTATTTTATACCGTAAATCTTATCATTCCCTGTATGGGAATTTCGTTTCTAACGGTTCTCGTGTTCTATTTGCCCTCAGACAGTGGAGAAAAGGTAAAAAAATTACCTTTCAGAACATTTTTAATGAATATTAAATTTTGGACATAGTAGGTACTACGTTTATTTTCATAAATTCAATTTAGCGTCATTTTTCATTATTTCTTCAAAACCGACATTTCAAACAAATATAATTCACAACATATAAACCCTAGTGTTTAGTAATATATTTATGGAGAGAGCTTTCACGAGAACAGCAAAGGCTCGCAGCTTCTTAACATTTATAAATGTGTATGACATTTTTGTTTAACAATCTATCTTGAAATGTTTGGTTTACAATTTAATGACATTTTAAATATGTATTCTTTTGTTTACGTTAAACGAATTTAAAAGCGAAACGCTTTTCAATTTAAAAATTACTCGTATTTTATTTTATTAAAAATAGAGGAAAGGAAAGGAAGAATAAAGACGCGTAATATTTTAATGTACCTAACAAAAATGATCGAACGAGAAAAATAAAAATAATTTACTTGTGAGAAGAGAGAAGAATTTTATGTTCAATTCCTTTAAAGTAAAACGAAACCAACATCTTTTCACCTCATTAACTTGCCTTTCAGGTATTTTAAGGTTTATCTCGAAAATAATCAAATTTAGGCGAATGTATTTTATTAAGTTGGAGTTTTGCAAATTATGCAATAAGGCAAATTTTCAACCATTAATTTTCTCGGCAACAGGGAAACGTACATACAAGCAATTCGTGGCTGTTCATTATTATTTGTTAACCGCAATAAAAAATAGCATTGTTGTTTTCTTTTCAAACATGAAAAATGTTAAGTGAGATTTCTTTTGTTTAGGTTAGCTTATCAATCTCCATTTTATTGTCCCTCACTGTGTTCTTCTTGCTGTTAGCCGAAATTATTCCACCCACTTCGTTAGTGGTTCCCCTACTCGGAAAATTTGTACTATTTACCATGATTTTAGATACATTTAGGTAAGTGCCATTTTGCCATCTCTTTATTTCATTTCCTTTAAACTATTACGTTATTGTGTTTTTAGTATATGCGTAACCGTAGTGGTGCTCAATGTTCATTTTCGATCTCCCCAAACGCACACAATGTCGCCGTGGGTGAGACGTGTTTTCATTCACATACTTCCTCGACTTTTGGTAATGCGAAGACCACACTATCAAATCGACAGAAGAAGATATGTATCGTAAGTTCAGAATTTGTTATTCAAATTTATTCGCATTATTAATAACAATGTGTATACCGATGATAAATTTTAGACACCGAGTAATGGTGAGAACATGTAACGGTCTAGAGCTTAGAGATGCGGATTTGTATCCGGATTCCGGAAATTTTCCAGATGATCCCTCGGGACTTTTTCCAAGCGCAAGCTCCAGAGATGAACTCACACCGAGGTGAAACATATATCTCATTATGTTTCTAAAATCCCTTCAGAGTTTTGTGATAATATATATTATTATTATCTAATAATATAAACTAATTATCTTGTCCTCGATGTGTGTAAATAAATAATAACAAATGATTTTCCGTTCATTAGAGAATTGGAGGCTGCCACTCTAAGTGCTTGTAGAATTCACGGGACCACTCCACCTCCATCCTTTTCGGCTAATTTGGTGGAGGACTTAGGAAGCGAATTAGGCGCGGGACTTCTCGAAGATGTTTTATGTAGAGGAAAGCACTCTTGGCATAACTGCCCGGAAGTGCATAAAGCTATTGACGGTGTTAGATTTATAGCCGATCATACGAAACGAGAAGAAGACTCGACCAGAGTAAGTATTCATGTTTTGGGTTATAAAACTTTTTACTGCCGTATTTTAGTTAATCACCTCTTCGATGCGATAATTTATTACGAAAGCTAAATCGTCGCCCTCGCAACTTGTATTATATTCAACAATTCAATTTTCTCTCTTTATGTAGTAGGTACTCGCAGAATTAACAAGGTTTAAGTTAAAATAACAATTCTTATCAATCCTAATCTAAAATTTCATTTGTACCATTCATCGTAATAATAATATTGCGCAGAACATTATAATAATATTTTGAAAACGCACTTAAAACTAAATCTTGTTTCTAGTAAACCAGATAATCTTTATTAAGCGCAACGCTTCCAATTCGAAAGCCCAGATCCCAAACTTATTCAATGATGTCGCTTAGCATTAAACCCAAAATTTAACACATTAAACTCGGCACATATCTTCCTTTAATTATCATTGATAAATTTAAATGGGGCATCTTGATTCTTTCGATCCAAACCTCGAACCATCTTCTCCTACATATTTTCAAACTACTTCCCGACTACCAAATTTTATTACATGAATTAAATAATTTTTTAATTTAAAGAAATTATAAGATCAAAAAATATACATCGAATTTTATTTTCGAACCGGGTTTTTAAAAATTATGTTAAAAGTTACTCGAAAGCAGTTTTCAATTTCCAATTCTTCTTGAACTAATGAAATTTATATTTCTAAAACTGAAAACTAAATGAAGAAGACTTTTAATGAAGTTTCTGCAACTTCTACATTAACCCAACCGTAATTAAATCCGTAGTTTTTATTAGTTTACCGTCATTCTAACCTAATAAAGTAACATTTGTCAAAATTCTGGTAAAAAAGTGTTCGCATATAAAAATTTAGAAATTTAACAGTCGATGTGGTACTCGTGATGTATGTTTATACACGACCCGAACAATTTAAATTAACTTTTAAATGCATTAACGAGCAAATTAGTAGGCATTCCAAAAGTTATTTTACAAAAAAAATGAAACGATTAAAGGTGAAAAGAGGGGAATAAAAATTGGACATGTAGATGGTAAATATTTAAATGTTTCTGCTGGAAGTGAAAAATTTCATAAAAACAATAAAATGTTGCTAGTTTTATAATTGATGGAAAATTGCTAATTGCGAGGAAGTTTTATTATTTGTAAATGAGTGAAAGGAAGCCGCAGTTTACCAAAAAGCTTAAATAAATCCAGTATTATTAAAAACTTTTTAATTAAATGTTGTTTTAAGAAGATTATACTAATCATCATTAGGGATTTTTCAAACGCGCAGGCCAACGGCAATTTTTGTAAATTTAATAATATTTTTAACTAGATATTAATAATTGGATTTCGTCTTTTCAATATGACCGCTCGAAAGCAATCCGTTTGTTAATTTAAAAGCAGTTTTGATTAGTTTTACACGAAAGTGGCGGCGTCGCGTCGGTGAATACACAACAAAAATTAAATTACTGACTTGGAGCAGAAGAAATGAAAGAAAGTGATCGAATGTTGTAACGAAATTTCAAAAATAATTAAGTACATACTACAGTTTTCGTTGAAACTCCAAAGTAGCTTAATTGATAATAGAAAAGTTTTAAATGGGAAACCCTTTAAAATCCTAAGTTTTCAATCGACTCCAAGTATGGGCGCAAATTTAATGCGTAATAATTTATTTTTCAGGTGAAGGAAGATTGGAAGTACGTGGCAATGGTTTTGGATCGGCTATTTTTATGGATTTTTACGTTAGCAGTATTAGTGGGAACGGCAGGAATAATTCTGCAAGCACCAACGCTTTACGACGATCGTATACCCATAGACATACGTTTATCTGAAATTGCGGCGACGACTGATAAACCACATACAGCTACGCCACTATAGAACTGATATTTTGTTAATTATTTTTTATCGACGTTTTTAGATAAAATGCTGTAAGAGAGAAATATTTGTTTGTTAATGCCTTGTGTAGACGTATACCCCACCCTCGTCCTTCATTATCCTTTTGAATCTAATACAAAAGTTTAAAACTACATCTGATATTATTACTACTAATAACGTAAACGAAATTTTGAAAATTAATCATGAGCAGATATCGAGACCAAAGATTTCCTTAACATCCGTTTTTCTTTGTTACCTTAAGAAGACACTTTACCCAGAGTCAACTGTGCTTCGAATAGCTTATAATTTTGTTATAAACATTATACATTTTTATTCTTTGACACCGAATGGGTTTCGAACAGCATAAATTAATAACATTCATTTTATATTATAAATTATTATAGAAGAAAAAGTCAAAAGTACACGCACATTTTACTTGAACTTGGTAGTGTCTTCTTTAGTAGGTAACCATCTGAAAGCGAAAATCTAAAACACACTATTTTAGAATTCATAAGTAATTAATCACAATAATTTAATGCATTTTAAGGTAGATTATTTTTTTATTTAACAATTCTTTAAATTTTTTAAATTAAAAATAATAAATAAGTAAAAATATAAATAATATTGTATTTTAATAAAAAAAAGTATTTAAAAGAATTTCATTCAACCACTAAATATTGATAACATAGTAAAAGAAGTTGGATAAGTTTACCAAAATTGTTAAATATTTAAAGATTTGCTGCCTCCAAGTACAAAATCCTCAAGTTTAATTTACGTTATAAAATTTTGATAATTTGCGTCAGGATTTCGTTTATTTTTTAATCCAAAATACGCACAATAAATTTTTTAAAATAGATTTGATGTTATAATTCTTGAAATATTTAATATACAGGGTTCATAATTAGATTAAGCAATATCATAAGAATTTAAATAATAAATTAATAGGTAATAAGAAGGTAAATTATTGATAAAACCCGTTGCCGATGTGTGCAGTACGACATTCGTTCTGCGTGTCTCTAAATTTCGCATGAAGGATAAACACACGAAATAAAAATTTTGCAAGGATGGGATATATCTTACGCTACATCCCATCGCTCTTCGTGTTTGGGACAATAAGTGCCATCGCGGCGCCATGATTTTGCCACCGAGTACCTAAATCCAAGTTTTTAATTAAAATTATATTGCAGCTCCTGGTAATCTCTTTGTAAATCCATTGCAAATGGTGCAATAATAATTATGCAATATATTGCGTGCACTAACATTTACTCTATTTAAAATTTGCAAATTTTAGCAGTACACGGCAGTG
Organism: Cantharis lateralis; assembly: GCA_963170105.1. Taxonomy (NCBI): domain Eukaryota; kingdom Metazoa; phylum Arthropoda; class Insecta; order Coleoptera; family Cantharidae; genus Cantharis; species Cantharis lateralis. The sequence goes on from OY720629.1 coordinate 38,068,285, forward strand.
TACATAATTAACTTGTAAAATTAATATTAATTTCAGATTAACGAGCTAATTTGATTGAACTCTCTTATATTGGGTTGTTAATTTTTAAATTTTAATTTAACTTTGAACGAATTTACGCTTCGAGTGGATAATAAGAAAATCATCGCTTGGGTAGCTACCAATATTTTCATTATAGTGCATTAGTTGGACCTATACACTTTCATCTTAGTTTAAACTTGAATTTTCCTTGTTTAACTTTTTCTAATCCTTGCTCGATGCGTTAGGGAAAGGAGTGATATTTCATGTAAAGTTCAACGCTATAATCCTTCCCATTATTAACCACCATAATTAAATAAACGACCCTACAAAGTTGAAATAATGGGCTGGTTTTCAACGGCAGTTGGATTTGATTAATTTCTCCTATTAACTTAATATATTTATTTCTTGCTTCGAGTGTAACATTTACACTTATCAATACTTTTTAATGGCAAAATTGTAATCGATCTAAAACTAAGCATGCAGACGTTAAAATAATTTAGCCTGTTCCACTTGATTTATTATATGCGTTTGAAAGTTCTGAAAATATTGAATAATGTAGGAAAGTGCGGATACAAGGGGAAGGTAAGAACGATTAAGTCTTTCCTTCCTTCCTTCCATTTATAATAAATATTTAAAATTTTTAATCGCTTTCGTTATTTGATCCTCCCTTTATTCGTAGGACGAATTTACCAATAAACTGAAGAAAATGCTCAAAACAATTTTCTTGCTTAAATTTTTTATAATTGCGATAAATGTTATACGAGACAAAAACGAGTACCGATTGCAAGAAAATTTTGAAATCGGTAATCGTTTTTGTGTCAAATTTTAAGTGTTTCATATTGAAGTGCTCAATGATAACTTTTTTACAAGGTAAAAAGTTTTAATATTAAGATTAAAAATAAGTCTGAAACAAATTTATTGGGAATTTTTCGATATTATATTTAATTTTATTTTGTCCTAAAAGTATGCTCGAACCTTAGACTACCCAACGGTTAGGTTAAGATTTATTACTGTGTGGACTATGATATTATAATTATTACGATTTAATAATGAATGCTCTTAACGAAATTAGTGTAAATTTAAACTTTTGTGTTATTTTACGACGACACACCACAAGACACTATAAGCAAAATAGTGATTAAATTAATGTAAAATAAAATATTTATTATCACGTGTTCTGTATTATTATCCGTATGTACCATATATATAGTATATACAATACACCATATACTGTATATACTGTATTATACAACTGTATCTAATTAAAAGCCGGTTCACAATTTTATTAATTAAAATGGTTTAACTGCTGATTTCGTTACCATCACTTACAGTTGCACCTAAAATTATTAAAAGTTAAGCCAAAATATCTAATAAAATTGTGACTACTTTAGATGTATAAATCAAATTTAGATTGAATTTTGTATTAACCGAAATAGTTAAATTATAAAAGTAAAACCGATTTTTACAGTTTCAACATATCTAAAAATTTTCTTTTAACGAAAAATTTTATTTTTAACGATAAACGATTCCTAGAGGCCTATATTATACGTCGTTAAAAATTTATCCACAATTATTGTGATTAATATTGTTAAATTTTTCAACTCGATTGAAATGATAAGATTACTAATTTCAGTAATAATAAGTAAAATAAAGAATTGAAAAATATAATATATAAGTTATTTAGGTAAGTAAAGCTTATGTTAATTTTTACCAAAAAATATATTTTAGTTTTATTTATTAATATGTATTATTATTTTGTTATAATATAAAATGTACAAACTACATTTTAAAAGCTGCCAACAGTTATAAATTATAATGCTATTATAAATGAAAACACCGAATGATATCTTATATACATGTAAAGAGATTTATAAATAAACCTCAATTTTTAAAAAGATTTTTTTTTAATTTAATAACAATAATTATTATTATTAAAAATATATTTTGTTTTCTCGTAAATTTATTTTTTAATTACCATAAGATTCCATCATTTACTTGTTGTATTTCTTCTTCCATTCTTCACTTAATTATTTACTTTAATTAAATATATTCTTTCGATGATTAAATTTTATAAATGCAAATTCGTTCGGTTTTCTGATGAAAATATTCTTGTCTATATTCAGTCCCTCTGCCTTTGCTGTTCGATGTAACTTTAATTTATTTCTTTGACTATTATTCAATTTCTTATATTTTCTTTTCTTTTCCAAATTAAAACTCTAAAATTAATCAATTTTATTTCCTTCGTAATTCGTAGTTCAACTTCTCACCTCCAAAATTCAGTTATGAAATGTTTACAGAAATAAATAATTTTTACCAGGGATGGTGCCCAGACAATATATACAGAGCGAATAAATAATTTAAGCTTAGAACCTTAAACAGGAAATTTTAAAAATATGAAAACAAAATTTATGATTTATAAACTTCAAAAGATGGTAGCTTGCTAGACTGGCCACAGATGGTGCTTGTAACCCTGGTGGTTTTTTGTTAATGATAGCACTCACTCATCAACCCAGGGGGACCGACGGCTTAACGTGCCCTCCGAAGCACGGAGTCGATCATAAGACAGTTAGACTCTATCCGGATTCGAACCGAGTTCCTAGCGCCCACTAGGCCCAATGATCGTCTCTTTTTTTTTTAAAGATTAAAATTTAAATTTAATAGTTGTTCCACGTTGAGACCAACTTCGATCTTTTATGTCTGTACTATATAAAATTTAAAACAATAGAAACCAATAAATTATTAGTTATCTCTTTAGTTCTAGATTATTAAACTATGAACCGTAAAAAGCTTTTGTTATTTACTATTTTTATATGTTAGTCATAACAAATTTTTAATCATCAGATATATTACAAAGTTCAATTAACTTAAAATACTATCTCCTCGTGTAAGTGTGAACATTATACTATTATCTAATAAAATGAGAGCTCGTGCCAATAAATGACATACCTACTGGATATTTTTATAGTTTAAAATTACAATTATTCTAGTGAAAAAGTAAAAGTTTTATGATTATCATTCTCATTTGAATAGAATAATTACTTATTAAATTGTTCAAAATTACAGAAAAACCCATAAGTTCCCTACAACAGAACGGGTCCCAAAAATCACAAAATCCTAAATTGCCAGTTTCCTGTACATCCTACATCCAAAAGAAGTTTTATCAAAATTAAATTGGTAACAGTCTGAGCAAAAGTTTAAAAAAATTATTGTTCTAATCAAATTTTTTTATTTTTATAATAGCCAAATTTAGCACGTGAACGTTTAATTATTAAAAATGTAAGATATTCTAATATTAGATCCACGTTTAAGGAAATAATGTGTCGAAATCGGATGATCGGTCCGGTCCGGAACTGGTTTTCACCAAACTGCTGATTAAACCTGAAAGCAAGGTCGATGGAAATATACAACTGAAGACATAATATTGACTTGACAGAATGATTCCTGCGTGGTCCCATCCATAGTTTCAAAAATTCGCGCTCTGATTCAGTTCAGAAACCGTGATAGCCCAGCCTTGACTTTGAAACGACATTCCTAAGTACATCACCTCATAATAATTGCATTGTAAGCAGTGTCGTAGCATTTCGCAGTCATGTTGGGACTCTGCACATCTCAAAGTTTAATTTAAGAAAACTTGATATATTTAAAAATCCTTTCCATACTTGGACTATAATAATTCAAAAGACTATTTATCAGTCGACGATTTATTTATTGTTATAATATTATTATAATACATTTATCCAAGTACCGAAAGAAAATAAGTTGTATTTATAAATTGCAGACAAAAATATCGATTCAACTGAATAAAATTGCTATTTTAAGTAAAATATATTATTAAACTTCCGATGTGAGCCGTATTTATGCAACTTGGCTAACATTTTATTATGTAGAAGATAAATACAAGTAGAAATAATAAAATATGGTTATTATGTAAATACTTGTAGCTGAAAGCAAATTAATATTTGCTTAATATTCCTTTAAGTAAGGATAGATAGATTTTGTAATACTACATGCATAAAAATTATTTCCCAAACTGAAGTATTCGTCTGATAAAATTATTGTTTAAACAACGTGATAGACAGAATTTTACTTCCTCCATATCAAAGTTACTCAACACGATAGGAATTCGTGAAAATTGAACTTTGAATAAATGGAGTGATATATAATATGTAGACCACTTTATCCTAAACTCCAGAGCCTAGACGGGCAATATATTAAATATCACGCCGAACCGTAGTGATATAAGTAATTGTAACGAGATTTACAAATAAAAGAATATTTTATTAAAATAAATATTTATATTTTGATACTAATCTACTGGAATTAGGTATTATATTTAGATATCTATGCGCATCTAGTGCATAAGATAAAGGAATAATAAAAAATAAGACTTATAGGGACTGCAACTTCTTTATTTAATAATTTTTATCAATATCGAATGCAATTTTTTAATAAGAAGGTATAAATAAAATTAATTAACCCTTAACCTTAAATTAATATAAATAACGAATTTAATTTAGTCAGATTTGATTTGTTCATTTTTGGTATGTGTTATTATGGCTTCTTTGCGTTCTTGTGCTGATTGCTCTTTATCCCCCCAGCCCCAAATGGCGTGAGATCCGTCGCCGGTCCTCTTTATTCTTTTTTGTACCATATCGGCGGACACCGATTTTAAATCGTACGCTAAACCTAATTTTGCCATCATGTCGATGAAGCACGCAGTAGTATTGGTACTGTATGTTCCAAGCTCCGACGCTTTGTAATCCCACGGGAAGGTGTGATGATAATTGTGCCATCCCTCGCCGTTTACTAAAACCGTTACTAGAAGATTTTCGGCAGGATACAGAGATCTAAAAGATAAATATTGTATTATCCAACTTAATTGACTAACAAAAACTCTTCACTAACTTATCGTAGGGCTTCGAGCCGTAGAAGTGAGCTGCTGAATTAACTAACCAAGTACAATGTAAACTAATAAGATAACGAGTTAGATTGATACAAAATGCATTTTCAAACGTTTCATTCCAAAGGTACATTGGCATGTAAGTGGGAATTAGGAAGAAAACTACCATCAGTATGGGATAGTAGAATTTTTCCTGATATCTCACGATCGGATCGGCATACAAATCGGACAAATCTACTTCGTTGCATCTGGTTTCGAATTCTGGATTCTTTTTGCACATTGTCCAGCCCATGTGAGAAAAGAAGAAACCTCGTTTGGCGTTGTGCGGATCCGCATCGGTTTCGCTGTATTTGTGATGGACGCGATGATATCTTGCCCAAAAGATTATATCGAACTACAAATCGAAAAGCAAATGAATCGGTGATTTTTAAGCATGCAATGGAAGAGTTGAAAATTAAATTACCTGAAATGCTAAGGTCTGAATGTAAGCCAAGAATAACTTCAACGGCCATCTAGCTTTGTACGAACGATGTGCCCACAATCTATGTGCTCCTGCGGTTATCCCCAATATTCCCAGATGGTAATTTACAAATACTAAAAGAAATAATAGAAAATCTCTGGCAAGTTAGTTCGGTAAGTACGTACCTAACACCGATGTCCAAATTCTGGCGGATGTGAACATAAGATATAATCCATAAACTCCAATAGCGTGCAAAATTGCAAATTTAATTACGTCTCTCCAAACTATTGGGAGTTTTCGATTTTTCGATTGTTTAAGTACGTCTTCGATTTGTTGTGGCGATACTTCCCTATCATCTTCCATCAAAACCCCGGTATTGTCCGCAACCACGTTTGGAGGCATTTTTATTTGTTAGCTGCAATCAAATACTAAACTCAACGTTTTGTCTACTACTTAAAAAGCTCGTTTATTTCTTAATGACTTAATAAAAGGTACAATCTTAATGTATAATTTACGTTTTCCTTTGCAACTTTGAACTTGCAAAAGCGTAAGTAATTAATATACATGTTCGAAAGTCATATATTTATCTAACGCATAAAATAAATTGTATAATTTATATTACTCGCGAATTAATATAAAAACGTGGAATTTTTCCAAAATTAAGTACCGCTATTTATGTTTTATTTAATAACTTACATTTTAAAATTTCCCTTAACTTGAAATACTAAATATAGTTGGTTAGTTAATTCACATTTAACGTTCACCTCCAAACTGATTAGACTAACCTGTGTTGGCTTTTATATAAAGCTTACAATAAATTTAATTTACGATAAGGTCAAACTTCTCTTAGCGAGCACTGCTAAAAAATTCACCAATGAGACCGAAGTACAAATTTAAACTCTTTTTTCTAAACTAATGTTCGCAATAATTGTATTTCAACTAGTCTTTTGAAAATTATTTTTGTACAATGTGTTCTCCGGCGAACTATTTATTTAATATAATTTATTATTTTTATCCGTAATTACAATCATCGTATGATGTGTGGTTCAATTATTAATTGCAATAATTGCTATCCGACCATCTCATTTATACAGAAATGTGGCAATAGGTCCAATATTTATTTAGTTATCGATATTCTCGATGTCGAGATTATATCGATCGATTTAAATAAATATCTATCTACGGGGTGGTTATTTAAACAATATCGAGATCGCTCGATATTACATGCACAAACATTGAAAAAAAATACATTTTTTATTTGGACATTTCGATGTACTCGTGCTGTAAGATTTTTCATTAATTAAAAGGCCAATAACGGATTTAAAGTTCGCTAGCGGTGAATTTTTACGCTCAATAACAGCGCTTGACTCTCAGCATTTTTATTTTTGCTTTCCTTAAAGTACATTTATATCATGGAAGTTGGAAGCATTATTACATGAAAATGTGTTATTATTGCTGTGTATAAATTTGAAAAAATTGATAAAACCGCCAGACTAATTTTCAAAAATTTAAAAAACTTTTGGAGGATCGTTATCTACAATTTAATAACAATATTTTACGCCGATTTTGTTTGCTATCTAAAATATAGGTAACTACAAGCATACCACATCATGATAAATCAAAAAAAAGTAATAACATTGATTCAATCATGATCTGATCTATCAGAGATCAATACATGTCCAGAGCTTAAAATAAATACATAAATTACATAAAAAAACATAAATTTTGTATAGCCTTAGCACATGACCGATTTCGATATTACCCGAATTTATTCTCATAATAGTAATAAAGTTGACGAGGTAAGTTTCAATATCAATTGTAGAATTCTAGCCAAAAAAACTACGAAAGTAATATTACAAGTGCATAAAAAGAGTTTTTTTTTAAATTGGAAAATTTACTTATGCTTGATTTATACACCTTAAGATACCTTCAAGATGTGTTTGATTAGATAATGTGATTTTGATTTGTTGCTGTCCGATTGGTTACTTCAAAAATATATAATATCCAATTATAAACTATTTCTTTGTATGGTTGATTTTTAATTCTTTGGTAAATTTAAAGGAAAATCTAAAACAATGTGATATATTACTTCGATGTGTCCTTCAATCACCAAACTACTCCCTTTAATTATTAATACTATACTTAAAATAAACGTAATTATAACCATTTATCCATTTAATTTACATTTCATGTAATAACAAGTAATTGATACCTATTAAAAAGACATTTCTGTAGTTATCGTTGTAGGTAAATATCTATAAAGAAAAAGTCAAGATTTAATAAAAATAAATAAAAAAGCTGTTGAAATATTTCGTTAGGGCGATCGATGTTCGTAGAAAATGTTTTCCTACAATGATAGGTATTCACTTTGTGAATAAACCAAGCATTAGAATTTGCACTTTGAAAGTAGCTAATTAATTAATATTCCACCAAATATTATATGAATATTAAATTCAATACAAGAAAAAACAACATTAAATAAATATAATCATAATATTTTGAACCGTTGTTGGTTATTGCTGTAGTAAAAAAATTTTATAAACATGCAATAAAACATTTGTTTTGAAAAAGTTCAATTCAATTCAAAAAATATAGAAATAAAAATTTACCAAGGTTGAGAATCGTAACGAAGGATGATGTATACAGGAAAATTGAAAAATAACAATAAAACATTTTTTATAAGTTTAGTTTTATTAACACATTATTCTAGAAAAAAACTACAGTGACTAGAAAATTTTAAACTTTTTGTTAAATATTCAATTACTTTGTACTATCGGTAAATTGTAAAACGCTCGATTCATCACTTTCAACAATTTCTTCACTGCTGGTATCTTGGTCTTGTAATATTTCCACTTGTTGAACTAGAAAGTAAAGCAATGCAATACTGCTATACTACAAAATAACTATTTTTAACTACTTTGTACGTCGGTCTGCTTCTGCCATAAGCTAACAGGATCTATAAATTTTTCGGAAGAACTACTGTAATCTTCATTTTCGATGTCAAAAGTTTCGTTTGATGTGACTTCATCATAGTCATCATCTTCATCACTACTAATATGCAAGTTAGAATTTTCCATGAAAGATACATCTTCTGAATCGACTAATTCTTCTTCAGATTGTTGTTCTTGTAATTTTTCAGGTGAACTTTCTGGAGACTCTACTGGAAGATTAGCTAACAATTTCCTATACTTAATTTTTCTATTAATTGCAGCTACGCCTAAAATTTAAGCTAAATATTTTACTGTGGATACCTGCTACATTTATTTTACATTTTAAAGTTTGAAACAACGTGGCAGCTCCTTTCGGTTTCCGCAAGGCCAACAATCTAAAACGGTAAGTTAAAAAAACAGTTGTTCAAATCAAAGATAGCTTACTTGGCCTGTCTTTCTTTGTATTCCTGTTTCATGATTCTGTAATTGTAAGCACTGTCATTGCGAGGAAAAAATAAGGCACATTCCATTATAAATCCTAAACAATTAGGCACCATTTCTGCATCACTGTGATACCATCGATGCTGTATCAGCCTATAAATTGGCTGAAAAATAAAATCAACAATATAAATTTAGCAAGATATTTTAGGAAGAATGAAATTAATATAATAAAACTGAATTCGTATCAGTAAAATTAAACACTAAAACTAGATCATTTGCTAATATTTCTCAAGTTATTACTAATGCTAATGGTTTAACCGTGTTGTTACGTTAATTTAAGTTTTTAAAATTTTGAAGTTATGAATACAGCTTAAACGATTACAATATATTCATATTAAATCGTGGTCTGATGATTGTACAGTACAAGACCCAAAATATAAAAAAGATTTATAGTTGCAGGTTAAGGTTGGTGTAACCCTGTTTATACTTTTAAAGTACTAACAGCTGTAGAAAAATAAGATAACTTACAGAAGAATAAATTTCACAAACCAGCCATCCCCAGATACTCAAATTTAATCCAATCAGGGTGATAGAATCAGAATTTCGAATGGCTCCTCTTGCTAATGGAAGCACAAAACTTGTAGGTATTACAACAAAATAAACGAGACCCCTATAAACGATGACAAATTAAATATGAATAAACAAAATACTACACAAATTGAACTTACGATCCCAATACACTTATACAAAACATGCCGTTTAATAGGAATTTTGCAATATTCGATTCACCTTTGATAATGGAAAAAGTGCACCTAGTTAATTCTGTTATAACCTGAATGAAACTAAAAGTAGCAGCCAACAAGACGGCTAATTCGATGTATCTAAAAAGAATCAGAAAAACCATCATTAAGTTAACTAGTATCTGAAAGTACAACACACCTAAGAAAATAAGTAAATGCCACAAATCCAAATAAGAACAAATAAGTAAAGAATAAAAACGAACAATGCAAACCTTCCCATATTGAACTACTAGCATAAAAGGAAACTAACAAAGCGTAACCTAAAATTAAGTGACCCGATATTGGTTCTTCTAAATCTAGTATTGTAAACTTGTAGCGGTGCGGATATTTAATATTGTTTTTCCATAAAGTTGCACAGCAATACAAAAAACTGCAGCTGTAAAAACCAAGATACCAGAGCGACTTTCTTATACGTATTCGCACATACTCTTTAAAACGCATCTTCCGCAAGAGTGCCTAAAATATTTAGTGTAAAGTAAAATACACACGGATACAATAAATTATTCATTAACTTACGTTTACGGTCACATCAAATGTAAAATGCATTACGTATAAAATAAAGATTAACCATGTCACTCCGTTGAATAAAGCATTGTTGTAATGCTGCCCCGTCAAATTATCCATAACTGAAGGTATAGCAGTTAGTTCGGTTTCCAAAAATTCCTTTATATAATGGGTCATTTTCCATCGCAATTACAAGGCTCACATTATACTAAAAAATTGTACAATTACGTTACCGATTATCAAAGTCGCCAAGATTTATCACATTAAAAAGAACTTTTTAAAATATACATCAGAAAAGTCAAGTTTATTGACATTTAGGTTATAATTTTGAACGGTAGTGTTACATAACTAACGCGCGCACGCGTCAGAATTCGGAATTAAAAATATTTAAATTTGAAAAATATAATTCGGTTAATCGGGCCTGTAATCCAAAATTCTCATTTTTAAAAATATATGAATATGAATAGGCCAAAAAAGGTACTCGATATTAATAGAAATGTTATTTTGTCTTCATAAAAGTAAAACTTGAAAAATTATTATTAAATCGGTGTCTTAAAAATTTGAATAAATTGTAAATATCGCTAGCTAAATGTTTAATATCGATGAGTAAATATTCAAAATTAATAAGAAATAATATTTTAAATTATAAATATATTTACTCTGCATGGACTATGGAGCCCAAGGATTATTATATTTACTTAACATATTAACATAGCAATGTCAAGTTAAACAATTCAAAATAAGCTTAAAAAACTGCTAAATCAATGAAATACCTATTACTTATAATGATGGATGAAAATATTATTTCTGATTCAGAAAATTTATTGGCCAATATTTAATAAGTAGGTAATAATTATTATGTTTCAATTTTTCAAATCGTACCCCGATTTTTAGCATTTATGGTATAAAAATATATAACACCACTAATAATAATAAAATCGGTAATTCTAACCTTGTAAAAACTTCCTCGAAAGGTAAATAATTAATTTGATTCCGTTGTCGTATTATTGTTTGTTTATTTTGAACATAATTTTTTTAATTTGCCATTATTACGTATTTAGTACAGTTTAAATAACACCAAACTGTTAAAAGTAGAAATACGTTTATTATTTTATTCTTTTCATATTATATTTAATTTCAAATTGTCAGATGTTTTTTCTATCTATTCGTGATCTACTCGAATTTATTTTTCTGCTAATTTTTAAAATTTGTCAAAATTTCTGCCAAAGTCGATAAGTCGACTTCTGTTACCCCGAAATTTACTTAAGTTGAACCTCTGGAGGTGTAGAAGAAGGTGCCTTATAAATATCTGACAAGATGACAGGACAATGGCAAAACAATCTACTTCCAGGCGTGCAGAAATAATTTGTTGTTGTTTTTAATACTATTATTCAATTCTATTTAACTAACTTCGGTGCAGTTTGCTCTGAAAGAATATTAACACTTGTATAATTATTATGTTAATACACAATCTGAGTGTAGATATTATAAGTGTGTCAAACACCATCATGAATTAAATTACCAACCTTCAATAATATTGTTACATCCATCTGCATTTTTATCGATATTTAAGCTTCGACAATATAAACAATTTCTCATAATATTTTAATATTTGCGATGTAATAAATCTGGATAGATAGTAATGAATTATCCAACACTATAACTTTTAAAATAAAAGAAAACTTTTTCTTTTCAAACAAAAAAGTCTCTATAGCTTTGTGTTTATACGCTGCCCACCAAGAAGTCGAATGAATCAGTGGAAATTATTTAAATAAAAATTGATCTATCTGCACTACCGTGTTTAACAACAAATGTGCCAACCTAAATTATAAACAAATTATTGCAAAAGTTTTTCATTTCAATGTTTATCAATAACTTCACGGGTAAAACTGCAATGTTCGCAAAAATCAGCTAGTATTAAAGTTTGCTCAAGATACGAAACCTTTTGTCAATTGCCATCTGCATTCGTCGAGAAAAGTGAAAAAACTTATAAGAACATTTTGTAAAGTGAAAGCAGGTTTAAATTTGTTTGTCTTCTTATCAAGTGCCTTTTATCGGAATAAATTTGAAAGTTATTATAATAGGTATGAATTTTAAATGTTATTCTTGCACTCTATTAGTAAAGCATACACACTAGATCTTTTTAGGCTTGTAAAATCGAAAAATTTTATTTCCTAACATAAACGAAACCGATTTTACCATAAATAATTTAGAGGAGTTTCAAATTGTATTACCATTGAATTTTTATTAAATTTTCATGAATAGTGGATTCAATCATTAAATCATGTACAAATTTTACTCTATGAATCCATTTATAAGTTATACCTACTCAAAATTTTGAAACGATAGAATAAGATTATTCAGCTTGTATCCCTTGGATTCTAAACGCTACAATTGTTTAATGTTTACTTTTCATAATAATATATTATATATTTTATTTATAAATAATATATATTTTTATTTGTTCTTGAATGTCTTTGTATTGATTGATTTGTAAACTATTGATTTTTTGATTATTGATAATAAATCCTATCTTAAACTAATTTTATCTAAACATAGTGCAAGGTTTAAATAACCCTTGCATTTTTTTTTTTTTATTATTTTGCTTTTTTACATGCTATATGAAACTGAAGACCGGTAATAACCATGAAATAGGACCTTTTATTGCATTACTTTTTAATTTTTATCTGGTTTCATAGTGCAATATTCTTCTTCTGTTTCAAACATTCTTAGTCCTACCCTGTCAAAAGTGTTAAAATTGTATTACATTAATATTTTGTTTAATATTATATAACGTAAATGTTACAGCAGAAAAATAAAAATCTAAACACGTGAATTAATTCGTATTATTAAGAGTAAACAAAGAAAACGTAAATATTGGTTTTTATTTATCATGTTTAAAGATGTACTGGTACTTACCTACATATTGTAATGTAATTTTAAATTTTATACGAAATTTAAATGCCTACATTTTCGTCCAAAAGAAAGTCTTAACTTTCGTTTAACACATCCTTATTTTGATTCGGTTTAAAAATTAAATTATGTAAGACAGAATTTTATGGTATAAAATATTACCCGTATACTATACAGCATGGAAATCGCCAGAAAAAATTAATGATTTATCTCATAAAAGCTTGAACAGTAGTTTATACTATGTGGGTATATTGTATATTATGGAATATTTTTAGTTTAGCTTAGTTCTCGGGCACCACTCTCTGATGTTCGTTTTTTAGTAAACCAAATAAAAGTGATTCCCGATCTCCGATTATCTCAGATTGAAAAACTAACTATGATAAAAAAAAAGATTTTCAATATGATTACTAAACATCGTTAATGGATACATTGTTCTCATAATTTTTCAAATGTTTATTAGCTCATCAATAATTATTATGTAAAATCTAAATGCTAATTTTGCAATTTGACATAAGCGCAAATCGAAAAAATGATTTGAAAGTGTATTTTTTTAATGCGTATTTTTGATTGTTTATTTAAATTAATGCTTAAAGAGGTAGGCAATGGTATTGAAATAAGAACGTAGTCATACGGGGCCTGCGCTGAAAATTGGGAATCTATATAACTTATTAAAAGTACATATTAGAAATTTATTAGTTGTGCAGTTGTGATTGGTTGTGGTTATGTTATATTTTAATTAATTAGCCGGCGAGGACCTTACTAAGTTTGTGTTTGCTACTAATTAGGTAATTCAATAATTATTAATTTTTTTTTTTATTTTCGGCTTCAACGGCTTAAAATATTATTTTTTAAATAAAGAATCTATAACTTTCTAGTATAAGTGTTTGAATAAGCTAGGTACCATCTGAATAGTACTTCCACTTGTGCAATAAGATAATTTTTTTTTTTTGAGAGCTCTCCAAGTTGATTTTGTAAAAGCATAATATATGTTAATTTATATATTAGGTAGATGCTTTACAAATTATTTTTTAAATTAGTAAATAAATTTTAGCTTCATTTTTTAGCTTTCTTTAATTTAAAGGAGTTGCATCCATAATTTTAATAAAATAATATTTGCAAAAGCCAATCATGTGCCACTTGAAAAATTGAGATCTGAGACGTTTAATTTCGAGATTTCGACACTGGGTGGTTTTAAGATAAATATTCAAATTCGTTGCGAATTTATAACATAACATAATGTAATACATAGTTGTTGTTTTTTAAGATAATTTAAATAATATTACATTTCTGTACGTTAGAGATAATTGTAGACTTCCATGTTCAAAAAATTGAAAATTTATGATTATAATTTATAAATATTCAATTTATTTAACCAATTCAATTCAATTCAACATATTATTATAATTAAAATATTTTTTTTCAGGTTTCAAACAAAAAAAGATTATAATGGCAACTAGTGAAGCAATAATTTTCACGACATCGACAACTGAAATCAACGAGAAAACTTTGAATTTGAAAATGAAAACTAACGACGTCCAAAATAAAGATAACGAAATAAATCGATATGAATCAATATTTGGTGCATTTGAACGTGAATTAAAATGGTTTAACATCATATCTATCGCGACTATACATTTGGTGTTTCTTTGGGGCTTAACAGCTTTTCCATATTCACAAAAACCAGGGCTTATAGCGTACGGTGAGTTTTTTCAACAGAATTGAAATTATTAAAAATCGTATAATTTGAAAGTTATTTAGCAATTATTATTATTATTGACACACTTACTTCCCTTGCTACACAACAATCTTTTTATTTCAAATTTTCGATACCCATTAAAGAAATTAACTTTTCTCCTATAATTTTATAATATAATATTATGTACATATTTTGTAATATACTTTTATAATGTATTTAAAAAAAATAAAAAGTCGAGTGAAAGAGTATTGTTAGTCTTTAATCAAAGAATGCCCTAGGAAATTGAATCAATATACGCAATGGTATAAAATTTGAAAGCAACTAAATGAGTGATAATAAAGCAATTAAATCAATAAAAATTGAACGTAACTAATAATAAATTCGTACATCCTTGCAAAAAAAAACAATAACTATTCTACATAATAAAATATGCAAAATAATTATTGCTTTATTTTCGTAAAAGAAAAACGTTGTAAAGTAATAGGATAACAACTTTTCTGAACTATAGAAAGAAACTGTTTACTTGAAATTTATTCATTATTAGTTAAGTTCAATTTTTATTGTTTTTATTACTTTATTATCCCTCATTTAGCCACTTTCATATGTGCATATAATTTGGTCACTTTATACCCGGAAGAATAATGCAATAAATTGTCGTTAATTTTATTCGAAACTCTCTATTAATTCATTGTTCGTACCTAGCAGTAAAGATAAAAGTATTACAATATTTTAGGATTTCTAATTGGTGGTTGTAATGGATTTGGAGTAACAGGGGGCGCTCACAGATTTTGGTGCCATCGTTCCTATAAAGCCAAATTACCTCTAAGAATAATTCTAATGTTATGCTACTCCATGGCAGCACAAGTAAATATTAGATGCAATGCTGATCAAATTTCTAGCAACTATACCTTGTTTAATTAACAGAATTCTCTATTCGACTGGGTCAGAGATCACAGGGTACACCATAAATATACCGAGACCGATGCGGATCCTCACAACTCCAACAGGGGATTCTTTTTCGCACACGTTGGATGGTTAATGATGAAAAAACATCCGGAGGTCATTAAAAGAGGAACGGAAGTCGATATGAGTGATGTTCTGGCGGATCCGGTGGTCCAATTTCATCAAAAGTAAGTATCTACCTAATTAATTAAATTTAAAAAAATCAACATTTATTTGATTTGCTATTTAAAAACTTAGACACTTCGTCCTGTTGAAACTATTGTGTGGCTTTATAATACCCTCAATGATTCCACCTCTATTATGGAACGAAGACTGGGGATGGTCAATTTTACTGGTTTGTGTTGGTCGCTACGTAATATCGCTGAATGCTACATGGTCGGTCAACAGTGCGGCACACATTTGGGGAAATCGACCTTATGATAAGTAATACGTCAAGTTTAATCGGTTATAAATTCTTAATAAAAACTTTATTTTTAGACATATTGGACCGTCAGAAAATTTGGGAGTTTCTTTGCTAGCGATGGGCGAAGGATGGCATAACTATCATCACTCTTTCCCGTGGGATTATAAAACCGCAGAACTCGGAAGATATAGCGTCAATTTAACGACATTCTACATAGACCTCTTTTCGAAAATTGGTTGGGCTTATGACTTGAAAACACCTTCGACGGCTTTAATAAAAAGGGTAATAGAAAAACGTGGAGATGGATCGCACAAAATTTGGGGTCACACTGAAATACCTCCAAGTGAAGAGGTGGATAATGAAAATTTTCAAATAAGTGATAAAAAATTAAATTAATTATTAATATATTTATGCATTTGATTATCTATTATTATTTGTTATATTTTTTTGTACAATTATAGTTCATATAATAGTGTTAACTCCAGACTGACATAAAAGCGGATTATTTATTTCGTTACGTACCTATATTCCTAAAGAAGAAGAGATATTTATGATAATTGATAAACATGTTCAGAAAACATCTTAGTTATATGCGATAGAATTGCAATCAAACCGTCAGTTTGTCAATAAATAGCTCTCCAGCGTTGATTAAAGATTGGCACGACATATGACTTCTTGTTTTCCATGGGAAAGAGGCTGAGGAAATGAAGCAGTAAACTTCTGTAGTAATCTATGCAGTGTGGGCTGTTATCACCATATCAAAGTTTTTCAACATATTAAAAACAGAAAATTAATAGTTATTTAAGCTACTAGAGATGTAGAAAAGTAATTTGGCATTAGCACAGCAAAGCTTTGATCAAAAACTGAGACTAATATTATGTTAACGAACTTAACTTAAATTATCAAAAAATAAATCTTACACCCGAAAGTGCTATTTAACGTAACCGGTTGTCAAAACATTAAAGAATAATGCAAGCTAAAACATTCTATCTTTATGATTTTTAGGAGCAATTTACCGATAATTGCATTGGTTAGATGTTTTTAATTTGCAATTTTAATCCAATTTATTGTACTGCTAAAAGCTATTGAAAAAAATGGAATTTTTTGCTATTACGTAGAAAACAATTCTTAATTTCACCAACATTGTCAATCAAAATTTAAGTATCTACTTCCAATGACTAATGTATTTTTTAGTGCAATTTTCGGTTTATTTGATGTTAGGAAACATATTGTTTTATTAATACTTACATACAAGTTTTTAAATTATAAACTTTAATTTTTAATGCTTTAGTGGTTTTAGTACGTGTTTATCGGGATATGGTACATTTCGGCGCAAATACTTTTCGGCGTGGATAATTTTTAAATAAGTTTGTTTAATTAATCCTGGGTCGACAGCCTCCTCGGATTTGCTCGAAATTTTAAGATAAAACATTTTTTTTAAATAAGACGATGCTGATAACCGCATAAAAACTATAGCGAGAGTTTATATAAACCGAGACATGTACTGTAAGATTATTTTTGCCCAGAGGTAAAATAATAAAAACCTTCTAGAAATTAATATTCGCCCCAACAGAGCCATGACAGAAAAACTGCCTCCTACTACCGGACAATCATGTCAAAAGTATTTCTTACTTTAAAATAATATTCTAGCGCCGAAACGTCTTCACGCCGAAACCGGTTGGGTGCAGCCGGTTTGGCGCAACGATATTTCTGCGCGAAGAACCAGCTGCGTTCAAACGTCCTAACCTAGACCGTCAAACGCTATTTTTAATATTTTTTGTGCTTAAAAGTCCGCACTCTAATAATAATTATAATCACGACATTCGACTTTATAATGCTATCAATTATAATTAGTAACAATAATAGTATTAAAAAAAATATATTCAAAAATTCCTGTTTTTGTTATTAAACTTGAAGCGGTAATAACTTTGTTTCGATTGCGTTATCATTTCGTTCAATAAAAAAAAACCGTAATATACAGTTGCACAACGGCGCGTATCTCAGTTTTAATTTTAAATCAAAAATTGACAATACTCGGAGGAGTGAATACATTATTATAAAAGTTATAAAAAAGTATTGCACTTTTTCAAATGGGTCCAAATATTAAAGCAAGTCCACAAGAACTCGTCGATAATAATATTGCATTTCCTCAAATTGAACGTTCTCAATATGAAAAATTACAAATTGTTTGGAGAGTTGTAATTTACTTTACGTTCTTTCATATTACAGCTTTATACGGAATTTACCTAATATTTTCATCGGCCAAAATATGGACTACGTTGTGGGGTAAGTCAATAAACTTATTTTTCCTCGATATTAACATCATGTTAACACTTTATAGCAATTTTGATGTACGAATCGGGCGAAATTGCGATTACCGCCGGAGTACACAGGTTATGGGCCCATCGTTCGTATAAAGCAACATGGCAGTTACGATTGCTTTTTACGATTTTTCAAACGTTAGCTTTTCAAGTAAATATACACTTACGCAAAAGCACTGCGTAATGTCAAATTCGTTGCAGGATTCCATAGTGGATTGGTCGAGAGATCATCGTGCGCATCATAAATACAGCGAAACGGGAGCCGACCCACACAATGCAAAGCGTGGATTCTTTTTTTCCCACATGGGCTGGTTAATGTGTCGTAAGAGTGAAGAGCTTAAACAAAAAGGAAAAAATATCGACTTGTCCGACTTATATGCCGATCCAATTTTAAGATTCCAGAAAAAATATTATCATTTTTTTATGCCGATGATGTGCTTTATAATCCCTACCGTTATTCCTATGTATGCTTGGAACGAAACCTTCACCAACGCATTTTCTGTTAACATATTTCGCTATGTCTTCAGCTTACACGCAACTTGGCTTGTAAACTCTGTTGCACATCTTTACGGACATAAACCATACGATAAGTAGGTACCTACATAATATAAATCAAATTTTATAAGTTGTTTTACAAAGTGCAATTTTATTCCAAATATTTTTAGGTCTATCAATCCTTGCGAAAACTTGATGGTATCTCTTGTTGTTAATGGCGAAGGTTGGCACAATTATCATCACACATTTCCATGGGATTACAGAGCTTCGGAATTGGGAAAATTTGGCACAAATCTTACCACCGCGTTTATAGATTTGATGGCTAAAATTGGTTGGGCTTATGAATTAAAAAGCGTTCCTTCCGAATTTGTACGGCGAAGAGTACAAAAAACCGGAGACGGA
This sequence comes from Cantharis lateralis, assembly GCA_963170105.1. Lineage (NCBI taxonomy): Eukaryota > Metazoa > Arthropoda > Insecta > Coleoptera > Cantharidae > Cantharis > Cantharis lateralis. The sequence continues at coordinate 38,087,531 of OY720629.1, forward strand.
AGTCACCCGCTGTGGGGATGGGGCGATAAAGATTTAAGCAGTGAAGATATCAAAAATGCAATAATTAAAAATAGTAAGACTTCATAAAATATTATTTTTAGTAAATAATGCGTAGAACTTCTTTTTGGTCTAGTTATAATTTTATATTGTTATTTATTATATTGACTAATTGAATTTTGGAACAATTTAAAATTGAAATAAATATCTATTCATAAAAATTCTAAATTTTCAAATTAAATTCAAAATTCGGACTTTTCTTAAAAGATGACCGTCGCATCCAAGATGGAAAATGATGGTAATCATGATGATGATGAGATATGGCAAAATAAAAACGAGATAACAATTTACGCTTATAGAGTTTCTTTCATACAACTTGAGGAACCCGGGGCAGCAATAACTCCTAATTCTAATTTATCGCCTACTTAGTATAGTACCTTCACTTATCTGTGAAGAAAAAAATTTTTATTTTCTTTGCCATTTTAGACATGTTGAAAAATGTAATAACGTATAATTTATGACTTATAATTTTCAATTTTCAAAATTAAGATTTATATTTTTATTTGAAAATTTAAAAACTGAAAAAAGAAATAGGTCAAATTTTGTTTTCAGATTATTTGTCAATGAAAAATTACTTAATTTAACGAACTTCATATCTCTTAAGATAAGGAGATCCAATGGTAAAGGCCGAAAATCGGGCACCCTATATACCTATGTATTACCTATATTCTAGCTATTTAATCCAAGTAAAGGATATTGAAAGAAAAGCGGTAAGTAGGTAATAAATGTAAGATAATACTTGATTCATCAATTTATTCCAAAATTAATCAATAAAATAATAGGTAGATATTATAATTATACGCATCTAATATAAAAAAAAATTTCCTCAAATGCTCTGAAGTGCAAAATTTGAAACCGTCAAATGGGGCAATTTGCAATAGTGGGGCAGATAAACCAAATTTTGTATTTTAAGGATACAAGCACTCAGATTATCTCTCGTATTTTCTAGTCAAATTGACGGTGAGAAGAAAGACCTAGTTGTACGCTTTCATCTTCTGAGCTTGGAAACTTAGAAAGTATTTCCATTCTTCCCATTTGACGGAATCCCATAAAGATTATTATTATTTGTTATTTACATTATCTTAATTATATAGTCAATGACTTTAATTGATTATCACATTTTTTCGTGAAATTATTTAGATAACTAGGTAATTACACATAACATTTTTTTCATTTGTGTATTTCTGTATTAATAACCTTTGTATTTTAATACTCAACTTTACAAAAAAAACATAAGTATTTCAAGATCAATCGTTCTAAGAAATTTGTGTTTTTAACTTTTGACCATGGTTATCTAAAACAAAAACTGCGTTTCAAGCCCGAAAAGGTTCCGTTTACAAATCCGGATTTAAATTTTCAAGTTTTCAAAAACAATAATTTAACTTATCAAAATGCTGTTCGTTTGGCAACAATCTAAATATAATTTCAAATTTTAAGTAAGATTATTTACAATATGCAACGTTCCAAGATATCGCCGAATATTTTTTAAATTATTTTCCTTATTTAATTTTCCTCCCAAGCGAACATGGTACATAATCATGTTTGTTTAAAAATTTACATAAATTCTTTATAATAATTAATTTTATCTTTTGACATATCACAATAATATTTAATTTTATTTCACTTTTGTCCTAATAATTAGTTGAAAATTTATCTTCGATGTATTTGAACCGTATTCGTAATAAACCATTTTAATCCTTAATATTAATTTTTCCTCTTCTGAATTACATTTAATAGGAAGTTTTGATGAGAATTTGTGAGTATCATATTTTATAATTTTTATTTTATTAATATTTTAAGATTTTTTAAATTGTTTTAGAATTTCAGCTTAAAATGGCTCCAAGTAGTATTGCTTCCATAGACAGTACAGAGAAAGAGTTTACATATGAAGAAAATAAAAACCCTTCGCAACATATAAAAGAATATAAACTCACTTTGGTTTTTCGAAATATAGTACTATTTACATATTTACATCTGATAGCTCTGTATGGAATTTATTTGGTTGTTACGTCTGCCAGAATATGGACCACTATTTTGGGTTAATTTTATTTTCTTAATAATAAAAAGAAAAATAATTTCCTCTCATTTTAGCATTCGTTCTATTTCACGCTGGAACAACGGGAGTCACTGCTGGTTCGCATAGATTATGGTCCCATCGTTCGTACAAAGCCAAATGGCCACTAAGACTGCTATTGGTTACAATGCAAACATTAGCTTTTCAAGTAATAATAAATTAATTTATTTAGAATTAATTTTAATGAATTTTAACAGGATGCTGTAGTCGATTGGGCCAGAGACCATCGAGTACACCATAAATACAGCGAAACCGATGCAGATCCACATAATCCAACTCGAGGTTTATTTTTTGCCCACATTGGGTGGTTACTGGTTCGAAAGCACCCTGATGTAAAAGTAAAAGGAAAAGGAATCGATATATCCGATTTATATGCCGACCCAATATTAAAATATCAAAAGAAATATTATTATTACCTTATGATACTTTTATGTTTTATTTTACCGATTGCTATGCCGATGTATTTTTGGAACGAAACATTCGTCAATGCTGTCTGCATTAATATAACGCGGTATACCTTGGGATTAAATGTTATTTGGCTAATCAACTCTGTTGCCCACTTATATGGACATAAACCGTACGATAAGTAAGCATTTTTAATCAAGTTTAAACAAAACTTATGACGTAAGTCACATTTTAGAAATATTAATCCAACGGAAAATTTAAGCGTATCGGTAGCATCGTTTGGAGAAGGATGGCACAATTATCATCATACCTTCCCATGGGATTATAAAACTTCGGAGCTAGGAAAGTATAGTACCAATATCACTACGGCCTTTATAGATCTTATGGCTACGATTGGATGGGCCTATGAACTTAAATCTGCATCTGTGGATATGATTAAACATCGAGTTATGAAGACTGGAGACGGAAGTCACGAATTATGGGGATGGGGTGATAAAGATCAAACAATTGAAGAACAACGCGAAGCCCTAATAACGCACCTCCAAGATTTTTAAACTAAAATTATAGATATTTACATGAAGAAAACTTCGCTTATTATGTGTTTTGAAACTTGAAAATTAATTATTAAAAATTTAATTGAAAAACATATTATGTGAAACCATATTTGACATTTTTACATACGAAACATGTATTTGCTTCCAATAAAACATATGCACAAAGTACAAAGTACTTAGTCGCCATTTGGAGCTTAGTATCTACCTTTTGTGTCTACAAACTCGCCACAAAAAGTCCGACATTCGTTCCTAATAAAACAATAATTTAAATACCATCCAAGGATTGTTATTTAAATATTGAATTTAAAATCTTCTACTTATTAAAAATTTTATATATTAAATTTATTCCTTGATTTCCTTTTATCAACCTAACGTTCTTATCGTCATCTTGATGTTTTAATTCTATCAAATTTAAAATTTAATATTTTTAAATATTTAAATACGTATGCAACCGATCAAACTTTACTACATATTATTATAAATAATATTAATTGTAGTCTTATCTGTTTGACAGTTAATATTGCATGATGAGTTGCGTACCTCTATATCTTCACATGAAAATTTTACTTGATAGGATATTATTCTGATATAATTATTATTTTTTAGTGAAAATTGTTACGTTTAGCGAAGATTATTATAATCAAAATTAAAAATGTACTTCTTCGCAAAATGGTTATTATTTTTTATATAATATTATCCACAACTAGTTTCGTACAACTGGTGTACATCATCTGGTGGCTTGAGTAATAGATTAAATAAATAAGTTTAAAATAATAAAATTATTAAAAAACTTATTTACTAAATTTGAAAATGAATAAGAATTTTTTTGAGAATATGTATAAAAAATATTTTTAAAAATTTTTGAAAACGTATTTTTTGAAGTTGTTTGTCAAAAGTAAGATGTCATTATATAAATTATATTATATAAAAAATAATAACCATTTTGCGAAGAAGTACATTTTTAATTTTGATTATTATTTTTTAAACTTAATTTTTATTCTAGATTATTTAAAATAATATTGGTTGTTTTCGAGCATACACTTTTCAGGTCCTATTTGCTTGATTTAATTTTAATTTGGATTCAAAAATTTAAAAAGTACTTTTGGGTTGCTAATTACTATTTTAAGTTCCGCCGTAACCTATCCGGAGCCTGTTTGAAAAAAATAGAGTAATGTGTATGGGGTAAAGTTTTTTCAAAAAATGATTGGGATAAGAGAAGCAATGGTCAAAAGTGAATGTACAATGCGGATATCTATAAAATCTATTCCTGTTAATGTGTTTTTTATTATTATTGTCAAGCCATACTACTCACTACTACAACTACTAGTATGTATTATTATTATTAATATCTGGTAGGCACTATTATAAAAACTGTCTGAACGTGAAGTAATTTTCAGTCAATTAATTATTTATAATTTAACCTATTCAAGGATAAATACAAAAAAGTAATTTATTCTAAATGGGAGTACCTAAAATTCTTTAATAAAAAATGAAATTTATCGACCGACTTAGAAGTTTTCATAAATGTTATAACACTTGAGTTTTCCTTTCAAAGGTAGGTACACAGTATACTCCCTCGTGAAATTAAATTTTAAAAACACACCTAAAGAACTAAATGCCATTATAGAAACAACTGCATTGCCTTTGCGTGTTGCACATATCATTTAATTTTTTTTTCTGATAATGGTATTGTATTATAATTACAGTGTTACCGAGTTGAATAGTTCAATGAAAAATACATATATATATTATATATCAAGTATGTATAAGTTTTCAGTGCAAGTAGGTAAATACTAGTGACACTGAATTATAAGTTCTTGTAAGTAAAAAAATTAAAGTTTCTATATTTTCATAAAATAAGTAAAGTTTTTATAATACATAATATTGAAATAGGTTATTTAACTAACTATTAAATAATACCATTCAAGAAAGGGTACTTTTCCAAAATTGCTATATCATTGCTTCCCTTGACGCTGACAATATAACCTACTTATTTTCAAAATTAAATATAATAATGTTGGTATGTGCATAATAAAAGTTAATATACGAGTAATATTTAATTAGAATTGCATCTAGGATATAATTATTTACCTATATTAAACATTAAGACTTCCCGAAAGTCATCATCATCATCTAAGTAAATTTTTAAACGTGTCAAATTGCCGCTACTAACAGTTATTTCAAATTTATCCAATTCAAAAAAGTTTACGACCTAAATAACTCTAAAGGAAATGCTTTTTTTAATTCTATAAACTCTAATGAGCATCGACATTATGGGTCATTCAAAATACGATATGAGAAAATATTGAAGAAACGATAATCGATGTACTACATAAACATCGTTAAATAACTTAAATACTTCAATTTTTAAATAGTAATTCAAAATTATTCATTATCCTAAACTATTAAAAAGTTTGAATTACGAAATTTACAAAAATTAAATTTTTCCACGCTTATAATATATGATTAAAAGAAGATTACCGAAAATGATAGCCTATCGTTTTCCACAATACAATATTTAAAAAGAAAATGGCATACTTAAACTACCTAATCAAGCACTTATTTATTATCCAATATTTATGTTTAATTTATCTAAACGATGGGAGTCGTATGTTTTTTTTTTATCGCTTATTAACTGCAATTTCTTTTTATATATTAACGACAACCTTCAATTATTCAAGAAAATTTGTGATAACTTCAAGTAAAACGAAAATTATTATTATTTGCAAAATATCTACACTGCAATGCAGTTTACCTATTGAGAACAATATATTAAATATGCATAAAAAACCGTAGAAAATTTAAATTATATCACGAAAAGCAGTAGAACCTCAATAATTTGAATTGAATAACATAACGTCAGGATATGATAATAATATAAATTATTTGGAAAAATCACGTCAATAAAGTTGATTGTGATTTGTTTAAAATTGCAGTGCAATAATTACGTAATATTATTGCAACAAACTGAATAATATCTACTGCGGTAGTATCTAAAACAAAATTTGCTAATGGGGGTTAACGGTGGCGTTATTCTTCAATTTAAATCTTTTGTAATGGAATTGTTTTTAATTTAATACACGTACAAAAAAATCAAATGCATATTAGTTAAATTATTGTACAAGAACTTAAGTACAATAGTTGCAATAATTCTATTTGACGTAGTAACATTTTTGAAGAACTTTAGCACCCGCGTAAACTTCAAGATTTTAATTTTTATTCATCTTCATTTTCGTAATAAATTTTTTTTAAACAATGTTAACTACACAATGCTTTTACCTTACAACTAGCAATTAAATTTATTAGTGATTTCCATAATATAAAAATATACTGGAATATACTAGTACTTTTGACGACATATTATTAAAATTGTAAATACGTCTGGAGTCTGGGTAACACACGTAGTTTTTTTAATTATTATAAGTAACAATTTATTAATTAGGTACCTAGTTCCTTCTGCAAAACGACTAGTGCAGAAATTTTACAATTAGGACAATAGGTAAAAAACTAATCTAATTGTTATCAAAATTATAAATAGCTTGCATTAAGCACGTGGTATTGTATCAAAGTACATAATTCCAAAATTTTGAATATTAATTGGTATGCAAATTAATAAATTTATCGATTAAGAAATTGAACTAATTAGGTAGATACTTGAAAAATATTACTGTGCCTATTAATTAAGTAGTTTATTGTATTTACGAAATTAATAGAATTACAAAATTTTTATAAATAAGCTGATAAAGTTTTTCTCCCTTGATTAAACTTTGATCGCGATCGATCACACTATATTATTATCTCATAGGTAGGTATTTATTTTACTATTAATTGTTTGGTTTTATTATTAATTCCGATCTTATAATAAAAATATGACTTACTATATTGGACCAAAGTACGATATTATTGGAATTGCGTTTGTACTGATAAAATCTGAAAGTGTGTGATTCCCACAAACTGGTATTTGTTAGTTTTTTTCGCCCACTGATCCAAAAAACACAAAACTAAAAATTTTAAAAATTATTATTATGGAAAAATTATAACGTTAAATGTTTATTATTACTATTAAATTAACTAAACTTAAAGGGTTGACTGAGTGTAGTATTGTTTTCATGAATATATTTAATTTTGTAGAACTAATTAATGCAAAAAATAAGCTCGAGGATGATCTTTTATAATAAAGACAATACTTGTCGCATTGCAGATCTTTAATTTAATTTTACAATGAAGCACGGGCGTATATTAGGGGGGGGGGGGGGTTCAAACCCCTCCCTTAGCCTAAGCAACAACGCAAATATTAGCCAAATATCCACTTTTATGATACGGATTCTAACATGTGTACATCTGACTTTTCATGGTATTAAGGAAAAAGCTGGAAAAACCTTTGTAAAATACAGTGTCGAACCCTCACCATGTAAAAGTTATATAGCTACTTCCGTTCAAAGAAGTACTAAAAATTCAGAAAGTTTTTATAGATATTTAAAAGTAATTAAATCTTTAAATTAAAAATAAAAAAACAATTATTGCGTCAATGTATTTTAAATTAAAAATTTAAAATAATCCCATTATTATAAAATGTAATTTAAAAAGTTTTTTCTAAAAGTTACAGCCGTATTTATTTATTAAATTATACTAAATTTATATAAAACTAAAGAATTATTTAACGCAATTTAAATAATTCGACTCCCTAGTAGAATAAAAATTCCCATGGATTTACACTTTCATACCTGTAATTAAAAAATGTTAAATGTATAACAAAATAATATCGCCTTATTAATCAAAATGAATTTCCTTTTAATTATATTTTATGAACCCTGTATTTTTACCATGAGGGCGAGTAAATAACGGATAAGCAGAATCCATGGGCTAATTAATGAAAGGTTCACTAATTTGTTTAATGATTGTAGTAGACAACATAGGAAGAACGAGAAGATGCTTTTGCTTTAAACCAACACGCACTTTGGAGTTTGGATAAAAGATCTAGTTTTATATTCAACTTTCATAGTTTGGCAATATTCAATTAGGTTGGTCACCCAACACACCACTTGAGCTTTACAGAGTGAGGTTATGTGACTTTCTGAAACTCGGCGCAGACTTTTATTTGACAAAAATGTAAGTAGATTGAGCCTTGCTATAACATTATTATTTATTTTGCATTTCAATTATGTTGTTTCTTTCCATTGCGTATGACCATTTCATTTTAATGCGAATTTATAGGTTACAAAATGAAAACGTTACTTTTTAAATTTCATAGATTTATTCTTTGTATCATAGTAAAATTTCCTCCGCGAACACCGCGATATGGAGTGGAAGGAGATCAAAGGAGAGTCCCGGATGTAAAACTTAATGGGAGGTTTAAAATTATTTGTGTTAAAAATTTTGAACAAATATTATTTTTAGAATCATGTTGACTAATTCTAATCCAAAAACAAGTAATATAAAATATTAAAGTTTAATTTAAACCTATAGGTTATAATGTAATGAAAGTAATAAACATAAAAAGTAACCAAAAACTACAACACAAAATTTATCATTTATGAACAAAGTAAATAGTAATATTATGGTTTATCTGATTTGATTTTCGTTGTCTTTCCTAAATAATGGTAAAAAAAACTCAAAATAAGTTTTTAGGCATTTAGTATATAGGTAACTTTTGTAACCAAAATTCAACTCGATATCACAGGGGGCTTAAGAGATCTAGAGATCGAATTTCAAATTCTACAAAAAAGTAGTAAACTGAAATATTCGGATTTTCCTTTCTACAAACATCAAGTCTGCGACTACTCAACTCATGTCGAATCAAGTTTGCTGATTTGCTGCAGTTTGAACTGGGTTTGCGCCGAACTGTACCCTACTCTAAACTCTTATTATTAAAGTTAATGATGATTTTGTTAGCAATTAATTTAATGTATCGTAAAAATTTCATTTTAGAATTGAATAAAAAATTGTCACCCACCTACCAACCAATAGAATGGTTATGATACGTTAAATTAAATGCTTGCATAAACTCACCACAATATTATTATTATCCTATTAATTATATTTTTAAATGTTGCAACAAAATATTTTTATTTGTAATAATAAATTTGCCTACTTATCAACAATAGGTACTTAGAAAATTAATTCAATACATTTTTCAACGCGCGTTAATACTTGTACTTTAAAACTGTTCTAGATATAACTTGAATCAATAGATGTTGACAGAATATCGATTGGATTTGATCTAACAAAAAAGCAAGTGTGCTAATCATCAGATGATATCAATATTAAGAATATGTATTGGTTAATAACAATAATTGCCCAATAGAAAATATAATATTTAACAAAAACTAAAGAGAAAATGTAAAGTGAAGAATGCATACGAAGAAAATTATTACTTAAAAAAATTTTAAAAATACTTATTTATCACTTTTGGAAGATTAGGACTAAGAATATTTGAAAAAGTGAAAAAAACTAATAATTCGCAATATAAAAAAAAGATAGAATAACGTAAAGATAGACAAATCCTAATGCGATATAAGGCCCTATTGGCTCTAAATCAAAAGATGAACATTAATATGCTTTGTTCCTGTTGTTCTCTTTTGCAACAGCATACAAAATTATTTATTAGGTTCTTATGTACAGCATTTTAAAAATTTTAAAAATTAAACTACCCCCATGGTAACACTATTACCAATATTGATAATTTTAACTAGTTTATTGAGACACGTTAGATCACCGTGGAGGAAAAGTGTTTGTTGTTATTTATGTTGTTTATACAAAATTAATCAGTATCTTGAAATTGAATCGAGACTTGAATTGCCAAATATATATGTAATTAAAAAGTTAATCTCAATTTAATAACTGAAGCAATTAGTTATTATTTATTTCTTTTTTCAAATTTCATAATTTGGTTTCCTTAAAAGTTCTTGACCTGAAATATAGCACAAACATTTTATTTAACCATCCGATGCCCAAACTTAGGTCAAGAAATTTTAAAATTTGTTGTTGATTTAACAACCTTTAACCTATTTTACATCATTCACATTCGAACAAAATGCATTGATATGATGAATATGTTGTATTAAAATAATGTTATTAAAAATATAAAGTTAATCATTAATTTGTCCTTTCTTTGACTTCTTATTTTTATACGACCCAATGTTTCAATTGTGGATGCACAAGATTTTATACATGTTTCCGACAATGCAAAGGCGGATCCAGCCAAAATTCATAGGGAAAGGGGTTATTATTATACTTCGCGATTTTAAAAAAAATATATATTGTCAAATTCGTAGCAATTCTTTGTTTTTGAAGAGTCGTGAGGAAGAGGGGTGGTAGTTATCCCCATTGGATAATTGATATAATGCCTTCGAGATGATGATCGTCACCATCGTACAATTTTTTGACGATCCTAGAATTAGCAACAAATATAAAACGTGAAAACTTGCTACTTCTAACATACCTACAATGTAGAAAAAATATATTTGTATTACAAGTTCCATAGGCAATAAACCCAAAAAGCTTTACCAAAAAAAGCCAATTATTTACACAATTGAAATTAAAACTTTGGACTCCACATTGTAAAAGTGTGTTTGTACAAAGTTTTTTACCTGGCATTTAATTTTAAATAATTATCCAGAAAAAACTTAATTTTAACGCAAGATTTTGATAAGTTCTGATAGAATCATACGATCGTTACTTCTATCGTTACGCTATGGTATCATACCATTACGTTACATCAAAATATTATTAAATATATTGTAACGATAAAATCTGCATAACAATAATTCAATTTCCTAATGCTTATAAATACGAGAGCAGTTCAAAAGAAAATTATTTTTTGACGACAGCTCTGTGAGATTTTTGTAAATCTTATTAAAATTCCACTTTTCCATCGTAATTATTTTTTATTTTCGAGGTGACGCATTTCGGTTTGGAGCAACCATCGTATACCAGCAGCGCTTAGTTACATAAAAACAGAAACATATGATGTTAAATCATTTAAAGTTTTTCTGTTTAATAAATTTCTTTTTGATTTACGTCAACAGAATACTCGCAAAAAATATTAATTATTATAGGATTAATTACTTATTGTTATCAACAGAGTCCGATGATGTTTGCTTGAAACCGAAACATGTCTGCGAGAATGTTATTTCTTTCAATTAAATGCAAGCGCAATTCATCAATATTTCATGTTTTGGTTTCCTACGGTCAAAATTTCAAATATTTGTAGCTGAAAACTCCAACAGTTTTTTTGCTGCTATAACAAATTTTAGCTGCCTAACAAAGTTTCGTGTTGAATCTTCTTTCTTTTTTCTACAAGTTACACGCGGCGTGTTAGATATTAATTTTCTAAAATTCGCAATCTGAATCCAAAATTTCCGCTCTGTAACTGAACTAGTAATCACACCAATCCACTGTTGTCGTCCCATCGTGCTTCTTACGTCACCGTTCCTCTTGATGTGCGTGTTTCAAATAACAAATTAAATTTTTTAATCAAGTTCTTACGGATTATTTATTTAATCCTGGCCGATGTTTAATTAAATTGCAACTAAAATGCGTAATCTGTAAACATGACATTTGAAGACCTACACGTCAACGGGTACCTAAATGATGTATTCCTTGTTATTGGACTGAATGAGCCAATTATACGCGTATACATTTTGAATTAAAATCTTAAATAGTTTGGGCCAAAGAAATGTTCAAGTTGCTACTCCAATTCATTGTTTGGAGTACAACGTTCTACCTCGAGGCCCCATCGTGCAAAAAACAATAATTACTATCGAATGTTTTAGCTGCGACCTACACAAAAGACAAAAGTTCAATTTTATCATTAGGTAAGTACCTACTTGATTAACATAAATCATGCAAATCATCGAACAATTGCCATCATCGTCAATGGAAAACGCGAACCTGCGCGGATTTTAACTGATATTTTTAATTATTGTTTTTATAATTATAGTAATTAAAAGAAGAAAAGACGTGAGTGAAAAATTTTGAACTTGAATTAATTCGCTTGCAAGAAATAATCATGAGCGCGCCGCCGCGCATAGCTGCATCAGATGCGTGCCAACTGTAGTATGCAGTTGTTGTAAACAATTGACGATCGATGGAGGATTAAAAAAATAAATGACACTCGCTATACATGACATTGCATTTGCACAAATTAGCCTAAAACAAAAATTGGTAGTTTACTGATGAAATTACCGGAACGAAGTTTCGAACCGTTAGCCAACGAACGAGTGAATGGAGCGGGGACAACGAGGAGGTATCCCGGATCACGCCACTCCGCGGCCAAATCACCGGCGTTTTGCTATGGCAAAGATACATCGCGTGATCCACGTGGTCCTAAGCACCTCAACATGAGTACGAGACATGAATTTTGTACCTTGGCCCTATCAGTTGCTTTTTGGCGCGCTTTATTAAAAGATCGTGTCATATTTAAATGCGATATTGATCAACGAGTAATTAAACCTAATCTTTGATATATAAAGCTTCGCTTTGCAATTTTAAATCAGTACACATTCAAACGTGACAAATAGTGATTGTTAGCAGAGCAAATAAATCTTATATTATATTCGAAAAAAACTTGGATATTTTAACAATATTTATTTTATAAAAATAAGTAAGTAACCAAAATTTATTTTCTTTTTACTCGCCCTTAATTTTTTTATTTTTTTTTTTTAATTATTTTCCAAAGCAAATCGATTATTTTTTCAATTGTTGTTTCAAAATTCGATAATTCAATTGTTACACAAATTTAAATAACAATTAGACTTAATTTAGTTCTGCCCAATTTACAATATTATTATAAACAATATTTGTTTTAAATTCAATTCAAAATTTTATCGACCAATTTATTTTGCATAATATAGACCAGTATTACGAGGAAACTTAAATAATGCGAGCGGTTCTCGTTTGTGGCGTGATCCTGTTCGGAAAGTTATCGTGAATTAGTTTAACTTGAAAATTAATTTTGAATAGACCGTCGTACTTTTCGGTGTCGACGTATAAATTTTTAATTGTTATTCGAATTGCTTCGCACAATTTAAAATATATTTTGCCATTATGGAACGGTGTGTTATTACCGCGATAAAACGAGAACTGCCAATAATTACATAGTCGAGGAAAACTAAATCTGGACGAAACTCTAAATTTCGAATGCGGTCAATACGTGGTTATCAAAAATTGATCGTGACGTCACAAATAATTAAATATTAGTAATTGCACATTGCATGCTATTGCGAAAGAACATTGTTGAAATTAATTAATAATTTTAGTTAGGTAGTACCCGGTAAGATTTTTACGATTAAACTGCAATTAAAGATTTCTCCGATCCTTTCAAACACAAACATTTTTTTGGAAATTAAAATTTGTCAGCTGACAAAGCTTTCTCTTCGATTACACCGTTCCAGCATCCCAAGGTCATACAGTCGGCGTCGCAGCGACCTTTGAAAGGGAGACGCCGACGCAAACGTTAGTCAATAATTGACATTCCTACGGAAATGTGTCTCTACCCGGCTAATACAAATAACAGGTGGGATAGGTCAGGAAAATTTCACTGCACGTCCGTTCTAATATCTCGCGTTTTTCCCGAAAATCCGCATTTTATAATATTCGATACACTTTCAAATGAAAATTTCGCCGTTGTTAACAGTTGCTTTTTTTTAATTACAGTTTATCTCTAAAAATGGCTCCAAACGTATCTGCGCCTACAGGTGTCCTACTGGAAACCGACGAGGAAGTGATGCTAGCAGATATTCCCAATGAAAAAGTGGCGAGCGAAAAATACAAAATTCGTTTAGTTTGGCGAAACATTGCGGTTTTCGTATATTTACATGCGATAGCCCTGTATGGAATATATCTTATGTTGACATCGGCAAAAATTCTCACCTCACTCTGGGGTAAGTTCAATTATGAGCATTTAAAATTTTAAAGTGATCAAACTCGATCCACTCCATAAATAGCACGTACGATGTCGAGTTATCGCTACGTAATTATGTGGCGCCTAGCTGTCTGTAGTAGCGTAGTGGTCGATCGAGTTTATTAATCTCATTTAAATTTATTTATTTATTTACGCTAACCGGTTTTAATGTTTTACTTTATTTGTTGCAGCTGTGATATTATATCAAATGGGGGGATTGGGTGTAACTGCGGGAGCTCATCGGTTATGGGCCCATCGTTCCTACCGAGCCAAATGGCCACTTCGCCTCTTGTTGACCGCATTTAACACGTTGGCATTTCAGGTAATGCCTAAATTGCATTTTAATTTACATATTTCGATATTAACCGAATCATAATATTTCAGGATGCTGTAGTCGACTGGGCGAGAGATCATCGCGTTCATCATAAATACAGCGAAACCGACGCCGACCCTCACAACGCCAAAAGAGGTTTCTTCTTTGCTCACGTTGGTTGGCTTTTATGTCGTAAACATCCCGAAGTTAAGAGGAGAGGACAGGGAATCGACCTATCCGACTTGTACGAAGATCCAATTTTAAGATATCAAAAGAAGTTTTATCTTATTTTAATGCCTCTCATCTGTTTCATCATTCCGACCGTTGTACCCATGTATTTGTGGAACGAATCGTTTGTAAATGCCTTCTGCATGAATGTATTTCGTTACACTTTCACATTAAATGCCACCTGGCTCGTCAATTCGGCAGCTCATCTTTTCGGTCATCGGCCATACGACAAGTAAGTCATCCCGAAAATTTTATTAACAACGATAAGAATTAACCAAATTTTTAACTTTAGATTCATCAATCCATCTGAAAATCTTACCGTTGCGGTGTTGGCAATGGGCGAAGGATGGCACAACTATCATCACACTTTCCCCTGGGATTATAAGACTTCCGAGCTGGGAAAATACAGCACAAATTTCACGACAGCGTTTATCGATTTCATGGCAAAAATTGGTTGGGCTTACGAACTAAAAACCGTACCTGAAGATTTAATTAAAAAGCGAGTGGAAAGGACCGGAGATGGAACTCACGAAGTGTGGGGATGGGGCGACAAAGATCAACCCAAAGAAGAAAGAAACGAAGCTTTAATTACGCATACCAAAAATTTGTAAGCTAAGTGTAGTATTTATTATTGAGCGTTAAAAAATATACCTACAGGAAGTAAGAACATTCTGACGTGTGCTAACTTATTTCAAGACTGATTTGTATGAATTTGTTTTTTACTACTAGGAATGTGAATAATACTCGACTCCCAAGTTCCATCTCGCATTTGTGCCGTCACTGTTACGGCGCAGATACGAAACGGAACTTGAAAGTATTATAAATATTTTTGTACATATTATGTATATAATTTCATAATATATGGTTTAGGACTGATAACTTAGCTTAGGACGAATGAAGAGATTGTCAAGTTAAGGTATTTTTGTATTGTAAATTGCAGTACCTACGTGTTATTTGAATTTACCAACATTAGTATGTAACTGAAAAACAAATCTTAAACTACAGTGTATCTAGTTTAACAAACTCGGTGATATTTAATATAAATTATTGTTAGAATTAGATGTTAAGTATAAATACAACCTATTTATTGTTTTCTAATTGTTTAGTTATTATAATTAAATAAATACTTTCGTGATACATATAACTATTGTTTTCCTGCTCAAAGTTTTAATTTGCTTCAGTGAAATTATTGATAAAAATACAACAAAATATTAATCACCATTTCAAAAAATACTTCCACTTTTATAGCGCTTAAACTTGGAAATTAATAAATTTAAAAATTCAGTTGTTCGAAAGAATAAAATTAAAATTGGACTTTGCCACCACTTACCAACATTATAGGTGTTCTTCGAAAAAAAATTTATATGATCTTGCTGCCACAATAAAGATTTTTCGCTCAAAAATATTATTTGTTGAACTTATTTCGTGTTAAATCAAATATTTTTATACTGAAGATTTGATGGAAACTGAAGAAATTCCCCTAGATTTTATCATGAAATAACTTAATAATCTTTTGAGAATTACTTACCACATTTTAGGATGTCAAAGGAATTGAAAAATATGCGGTCTATCCGTCGAAAATCCGGGATACATGAGCTCACATCTGAAGTCTCTCAAAAGTAAATAAAGGCCATCTAAACAGGCAGAGCTTTTCATACAGAAATTAACATATTAAAATATTCGTCCTGTTGATTAAACCTTTCGTTCATATGTACCTAAATTTAGCACATCACAGAAATTCCAAAAATGTGTTTTATAGATTTTTTACTTTAACAAATCTAGAAAGAAGTGTACTAAATGTAGCACGCCATGAGAGAAAGGGTTAAACAGTCATTCGAGCTAAACAATGCACCTTTAATAAACAATAGATCCTCTTACGCATTAAAAAGTATACGCCCTTTTGGCCAATAGAATATTATTCCCTTTTCTTAACGAAAACTCACCATCAAACATCCAAAACTACTTAAATTTCAAACTACTAAGCCTTTCTTTTAGTAATAATACAATTATTAAATTTAATGTAATCTAAATTGAGAATAACAAAAAATTTTATAACAAGAACAAATACGGTGCAACTTAACAATGAAAATCCTGCGAAAAAACTGTAAAACACCAGCAATACCGTCAAAACAATATCGACAAGTATAAGAATTAAATTTTGAATAAAAAAGTTTGTAGCAGAATATTTTTATCTTTATTGGTTTAGATGTGAAAGATTTTCAAAGTCACGAAACATAATTAAGTGATCGAAATATGCATTTCTGAATGTTTCCCATGCACCACCTTCTGAAAATAAATTCATGCTCTCCAAAACTATTTCTGTACAATATTTAAATCTCTATATTGTTTCTGTCTAGTTTTCAAAGAAATTCACCCAAACTAAGTAACTGTTAAGTTGATTTTTAGTAGATGTAAATACATAATAATTTTAATACCTACAAAAACAGGAAACTTAATTGGAAATAAGATCAGGATAATTTATTATTGTTGATTAGGTATTATAAACAATCCAAATATCCTCTGTATACATTAATATCAATTTATTTGAAATACACCTATGTTGTTCTTATAATAAATTAATATAAGAAAAAAGCACATTTAAAGTAATAAATAAATATTGAATACAAAATTACTAAAAAGTCAAACAAGCAAGAATGAAAATTATTATTTGTACATCAAACCCGAATTGATGTAAATTATTTAAATATATATACAATAATTACCCACACTAAGTAAAACAGATTTTATATTTTCTCTCGCTTAAGTAATTTTAAAATACAAGACTAGCTTAAAAATCGCGCGCTTATTTTGAAAAATAAATAAGTGGCAAATAAAAATATGGCAATAATTATCGTTAAAATGAAAAAGTTTGTCGAAAATTTAACAGTGCAGCAAAACTTTGTCTACCCGATTACTAAGTAAGTAATATAATAAAAATGCAAAGCTGCTTAAGTAACAAAGTTTAGACAAGCTTTAATTATATTAAATGGAAGAATACAAAGACCATTTTTAGCTTTACCACATCCAATACCTACACGAATTAGTACAATCAAGCACTCTTATCTTTGCTTACCGTTAAAATGAGATCGTTATTATTTCAATTACTTAAAAATATTTACTAATTAACAATGTTTTTTCAAACCTAAAATACATAAATCTATTTAAACTGTATAATAATGATGGGGTGTATAATTAGGTATATACATGCATAATAATAATGATTTGTCTTGATGTAATACCCAAAAACACAATATATTGTGACCTAAGAAAAAATGGAATAGTCCATAAAATTTATTGGTTAGCTAAACAAAAAACGGTAAATAAATATTATAATATTTAGTAGCAAAAATAACGTAAATTATATTTTTATAAAATAAAAACAAAAGAAATAAATATGAATAAATATAATATTTTTTACTTTTACCTTATTAAATCCCGAGCGACACGTTTTAATATTATTTGAATGTAATAAAAATATGATGCAATTTAAAATGCCAGCTCATCGTCTGCATCGATTATTTGCGCCTGCAAATTGCACTCGATAGTTTCACTGTCACCATCGTCCATAACTATAAAAGATCCCGATCTCGATATTCGTTTTGTAGAATTTCCCGCCTTATTGCGTAACGTAACACCATTGTTTTTGTCAAAAGTGTCACTTCTTGGCAATCGAGAGGTATCCGGTTCAAGCACTTCTTTTTCTCGTTGTATCCATACCCGAGTATCTTTTTTAGTAGGTAACTTTTGTTGCTCTTCTACCTTCTTCCACAAACTAGCAATTTTACTGGTAACCTGTTTCTTTGAAGTAGATCCGTTCGAAACGAGACTCGAATTGCTGTTGGACCTTTGAGAAATATTAGACAGAGAAGAACGTTTGCTAGTAGTCCCATTTCTTGTTTCGCTCTTTAAACTTTGATTAGAAGGGAAATTGTTTAGACGATTACTTGAATCTCGACTATCGGCACTCGACGACCTACTAATCGTACTGCCGCTGTTCGATGTGCCTTTTGAATTGTTTGCCCTATCCGAACTGATGGATTTTGTGATTTTGGTGGATCTCGAAGACATAACACTTTGAACTTTTGCCATAGTTTTACCTACAGTCGAATTTGTTTGACTTATAGCTCTTGCTATTCGAGATTTTGGTGCAGGAATGTTAGATGTTGGAATACGACTTTTAGGTGCAGTTGTGGTAGCTTGATCTTCTTTGGTAAACGTACCCTGACGTTCTAGTGGAGGAGGTTTTGCCATCTCGGCCTATCAAAAAAATAACTTGTTTTAAGAGAGATCAATCGTATTTTTAATTTCTTTGAAAGAATAAAAGTTGATTCAATTTTTGGTTGGTTCTTTACCTTTAAAAATAACCAAAAATCATAAAAATCGATTTCAACCCAGATGTGCCGATAGTCCTATATGTGGGACGTAATAATGCTTTTAGAAAAAATTTCAGGCATATCTGGGTTAAAATAAAAAATTTTAATCAATTTCAGTAAGTCATTGTAAACGTATAATTAGAATTATGTTCCCATAATTCGAGTGTTAATAATAAATGTAAGGAAAATTTCGTGAGGGTAATCCCAACTAATTATATATTTAAGTATTTATAAACGTTAATCATTTTTTATATTACTTTTTAATAATATCAATTAGATAACAGATGATGAACAACAAATCGATTTATAATGGACAATCTTAAAGGGTTTTATTAATTTTTATTAAAATTGTAAAATATGCAATACAAAAAATTGTAAAACAAATACCTATTACAATATTACCAACATAATTAGTAATTATTATGTTGCATGAAATTTTCTTTTTATATAAATTAAATTTGTAATGACCAGTTCATTAAACAAAGTTTAATTATAACTTCTTTAAAATAACTTAATTGAATTGTCCTGAAGTACATAGGGAAGAAACATAATATTAAATTCTACCTATGTAGTTTCATGCTTCCCCGATTCATTTAAAATAAAAGTGAAGAGAGGTAAAAATTATCAAATATAGAATATTTTAATAAAGCAAAACTATGAATAAGTGCAAATTTTTAAATTTTAGAAATATAGTCTTTATTCAAATGTGAACAAAAGGCAACAACAAGTATTCTTCAAAATAACTCAATACATCCAAGCCAATAATTTCAAGTTATATTAATTATGTTCCACTTCAATAATTCTGTTAAATTATGTGAAATATGTTCATTAATGAACCTTTTGACCTTATTCTACTGTACTTTGACATATGAAAGACAAATGAAAGACTCCCATTAAAAACAGTTGTATCAAAAAGATTTGTATTTACCTTCTCTTTTGCAGGTTCTGTACTGGTAGTTTTCGGTGTCACTCCGCCCACTTTAGAAACTTTTGAAAATTGATGTCCCGACGGTGGTCTAATAAATTTGTTTTGAACAGGTACTTTTGCAACTGGGCCTTTACTTTGTTTGGCAGGAATCTTCTTTAAACCTGTATTTGATTTAATAACCGAAGTGACATTTTTAACTAAATTAGATGTTATGTTGCGCATTGGTCTGGAATTGACATTTCGAGCAGGAACGTTTGATTTTGCATATAACGGTTTTCTACGTCCTCTGATGCCCTTATTTTCACAATTATTTAATTCGACAGAAGAAAGCCTCTCTTCAGGTTTAACAATTTTTGGTTTCATACAATTCAAACTCTCATCTGTTGACACATTTTCATCGCTGTGAGATGTAATCTCATTTTTAATACTTGCCAATTTAGAGATATTAGTTGATTCAGATGGATTTTTTAAACGACAACTCTTGGTATAAGTTCTATAATTCATAGAACTTCCAGAATTATGTTCGGAATCATCGTCGTTTGAAACTAAACTTAAAGTTTCGCAATCAAGCAATTCATCTGGATGCAATTTTGATTCGTTTAATTTTTTCAAAACACGTCCAGCCTCCTGTTCTACTAAATTTTGCAAATCACTGTTACTGTTTGCAGTTGACGTTGGTAAATTTACAGATACGTCGGGGGATAAACTACTTTCGCTAATTGTTTGCGTCTTAAAACGCTCTTTATTTTCTATACGTTTTTGCATAACATTTCGTCGAATACTCAATTTACTGCGAGGCGCCGGTTTTAATTCGGAACTACTTTTCTCAGAACTTGTTGCTGTACTTTCATTGCAGACCTGAAACCAAATTATTTAAAATTTATTTACAATCGAATATAGAAGAAACTATTTAGAAAATTTACCACATTTTTTTGGTCTTCTTTAGATAATTGCAGTAAAGCACTTGTAACAGATTGATCAATAACTTGAGTCTGAAATCGAGCCGCATCATTTTTTCTTCTTTCTTTGGGCGTGGTTTTGGAAGAAACAGATCCTTTTGCATCAGAATATACCGACATGTTCGACTCGGCAACACTTTGATATTCAGAAAAGTTTTCTTCGGTCAAAGAGTTTTGTACACTTACAACCATTTCTGCTGCTACGGTATAAGTTCGATATCGCTCTTGGTGCAATTTTCTCTTCTGTTTTGGAGTTAAAAGTTTGTTTAAACTTTTAACTTTCTTTGGAGACGTTTCTGCACTACTAGAGCCTAAATCAGATAAAACTGGAGTTATGCTCTGAGCATCAGAAAATTGTGTAACATCGTCTTCGGTTTGAACAACGGTATCGTCTACAAAATGACTAATACAGTCTTCAAAACAATCAGTTTCGCTGCATATTGCTTCAGTTTTAACGTCGGCCAAAGAATTGCACATGTCAGAAATTTCATTAAAGATAGAGGGAGGATTAATATTATCTAAATCGGTGTATGAATTATTTGAAAATAAGTGCAAAATATTAACAGGCTGTTTTACATTAAATATTGGATTTGGCTGCTGATTTCGTTCTGTAAAGTCAACAATTTCGCTTTTTAAACTAGTTAAACTAGTAATACTGCTTTCTAAATCAATATCAAAAACTTCTGCCATCGCAGAAGGTGGATTAATGTAATCTAAATTAGATAGACTTTCCATACTCGACGTTTGATTTAACGAGTTACTAACTGCTCTACGTGCCAATAAGCCAGATTGTAGTGATTTCTTGCGTGAAATCAGTTTGGGACTGCCTTTCGTCAACTGAAATTCTAAACCATTCATACTACTTGTTAAAGAATTTAACTGAGAAGGTGGTTGAACTTGATCTAATTCTAAAGAGTGAGTGCTGGTTAAGCTGTTTGATAAATCAACTTCATTTTTAAAGACCGAAACCATTTTAGTTGCTTCAACTGCTATTAGAGTAGATTCGGTCATGGTGCTTGTATTTATAGATGAAAAATCATTAGAATTTGAATCGTTGACACCATCAACTGCGTCTATATTATTAAATAATCCATTATTTACTGCAAAAATAAAGGATTCAATGTATAACGTCAAGAAATATATCACTAATATTAATTTAATATGATTTACTTATTAGCATCAAGTCATTCCATATCAAATCAACCGATTTCACAACCTGCCATTCGCCAATTTCAACAAAGCAAAATTTACCGATACATTTTCTTAGGAAGATATAATATGAAATGATCTCCCATTTTAAATTAAACTATTTTATCTAATAACTTTACTTCAATTAAAATCAATATCTTCCAATATCAAAAACTTCTGCCATCGCAGAAGGTGGATTAATGTAATTTAAATTAGATAGACTTTCCTTTCAACTTGAACACTTTCATTAACATAACAGTATAGGTATACAGTAGAAGCTCGATAACGTGAACATTCGAATTTATGAACATCTCAGTCCTGTGAACACCCAAAAATTACCATAATGAAGCTATTTCAGCCTTGAAGGTATCGCTAGAGTGGGCCGAACAAAATGATGTTGACGTAACCGATATCTTAAGTCTAAAAAGGATATTTGAAAAGGTTGTAATTTTAAATGAAACTAAAAAACAAAAGCAAAGCAAAATAACTGTTTTTTACATGAATTTTGCAACATTACACATACACAATGTATATGAGTTTTATAAGAAATAAATATGTTTTAAATATATGTATTAAAACACTAGTTTTTCTACACTTGTTTGAACACTTGCGTTAGTTTAAACATGCCTTTGGATTTTTGTGTTCACAGAATCGAGCTTCTACTGTATAAATAAAAGCTATGGATTCACCGTTATGTACAATTTTAATTTAATTAACAAATATTTAATCATTACAAAAAATAAAAAAAGCTGCCCCCTAATTACTTTAACTTTATTATTTCATAAAATCAACTTACAATCATCACGATCTCCACTTGAAAAAACGTCCTCGCTGTCACTTTTGAAAGTTATTACATTAGGTGCACTTCCCGATATGCTTGGAAAAGTAATATCATTGGGCGATGTATCGTTCCAAGTATCTCCTTCGGTAATAGAAGAACTAAATTTTCTACAGTCTTTGTTAGAATGTGCAGCTTCGGCTTGAAGAACTAATTCCGCAGTGAATCTATCTAAAGATTCGATCATGGCATCTGGATCTAACATTCGATTATCAAACGTTTTCTTTGTGCTCTCCGATTCTGTATTTCCATTTTCTAATTCGTTTTCATTTTCGTCTGCCAAAGATGAATCCTCAAAGCTAGTATTTTTTGGATCTAAAATTGTTTTATATAAGAAAAACATAGCAAAGGATAATAAATTTTAATTACTCGAAATATTAGCCTCATCAAACCCATTCTTCGTGAGTTCTATCGATGTATCTGTGTGCATTAAATTGTGACTCCAATTTGTTTCTTCGTTTTCTGTGGATTCGACGCCTGCCACCAATATCGGCTTGATTTGGTTTTTCGTGATTGTGTTCTTGGCAACAGACGTTACATCTACGTTTTTTGAATTTGTAAACTTGTTCTCTAGGTAACTGTTATATTTTTTTTCTTGTTCCCACTGACTTTTATTTGTGTTAAATTGTTTAATTGGAATGGTACTCACTATGGGGGACTGTTTACTTTTAGGCATACCTACAGAAATACATTGTTCTAAAAGACCTTGATCGTTTTCTAAAGATCCCGCAGAGTCACCACTTATAGAAGAAAAAGAATCTCGTCTCGAAAGTGACACTCCTTGTTCTAAAATAGATACAACAAATCTTCATAGATGTTTATACATAACTAAGATCACTTAAAAATTATGCCAAAGAAATGTCTAAATAATTAACTGGCTTAAGAAGTTGCATATTAAAGCCAACAAAACAAAGGGTTCTATCTAATTAGTTTGAATCAAGTTCTAGGACTAGCAAACAACTTCCATTGTTTGTAAATTTGAGATTTGTATGGACCAAAAATTTCATTGGTTGGACTGCTCGGCATAATACTATCATTGTGTAAAAAAAAGCTTATTATCTTTGCAATGATTGCTCGTGTCTCATAAGGAGTTAAAAACATAAAACAAATTGAAGTACATTATAAGCACAATCTATCATACCTATAGGCAATACACTGGATCCTGCAGTAACATTCTGAGTAGACAAACGTTCGGCAGTCTTAGAAATTTTAGAAGGTGTTGATGAATTACTCGGTCTAAAATTGCTTTAAAGGTTAAGCAATAACATATTATAATAATAAAAGTTCTACCTCAATTTTCCAGTTGTACCATCGTCCACTGTAAGATCACTAAGACTAGAATGAAATGAAATATGACATGGGCTATTTTCCACTGCATAAGTTTCTATTTCATCTCTGGCACCATAATACATAGACAATGGCTGTCCAATACTTCGTTTGATGTTTTCATTTTTGATAGGCTGAACATTTCGAATTGGCAAACCGGATGCTTGACGAGAACGAACATCTAATTTTCTGAGTACTTTAGCTTTAGGCATTGCGGCTTGAATGCATTCTTCTAAAATATTATCGTTATCGCCCGACAAATTACTGCTGTCATCTGACAAATAATTCTTTTCATCCTTTTTCAAATTACTTGTGGTGGTTAGCAAACTTAAATTTGAGTTTGATCCAGCATGGCTTAACAAGGCAGGAGTATCCTCTGTACAATAATTATGAATCGAATCCAAGTGTATGTCGGCTCTCGTGATGTTTTCAACTGTACTTTTTAAATTTTGAGTCGAAAAACTACGTGGCTCACAAATTGGAGGTGATAATAATTTGTTATGGGGACCTTTCTCGTGTAGTCTAAAATAAGAAACCTGTAAGAAACAAATTTACATCTAACTAAATTTTATGCTTTACCTATTTTTAAGCATTCCATCACTTATACAGGCAGCCAAAATATCATCTTCTCCTTCACTTTCGGACATGGTTTGAATATCTTCGGCGTTGTCCGTATTCACTTTTATAGTTTCTTCTTGTTCTAGTATGCAAGCAATTTCACTTTTATCTTTTACTTTTAAAGCTAAATCGCTTGGTTCCTCGTCGATAGTAAGACTACTTAAACTCGTTGCAGTAGAAAACTGAATGGGAGTACTTTCTTCTTTAAACCCAGTCACGTTATCTTCAAACACGCTTTTCTTTTGCATGCTTGCAGGTTCGGGTGGTGATTCGCCATCGGCAGAAGATCGACGATAATTTTTCACAAAATTTCGTGATGCAGGCTGTCTCGGGCTTGGAGGAACTGTCTGAGTTGGCGAATCTGGCAATTCACTGGGCGACACTAATCCACTTGTTAGACGACTAAATTGACAACAATTATTAAAACATAGGAGTATAATAATTTAAAGAAAGTTAACAAATATTTTTACCTAAAATCAGATATCACAGATTCGTGATCATCGTGAATGGAATGTTGTTCTATACTGTCTAAAGATGCCAAAGAACTAGATCTTGAAAACATTAAAGGAGTCTCCTCGGCATAATTAACTACGTGTTCAAATTTTACAACTTTTCCTACAAAAAAATTCAGTATAAAAATTAACATTTAAATTAAATAATAAATTTACCTTCGGGCAGCACCGCATGAGGTTTTTGTGATTCTTCTAAGCATATTTCATTAACTGGTTGACATAAGTCTAGTTTTTTATAATTTGTTTCATTTGAACTAGCAGGAATCGAATTTAAAGATTCAAAACTACTGACCCTTGAAAAGTAGCCAGGTGTACCTTCTTCGGCGTAATTTATTGGTTTTTCGGGTGAAGCAAGTCCAGAACTAAACTGCGATTTAATTTGTTTGCTGGAACCTTTTGGCTTGCTATCGATTTCCGATATATCTTCAACCGAGCAATGATCCTTTTCGTCCAACTGAGCAAGTGTTCTATTCTTGCCCATATCTGTTTTTGTTAATTGATCATTGTCTATAATTTCTTTTTCTGCATCCAGTCCCGTGTCACGTAAATCTGACATCGAGGTAGCAGTCGAATAATTAAACGGTGTTTCGTATGGTGTATCTTCTGTGCAGTAGGTCTTTATGGTATCTTGAACAAAGTCTGCTTTTTCTTTATTACAAATTTCTTCACTTTCTGAATCATCTTCTGCATATCTCAAGGAATAATCAGTCGGTTGATCCAAATCTGTTTCTGTATATATTCCAAAAGTTTCATTTGGTGAAGGGGTTTTAAAATCTGAAGTTGTTTTGGTTTCTATAATATATTTTCTACTATAATCGACTGGTTCTTCGGGAATATCGGACTCTTCGTCGTACGAGCATTTAGAACAATTACTTAAAGGCAAATAGGAAGCTGGAGGTTTCGTGTAAAGTAAGCTTGAACTACCATAACCACGAGAAGGTGTTACTTTATTTTGATAATTTGTCACCGGTTCGACGATACTTAAATTACTAAAAGCACTGTTAACATCATCAATTGTTGTATAACTGTTATTTTCGTGACGATCTGAATGTTTTTGTAAAGATTTCTTTAAAAATAAATTACTCGAACCTGTAAAGAACCACCTTTGTTATTGAGATAATAAATTAATGCCCGGTTTCTGAAGCTCGAGTTATACAAAGGTTAAGCTTAACCGTAATATAACTGCAGATTTTGAGTTTCTATAACGAAAGATAATCTTAGATCTCTGGTCAAAGTTGACCGACGGAAAATCACGAGTTATATGTTGGTTAACTTTGAGAACATGCGCAAAACATTGCCATCAGAAAATAATAAAACTACAATGTAATTGGTTAATTTGAAGTAACTACTGTATCCCCATCTACCGGCAATTCCATCAAGCGAGTTGACAAGAGGTTAGTTTCAGAAACCCATTTTACTTTAACCTAAGGTTAGCTTTAACCTTAGATTACTTATATAGAGGATAACCAGAGATCTTCAGAAACCGGGCATAAGAGAGATAATTCACTTACCACCTGATAGGTTATCTGTATTTTCAGAAGAGAAGGTTTCGTTTGAATAAGTCTTAAATGGTGATGCATCTTTTTCTATATTATCAAAAGTTTCTGTCAAACTTTGTTCCAATTCTTGAATAATGGCTTTTTGTTTGCGTGCACTTAAAGTAGGTAAAGTTGGCAAATCCATGGCCTTAGCGGTGGCATCCATTTGTGGTAACAAGTTGTGAGATTGCCTTGAAGCCAATAAATTTTTTAAAGCTGCACTCGAACCCATGGCTATCATTTTATGTTTCGAGTGATTTAAACTGCGTAGCATTGCAGGTGCTCCCAACTGCCATAACAAATCTTGATCTGTCCGATTTTTTGCAGACAAGTTCCATAACGTACCGCAAGCATTACTAACGACCGTCAAGCTGGGAGATTTTAATTGTTCCAATAAAATTTGCAAGCAATTGTGTTCACGCAGATTTTGTCTGTAATCGTCTCGTATTGCTATTTGACTAGAGATATTTCTTAATACACCACCGGCATTTTCAATTATCGTTAATGATTTAGAAGGAGATTTGTATGACAACATTTTTACCAAAAAGCTTAAAGAGTCGTCCACAGTACAAATTTCAGATTTATTCTCTGTGCAATGAGCCGAAAGATTCCAAAGTGCAGATAATACCGATTTAAGTGTATTTTCTTTATTATTTATCATCGCTGCTTTCATTAAGCCGGTCACGGCTCCAACTTGTTTTAAAATATCTTTACTTGTAGCGTCAGCCCTCCACGATAAATTACGTAAAACACTTGCAGTCACCTAATATCAAAAGTAAAATAAATGTATTGTAAATAAAATGTAGAGAGAACAAAGTGTACCTGTCGAAGTTCGTCGCAAGGACTCTGTAACTGAACTACCAAGGAACACATAAAATCTTTACATAAACAGAGCAAAGCCTTGTTACCGCTATCGCCAAATGTGAGATTTGTCAACGCCATACACGAATATCGTCTTAGTAAAATGCAATTTTCTTCATTTGCTAAACTTCCATGAACCGAATGTTCATTCTAGAAATCAATGATTAAATAACAGATTGGCCATTACCATTACATCACAAAATACAATTTTTTAAATTCTTAATTTAATAATCTTTAATTAACGTCAGTAAGTTCAAACTTAGACTGGAACAGAGTGAAATTTGTTGAAGAAATTTTCTACTTTTTAAAAAAATCAATAAGCAAAACATGCTGCATCAACTAATAAAACACCAAAAACCTACAAAGCATTCCTATACTTATTTGCTAGAAGATTCTGCAAGCAGATTCAAGGATTGAATAGTAATCAAGGTAAGTCTGCATTTTTACAGATCATTTGAATGGAAAAAAACACAACTAAAGTTACAAAAGTTACAAAATTATGCAATTTTTAAAGCCGGAAAAATGAACTGCCATAACATCTTAAATAAGAACTACGTGTTTTTAACAAAACAAATTGAATTTGCGAGTTATTTCCACACAAAAGTATCTAATAACCGGATCACAATAACAAAATAACTTTACAAAAAGATATCTCACTTCAACCAAGTTAGCGATGGTATGTATTCCTCCGAGTTGACAGATTGCATGCCTATTACCCTCATCAAACGAATATTTCATTAAATTAGCTATAGCTTGAACAGGATGTGCATCTTCGTCTATAAATAAATTACCCATTTCAAATATGCAATTAAGATTTACAGTATTGTATAATAATATACCTTCGGTTTTCACTATAGCTTCGCTTCCAGATTTATTTAATAAATATTCCGAGTAAGCGCGGATCTCTTCCAAAAGTTTCAAAACGCGTGTTTCTCTTTTCTTTAATTTTTCATCTGGATTTGAATGTACAAGATTATGGAGTGCTTGTGCAGCTTTTTTTTGTGTTTCGCAATTTTTATCGGATTGAACCAGTTGCACTAACAAAGGTATGCAACCTAAACAATGTAAGTTACGTTATCGCAATAGTAAAAAAGTATAGCAAACTTTTGTAACAAACCTGATTGTCTCATGGCAAGGCAACTTTCAGGATTTGTGCTAAGTGCAAGAAGTGTTTCGCCAGTATCTGCATGTTCTTGACCACCTAACATGGACAAAAGACTGTAAACCATATCAACTTTAGCTTCTAATTGTTGAGAAGACCTTCTGGATCTGTTTGGACTACATAAGACACGATCTAAAGGAGCACCTCCCGAACTGGATGCAAAACTCATAACACTTAACATATCCTAAAATTTCAAGCAAATCAAAATATAATTTTATTTTAATAAAAATCAAGACTCACCGTTCGATTGCAGCTTGAAGTTGCAGGCACCAAACTAATTGGATCCGAGTTCCACATGGTTCTTTCTACAGGCCACGTACCATGATACAGCATGGACATGGCTCTATTTTCGTGAGATATTGGTTCACTACTAACAGACATCTGAGCACTGAGAGCTCCGCCACACTCATCTTCACTGCCAATTGTATCCGATTCGATGCCGTGGTTATTGAGAGTACAATCTTCGTGCTAAAATGAGGCAAATTAATGCAAATTTAAATTCACACAATTATATATACTTACATCGAGGTCCGTGGGGAGTTGAATGTTTAAAGAATCCATCTTGTAATTTAAAAAAGAAGCAGTAGGTGCAACATTGCTTAAACTCTGAAATATATTATATACAATTTATAGATAATATGCAAAATAATTATTCAAAGTCCGCCCCCAAAAAATACACAAAAAAGGTCAAAAACAAAATTGTGTTCGTGCCAAAATAAAATATTATTCTCAAAGCATCCACGATCAACGGTTATTGAAATTAAAATTATTGTAATCCTGGACAATAAGTATGTATTGCTTTTGTTTAATCTAATTAAAACAATTGCACTAGAATATTCATTAACAATGAAAATTGTCAGGACAATTTAATAATCCGGTCACTTGGTTCATTACAGTGTAATTTAAACGGTGCTTACATAACAGACCAACTATAAAAAAATGTAAACCTAAAACATTCACTGCAAAAACTTTTGCATGCGGAAGGAAACGTTGAAATGTTTAGAAATCTATAAATAGAAATAACACATGTGAATCACCCCTGGTCTTAAAGCTAAGATTAGATTAAATTAGAAATCAAGTTTACTCCTACCACTATTTTTTTGAATCTTTAGGAAATTGTTGTGATGTTTTAAAAATTGTAAAAAAACTTACATGTTCATTGATAACGGAAGCGGTGGAGGTGTTGGTGGATAATAATGGTGTGGCTAATTGTTGTACTCTCTGGGCTTTTCGTCGCAATCCACGCACCTCCGCAAGCAAGGCCTCATACTGCGAAACTGGCAACGACATCACACACCATCACCTAAATTAAATAACACCAACCGTGTAACACATTTACTAAAATGGAACGAAATACATAACACCAATTTCTTCCAGCTTTATTTTATTCAAGCAAAATCGTCATTTCATTAAATATTCATATTATTCACAAAATTTAATTTCGTAGTCCAAGTGGAGATAAGCACGATTGAAAATTGTAAATAAACAAAGTAAGAAGAAAAACTGTTCACTAAATTTGTAAGTCGAAAAAAAAAACAATCAATTTTAAGAAAAAAACAAATGAAAATAATCGGGCTTTTTCGTGGCTATAAATAACAGCAATTCTTTATAGAGGTAACTTACCATGTTTTAAGCCTAAATACATTCAAAAATAACTTAAAATACGCTTGCAATTTGGAAAACGAAAGGATTATTATTTCCCATAAATATTTTAGCACTGTCAAACGACAAAAACATTGCAATCACAAAGCAGAATGGCCAGAATGACAAAAGAAAAGAACTAACATCTCAGTTTCATATACAGTGGTATTCAAAATTTATATCCTTCGCCCCAATTTCATTTTCTTTAGGAAACCAATTTTCCATGAGTTTTAAGCTACTCCACTACAATCTGCTCTATCAAAATTGTAGAGATTTGTAGACCAGAACTCATAATAACAAATACAAACAGAGAAACAAGTTTTCCAGTTACAGGCTGCATTTAATATTTACGGGAAGGCTTCCACCTTCCATTGGCGCCTCTGTTTAAATCCGACCATGGCACTTTTATGATAAACCCTGTAGCTAGATTACCAGCTTTACGGTAATATACTTTTAGTTGGTACTAAAATTACGATGTTTGAAAAGCTATATATGAAGAAAATTCAAATGATTTCGTGATTAATTTTGTGAAAATATTAAAACGAGTATGTCGGGCACAGATGGACAAAGCAGTTTTTCTGAAACAGACAATTCCGAATCGGAAAGTAATTCTTCTATAGCATCAAAGGGATCGCCAAAACGCAGAAATTCGTCGAGGTCCAGCAGTAGTGATAGTAGTCGATCCTCTTCGAGCACGAATTCTCGGAGCCGTAGTCGATCGCGACCTAAATCTTCAACACGTTCAAAAGATGAGCAAGAAATTACCGACCACTCCGATAGTGAAGAGGAGGAAGACGAAGAAGAAATTAATAATAAACGTAAACGTAAGAAGAAAAGCAAATCTTGCGATTTTATTATAGATGAAGCCGAGGTAGACGACGAAGCGGAAGACGATGACGATTGGGAAGACGAAGACCAAATTGGAATTGTTAACAATGAGATCGAAGAAATGGGGCTAACGGCTAGAGAAATCGAAGGCCAAATGCGCGAAACCAATATGTGGGAAAACCAAAATGAAGAAGAACTCGAAAAATATTTAAAAAACAAATATTGCAATCGCGATGTGGCCACCAATCATTTTGGAGAAGGTGGAAGAGAAATGTCCAGCGAAATCTCTCAGCAAAATTTGTTGCCTCACGTAAAAGATCCCAATTTGTGGATTGTAAAATGTCGAATGGGAGAAGAAAAAAGTACCGCTTTATTGTTGATGCGAAAATATTTTGCTCATCGAGGTAGCGAGAAAGAACTACAAATTAAATCCGTAATTGCACCCGACAATGTCAAGGGCTTGATTTATATCGAAGCATATAAAACGTCGCACGTTGTGGCCGCTATAGAAAATGTAGTAAACTTACAAATGGGAATGAAAAATCAACAAATGGTGCAGATAAAACAAATGGCCGACGTATTGAGAGTTACGAAGCAGTATTCGAATGTTAAAGCGAATCAGTGGGTACGCATAATGGGAGGACAATACAAAGACGACCTTGCTCAAGTTGATTATTGCGATGAATCAAAAAATCGGGCATACCTAAAATTACTACCAAGAATTGATTACACCAGATTGCGAGGCGTATTGAAAAATACGGTTTCGAAAACGAACAAACGGAAGAAGCAATCTCGACCATCGAGTAAGCCGTTCGATTTGGAAGCGATAAAGTCAATTGGTGGCGACGTCAGGAGGGATGGAGATTTTTATTTATTTGAAGGCAACCGCTACTCGAGTAGAGGTTTCCTTTACAAATACTTTTCCACTAGTAGAATCGTATTCGATGACGTGAAACCGACGTTGACGGAATTGGAAATATTCGGAGAACAACTCGTAGAAACTGATTTGCAGCAGTTCCCTACGGATACAAACTATCAGAATTACTTCCGTAACGGCGATAACGTCGTGATTTGTCAAGGCGAATTGAACAATCTGCAAGGTAAAATAGTGTCGATAGATGGAAATACGTTAACGATTATGCCAGAGCACGACGAACTAAAAGACCATTTGGTATTTCAAGCTTCGGAGGTGAAAAAATATTTTAAAGTGGGCGATCACGTCAAAGTTTTAAGTGGCCATTACAAAGGCCACGTCGGTTTAATTGTACGAGTGGAAGATGACCGTGTCATATTGATAGCAGATTTGACCATGGAAGAGATAGAAGCTACTTCCAAAAATTTACAATTGTGCACCGAAGCGGCCAGCGGGGTAGATTCGTTCGGAAAATTCGAATTGGGAGATTTGGTGAACTTTAATAATAACGAAGAGGTCGGCATAATTATGTTTATGGAACGTCAACATTTTCGCGTTCTTGATATGCACGGAAAAGTTGTAATGTGCCGACCGAATTCTCTACAAAAGAGAACTTTGAATAAATTTACGGCAGCCTTAGATTCGCGTCGTAATAATATTCAGCGCAAAGACATGGTTCGAGTGATCGACGGACCTCACTCTGGTTTAGCTGGAGAAATTAAGCATCTATACAGAAATGTTGCCTTTCTTCATTCGTGGAAATATTTACGAAACGGTGGAAATTTCGTTTGCAAAACCAAATTCCTACAATTGACTGACGAAAATAAATCAATCCCCAATTGTACCACCGATGTGGCATTTTGTGCTGGTTCACCAAAACCTGGACCGAGTCAAGATGTCGAAAGAAAAACATCCTTTGGAAATGGCGCTTACGATAAAACGCGTGGAAGAAATAATTTTAGACGAGGCGGCTTCGGAGGACGTGGTCGTTTCAATAGAGATAGGGGTCACGTTAGAAAAACAATCAAGATCATTAAAGGACCTTACAAGGGCCACATTGGAATCGTGCAAGATGATACACAAACAACAGCTCGCATTGAATTGCACGCTAATTACCAAACAATTTATGTAAGCAAGGACAATATTGTCGACGTCGCCAGCAAAATCACTTTAAATAACAACAAAAATTCAATATGCGATAGTAAGCCCTATCAAACGCCGTCGTATTATGAGGATGGAAGTAAAACTCCAATGCCGAATAGTGGATCGCAAACGCCTATAGTAAATTTTGGATCGATGACGCCTATTACCGATGGTTCCAAAACACCATATTCTTATTCCGAATGGGATCCTTCCGTACATCCATCCACTAATTATACACCACGTTCTGATTATCATTAAATAAATCAAAATTTCTGTAAAAGCAATATTATTGTAATAAAATATCAGATTTGTGCAATTCTTTGATTTTCTTGTAATCTAAACAACTGTAAACAAATAAACTTGCGTTATATTGATGTAAATCATGAACCGACGACGACGACAAGACGCAGACGAAACATTTTTGAATCAAGCAACGTTGTTTCGGACACGCTGGTTTAACTTAACCAAAAATGTTGTTCGGATTGTTCTAGAACATTTTGCATCAAAACAAAAAAAGAAAGTCAGGTCGCTTGTTTAAATCTGAGATCATAAAATTTTAAAGGATGGCCACGTTTGGATTGATTGTTTCTGGAAGATTGGTAAGTTGATTGAGGTTTATAAAATGCTTGAAATTCTAAAAGTAATTTTAATATTTAGGTAACTACAGAATTTCAACAAATTAACGAAAAACAATTTCTCACCAACATTATCGATGCCGACAATATTAATCACGTTGTTGTATTTTTAACTGGCGCTATGCCATTCCCGGAGGGTGCAGGAGGTCAAGGTGCGTAAAGATAACTTAATACCTTCCGATGTTTTACTAGCCATTGTTGCAGTATTTTTTAGTTGGCCCGATCCAACTGCCCCACCAAATTGGCAGTTGCTGGGTTACATATCTAATCACAAACCTTCTGCGATATTTAAAATATCTACTTTGAAAAAATTAGAGGAGATGGGTGATTCTATGAACACCTCAACGTTTGGTCAGCAGGCGATTTGTCATAACGCTCAAATTGGTATCTCCATTGGTAAATTTTATACGTGACGAAAATTTAATATTATTACACAATTAAATCGTTTTTAGAGCCGGTCGAAATGCTGCAAGACTCGCAAATGTCGAACAACGTCAATTCCTATGTTAGCTTTGCACAAAAAATGTTGCAAAATTTTATGAATTATACACTTAGTTTTTCCATTAATCAAGCCAATATGATAGCAAATCCCTCGGCCACTTACGTGCCATTATCTACCGTACAAAATTGGTACACAAATTTTGAAAGACGATTGACTCACAATCCTAACTTTTGGAAAACATAGTTACTATTAATTGCTCCCAAGTGGAAATATTTTTTATACACATAACTGATTTGTTTTTATTATTTTTCATTTAAATAAAAAACTATATTTAAAAGTAAGGATAATAAAATTATTGAAATTTATATTTTCTAAGTATTTATGTTGTAACTATTAAAGTATTTCAATTTTGTAATAAGAAATATTGGATATGTTGATCGATAATTTATTTCCAATTTTAAAATATTAATTAAAACAATTTGGCTGCTTTCTTACACCACCAACACCTTGGTGAATTAATTAAATGTATCTGCGTTATGAAAAATTATTGGCCGTTTTGGTTATCAATAAATAAATATTACATTTGATTTGATTGTATTATCTCCCATATTTGAAAAAGAAGCTTGCAATAATGGTAAGTCTGTAAAAGTTTGGCAAAGCAAAAGTGAGTTGTAGGGGAGAATTTTAAAAAAACAATGTTTTCGATTATATTGCCAAGAGACTACCAAGAAAACACGATGGCAGCAAATTACAAAATATATTAAAAATTTATATTGGAAATCTAAATTTAAAAAAACTCGAATTAGTAACAAGATAAAGTTTATTAAGCATTTTAAGTACATAAACAAAAGACCAATGTTAGTTATAAAAATAAAGATGTAAATACACAATTTCACACAAAAAATAAGTTATATACAAATCACAAAATAATACTCAATTTTTTCTAGATTATTTATCTATCGTTAAATTTATTAGCCTCCGTATTTGTTCCAATAAGCGGAAGACTGCATTTCTGTTAATCTTGATATGGTTCGCTCGAAAGCAAATATTTCTTCGTCTCCACTGAAAACATTGGCGTTGGCATCTTGTTGAGACAATTGTAAATCGTCCATTAACTTTCTACTATCGTCGTCCAATTCTGCCTTTTCAACTAGAAACAAGTTCTTAAGTGGAACGTCGGCCGAAATAACAACACGAGTTTTATGATCATATAAAGTATCGATTAAGATGATAAAACGTCGAGCCTGTGACCTTAATTTCAGAGTAAGTTGGGGAAGGTCCCTAATAATTACGGTATGAAAAAATTGAGTGAGGTGTATATAATCATTGGCACCCAAGGCACGATTGCATAATTCCTCAAAGGTTGTGTCTAAAACTTTACCGCAAGTTTTT
The DNA here is from genome assembly GCA_963170105.1 of Cantharis lateralis. Lineage (NCBI taxonomy): Eukaryota > Metazoa > Arthropoda > Insecta > Coleoptera > Cantharidae > Cantharis > Cantharis lateralis. Next base: position 38,123,362 of record OY720629.1, read on the forward strand.
CTAAAGATGACGTCTCTTTCTAGGATTCTAAACGTTTTCGATCTCACCAAATCGTTTTCTTTAGAACACAGAAATTTGAAAAGTTCGTCGATAGGCACTTCTCCTCGTCCTTCAGATTTAACATAATAACGTTTTTCTCCTACGATTCCTTTTTGTCTGTAATCTATTCCGGAATCCAAAGTGATTACATCGCAGTAATTTTTCAAAACCCCTATGAAAGGTACAAAATTAGACCTTTGCAAACCATTTTTGTATAGATCGTCGGGTGATCGATTACTAGTAGCCACCACCACGACGCCACTTTCAAATAATTGAGTAAATAATCTTTTCAAAATCATGGCATCCGCAATGTCGGTAACTTGAAATTCGTCAAAACAAATTAACCATGCATTCTTTAAAATCTTCTCCGCCACTGGTGGAATAGGATCGTAAGGTTTGGGTTTATTGGAGCTCGAATCTTGAGGGACTAGCAGTTTTGTTTCGTGAATTTTTTTATGGACGTCCACCATAAATTCGTTGAAGTGAATGCGACTTTTTTGAGGTATATCACAGCACTCATAAAAAACGTCCATCAACATTGTTTTTCCTACCCCCACAGAGCCATAGATGTACAAACCTTTGGGTGCTTTGGACGATTTACTCGAAAACATACTTTTTAGGATACCAGATGACGTAGAAGGAGAATACTTGTCAAGTTTTTCATAAAGTTTTTGTAATTGCTCACAAACCTTTCTTTGTCGATCGTCCGACAATAAAGTTCCTTTATCGATCTTTTCATAATAAGCGTCTAGAGGTCCTAAACCAAAACTATCGTCAAGTTGTGCCTTTATAGAATAAAATCTCAAAGTACTTTTATTGAGATACGAAGTTGTGCTGAAGGAAACCACCCGTTTGATATCAAATCCATACTTGAATGTGCGAAAAACATTACTGGCCATCACTACAAAGTTGCTGAAACCAAATTCTTATGCACATACAACATTATCAAACATTTCAAATTGGATACCTTAACGTTAATTAATACTGAAATTTACTTATTTGTTCCTTGAATTACGCACACATTTTTTTAATATTTTTTTGTGGGTCGTTTAAAATTAAAACTTTGACATTATCGCAATTTATGTAAGTCTGTGCGCACCTTATCTCACCTATTGAACCAATTGGCCTGTCTGTGTCAACATGTGACAACTTTATTTAATCATAACGCAGGGGGGGACTGGTCGTGTGAAAAATGTACAAAATTTCCAATAGCCGACCCTTTCTAGAATTGTCCTTATCGTCGATTCAATTTTTGTTTATTATATTGTGCTTACGCCCTTTCGTCCTTTTAAAATCTGAATCTTAAAAATTCATTCTAATATAAACATTTGACTGCCTTCTTGATTTTTCCAATCGAAATCATCTGCGATGCTAAATATGCGAAATATAATAAATTATCCTGTTAAAATTACGAGCCGAGTCACCGTGCGGATCTTTAAAATACAGAAATGTTGGGTCAGACCGTCCCTGTTCAAAACAGCAATAAAAATCGCAATCAAATTAGGTAATTGGTAAATAGCGTGGGCCAGTGTGGACTGTTCGCGTTACATTAAAATAACAAAACAAGTTCTCTTAATTAATCGCAGGAACCGCATAGCGAAAGATGCCAAAAATCTAAACTTGAAAAGATTTTCTTAAAATTCTACAATGTTCCAATAATTTTAGTAAAAAAACCTAAAATCGTCATAATTGATTCAATTTTTGTGAACATGCCACAATGCGTTTGACCTTGACCACTTGTATTTTATTGATAACAACTGTTTTTAGCAATCTATATCAAACATTTTTTTTCTTTTATGTGAATCTCCTGGATAATTTATTTTCACCAATTTATTATAAGTTGAATCATGTGAAAAAGAAAAATTTCACTAAAAACTGACATGTTGAACAGAATCGACGCCAGAGGCTGTTACCTATAATTCAGCAGGTAGAGAAATAAATTTTTGCCATGAGGTGCAAATTGTGCAAAACTTGGATAAAATATTAACATGAAGCAAAACATGTTTCAGAACTAACATTCTTAAATTGTAACAACTGCGCGTAATAACAAACTCGAGATAAAATATCATATCATTAGAATTCCAAATTTTAATCTCGTTAATCCGTTCATGAGCTTCAGTACTAGCAAAACATTCCTTTCAGTTTTTGACCAACCAAAAGTCAAAACTTTAGAAATGAATCGTAGTGACGTTCTACACTTTGCTCAACGAGAACAATAATAATATTAATATATTCTGTGAGAACAATCAAAACAATCTATTTGTTTGCGCATCACCCTATATAATTAACCTAACTTTTCGTATCGCAACATTTCGATTTAACAACGAAACTTGTAACATTTTAATTAATAAATTACTGCAATGGCAGGCTCCAAACGAAAACCAAAAAAGGGAAATCTGAAAATAAAAAATTCTGGCTTAGATAAATTTAAGGTAGGCAATAATTATTTTATAAAATTTGTTACCGATTAGGGCAATGTTTTAGGCTAAAAATAAATCGAATAAGAACGTAACGCATCAACTGTTATTTTGTGGGCTCTCAAAGAAGAAACAGAAATTTAATAAAAATAAACAAAACAATGTTCCACTAGAAAATCCCAATGTGAAACCTACAATTTATAAAGGTTTGAGTAGAAAAGAAAAGAGCAATTTACCTTTACATGAGAGAGTTGTGGAAAAACTACGATCAGCTCGTTTTCGTTACCTCAACGAACAAATGTATACAAATACCGGGAGTGAAGCCAAAAGTTATTTTGAAAGCGATCCCGAAGCATATAATGCTTATCACGAAGGATATAAGCAACAAGTTAACAGGTGGCCCGTGAATCCTATCGATCTGATTATCAAGAAAATCAAAAAATTGTACGTATTTTGCCGTCATAATATACGCTTCCTTCTTTACGTTAATGTTGTTTATTTCAGGCCTTCAACTTTTATAATTGCCGACTTTGGTTGTGGAGAAGCAAAATTGGCTCAATCGGTAAGCCAAACTGTACATTCTTTTGATTTGGTTGCCGCTAACGAATCAGTGACGGCATGCGACATGTCACGTGTTCCATTAGAAAGCAAGAGCGTCGACGTTGTTGTTTTTTGCTTATCTTTGATGGGTACAAATTTAAAAGATTATTTCATCGAAGCAAACCGAGTTTTAAAAATTGGGTAAAATTAATTTACATTCAAAATTATGCATCAATTTAATATCGATTTCTTTTAGTGGACTGCTGAAAATTGCAGAAGTAGAAAGTCGTTTCGATGACGTCAACTATTTTTGCCAGTGTTTGCAAAGTTTTGGATTTACAGAAGTCAAAGTAGATACATCCATGGATCTTTTTTGTTTATTGGACACCACTAAAAATCAAAACGTTTTTAGTAAAAAGAGTTTTCCTGCAATTAGTCTTCAACCGTGCTTATATAAGAAAAGATAATTGATTGATTTGTTGTAAAAATAAAATCTTAAAACAAATTAAATATTTTATAACAAAAAATGTACACTAAACGTAATTAATACAAATGTAAAAATTTAACAAAATCAAGCATACAAATGTTCTCTATTGTTAGTGAAATCCACTCTGATTAAAAACCAATTTAGGGCTTTCGACTCCATCCAAAACATCTTCAGCTTTCTCTCGTAATGTTTCAACTTTTTCCAATAAGAGTAGCTGAAAACAAAATGTTTCATTCATTTTCTACTACAAAAAATGTTGTTATTCACCTTGGCAGCTGCAATTAATTGGTTTGCTACTTTAATCGACATAAATTCTGATATTTCCATTAGAACTTTTGGATCGGCTTTAGAAATGCTTTGTAAATTTTTAAATCCTGCTTGATATAATTGTTTTGCTCTACTCTGTTTAACGGCCGGTAATTCCATAAGAGGTATCAATTCGGCGCAACAACAATGAGCTAATCTGTTACTCATTCCTCTTAATAAGTGTGCAAATGGCCAAAACTCTTCCAATTGTTCGCAAAATCTAACAACATTAGCTGCAAATGTCGAAGCCGACATCATGAGATTTTGAACAATACCGCGATTTACCTAAACATTTTGGTTAATATATTTTTTTAAATTATAAAGATACCTCGCACTTGATATTTTTCAGAAACTTGTACAACGCTCATTTCTTTCCACAAATCGTATAGCATCAACGACATGTAAAATCTATTTAATACTCTTTCTGGGACACTCTGAAACGGTAAAAAAGCTTAGGAGTTTTTATACACATGTGTTTAAAAATAAATATTCACTTTTATTGGTAGATTTGAAAACATCCGCATTATGCAAAAATCGTTTATACCTAAAATTGTTGCAGTTTTCTTCTCTTTCTTTTCTAAATTCATAAGCTGCAATTATAAGTAAATTTTGCAGTTAAAACAAAGCAAAATTAAAATTTTGTTTTACTTACAATGTGGTGGTAATGGTTTCTCACTGGCTTAATTTGTTCTGCTAAGCTATAAGGAGTTACCAAGTACAGCAAATGCAGAGAATCGAGTAAAACTAAACTTTCTTGTGCCGATAATAAATCTTCGTATAACATGTGTACAATGTGTAAATCCAAACCACCTAAAAAAATATATTACGCCATCTCCAAAATTTTATTTCAACGGATTAGAACCTTTCATGGACGCACTTCCTAGCTTGCTCACCACAAGCTGTGTATTGCTTTGAATTGAAATTTTCTTATCTGGCATATTACCAGCATTTTCTTGAAAATACCCTTTGTTAGTTGGGATAATTTTTGATATATTCTACAGTACAATATTATATAAATTTAGTTTTATAAATGGTCCAAGGACAAATTAACTTACTAAAGAACAATTCATATCGATACTCGTATCACCAAGAGAAAGTTGAGTGTTATTTTTGGATTGAATCTGTTTAGGCACGACAATAGCACCAAGCTTATAAATATCCGATATAACCTTTTTTGTTAAATTTTTTATGTCTACATTCAACCTATCCTGTTGCACTGCCATTAAAGTTGTGTTTAACACTTTTTCCAATTTGGTTTTAGTATCGGCCGTGCTTAAACTTATGCAACTTAAAAAAAGATGCCTGAAAGATTTAATATTAAATTTTGAAAATAATACCGAGCCTCAAGTTTTCATCACCTCATACATTTATAATTGTCTTGGTTCATTTTTGACAATACTTCGTCCATTGGGGCCATCAATAATTCCCTAACTTGAACTACATCTTCTTTATTACAAATCAAAATACTTTCACCCAATTCACCCAAACCGGCACGCCCCGCTCGACCCACCATCTGTTTGTATCGAGATAACGTTATAAAATCTTTGGCTATGTATGGTTTCCTTATGATCACCTAAAGAATGTTCAACGACAAATAAAAATTAACAATCGAATACTTGGCAATATTTACACGTCGTGCAGGTAAATTTACTCCTGCCGCTAGGGTCGAGGTACAGCATATCACCGAAAGGATTCCTAATCTATAAGCATCTTCTATCAAACGACGTTCTTCCGACGTTAAACCTATAAAACAAACATTTAAAACGAAAATTATAAAATCAACTGCGACTCACCAGAATGATGATAAGCAAACCCAAATGGAACAGAATTTTCCAATATTGGACACATTGTCTCCGATTCGTTCTTTAAACTTCGTAACAATTGCAATTTTTCTTGAGCTCTGTACTCTTTTAATTTTGTCCTGAGTTAAAAACAAAAAGAAATATTCATTATAATTTACAAATTTCGTGTGGAAACGTACCGATTTAAAACATGACACAACAGCATGGTTACATTCTCGCAACTACTTTTTGTAGGACAAAATATTAGCACTGATCCATTTGGTACGACTTCCATTACCAGGCCCCCTAATCTATCCGGATCCTTTTCCACTAAATAGCTGTTGTACTATAAATATAAATAAGCTGTTTCAAATTCAAATAGTACATTATTATATTAGTATATAATATATAACTTGCCCTCCCAAATACCTAAGCAGATGAAGTCAAATATTCAGGACAACATTTACAGATAAAAAAGTAATACGGTAAAATTTAAAAAAATTGATACGTACAGAAAAATCATCACTTTTAACAAATTCAAAAAAGTTTTCGTCTTCCGAACCGTAATTAATTTTTAATAAGTTGTTTTCGCATTTTACATATTCGATCAATTCGACTGGTCGAAAATTACGAGTATAGACATCGGCTTTCAGAAATGTACATATTTCTTTTAAATTTCCAATCGTGGCACTCATTCCTACTATTTGTATGTCCTCTAAAAATACAATAAAATTACACAAGAAAGACAAAACTGAATAAAAGAGGTAAACTATTTTACCATTCAAAAAAATCAATTTTGTCAGTAAGGCTTCCAGTGTGGGACCTCTATGATCTTCTCCAATTAAATGAAGTTCATCCACAACTATTAAACCCAATTCTTTTAAACGATTTTGTTCTACCAAACTGTTCACCAAAGCCATGGCCTTTTCGTTAGTCGCTATGTACAAGGAATTTTTATATCGTCTTTTCTTGGGAGGAAAAACACCTTTTCCTCCTGCATACTCTTCGATAAAAAAATCTAAAGCTACTGCAAAAGGTGATAGAGCCCATATCTAGGAATAAAAAATAAATTTTAAAATAAAAAAAAGATGAAGGTGAAGCAAACCTTTTCTTGAACTAGGGCAACATAAGGCAACACAAAAATTACGTTTCGTTTTCTACATATGATTTCTTTAAACATCAAAATTTCAGCAACCAAAGTTTTTCCACCACTAGTTGGTAAAGAATAAATTAAGTTACGTCTTTCTTTAATTGCGTTTAATTTTAAACACTCATCTTGCCAGTCTACAAGTAAAAAATGTACAACGACTCTAACATTGTTTAGATAAATTTACCATATAGTTCATCGATTCCTTTATAGGATTTAATAAGATCCATAACTTTCTTAGGAAGACCATAAAAAGGTCCCAATATTCTAGATTCTTGCACTTCTGCATTTAATATAGTACGATTGACCAGATTTGGAGCTGTTACCGCTTTAGTAACGTTATTTTTTAATGCTTTATTTATCACCTCTGTAAAATTGCTTGTTCCTGTTGGCTCGTTGAAATCGTCTAATAAAATACTAGATAAAAATGTATCATTTAACCACTCATTATTTTCTTCATTTTTGGAAATGCTATCGGGCTGACATATTGAATCTTCCAATTTATTAAATACTTTAGATATTTTATCACGATACTCGAAAGATTTCAACTGCGTCATTTGATAATTATTAATGCTAGAATTTTCGGATGCTTCTTGTTTATCCCGAAGCTCAACTTTAATTATCTTTGATTGACTCTCATAAGGATCAGCATTTGCACGTTTATAATTCTTATCTAAATTGCTATTTTTTAAATGATTACTTCGACTACTACTCGTAGTGGGTATCGTCATTTTATTTGAAAATTTCATGTCGATACTATTTTCGATATCATCTAAATCGACTTGTTCAAATAACGAATCGTTTAAACTCAGCATGTTATTTTCAAAAGACTTTCCACATTCTCGACTCATGTTTTACTTTAATTGCAATATCACAAATAAAACAGCACAAATTCAAAACTTTTGTAAACAAATGTCAAACTATTTTACTTTTTAGGTTAATGTTAATTTGTATTAAAATCGTGAAAAATTATTTAAAATCGGTTTATTTAGGTTTATTTCAATAATTTCTCATGTTCCAAAATTTTTACTTAAATAATATACCTTAATTTATTTTAAATACACTAATAACATTTATTGCGGTAAAATTGAATTTAAATTTGTTTGAATATTTTAATTTGAATTTTATAAAAATCATACATTTTCAAAAATCAAGTGCCTTATTAGCAACTTAAACAGCTCAATAAAATTCTCCGGCTGTTATATTAAGAAAGGAAAAGTGACACTTTACTCTCCAATATACAAAAAATTATTTATTACGAGTAGGGTGATAAAATTTAAAACATTTTGAGAACTGCTGTATTTAAAAATAATTTTTTCAAAATATACGATTTTGATCTAAAAGGATAGATTTTACTTGAAAAGAAAGTAGCTGTTTATTCTCTAGGATTTTTAAAGATTATTGAAAGCCAAGTTTTTTCTTTTATATGAAAATTTTGTATTGGCGTCGTCATAACCCCCCGCGATAGTTAGAAGTTGTTGCTTATCAATATTATAAACGTGCTCGTTAAGTGATGGAATGAAATAATTTACCCAATTAGGATGTCTATTAGCATAGCATACAGAGTAAACTTGTAAGATTTATTTTTGCTTCTAATCGATTTACTTTTTCAAAATAAATTTTTTATTTGAGGTTATACACCAGCCTTCTCAATTTAAAATTCAAGCTTGAAAAATTTTATTAAGTAAAAATTTAATATCTATTTATAGCAAAATTGATTAATAAAACTTGATATTTTATGACCACCTAGGAGAATAATAATTGATCCATTGAAAATTAATGAGGTTTTTTTGTTCTTTTGTAATTTCGGGGCCAAATTTTTAATCATAATATTATACTCTTGATAAAATAATAATAAAAAAAAATGTTATATTTGTAAGTCACATCGAATAACCCAGTTCTAGTTTATTTATTATTAATATGTTGTAGTCGACTTACGGGCAGAATAATTAAAGCAAATGGTATATCAACTTTCTTTAATCAAAGATGCAATTTGTTTAACTATAACAATAGGCATTATTGTAGTAAGCAGGATAAAACTGAAGGTGAGCACATAATAGTTTATGATAAAAGGTTATTACCATATCCCACTTCCTATTAGAGTGAGCATAGTTTAAATTCCATTATCTCGTTTCATTCATTGTTAACATGTCTTTAACTAACGTCAACGAAATTATTGTAACTCTAATTAGTATATTTATTTTCAAACAAGGTTTGCATCTGTAAACTAACCAACGTATGTTGGAAATTATATTTTCAAACATTGTTATATTTTCAACTTTTTCCTTTTTGCTTCATTTAGGATGGCCTACGTGGAAAGGTATATTTACGAAATTTGTACCTATAGGCCTGTGTTTCGTGGCCGTTATGCAATGGCGAGCATACCGAAAGTATTCCACACAACACGTAGCTTCGTCTTGGCAAATTAGATGTTATAGTGCTTTGCCGTTACGGATTACAAGTCGTTTTTGGGGTTGGATTGCAGGTAAATATATCAGCATTGTTTAGTTTTATAATTAGTTTTTTTTAAATGCACGCGAAATTTTATTCTTTTGTAGTATGTACTTATTTTAACAGTTGCAGGGTCTTTGAACTTTTAATTTTATAATCGAGACCCTTATTTTTTAAATTGGATGAATTAGAGACTCGGTCTGGTGCTTAATTAATTTTATTAAAACTAAATTGTATGGTGAACTTGACAAAATAAGTCTTATTCAATTTAGGTTTTTAACTTGTAAATTATCTAACGGTTAAACACTTGTACAGCATAACTAATAAAGTAAATTTTAAGAAAGCATTACAAAAATAGTTTGAAGTTTTTTAATTATAAAAATATTATGCATAGATAGTTTATATAAAAACTGTGGTTTAATTTTAATTTTATCTGTTGTGTGGATGTAATTTCAATTAATATTTCACAATTTTGATTACATTATTTTGTAAAATACTCAAAAAATTAATTTGTCCCACATAAATACAAAAACGAAATACACGAACAAGATAAAAGAAAGCATTTTAGATGAATTAAATATTCGTAGTGAAAGATAAGATACATACTACTGCATCAAAAAATACATATACTAATATGAAGATAATAAAAAGAATAGTTATTTCTTTTTTACTCTTGTAATCTGAAAAAATTTTGAGATTTTTTTATTCTCCATGAAAAGTTAATAGTAAGTTAATTATTATCAATTTGTTTACATAACTTTTTAATTGCCTTTTTTATTGTCATTATAAAAATTCCTATGTAATGTTTTCAGTTTTTCTTTTCTTAAGATCAGTTAAATTGCTTTCTAAGGATAACAGATCAGACCACTAAGTTCACTGCTACCCGGATATGAATGTTATTTATAATCAATTTAATATAAGAATGTTATTTAATTTTAGATAAGAAATTACCAGAGTCTTTGCGTCCATTGATTTATGGTTTTTATAGCAATACTTTTGGAGTCAATCTATCAGAAGTTGCTAATCAAGACTTTAAGTCTTATCCTAGCCTTGCAGATTTTTTTACGAGGTAATTTTATAAAATAGATCAACAAATTATTATTATCAAAATTCATTTCTCGATTTTGAAGTGAATCAAATAATAAATAGAAATACAAGCAAAGTACAGTTGCTTTATTTTTAGAAACTCATTTCGTGAATCTACAATATTCCTATTGTCAGTCTCGGAGAAAAATTTGATTTTTATTATTTAATTACATACCTACCTTATTAATTTTTTTATTTAAATTTCGATTTATAGTAGAGTGCTCAGACAATTTTATCGTTTATTCTGTTTGCACTTTAATTTTAAAATGTACTGCCTAGCTAGGATCATTTTCTTGTCGAAAAATATGGAGCATAAAAGTCTAAATCAATTTTACGTGAAAACGATGAATTATTCAATATTCCCCACGATGTTTGGACGACCAATAGATTTTAACTCTTATGATATTATTATCATTAATTATTCTAGCTAATCAGTATATATTTTATTTTTTTAATTAATATGCAAACAGATTTACTTTCTAGAGTTGTTTACTTGTTTAGAGTTTGTAAAAAGTTGCGATTGGTTAATATCATAATTATTTAAAAATTTCTTTTATTATTGAAACACCTCAATGTTATATCTACAAAAAAAAATTGTATAGATATAACGATATAAGGATGGCACATAATATGACTTAGAAAAAAACCAGGAAGTACAATGCAATTCACTTATAAGGAAGCCTTTTACAACAGAAACTTATTCTTAATGAAATTTTATTCAAGTTGTGACTATAACTTAACTCATATTTAATTCGATGTTAAGTTAGACAGATACGATGGGCTAAAATCATTGATTTTGATACATCATGGCATCCACATGGTGAAGTTGTTTAGACAATTTATTTCTTACATAAATTTTTCAGTTTCAATCTTTTTTATGTTTTATAATATACACTACTTTTAACTATAAATTATTAACTAGTGAAAATATTATTAAATTATTTAAAAATTATACTAGTTTATACAGGTTTATAAATAAATATTTTCTGACGATGCAGACGAAAAGTCTGCGAAATATTAAAACACAATAGTCGTTTTATTAATTGTTGTTCATTTAACTAGCGTAATTTTTAAATAGAATTTAATAATACACTACTTGTTACCTCACTGAATTTTAACTTTTCAATTGAAACCTACGGCAAATCCTGTAGCCAAGACCCAAGACCTGTGGCTAGTCATCCGGCTAAATTCTGGTAAGATCACACCTGTATGTAATGACCTGATTGTTTACTCCCTCTGGATGCATTATTAGCGGATTGCATTGTAATTGCTTAATTTTTTATGGAATTAACTTTCAAATACATGTATTTGTAGGTGTTTAAAAGATGACGCCCGTGAAATCGATTCTAGTAGTTGTTTAGTTTCACCTTGCGATGGTACAGTTTTACATTTTGGTCCAGTAAACACATGCGAAATCGAACAGGTGTGTTAGTTTTTTTTTTACAAAAATGTCTTATAATTTACACTTGTTCTCCGTAGGTGAAAGGAGTTACGTATTCTCTTGAAAAGTTTCTAGGAGAAAATACTTGGAGCAAAGCTAACGAGTGTGATTATCGTGATAATTTATTATGTAAGAAAGACAAATGTACTAGTTTGTATCAATGCATTATTTATTTAGCACCTGGAGATTATCATAGGTGAGTTCTGATTTTATTTAAAATTCGTTTTAAGTTCCATAATTTTTTTTTTGTATTTTAGATTTCATTCTCCAACTGTATGGCAACCTACACATCGAAGACATTTTCCAGGTAAATTACTTTCGGTTAATCCTAAAATTGTTCGTTGGCTACCTGGTTTATTTTGTCTCAACGAGAGAGCCGTGTATTTAGGACAATGGCAACACGGATTTTTCTCTATGACTGCAGTTGGTGGGTTTTATAATTCCTATTATTTCTATATTGATGGTATTAATAAATTGTCCATTAGGTGCAACAAATGTGGGCAGTATAAAGATATACTTTGACAAGATTTTACAAACAAACCGACCTAAATATAAGCAACAGTATTGTTGGAAGGATAAATGTTTAGGTAGTAATATTGAATTGCAAAAGGGAGAGCCTTTTGGAGAATTTAGAATGGGTTCAACGATTGTATTAATATTTGAAGCACCCGAAAACTTTTGTTTTAATTTAGCTACAGGTCAAAAAGTTAAAATGGGTCAATCGATTTGTTGTGGAAATAAAGTTGAAAATAAGGTAGAACATTCTCGCGTTAGTTAATTGTCTAAAATATTTTATGAAAAAACTGTAAATGTTTTCTATTTAATTTGTAATATACAAAGTTTTATTATGAATTTTGTTTCCAAAAGTTAACCTATAAGTTTTTCCGAATAATTCTCAAATTAACAAAAATAGTTTTATTTTACAAGACTACAATTTATTACATGTCACTGACAATAATTATTAATTTTATTCCATTGGGAACGGGGAATGTGACGATGCACGACTTACTGAAACAAAACAATGATTTAGTATTATTTCTCGAACAAAATTAAATTCTTACCGGAATGCACTATTTTTCCTGAGAGTGAATATATTCTTCGAGAGTACTTTCTAAACTGCGCAGTTGTTGTGTATTGTTGTTTACGTAATACTTATAACCATAAGATTCGTGTCTTGTACTTTTGTAAGGCACTCGGCTGGATATTAAATCTTTCAGGTCGTTGCTCGAGTTTGTCAAAATTTTTAACACTTCTAATGAAGGCATATTTTCTATTGGTGTTTTAGGTGTACTTATCATTCTCGGTGGTGGATCATGTATTATTTTTGATTCTATACTTTCTCTATGTTTATAGTCTTCCCAATGTTTTGACACCTCCGTTATGCCCGTTGAAACATGTTTCAATAACTCCATTGCCTAAAAATAATACTCTAATTATAAAGAATTTCTTTTTGTTTGCGTGTTACCTCTTTTTTTGAACAATAAATAAGTGTCGCGGGTATTTTGTGTACCTACTTTAAATAATTCAACATGAGCAAAAAATAGTCAAGTTTTAAAATTAAATTTATTTTTATGATATATTGGCATAAAATTATACAAAAGTGAATTATACTTGGGCGATTTGCTAAAATTTTACTAATTATAGTATTTTTAAAAAACAAGAGACAAGACGAATCACTTAAATTTTTTTTTATCAATTGCAAAATGTCAGCAAATCTGCAATCACCACGCGCGCCTGATCTCTCCTGGAAATTCCACGATGGTAACTTTTACTGGTAAAAGAATTTTTTCGGTTCCGTGAGGCTTTCGCGTAAGTCTTAACCGAGGGTGAATTGGTATATTGAAATTTTCCGAACTTTTAGCGACCAATTCGTCTATTTTGCAGGTGGCTTGAATCAAGGTGTTGGTAAAGGTTTTAGTATGCAAATTATTTTTATTGATAGGAGGCAAAATCTTTTTGTGAACGAGATTTTCGCGAATGTTTGTCAAGTGTCGTGTTGTTTCTGACCACCAACGACGAGACTGAGGCACCTTAGTTAGAGATTCGTTTTCATCGCTCCTCATCTTGGCACATCGTATTAATTTTTCGGGATTTCTGGAACCGGTAGCGGATTGCCTTATAGATGCCTGGGTCGGTGTTGCTATTTTATCAATCTAAAATGAAAGTATGCACTTGTGCTTTATTTAAAACAATAGGAAAAGCATAATACTTCAATAACATTTTTAGTTTTCTTTTTGATTTTTGGGTATTGCGGAGAAGCCGTCCGTTTCTTGCTTTTCGATCCACGGCGACCTTTGTTTCGACTTGATGATGTCGAAGAACCGCCAAATAGACCCCTAGTTTCTGCCATACCAATCATATATTTATTATTTAATTTAGTTACTTCCTGAATTTAAAGTTGATATAAGAAAAGGGCCCCATTATCTCAAACAACTTACTTTACGTTGCAACAAAGCTAAATAGCAACCTTCTTCCGACAATTTTAAACAGCCATCTCCATTTGGACAAAGACTTGGTAATTTTGGCTTATCAAAGAGATCACAATTCGGAACCTGAACGTTAGGTTTTCATTTCGATAGATTGAATTAGTGGGCGACGTGTACACTTACCACGACGTCCTTATAAAATGTTTCATATGAATCGATACTTTCGATCGAAGGCTTCGATAAGAGCGTCTCGACATTGGATAAGCTCATGGGAACACTTTCGTCTGATTCTTTGGCATCCAAGTTATTGTTTATTTCCTTAAAATATTAAAAGTATGTATTTGCAAATTTTTGAAGAGCATAAAAAAGAAAAGAAATTACCTTTGAAAATACTGCTTCGATGGAAGGAGTAATTTTTAGTTTTCCTTGTAAACTTGCGTGCTTAATTTTAGCCAATTTATTTATATCTTTCATAGTTTTATGCACCATTCCGTCATTTTCCATATCAAGTTCCGAATGGGTTTCGTACAAAACTAATTGTATCTTGAAATTTTGAAAACTATGTTGAATACAATATTAAATAGATCTACGGCTTGCCTAACCTGAGGTTTCGACATGGCGTATCGTAATGTTTTTCGTTGTTCGTCCAAAATACCAGCGACTCTTTGTCTACCTTCTTCGGTTAATTCCGATTCCGTTAGAACTTGTAACATTGATAAATCTCCACCTCGACTACAAACCTAAATGATTTTATATAATTACAATGGATAGGTAATAAAAATACGAGCATGCACTAATGGAAAAACATTGAGATACATCAAATATTAAGATAGATATAATTAATAATTGTTACGAAGAGAACAGCAAAACCCGGAAGAGCTAAATTGCATAGAAGAATGAATATAACATGAACTCTGATAAAAAAAAGGTATGCAAAGAGTACAAAAAATGCCGAAGAAAAGGAGGACTAAAGTCTTACCAGTCTTGCCCCTTTCCGTCCCATCTACTCGCTTAAACAATAAAAAATAATATTAATAATAAATTATGCGTTATACCAAATCAATAGGATCTGCGACTGCCGAATAACTGTTTGGTGGTGTCGCGAAAACCGCAATGACCGGATCTAAACAATCCGAGTTTGAGGGAATCTCGATTAACTTTTCGGCAAAAATGGATATATTTTTCATGCCCAATTGTTGAAAGTAACTTTCATATTCGCATTTTCTGGAAAATGTTATGTATGCTTGCAATAAATTAATATCTACGAAAAGAAATGTCAAATACCTTGGTCCTGCACTGAAAACTAGTAAATTAGAAATTTTTGAGTTCTGCGATAAAAGTGTCGCCAAGTAAGCTGTGGTTCTGGGCGAGTTAACGTGACTTTGAATTACAGATCCTGTTAATTCAAGATCGAATATAATTTTTCCAAAAGTAGCAGGACCTAAACAAAACGACCTATCCTAGACAAGAAAAAATAATAAATTAAAAAGTCAAGTTGTATGCTCGCAATAGTATAATTTATACCTGCACTATGAGTTGATGTTTTTGTATTAAGGAACTTTGTGCCAAAGATGTACGTAGCGACGAATGAAAGGTAAAAAAATTTGGGCATAAAACATCGCGTTTATACGAATTTGGAGTTAATTCTTTGGATTTATCTAAAAATTCAAGATTGAATTGTTTTTCTAATTTTAGCTTAATGTCTTCCTCGTTTCTAAAAGCAAAATGTTGATAACTTATTGGCGGACTAAACAAATATGTAAATGTTATACTTAATTTTGTTGGAATTAATCCAACAGGTAACAGGATTTTGTTGCCCCTGAGCATTGAGGCGTTGATCTCGGAGGTGTTTAGGAAGAAGTTCGCTAAGTCGAAGGGCGCTGTGCTTTATGCGAAGGCGTGCTACCGCTGCTGCCAGTTTTACTCTTTGCTGCCAAAGGGCCAACTCGATCACGGTAATCCTACATTCTTCGAACAATTTTGCAGCAATTTTCACCAAGGCCGATTCGCGTTTCTTAAAACTTCTGTGATATAAATCGAAAAAAAGTAACCAAACGCAAGCATTTGAATCTTGAATCTATAATAGAATAGGTACGAAAATATAATTTCCGGTTTATGGTGATAATTTATTTGAAACGTACGTTTGGATAGGTTTGGTAAAACGCGATATCGTTTAAAGCCTGAATTAGAATTCCCTTATCTGAAAAATAAAAACATTTGCAAATGGATTTCGCATGAAAAGTCACTATAAGCAAATAGAGAATCGAGTAAATAACATGAATTCCAATTTATTTCTGACGTTCACGCAGAGCCTGATCAAAATTCTTTAATACCAAAATGTTTTAAAACTAAATTGGTTTTAAGTTTTAAGAGTTTTTATTTTTTGAAAAGTTTAAATTTGATTTGGTTTCCTTACATCTGAAAGTATCGTAAATCAGAGTGTAAACTCGTCGCATTTCTTGTTCATCGTCAAAGTCTGTGCTTAATGGCGGAATAGATAACAAAGAAGCAGCTTTTGCAATATCACTTAATGTCCAGGTGATGGGGTTTGGACCGGACGGAAAGCTATCCTTTTTTAAATGTTTGCTTACTTCCGATATTGTGCACTTGATTTTTTCTTTGGGAACTATATTCCAGTGATGCAATTTCACCACCTCTTCCGCGTCGTTCCATGGAGCTAGCATCCTTAAAAGTATACAAATTATGACTTTAATTGAGTTTAAAAATTATGTCTACCTAAAATTAATTATTGCAGTGACACATGAATTAAACCAAAAACTTTAATTTAAAAATTATTCAACTGTTATTTTTGAAGTTATGCCACTACACACAAAAGTTCTTTGGCATAGAATTACATTAATTATGTTGTGATGTACAGAAAGAGCAATCTGCAGAGGATGTTATCGAGAGGGTAAGGATCGAATGACTTGAGTTTTGCCTGCGGGTGTGGCTCATAATTAAAAACTAATTTTGAAAATACAAGTCTTAAGCTTCTAAATTGCGCAAAACGGATGTTTTTCATATATTTTGCTCAGACAGCGAGCAGTAAGTAAAAAGACGTAAAGGGTATTAAACGGGAATATTTTCCTAGAGAGTTCAAAAAGTGTGCTCAGATTTTTTGATAAGGAGAATGACCACAGTGGTATTGAGTAAAGTGGAAGTAGAAATTTGGAGTAGGAAATTCAAATTTTATATGTCGGATTCTATGGAATTAATTACCGGACTCTACGCGATGAATTAGACAACACATCCTTGGTCGGAAGATATTGCGGATTTTTTAAATCGGCAATTCAGGTAAATCTATTGGAAACTATTTTAGTGTACATGTACATGTGAAGCATATTTATAAGTTTTTGATTTATAACTTATTAATATTTTGGTTTAGTGTCATGCGACAACGAAGATGCACGCGAACACAAACTGCACGCAAATGCTACGATGGAGTCACACGCACTTGTCACGTATGGTATAATGAGATTCTACGTAGGTTTTATTAACTATCGATGGTTTTCTAAATCACGCAGATACTCAATATTTAATTCTTTCGTGTAATCCAAAATTGAATTAAATTTTATTAGGATAAGTAAATCTTACCACATAATAAAAAGATTTAAGAAGACATTTGCGAAAAATTCTAATCTCTTTTTAATTTAGCAAATTCTGTACCAAGCAGAAAATAATAAAAAGTTGTATTTTTTAAACGTTTCTGTAATTTAGGTAATTTTTTGCCTAGAAAATTTTCTAAACTTGCCAAGAAACCTCATTTCTATTAATATTATCATTGTACATTATTTGCATCGAAAAAATATCTGCATTTTGTGCGCCTTCCGGAGCAATTAAATTGAAGTCAATTTTTGTACCTACATAATCTAATAAAAATATAAATGAAATTAATAATACAAGTTGTTTTCATAATGTGAAAAGTTTTCCCATTAAACAGGACGACCTAGAGGTCGTTACTGGGTTATTATATGTGCTAATTATTGTTAAATGTTATATTTATGTTAATGAAAGTTAAATACAAAACAGAAACTAGAGCAAACTCATTTATAAGAAAATTTGGCATAAAGGAAGGTTTTTAGCTATAAAAAATGTAGGTACCTAATATAAATAATAAAAAATAAATAGAATGATCTTTGCATGTCCGTAAGCTACCTACATTACATTTTAAAATTATAATTTATTACTTTGATATTGTAATAGGTATAAGTTTAATGTTAGAAGTTGGAATAATAGAAGTAGGTACTATAGTTTTATGTTTACTCACCCAGGCTCTAATTGTTTTATTTCTTCTAACATTTGAAGATATATTTTTATTCTCCATGTGTAATCACTCGCTAGTGTGAACTCAAATTCGTCTACCGGTTCATCATTTTCATCCACAACATTAACTTCAAACATTTTTGATATCAACTGTGGCAGTTGACTAAATAAGTTACCCTCGTCAAGGGAACTAAGATTAACCCAGAGCTGATGCTCATTTGGAATTTCCTGATATTCTCCCATTTTAGGTTTTTTAACATGCACACGTTTTACAGGCAGATCTAAAATTGTCGAACTTTATTGCTTGTCCTAATATTATGTTTTACCTGAAAATATTGTTTAGCAAAACACACATCTAAAAAATGTTAAAATTATAAAATAATAACTTGGTTTATAATAAAATGGAACTGAAGTTTTAATACTTGTTAATAAATTTTATAAGCTATATAGGTACATGGATTATAAATACTTAACCATAAGTAGATAGTACCTCTGTACATAATAAAAAATACTTGGCTGAGGTACATTATTTTAAAATGTTAATAAACGCATCTTATATATTTTCAATACTAGAAAGAAAAGAGGGAATAAAAAAGTAGAGTTGGAATTGTAAATTCTGTACCAAGTTCACGATTAAAAGAACAGCCTGTATTTAACCAAATTTTAGTAGATAATTGAGATTGAAATTTATGTTTTTTGATTGGAATATATTCGATTTTCATATCTATCATTCAATTTAAACTCGACGTTTTAAGTACCTACCTAATTTAGGATTCAAATATAAAACGAAAATAATTATATTATACATACTATGTATAGGTATTATATACCTAGTTAAAGCCATATTGCCTAATTAATTTGGTTGTTGAAAGCTGTTTTAACCTTAGGTGAATTAAGTTTTTAAAGGTTCATCGATAGTAAAAATTTAAACTCAAAAATACTACATTGGTAGGTACATTAGGGCCTTCTTTATTTGGGTACCCAGTTCCTAAGTGGAAAAACTATTTCTAAATAATTCAAAAACAATCTCCGAATTTGAAAATTGAAAAAAATCTGAAACCTTAGGAATTCACTAAAAACTACAACCTTTTTTTTATATTTATAAATACAATTAAGTTTCAGATTTTTCCGTGTATTATACTAATCATGGGAATAAATTAAAGCCAAAGTATTTTAAATGGGAAATTTCAAGTGCCGTGGGGCGCTATCTAGCGTCA
Source organism: Cantharis lateralis (assembly GCA_963170105.1). NCBI lineage: Eukaryota > Metazoa > Arthropoda > Insecta > Coleoptera > Cantharidae > Cantharis > Cantharis lateralis. Next base: position 38,142,963 of record OY720629.1, read on the forward strand.
AAATAAAAATCTGGAGAAATTCAGAGATTGTTTTTGAATTACTACTTTGAAACAAAAAAAAACAACTCCAAATAACGAACACCTGAAGGTACATAGGTATCTGGTGTATTAAATTGAATTGACAATAAATTCCTACTAAGTTGAATTTATACAAATATTTTAAAAAATCACGAGATTCCCCACTATGGATGGGAAACAATCGGAAGAATTTATGTTTTAGACAATCCTTTTTAACTCAAAAATTTTGAAAAAAAAAAAATAATATAATCAATATTAATTCAAATTAAATATTATTATCTGGAAATGCGGTGTATTATGTACTTACATGTAATCGGCAAGTTGAAACCAATTTGAAACTTCCAGAGCTTATAAAAAAAAACAATAAGGAAATTAAGCTATTTGGAATTTCATCACTTAAATTATTGAGTTAGCTTTCAACATGTAACTACTTTGCCAGTATAGCAATTAACTTTAAATTATGTATAATTTTCACTTCACGTAATTCGTTAGTGCAAATATTCTAGGGTGAACACAAGAGCGTGACTGACGAGTTCTCCAGGAAACCCCGACACCTGTTACTATCACCCAACGACATGCACAGAGATATCGCAAAATACGTGCCTACTTTAGGAATCCAATCAAGTGTGTACGGATATTTAGAGAGAAAAAAATTTTTAAAATACTTGAGCGTGTGGATCGCCTATAAATGGTATGCAGAACAGCATTTATTGAATATGTTGATTAGTAAAATTCAGAAATGTGGTTTTTAACATCATTTCCATTAAATTTACTAATCAATTAAGATAAGTATTTATGCTCTTTATTTAATACTATCTGATCATCAAATCAAATTAGTCGATTGACTAGGCATGTACACAATAATAATTTTCCTTATTACTTTATCGAATTAAAATTCAATTCAAACTGAAAAAATTTATACCTTTTAGGGACCACTTACATTTAAAACAAATACTCCTATGTATATGCGAAAAATTGAGAATTAAATTGTGCAGAATAAGCCCACATAAAAAACTTGATCAGAAACTAAATTTTACAGTATTCACCAACTGTTGAACGGTGTACCTACTAGCCCACTAATATGTTAAAGATTTTATTAAAATGTTTCTTGTACTTTTACCGTTTTAAAAATAATTTCAAGTTGTGCAGGTCAAGTAAATACATTGCTTATAATTAAATTTTCTCTTGGTATTTTGAATAGCAAAAGAACTATCGAAAAAGTCAAATCCATTAATTCATCCTATATACAAATTTTAATTGACAGCTTATTTTAATAAATACTATCTAATATTTTTAACTTTATTGAATTTAGGATTGGAATTTTTGAAACGAAACAAACTTTAGATTAAAATAATTATTTATTTATTTAAAATTACAAATTTTGAGATTATGTCTTTTAGATTATTGTCTTGACAAAAAATGTTATTTGATAAAAAAGTTAAAACACTATTTTATCAATTCCAGTGCTAAAAACTCTTCTTTCCTATTAAAATATTCTTTAAATCTCACTGAAGCAAATCTGAAATTGAAATAGGAGTCGCTAGAACAACATTATCTGCAAAATAGTTTGGAACTTACTCGATAAAATCAAATTTTATAGAGGAATGTTCTGATTGTATGAGTGCCCAAATTCCCCAAAATAAATGCGAAGCTAAGGCAAACTGATTAACTTGGACATAAAGATTATGTATATTTTGGTCGCAAACAACTTGGATGTCTTGAAGAACCGATAAGTAAATTCTTAACCAGTTCCACTGAAATTCCTTGCTAGGATATTTTGAATAATCAATTTCGTTAATGCCTAATAACAAAACAGTATAATTATTTATTAAAAATTAATCACAAATATAACTCACCTGAGAATTCAGTGAAATGATTTCCGATATCAAAGCCTTGATAATTTATAGAAGAATATTCAAAATCAATAAAATGTATCAAATCAGTTTCTGAAGAATACACAACATTTCCTAACAAAAGGTCATTGTGTGCAAACACTAGAGGACTATCTAATTTCAATAATTTCGATTTCAATAAATCCACCTCCTTCTCAATTTGCTTTTTTGGAAATTCCAATTTTTCGAATCTGTTTAGAAAAACATAGCCATGTTTTGTTCATAATCTTTAAAATAAACTTACTTTTTCTGTTTATAAATGTCTGTAAAACAATCGGGTACCAAATTGAGATATTTCTCGAATGTTATCCACAACATTGGATGACTAGATTTGTTTGGTATACTAATTCTATGCATTTTTGCCATATGACTAGCAACAAGTTGATAAATTTTAGGTTGGATTATGGTTTCGCTGGTTAAGGTGCATCCAGGAACAAATTCATATGCCAAACCGTTGTTGAAAGTTGCAAACAATTTTTGTGCCAACCCCACACCATTTAAAAATAAAATATTTCTAAAAGCAGAAAATTTAATTAGTTATCAATTTATATCTATTTATATTAAACTATAAAATATGAAATTATTCTACGAGCTATCAGCAGTGGATTGTTGATATTGTTCAATTTAATTTTTAATAATATTTAGTATCAGATATGCAAGCCCTATGGCAGTTCTGGAATGGTTCTACTAAATGGAGTACTTTACGGTGCCTTATAAAGTTACTATAACTCAAAACTACCATTTTGTACATTGGCCCTTTTATATCCAAGCTACATAACTAAATGCTTAAATTAACGATATGTTTTCAATGGGCAATCAGAATTATTATCCGTCAACTTCATATTTCACAATTCCATTTACTAGATTCCCCGGTTGTAAGTTATATTCTGTTTAAAAAATTTTCAGAAATTTGGACTGATGAGGTTTATAAAAAATGCTTTAACTCTTTTTTAACGTTTATTCAATCTTTATTTTACTCTTCTCCTTTGCTTTGTTGAATTGCATCTGGTGATTATAAAACTCCCACATCTGATACTATATAATAATCAAAAGTTTAATTTTTGATTAACTACAAATTTTGTTCAGAATTTTTAAATATGAACTTATAAAAATATTGCTTTAATTACCTTATTTCTGCTTTTCGGTCAATGAGTAAATCTGTTTTATTTCCATATACTCGAATAAGAATGGGAGTCGAATCTGGATGATCGAGTGATTTACATTTCACTAATTTGTTTGAAATTCCATCTGTTAACAACTTATACAATAATGTTTACTTTTATGTGGTGCATAATATAACAATTAAAATTATTAATAATATATAAAGTTTATTTTTTTGAGAAAATCGAAAGACGAAAAAATAAAACAGAACTTTGTTATTAAAATTTAATAATTATATATAATAAAATATATTATTATGTATCTATAGTGCATAAAATATGTTGTTTTTAAAAATATATTGTACACATACAGTAAACTCGCGATTATCCGGATTGGGAGGAAAACCATCGACTCCGGATTAGGGAAACCCAGAGGCGGATTTAGGTTCGACCGCAACTTAATAATAAATTATAATAAAACATTTCATTTACGAACAATAAAAATATTTTTCAATTATAATTGTTCTTTAATTTCTAAAATTTTGGCGTTCCCGGGCCTAATGGTAATAAATCCATCACTGAAGATACCCAGCTAAACTTCATCAAAGCGTGGACAATCGAATGAAAATTTATATACATACACTTTGCATCAAATTTTTCATTCGCACATGATTTAAATCAGTTTTATCTTTAATTTGAATTCAATTGGCATTTTGAAATAATACTAAAAATGTTCATAATCTTACGGCAGGGGTTGATGCGACAACGGATAATCGAAAGTCTACTGTAATATAAATTTGAAAATACATAAATAAATAAACTTGTAGACATACTTTTTTTTTAAATTTATTTCTGAAATGTTTATCAACCTTCACATACATTTCCCTTCATATTCGATTTATCACTTTCTTTAGAAAAACCCATTCTTAGTACCCGATTGCATTCAACGAATGGTAACAGCAAGTCACTGCTATTGTTGTTACATAATTATAAAAATATATGTTGTTGTAAAATTTCCCCATTTTAAACTATTCTGCATAAACCGACCTTAAATATTACTAAACGGAATAAACGCTTAGGGTGTAAATCGGTAATAGTCATCATTATATTGTTTAAATGAGTATTATTAAATTTCAAAAAAAAAAATAATAATATAATAAGTATTGTTATAAGAATAAAAATTTTAAAACACCCAATTAAATGTAGTTATACTATTTTACATTGAATTATGTAACTTTTAAAACAGCAAAACAATTATGAATTTACAGAAGGTACATAAAAAATATTAAGAATTGACCAACTTTTCAAGACTTTTATTTTAATATTATTATCAACATTTTTGTACGAGATACAAAGTAATATAAATAAAAATTATTAGTTAATGATAAAAAATTAATCAGAATTTTCGGCGCGACCTCGACTATATACTATTAGAAAAACTTTTTCGTGCATGTTATCTTTTTGATCTATGAAAGCAAACAATTGCGAAATACTTTAAGTAAAATTACCTTAAATTTAATATTCTCCTTACGCCATGAAGGTCGAATCATTTGCAAAATAGTTAAGGCCCCTCCTTCGATTTCATTTTCATTCACATTTATGGACAAATGTGGTATTTGCCTAGCACTTTCTTCCATAGTTAACTCTTCCACGTGCTTGTTTCGTCTAGATCTGTAGCATAGTATTTACATAAGTATAAATTAAATTTAAAACCTCGTTGGTTCGTAAATTGACGTAAACTAATACAACTCATAAAGCTGACGACAATAGAGCAATTACGTACATAATATTATAACAGAAGTAAATAATAATTGACCAATAAAATTTATATTATCAACTTAAACTGACTTTAGTCTGATTATCATTATTATATAATCAACAACAATATTTAGTGACAATTAAAGTCAGTCTTTGCGAAAAATATTCCTAGGTTTTATAAAAGCGTTCAAATAATAAATTAACACACAGTACAATGTCGTTAATCCGAACTTAATTAAAATTACAAATTTTTTTCTTTTCAACTGAATTTGAAAGTAATGTTCGTGTTAAAACATTAAATTAGCTCGCCTTGATAACCCTAACAACTTATATTATTTAAAACTAAATACATTTATCATTATTGTATAGCATGTTAAATGTTTCGATTATAATTTTTACAGACTTATCAGTTTTCTGAACGACCCCCGTATTTATCAATTTGCAGAAGCTAATTTGGTATTATTGATAATCTAATATTGGAAATATTTATTTTCTCGTAGTGATTTTTTAGGCAAATAAACTCCTTCCGGAACCAACACGTTTTAATTTCACTCGGAAGTTAGCATCGGTCTCAGAAATTAATTAAAAAAAGATATCTTCCAATTTAAAAAATAATCTTCTGAAAGTTTTTTCATTTAATTTGGGGTATTAAAGAATAAGACTAAACCATATTTCTTATTCGTTGAAATTTTTTAAACAGTTTAATATGGATAATAGTAAAGAAATCGTTCATGTCACAGACCGAATGTTAGTTCCGGAAGGTGAAGTACTGAAGCAATTTCTAAATCGTCATAATTATCACATTATTTATTTCAAATTCATATTATTAATAAGTAGGTATTTAATTATTTGTTTTAGATAATCTTACTGCGTTTATGATTAAACAAATTTACCTATTATAGTACTTTTATTGTGTATCTACTTATATTTTTTTTATGATTAAGATTTACCTTTTTGAACAATTTCAAAAAATCTTGATTGCGATTTAAGAGCAATTTTTGAAATTACTTTCACCATAACACTATAAATATTATAACTAGGTAAAATGAATGTTCAAAACTAAAATACAACTAGCGCATGTAATTTTCTTGGTTAGAAGTTCGGTATTTCATAGCCAGAGTAGATATAAAATTAGTTATTGAGAATTTGTCATCACGTATTCATTTAATTGTAATCTGTATAGGTAATTAAATCGTATTGATGTTATGAACCACTTGTGCATACTATTTCTGACATGGAAATATTACGGAATATGCAGACGCAAATGCGCAAGTCAAACGGAATTGAATTAATTCGATAGATTTTATGAGAATGGGGGTGTTCCAATAAATATGTAATGAAAAAATATAAATACTTCTTAACAGTATTGGAATTAATTACGATAGAAAACCACTAATTCGTTCAATCAAAAATTTTGAGCAGAAGATTTTTTCATCTGCTTGAATATGAATAGACAAAGCAATACATTTTTTCTGATTATTATAGTAATTGACTGATTCCATTTCAAATCTTGCAGACTGGCGGTGCTTGGTATGTTCCAGAATTCCCTTTAGTCGAAATGTAGTTAATATTATTATACTTACAATGTATTTTATTTGTGAAAACTTAAAACATTTTCTAGTTCTTAAAATGAGAAGACATGAATTGTTTTATACCCAGAAAAAACCTATTTAAATAATGTTATTCTCAAGTATTCAGTTTATAATTTGTGAAAAATTGCCGTACCAATATTATAGTCGTAGATTTTTTCTCCTCTTATATAGCTTGTATATTTCAGCTTATATTACTCCTCTTTCAAACTTCCTTTTTTGTTTGCTTTTAGACTCGATATATCTAAATGTTGCATTGAAAAATATAATAGAAAAACCTTCCAAGTTTTGACAAATTGAAAAAAAATGTTTTGCTATTTTTTAAATTTTACATAATAGAATTAACTTGTTGATCTGCATTACAACTGACGCTTTCTAAATTATTCTTTCTGTATTTAATTTATAGGCAGTTTTTACACAGATTAAACACTAGTGAAAATCATAAGAACGGATAAAAAAAATGTGAATAAACGGAACTAGTTTAAGGCTATAATAGAGTATAATATAATCAGACAGATTTTAGGTTTTCTGCCTTCTCCAATGGGGCAGCACAATAAGGATACAAGAAAAACGGTTCTCGACTAGGGGTCTATAAACATCAAGTTTTTATAAAATTCTCTACTAAAAGGTTAACAACTAATTTTTTCAGTTGAAGAAGTAACTTGACAGTCGAAATTAAAAGACTTATTTAATCTCTGGTGTACAATATACCATTATAACAAATAATGCTTACATATCAGGAACTGCGCACTCATCACACTTTTTGTGCCAAAGTCCATGGTATGTGAAACACATTTTTGATTTGTCAATTTCTAACCAGATTGTATAACAGTTGGCCTTCACGTACTAGGTCATGGCTGAGCGACGCTGGTAGTGCAACAAAATCTGGTCAACGTGTGAATATAAAATAAAATAATAATCATTAGTTAAAAAGGTTTATTTAATTACAACCTCATTTTTATAGATAGGTACTCTTTAATTTTTGCGATTTCAACAGCCGGCTTCGTTGTCGATCCGGGCACGTAAAAAATATTTTTTCCAAATTTCCATCTTTTCTTGTCGACTATTCTAAATATTTAATTATTAAGATAAAATCATGTGTGTTGCTTTAATCAGAGGTTATCTTAAAAGTAAAGGTTATTGTGGAATGTAAAATAAATTTTGAATTGGAAGAATAAAAACATTTTCAGTACATTTCATAGGATACCTTAAAAGTATCCTTATTGTGAAAAGTTTTAAAATACTTTATTGTCGTAGCGTTTTAATAATAAAATTAGTAATGCAGATCTTCGTATTATTTTGAATAAATTAAAATAATCACATAAATGTTTGGAACTACTAATAATAATTACACGTTTTAATAAACAACTACACACATTTATTTTAAACATTAATTATATTGATAATAGTTTAGAGTTCATAAATTTCTACAATTCTGTATCAATTTGAAAATGCCATGGAAATGTCTGTCGTCGAACATGTTGGGCGTTACAAGTTTTCAAAAGCCAAAGAATAACGTTCAACATCGAGAGAGAAAGTGAGCTTGAAAATTTTGGATATTTCTTTTTAAATATAGATACAACAACCAATTAACAACAAATAAAATGTATTTTTCTTAAAAACTGATTACATAAACAACTTGGATGTAACAACATTATCGATTAGGATCGACTAAAGTTATTATTACTATTATTTATTGGGAAGATATGGTAAATAAAATGGCCGTGTTTTTTTTTAAAAATTTAAAGTAATACAACAACATAAAAGCATAGCAAATAAAAGCACAAACAGAACGTTTCAATGGAATGTACAAATAATTTATTTTAAATTTAGCATTGCTGTTCCCATCTCACAACAAAAAGAAAATTCTACACAATACTACGTTCCCTAAGGTATCAATTTTTTATTTTCTAACTTCACTCAGCCACCCACAAACTCGTGTTTTTCTAATTAATCTGTACACTTGCAAAATAAAGCACAAGTCCAACGAGAGACAACAACAGCACGTGTGGGTGGCGTGTGTGTGTGTGCACACTGCATTATTATTTTATAATTATTACAATTTTTTTACAACTGAAGAAGAGAGAGGAAAGTACTAGGTTTTTTGTTTCGTAAACGCCCTACAGATAATAAAACAATTTGTAGCATTATTTGTGATATGGGGGGGTGCAAACCGTCCTCTTCTTCTACAACCACCACCTATCTAAGCTACGCTAACAGAGAAAGGCTAGCACATTACTTATTGTATAGAACTATGAACACCAAACCATCAATACATACATTTATATGTCATATTTACAGCAATTCTTCTTTTATCATTATATAATTTTATTTTAATTAATAATGCGACAAACTTTTACAGAATTAAAAGAAATTTGGTTTTATAATGGCATTTGCTCCTTCACGAATTGAACAATAATTTGTGTATGTAGTATTATAAAATGAAAATCTTCCGTTTGTCCAATTCATAAATCGCCAACAATTTAAGATAAACATGAGCACGTATATTATTAATTTTACAGACTACATAATAATATTATTAAATTAAAATTACGATATGTAATGAGAAAGCAAAACAAAATTAATCAAATGAAAAAAAATGAGCGCCTCAATCGATTTAAAAATTAAGTTTGTTGCGCACATACATACATACGTGCGTGCGTACGTACGTACGTCGACTTGCCTTCAATTATAAAATAATTGTGCTAAATTTACCTCGCTTTATTCGCTTAGACCGATCCACATTTGGTTTTTGTTTGCTCAACTAATATGAATTATTATTTTCTACACGAATCCTTTTCAGACTACTACTTTTTATACTTAAAATTTAAGAAAACGGTTTACGAAAGCGATCCGACAACGTGGTTACATTTTTGACAATAAAAATGCAACTTGCGAAAATCGCCATTCGTCAACGTTTACATTTTTATACAATCATATACAATTAAATATTTATTAATAATAATAATTAATAAAAACGCCTGTTGTTCACGAAAATTAATTCTATATTTAATATACAATAAGAAGTGAAATTGGAGCGCATGAAGAAGGATGTGGAGGGGCGAAGATAGGATGAATAAAGGGGTTGTGGATAAATTTTGAATAAAAGCAAAAAACAATAATTTATTTAGTGTATAGATAAATAGCTACGATGAGACCATAAAGACCCAATACTTCTGCGAAAATAAGAATGAGAATCATTCCGATAAACAGACGAGGTTGTTGGGCCGTTCCTCTTACGCCAGCATCGCCCACAATTCCGATAGCAAATCCTGCAGCTAAACCAGAAAATCCTACCGATAAACCGGCACCCAAATGAATAAATCCACTAAAAATAAATAAAACAACCATCAATGCCACACATCACAAGCCACAAACCAACAGCACTTACTTGTAAAGAGAATAGCCCTTATCGGGTGTTTTGATGTTACCGGATATAAGTACGGCCACTACGAGACCATAAATGGCAATAATACCAGCCATAACTACGGGAATGATAGATTTCATAATAAGTTCCGGTCGCATCACCGACATAGCTGCTATGCCGGTACCAGATTTTGCTGTTCCATAAGCGGCTCCTAACGCTATAATTAACAACCAATTAATTATATTATAATATATTTAGATACAAAAAAATTGAATCAGAGCTGTACCGAAAGCTTAAATTAAATCCATGTTTGCACAAACCAGTTTTGTTAATCAACAAAAAAAAAAGGGTTTCTAGACTTTATCTTGTCAAAAATAAATCAGACTGCAATTCTGGCCCTAATCCAAAAGAATACAAGTCCATCGGTAGGTAGGACATTCCTGACAAAAATTGCATTGTCTTTCTAATTGTTTTTATAAATCACTTCCGAAATCAGCAAATAGCAATGATTTTGAAGTTCATGGATATAATAAATTTGTTTTAACTGATAAACAAATATTTAGAATTGAGATTTGATAAACAAACTTTACTCTTAAACGAGACCTTTCGATGAGATATTAAATGTCGATAACTAAAAATTGTACCAAAAATCACGTGCATTTACGAATAATTAATTATTATTACAGTACCTGCATCGTTCACTTTTTTCTAAAAAAATTCCTAAAACCTGATTTTTATTTTACGAACAAAATTATAAATTGAAATTCGCGATGGAAACTATTTTATTCTTTCAAATAATATTATGAAAGTGATAAGACATGGATAGGAATATTTTCGAATAGGTTTTTGTTATTAGTATCTGGCAATATAAAATTAGAATTTTTTTAAAAATAATTAAAACCACAGGGAATGAGTTTCAATAGAAAATAGGAGGTAATCAAGTGGATTTGTTGGATTTTTAACCATTTGAAGGATATAAATCGGGCGGGTCTATAAAAGCATGTGACTTGCAACCACAAGTGGGTCATGTTAAAGTTAATTTTCGACATTAGGCCTCTCTGGTAATCGTTTTACGTAAATTTTGTACCTATAAATTGCGACAATTTTGTGCTCTACATAAAGAGGCACCTAAAATATGTTTAGGTGGCGCTACGCCCATTACAATGGGGTATAAAACAAGTTTGGCAAAAATGTCCTTAAATTTATAATTTCGCGATACCGATAATGCGGTCTTGGATTGTACGATAATTTTGCTTTGTTAATTTGCGAGTGTGCGGAAAATTAAACAAGATCGGACCAAAGTCATCTGACTAATCGATACCGTAGCGGCAAGTCGTACTTGCTTATAAATTACTCACCACTAAAAACAATTGCCGCCGTGGCACCCATGACTCCAAAGAATGGTCCGTACACTGGGTTATTTTCGTCCACCATTTTTATGGAGTATTTACAGGTTTTAAGGAATTAAAATACGAACAACACTCCACTGAGCTAGAAGACCCACTAACAAATATGGCCTACACTGCACACCGTACCTAGCTGAATTGGTCATATGACGATAAGATTTTAACGGGAGTGTGACGGCTCTCGCTTCGCATTGGCGAAACGTGTCGCGCCAAATATGAATCGTCCAATCGCCAAAGGCAGTCACATGACTGGAAAATACGGTAGCCTTAAGAAAAGCAATTTTTAATTCGATTTGGGAAATTTTTGAAAATAACCTTCTATAATAATTTACTCAATGGAAATAATTGTTGCCGCTCGATTTTACCTAATTATTTTCTAATAAATTGCTTTTTTAATGTCGTTTTGAATCACATGACGGAGTTACAATGTGCCATTTCCGGTTTTTGAGTAATCATGCGCAACTTTTAAAAATCACTCGAAATTTTAATTAATCATTTTGATAACGTTCTTTATCTCTTTAATCGAGTGTGATATTTTCTTAATAAACAAGGCGAGCAAATTGCTTAAAACAATCATTTGCGATGTCATGTAATTAGGGCAAGCCGATGTTTTCTATAAATCCTACGACGAAATGTTACACGTATCTGTAAATAAGAAAAACCAACTAATTGTTGATTGCTTACATAACGCAAATAAAAAATCACGTTTTAAACTATGACGTCGTTAAATCAAATAAGCAAGAGAGAAGAAAGTTTTTCGTTATTTTTTTACTATCGAAAGTGTAAGAATTTAAATAAAATCTGTTTTCTGCTTTTCAGAAACAATTGATAGATAAAATATTTTTTAAATGACGTCAATTACTAATCAAACATGATAAGAGATTTACAGATAAAAAACCGTGTCCGTTCTCTAGTTCTTAATTTGGGATACACAAAAAAACAAACAATAATTTCTTTATTTCTTGGCATAAAAATAATTTATTTGATAACTTTTACAAAATAATAGAAACGACCTTGTTTCTAAAACATACATTTATTCTACGAGTAGGATAACTTCCATTTAAAAGTGGATTATTGATTTCTTTATGGAAGTGTTACATATTAGTATTTTTCAAAAACTCGTGTTAACAAATCGTTCATAGATGCTAGTAAAGTCCTTGGATCCTCAACTAATCCAGCACCGACCATAGAATTGGCAAATAGCTGAAAGCAAAATTTATTTTTTTTAAGCAAAACGTTAAACAAACCTATATAATTTTTTATCTTACTTGTTTTGCTAATAATTCGGCTAATTCTGCATTTTCCGTTTTCAAATTATACAATTTTTTAATAATTGGATGCCTAAAATATAATAATAATCATTTAAAATGATTTTATACACCATTTTAGTTAGATTTAAGTTTGATTATCATTAATTATTATATAAAATACATCTTGTGAGTGAGTGAACAACAAGTAAAATGACTACCAAAAGAGCCGTTTCTAATTGTTATTTCAAGATATTTTATTCATATATTATTAGATAATAATTATGTAGGTACCTACTGTTGGTATTAAATTGAATTGATTAATATTAATTATTTTTAAACATGAATAAGTTAAACTAAATTAATAACTTCTAGCAAAATCTGTTTCTCTTTCTTATTAAAAGTTTGTTTATTCAATATAATATTAAAACTTAGTAACCCAGTTAGTATAAATAACTTCTACAGTTTTAAAATTTGTTATTTCCCCTCCTGCGAGGTCTCCTTGATCACTCTTAAATATAAAATAATAAAAAAAACTTGAAGAATAAATTTGTTATCAATTCCATCGGCAACTGCAAAATTAACAACATCAAACAAATTTAAGTAGCCTTACGTGGGATTAATTTCAAATTGTGGTTGTAAAAGTGCATATCTCCGATCTTCTGGTAGCTGATGACTTTGAGTCTTTATAAAGTGTCTAGCAGCTGCCATTTCTTCTACGGTAATAACACAAGGATGATTTTCTAATCGAGTTGTGGCATGAACGTCTGTGGCTTTTCCTTTCAAAGTATCCTTTAACCAAGACGTTAATTCATTTATTTCACTACGTCTCAAACTGTTCTCTCCTAAATTTGTAAGATCGCTTGCTGCTTTATCGTCTCTCATATCTTTCTCAACAGATATGACTTTGTAACCGTTAAATTGTTGCAGTTGCATTAACACTAATTCGTCGTAAGGTTCGTAACAAAATAGGACCTCCTGCTGTCTTCGTTTAAGAGACTCGTAATATGGAGATGTTTCGGCTAATGTACGGCTAAAATTATGAAATTTTAGAATGCAAATAATAAAAAATTATTCAATAGTAACCTAGGTGCGGATAAATAAAATATGACTTTCTGATCGTCTTTAATTCGAGATACATAATCCAAAAGTCCTACTTTTACATTGGCGTCCTTGTGCGAAGATTCAAATCGAAGAAGTTTTGCAATTTCCTCCTACAATAAGAAAATATTTTAATGTAAATAATAATTACATATAAATAAAAACTTAATAAAATAATTAATAAATGATTCGTGTCAGATTTACTCACATCTGAATATATTACCTAAAATAACCATGTATTATAGTTATCTGAAAATCTGCTGAAAACATATTGGGCATAAAGCTTTAGGAAAATTTTGAGAATTAATTGTTAATTGCAAGAAAATATGTGTTCTTTTGACGTCATTTACCAAACAGCTTTCGAGATGTGATATGTATTCATAAGGTTTTCCTGTTCAACAATTTTTACGATTCCATTGTTCAGATGGTAAATTCTGTAAATATTTCTGTTAGATAGATGATATCGCGAATGCAGGATATACGTGTCCGTAGACAGGTTACAAGATCTGACTCTCCAAGTGGTCCAACCACACACGAGGAATGTTATCGGGTAGAAATTTTTGGCTCTTGGAAGGCTTAATAAGATGACCAAATAAAATAAACCTGCATAGGGAACTTTTTTAATCTGTTAAAATTTAGACCCATGTTTTAATAGCACAAGTGATAGCAAATTTCTCGACACGATAAAGAAATTCAAGTTCTGTTCGGGACAGATTATTATCAAACACTTGGTATATCGATTATATTCATAAACCACGTTAATCTAACCTCACAATTTTGAAAATCCCTCCACACTGCTTCCAAAAAGTGTCGACTTTCAAGAGTGAACAGTGATTTAATTAATAATAAACAATTTAAAAATAACTTCATTAAACGGTTGTAAATAATTGTTTAATAGATATAATATGTCGTTAAGCGCGAACGTTACAACCTCGCCACGGCTTTTGCAATCTTCCCAGTTTGAAATGAAACAAAAAATGGCATACTTTAATGAAGTGCTGAAAAGTGCTGGCTTTACTCTAAGATATGACGAATTACCAAATTTTATTAATCAAGAACAAGCATTGGTGTCGCGCGATATCAATAAAACTTTAAGATCCCACATTACCTATCCAAATAATTCGCAAGAATTTATGGCGGGATTAAAATTACTTTGCGATCGTGAAATCAATTTTCGCAAAGCACTTTCACCCACCGAACTGAAAAAATTACGAAGCGACGAAGTACTCTTCAACGAACAACCAATGATACCTCAAGATAGTTTAATACGATTAGTTTTAAATGTTGAATGCTTACAAAGCTATGTTATCGAAATGCTACTAGAAGAAATTACCACCGCTGCAGCAGATGATGACAACGAAGATACGAGTTACTTACGTTTACTCTTAAATCCTTTACGTTATTTATCTCATATAAATGACTCAAAGTTATTAACTACCAAATTGCTGGATATTTTGGAAATTGCAACCTACACCAAACAATTGGAAATTTTAAATTTAATACCAGAAATAATTCCCGACAACGAATACGAAAACACCGCCAAACAATTAAGTAAATTATTAAACGAAAACAACGAATTAACGGCTGCCATCATCGATTGCTTAAATTCGTTAAACTTAACGTCAGATATACGCGAAGATATTCAAAGTCAAATTTTAGTTATTTTAGAAGCGTCCTCTTCTTACACGTTTTTTCCTATTTTGTTTGAGTTTTTAATAACCGATTGTGATTCAAAAAATTTGCAAGGCGTCTTATCGATTACTAGAAACGTACTCGACACAATCATGAGTTTAGAAAATGCCAATAAAGAAGTGGAAGCAAATAAAGTTTTAATATTAAATCGATTGCAGGCGTTTGCTAGAGCTAAACGAAGTCTGTGTGATGCATGGATCAATTTGATTGTCGGTATTCGATCGCATTCCGAACACAAACCAATCGATTTTTTAATTCTATTCATGTTGCATTCCATTGGTAGTTCACGTAAAAGTACAATAGAAGGAATAATAAGGAAACGTATTAAAAATGGCACTTTCAAAATTTTGTTATTGGAAACTTTGTTCCAAAAATATTTTGTTAACCAAAGTTTTAAAGACAACCTAAGTTCGATCATCGAAATTGCAAGCAACATGATTAGATTTCATAGCGATGGCCTATTGGTCGAATTTTCGTCGACGATTTTTGTACTGCTATTCAATCACGAATTAATCGATTACACTCAACGCCAGGATATCATACACAATTTAATCTTGTTGTTTGGCAGGAGCGATAAAAAAAGTGTAACGCCCGTTTTAAATGTTTTGGTATTATTTTTGAATAACTTTGAGAGGTTGCAACAATACGTCGTTCAGTTGATGGGGTTATTGGAGAAGTTGGATGCTGTGGAGTTGGAAGACGTAAAATCTATATTTCACATTCTCTGCAGTTTAACTTGTAGTCAGAGAGCTGATAATTCCGTTTCGGGCTTGAAAGACGAAATTCACATGATTGTGAGAAAGCAACTTTCGAGTTGCAAAAAAACGATAAAACATCAAGGAATTGTGGCTGCAGTAATAATGGCAAAAACTTTAGTTTTAACTATCGAAGAACAAATGGATTCCGAACTAGAAGATTCAATGACATTAGATGATTTACCACAAGGTCCTCCCCAAGAGGCGGCTAGTTTGGTACTGCTAGCCAATACTTGTACATTAGGAAGTCCCGATTCTGTTGGTTTGTATTACGATCAATTAGCTGCAATGCTCGTCGAAAGTGCACACAATTTAAACAATCACTTTGTATCTTGGCTTTACGGCTTAGTCACAAACGACTTTCAAAATATTTTTGTAACTGAAACAACGCCAGATCCGATTGATGATATTACAATATCGATGCAATATTCTTTGAATAGCACCGAAGAAATTGACAGCCCAATTTCGGTCAGGATTGCAGAACTAACTCTAAAATCACCAAACTACAATCCAAACTCGATACTCACTTTGGCACCCATCTTTCGCCTCTTGAGACTCCTACATTTTAGACAACATAATAGTGATTTGTCAACAATTGACGCATTATTGGGTTGTTCAGTTTTGATGCCCGACTTAAAAGATATCGAGATTTATGATTCCTATCAATTAGGACATATTGCAGATTGTATTTTTCATTGCATCAATTGGTTTCGTGAAATCATTAGTGCTTTTGTTACCCAAAAGAACAAGAAACTCAGAAATAAGGTTATGCAGAGATTAGCAGGTATGTACCAGATGTAGATAAATTAACGCAATAACCGGACACGGGGAATGAAAAAATTTGGAGTCATTTATTGTAGTACAGAAATTTGTCCATCCCGAGTTTGTAATAATATTCTTTTAAAAAGTTTCAAAAATATTAACAAATTAAATAAAATTCTGAAGGAAAATTAAAAAGAGAAGTTATTCTCGCCTTCTTAGTTTCCGAGATACAGTCATTCAAATAAACCTGCTTTCTTCTAGCTACAGCAGTATTTATTTTTTAATTTTATGCAAATATTATCTGGCTTAATTTTGCTAATAATTACCTACTTTGAGCATAAAATGTATATAATAATAAATTAGGCATATAATTATGGAATGACCAACCTCAACTTAGTGATTTTTGAAACTTGCTTTGATAAATTTTAAAGACATTCCAAAATTACATTTAATTATTTATAAGTTCTTTCATAAATTTACATATTTGTTCTTCCTTGAAATAAATTATGCACGAGGCGAACTGAAATTTATACTTGTCTAAACTTAAAATATAAGAATATTTTATATCGATATTTTTTACATGCAATGTAATTTTTGTTATTAGATGTTGTCGAATTAGAGGAAGTACTGGAAAAGTGTCTTACAAGAATTCCCGATCATAAATTTCCAGTCAGTTACTTTGATAAAAATGTGCAAAATACAAAACAAGGTTCACCTACCAAATCGACTAAGAACATTAGACCGACAAAAAAACAAAAAGTTTCGGATACGATTATAAATGGAGACGAAACAATCGCTTCGACTTCCGTAGCAGTAACCCAACAAACAAAGAGTACCACAACAAAAAAGAAAATCTTTAAGGAAGTAAATCTCGAAAAGTTAAGCGTGTTTAGAGAGATGGATACAGATATAATATTATTAATTAGATATCCCATGAAACTAGATTCGCTGAATATTTCGATTGAAAATTTGGACACTCAAAAAACGACTTTGAGTTTAAACCAAGTAATATTTTTATTGGACGATTTGGTTTCAAAGTTAACAACATTAAACAAATCAAAAGCTTTAGTGCTCCCACACACGAAAATAAATTCCGTTAGTCTAATCACAGATTGTGTACATTTTTTACCTAACGTTAATAAGCATCTAAACACGGTAATTCTTGGGTTAAACGATTTGCTACAAGACAACAATTTTGATATGGAACAATTGTATACCGGGTCCAATAGTAAACTAAAAATTGCTTTTAATTTGATATTAAAAACATACGCTTCCATTTTTGCTTGGTCTGGATTTCAGCATACAAAATATTCGGGTTTACTAAAAGATTGCTTGAAAGCTTTAAAAAAGGATCAAGAGTCTCAATTATTTTCAGTCAAAGGTCTCGTTAACGAATTTACACTCAAATTATTGGGTTACGTGAAATATTGTTTGTATTTACCTGCAGCTATAAGTTTACTAGAAATAATGCAAACTCTACATACGATTAGCCCAAATCCTGATTTAAAAAAACGAATTTCTACGACAAGTGGAAAATTATTGACGAAACCTTGGTATAATTTAAGAGGCGAATTAGAAACAGGTAAAAGTGCAAGTTTAGGTATAGACTTTTTGATAAAAAGTTATCTCGGAGGTGCTAATGTTAAAACTGTGTGCAGTTTGGTAGGCACTTTGCAAAATGAAGTTTCAGAATTAAAATTAAAAGAAGACCACTTACCAATGATGAATGCCATCAACAAAACAAATTTCTATCTCTTTTATCGATGTCTCGGTGTGACGTTATTGGAATGTGTGCGAAATGAAATTACTGCTCTTACAAATAATCAACATTTGGTGCTGTGGCGAACAACTGCTTTAACAATGCAGGGCTTAATGACTATAGTTAAAAATCAAGAAACTAAAACCAATTTGATAAGCTATCTGAAAAATTCCATTGGAATTCTTAAGGTATGTTAAATTTCATCATTTTTTTAATAATTAATATTTAAAAAAAACTTAAAGCTGGGGTTTTGCAATGTTTGACTAGAATAATTTATAATCATGAATATAATCTATTATTTTATAAAAATTTATTTCAGGTATTTCTGGCTAGTGGGATTCCAATTTTGGAAATAATGCTACGTTCAAAAACTGACGAAGTTGTTGAAATATTCAAAATAATGCAAACTAGCACAAGATTTTTACATCACCTTTGCTGTTATTCGAAATTTACGAAAGATTCGGGTCTTGTGGCATACGTTCCCCAATTTCGTTTATTATTAGAATCACTTTTATACCGAGTTAAAGCAGCCTTGGTTGCCAATAACTGTTCAGCAGCATTTTGGATGGGTACTTTAAGGAATCGCGATTTGCATGGCGAGGATATTTTGTCACAGAGTTCTTTACAAACTAACGAAAGTAACGATGAGGAAGAATTACCGCCAGACGAAAGTGAAGAGGAAATTGTTCAAACCGATATAACTACAGAACAAGGCGATGGAGATTCTTCTGGGAGCGATATATTTTAAATCTCACCTTTTCTGCTTGGTTTGAATTTGTTATAATTCCTTCCTTCAAAAAAATACCATAATCTTCATAAAATTTGGTATACTCTTCTGGTTTTTTATTAGCTTGTTCTTGTAAATATTTTATTGTACGACTCGTCAAGACGTTACTTAATTTTCTGAAATTTGAATTGATTATTTTTTAATGTTTTATTTGTTTGAAATATATTTTTAATCACCTTATCAATGCACTATTTTGTAGCAATTCTCTACTCAAATTTAACGGGATATCCTCTGAATCCACAACTCCTTTTACAAAGCGCAACCATTTCGGTAAAATATTGTCCGTACGATTTTTAATTAGAACTTTTTTGGTATAAAGTGCAACTCCTGCTTCCACTTCACGAGACATTTCAAATAAGCCTAAAATAATTCTTTAATTAAACCAACATATAATATAGGAATAATACGATTAAAATATAGTATTTTAAAATGGTATTACCTGGTTTTCCTTCGGGAAAATAAAGTAAAGCATGAATCGATAAAGGAACATCCGTGTTGTAATGTAAAATAAATCTTGGTAGGTCATAACTGTTGCTAATGTATCGATAAAACTCTCCGTGCTGTTGAGTTGTAATGCTTTTAGGATCGGTCAACCACAAGGCTTGAATTGTATTGGCTTTTTTACCATTTAGATAAATGGGATTTCCCACAAAGTTACTGTATTTTTGAATTATACCACGAACGGTTTCTTCATCTGAAAACTCACGACTATCGGTTTTCAAATGAATTACAATTTTAGTTCCATTTTGCACTCCTTCGGCTGACTGAATTTCATATACTCCGGTTCTAAAACATTAATACCACGTCATATTTAAAATACGATAGGATACGAACGTAGTTTGAATAATTTACCCGTCAGAACTCCACTTGTAACCGTGTTGATCAAACGCACTTTTTGAATAAACTTCCACTTTTTCTGCCACCATAAAGGCGCTGTAGAAACCAACACCAAACTGTCCAATTATATTATTTGTATTATCGGTCGATACATTTTTAGATTTCAATTCCTGCAAAAATGCCTTCGAACCTGATCTAGCAATTACTCCTAAATTAGCAACCAAGTCATCTTTACTCATTCCAATACCAGTGTCCTTAAAAAATTGAATTAATATTTTTAGTTAGACAATTTTATGGTGGGTACCTGTATGGTGATGATTCTATTTTGCTTATCAGTGCCAATATGAATTTCTAAATTTCTATCGGCATCAGAAATATCTTGTATTTGCTCTCCACCTGACAAAACAGTGTATCTAAATTTTTCCAATGCGTCACTAGCATTAGATATCAATTCACGAATAAATACTTCTTTTTCCGAATATAAAGACCTGGCTACAATATCTAGCAGCATACGTGTTTCAGCTTGAAATTCGTGCTTAGTTCCATCTCCTATGGTTACATGAAAATTAATACTTTCAGAAATTTTATAAAAACCGAATACGGGAAAGACGATTATGAATACGATAAAATATAATGTTGTTTATTACCAGTAGGTTTTTCCGTATCTTTAATGATAGAATGGTATTCGTCCTTTAGCTCGGCAGCACTTGTCGAGTACGCTTTTGGAACATTAAAACTTACTAAAATATTAAAAAATTTAAAAAATGTATCAACTGTTATAACCTTACTTTCTCACTTGATCTGAACGTGGATGGTGGTTTTAACACCCCGGTTTTGGGAATTACCCATTTTCCTATAGCACTTGCGACACGTCCCAACCTGTAAATATGTCCAAATTTTGATAAACTCATTTTTCTTAAATTTCAAAATGTCAAATACACAAATTGAAACTTTTACAGTTGTCAAAAAATATGAACGTCAATCACATGGATCGCAATCGTGTAAATGTATCCATAGATTTAGTATTATCTAGAGTTGTTTGTGGTGGTGAAATCTTCTTTGCAATGCATTACTATTTTATTTATTTCATCAACAAATGTCAGATCCAGCCAAAGTTCTTAGGGTAATTAAATATTTTTTGATAAAATGGAAAGTATATTTTTCAAATTTTAACTAATTTAGTGCATGTCAGGTATATCCACTTTTGATCATGGTTGAAATTATGTTTATTTAACCTTATTTTATTGCATTTACAATTTATTATAGTGAATTCACAATTTATTCCTTAGACCTTAGTGGGGCATTTAATATTAAAACTCACTGTACTGAATAAATTTCGCTTATCTAGTGTAGTATAAATATCTATGGTAAGCGCAGTTGTGCTAATTTAGTTTAGCAATAGATGGCAGCAGAATTAGTATAATTTAAATATTTGTTAGAAAAAGAGCAGTGTTGAATCAAGGGATGCCCGAGGGTGAAATAAATAGCTCGAATTGTAACCCATTTCATGAGATTCTTGTACACATTAAAAACGTACTAACCCAAAACGCTCTTAACAATAAATTAATATACCTAAAGTAGCACGAAATATTCTAAAAAAAACAAAAATTTGCGCGCGAATATTTGATAAGCTGCAAAAATTTAAATACATTTATATCAAAGAAAAAATAAAATATTTTTATCTGTATATATAAAACATTGCTCAAAGGAAGAAGAACAAGTTAAAAATTTTAAACGAAATGTAGCTCGATGGTTCGATGCATATAATAAGCAAAAAAATATGTTTCGAAGATTTCGATCGAAGGAAAATTTATCAAAAATGAAAATAATTTTCATTTGACCATTAGAATATATTAGTCAGCTTCTTATATATAAATACAAATTTTGGGATGTAAAAAGGGAATCATACTTTTTTAAAGAAATGCTTGTATAATATGATTTAAAATGGGAACAGAAATTTTTGAAAAATCGGCACCCATCATAATATGTCTACATAATATGATAACCGATGATAAGGTTAATTTTGATAGAAATCTTGTTTAAAAAGTATGGTATGTTCGTGTTTTATTGTTGATATTAAAATTCGATAAAAATAATTAATTAATCTTGATAGGTTTGTATACAATGCTTATCATGTTTTATATTATGATTTTTATGTTAAATATTATCTATCAATTTGTTTAATCAATTAAGTACCTATTTCTGTTAGGTTTTCTTGGCGACGATATAAACACGATTAAGAAAGATAAGATTTCAATCGAAATTATTTTTACATTTACAACAAAATTTTATTTTTCTGTAAATTTTACATTTATTTTATACCTTACCTTTCTAATATTTTTTGTAATAATATAAAAAGTAATAATACGATCTTTAAAAAATTGCACGTTTCAAAAGATACGAACGTTTCGTGCGCTTGACTTGTTATGAAAGAATTTTCAATCCATTATATTTGGTGTTACATTTAAAGGATTGTGGATGTGTGTATACCTTTAACATGTTTAAAAGGATTAATACCTCCTTTATGTCATTAGATGGTAGATTTTTCTATAGAGAACAAATACCACAATGGTTCAAAATATCATAACACATTTATAAAAAGAAATAAATAAGACGAGTCCACAAAAGGCAAGTGAAAATTGCGGATTTAAAAAAAACTTAAGTAAATTTCAGCAGAATGCATTCTGCTGCTTTTTATGTATTTATGTATCTATACTATTACAATAAATAAATAATTAGTATTAGACATAAATTCAGATTATTGTAATCAAGAGGTATTATCGCGCAATTAGTACGACATTTTGGCAAATAAAGAAATTTTCAAGTGTTCGAAGAACTCGAATAGAAAATATTTCGTAACAAAACATAATACACATAATATAGGAGGGCAATTGCACAAATTTAAAAAGTTATACAATTCCGAAGGGCACTGTCCATAAATCGTTCAAATTTTAAAATGTCTCATTGTTACATTTGCGCAACAATACATTTATTTATTTTAAATATGCAACAAGGAAGTGTAACTAGGTATGCCCTAATAAATAAAGCAAGAAACAAATTTACAAATTCTGGCTACTTTCAACAATATGCAAAAGTAATAAAGTAGAAAGTTACAATTTTGCCCTTAAAGTAATATTGCCCAATTTGAAAAACTTGTCTCATTTTAGGTGTCATTAAAGAGTAACAAAATCTTTTTAAAGGATGCAAATTGTAAAAATTTTGCAAGTTTTGCTTTGATAAAACGCCGATGCTCTAAATTAAAGGTTATTTTAACCGGCACTATAATATGACCATAATATAATGGGGAGTAGTAACCCTTTCCGCCCCAACGATTACGTCGAACAATTTTAAGCTCTTTGCAGCCTTTCCATCCTTTTATTTTTATTATTCAGTACTATACTGCGTTTTATATAGTTTAATGGTTAACCAACCAACGAAATAGCTTTTTGTTGCACCTTCGTAGCAGTAAAATTTAGGCTTTGTTTAACGGTGCGGAAAGAGTTTAATTTTTATTTAATAAAACAAATTTGAATTTGAAATTCAAATGCCGCTTTATTATTGGGACATTGTCCGTCTTGAAAAATACATTATGTATTTCAACGGAATCGATTCCAATTTAGCCTGGGATTTACAAAATTAAATTTGATATATAGTTGGACATTTAAATTTTCGTTTAAATAATATAAGTTTTGTCTAGCGCAATAATATAATGTTTAATTTTTTCAAATTGCCACAATAAAATTATAAAAGTAACTAAAAGCGGGTTCTATGCAAAACCGAATAGTCGAATTAAAAATTTTACAATTCTTAGGTAAACTTAAATGTTCACTTTATGCAAAGCAACCCTAATTTTTGTAGCAAATGGTCAAATGCCGGTCCCACATCAAAGGATTTTTAATTTTTAGAAAAGAGGGTTGTATGAATTTATATTTCGATGTTTGTGCATTTTTAAACACATTTGGTGTTTTCGAATGCTTCAAGTCTGGGGTTGTTAATTAATTTTATTTTTAAACAAACAGGAACATTTAAATGCTAATTAAATAATTAGGCACGGTTAACAAAGATAATGCAATAATTGGTTATTTTCGATAGGCAATATTAGTAGGTATACCGATATAATGTTATTAGGTATCTATCAGAAAAGTCAAGAAAACATTACATTTACAACATATTATATTTTAGGTTAATAATAATATACCATAAATGACTTTTTTGTGTTGGTCGAGAAGAGGATTAGACAGGGCTATAGAATCATTAACAATAGTTTGTATAAGTTAAGATAATCGCCCACGGGGGACAGAAGGGTTATAAATGACATCGTAAAGCTAAAAATTGAAAGCAAAATTTAAAAAAAAAAGTTAAACACATACAGTAGCTAAAAGCTTCCGTCACAAAGAAAAGTCTTAAGCGTTTTGGTCAAAGAATTATTTAACCCATTGTCGAAATCGTTTGCGCTTCTAACCTGCACATGGCTACTCTTATTATGGGGTTTGTGTAAGGATTTATGTTTATTGCGACAAGTAACTTTGTTTTCTAGATAAAGTCGTTCTAAGGTTCAAATTCTATTGCAACGTAAAAGTGAAATCTTGCAACGACACGTTTTTGCGTAAAGCTTTTAAAAACGTTACAAAATGTATTTACAGCAAACTTGTAAAATGTTATAATAAGAACCAAGTTGGACCATGTTGAAAATAGATAATGATACGGGTGATTAATGGCAACCGGTTAGGTACTGGACATTGTCCATTTTTATGTCAAACCATGAAAGAAATGAGAATCTCATTTGAGCGGTGCGATATTTTAAAAATTGCTCTTTGTTTAGTTGGGCACTTTTAGAAATTATGAAAAAGTCATAAATTAGGCAGAAGAAGGTAAAGACGGCACAAATTTTAGCTATATATCGATTCGAGTCGAAGGATCGTGTGTGTTTCCTGTTTAGGGTGTCTTAAGAACCTAGAAGGTTAAGCGTATGGTTTGCAATTTTCTTAAAAAAAGGGGGAATCGTTGGGCCTCTAGAGACTTAAAGGAAGTCGATAGCTTTTGCTCATATCCGGCAGGACACTGAATTTCGTAACAATATTAGAACTCACATATATTTCAAATTACAATCATTATTCTGCAGTCTATAGTTTATATTCGAGTAATTTATATCGTAGCAAATTAATCTTTATATAGTATATATACATAATTTCCAAACAGCATATCATTTTATTTATGGAAACGACATATTCAAGGAAATGTGTAATGTAATACAGATAAGTAGGTCCATTTTAAATAATTATTTTTAATATTTGTAGGTATTTTAAATTGTTTATTTATTTAAAAATTAAATTTAAATTAAAATAGTAAATATCTGACGATGTGTGATAATTATTTTGTAAATAAAATCTAAATTGGTTACCCAAAAATGTAGAGAATGAAATAGAGAATCTGCTTCATTACTGATATTCATTTTCAAAACTTACCACATGTGGGGGTGTTATGTAATATCTCTCAATGTGGGTGCTATTGACCTAGGTAAGGTCGGGATGTGACGTAACATATCCGATAAAATGCATACCACTTCTAGGAAGAATTTTAGAAATATTTAAGGATTTTACTATTCTCGTAAGTTAACAAAATAATAATAACGACTATACTATGTATTAATTTCTAAAATTTTGTTTTTACTTTAAAATGTGTGGATCTACCATTTTTAATTTTTCACTTTATTATGTATTGTATCAAGTATTTCGAATAAGCGAAATTGTAAATGATGAACTACCACTTTAACCTTTAAAACAGTGGCTTTTACGTTTTTCTATATATTATGTGTATAATTTAAAAGAAATTGAA
Organism: Cantharis lateralis; assembly: GCA_963170105.1. Taxonomy (NCBI): domain Eukaryota; kingdom Metazoa; phylum Arthropoda; class Insecta; order Coleoptera; family Cantharidae; genus Cantharis; species Cantharis lateralis. The sequence continues at coordinate 38,168,868 of OY720629.1, forward strand.
GGTAAACTTGCAAATTTAAATTTTTTCGTGGGCTACAAACAAATACAATAAAACACTCATTCAAAAGTTTTGCCATGGTTCAAATCCGATAATGAGCAGTTCTACTTATATCTCTAAAGCTCTCAGGTATAACAAATTCACAAATAATTAATTTAGTTATTGTTTTAAAAACCAAATTATCTTTCGTATATCTTAGTACCTCCTTTGGAATACATGACCTTTCGGACAAATATTTCTAATTATTGTGAACTAAGTTTTCTAAAATTAATCTGGACCATGCCGCAAGGATGCTATATAATATTACAATCTGGATATTATTATATTATGTATAGGATAGGTATTCCGGTATTAGTTTTACTTTCAACTTTAGCTTTTTATATAAATTTTGAGAGGATTTGAATTTAATCATAAATACAGAAACGCAATAAGCAGTCGGTGTCTTATGCATATAATTATTATGTACAAACTTAAATATAATTTTTACAGCATTTTTATCTAATAATGTATTTTTCTTTACAAAACACCATTTTATTACAGAAAATTTAATTCTGTGGGTTAGTTTAGTTGATACAATGAAATAAACCAATGCAGATTGCTACCCCTATAAGTTAAGTACGGGGATATTTTTATTATGTCAAGCTGATTTGAATGCAATTTGTATACCTTAATATTTTAGAAATATGCATTATTTAGAAAAACGGTTAATGGTTCGATTAGGGTTCATTTTATTTTTTTCCACATCTGTCGATTTAATTTAATATATGGTACAGTTGATTTTTTTAAAATAATAATTGTATTAATATTGTAATAATAGTGAAACATATCTGCGTTATCTTTCAAACATTATAAATTATAATAATAATATACAGAATATACCAAAATATTAATTGGAAATAACTCGGAAATGTGATTATTTTTGTAAATTCCCGTATATATAGAAGCATCTTCTAGTATTTAGTAGATCCTTGCTTAAACGCAGTATTATATTACGCGAATTTTCATATTTAATTTTACAACCATCTGAAGAACTGGAAGGAAAGCGAAATTCCTATTTTGAAAAGATAAGAACTTGAAAATTATTTGTTTGGCTTAAGAGATATTTGGAGAAGGAGGGGATGTTAATATTATTATTTTCTTACTTTCTTACTATCGACATAACATCTCTGTAGGTATATTAATTGGTAGCGATTATGAATAATTGCAAAAAATATTGAAATTTCTGTTTAACGTATTTTGAGTAAACTGAAATACACAATAAATTTAAATGTTGAATATTATCTATGCAAGAAGGGTATGCACATTGCACATGAAAAATAGCAAGTTTAGGGATTTTTTATGAGCCGGCTGCAGGGGCACCCTTCTTGTGGACCAAGTCCAGCCGACGTTATAAATAATGTTCGATGGACAGCGGGAGGGTGCGAGTTGCAACTGTCTCTGCTGGGAGGGTTAAAAATGCTCAAGAGCATGTGTCCAATGTAATTTTTTTGACCGAGATGCTGTTAGTGGTCTACTTATAGAAAGGTTCAATTTGCGACGTTAACTTTTACACCTCGACGTCATTTTATATCAAATTTTCAAATACCACTTTTTTAACATCTCACAGCAGTTTTTCCCTCAATCGTATCTTCTTATATGTATGCTATTATCAACTTGTTTGTTTATTACTTATAACACCGCCGTCGTTAATAATTAAGAATACGTGACCAATCATTAGCAAAATGAACGTTCATTTGTTCTGGAAAAACAATATAATCGTATTTGTCTAACAATCTGCTAAAAGAATTCACCCTTAAGTCCATTTTCTACCCTATAGTATAGCTAATACCTCTATGCACCAAGAATAATTGCCACCCCCCAACACCCACTGATTGATCAATGCTACTAAGATGGCCGATGGAGAATTTATTATTTATCCCTTTATTGCGTTTTCAAGTTTTGTCACCCTTAATTCTTCATCATTCTCGGAATTTCTTAGAGATAAAAGCCTCGATCGATAATTGATTTTCGCTTTAATGAAACTCACACCTCGGCCTATAAGTTTTGCTCTAAGACCATACTTATAATAATAATAATTGTGTAGGCTTAAATTTCGAAAATTTGCTCTTTAAAAGAAATAATTGAAAATAATTCGTTTATTTTTCAGCGTGCCCTATTGTCTCAACGTAGTCTACCTAGACCCGTACAAGAGCCTTATATTAAAGTAAATGTCTATTATTGAAAATCTAATACGCATTTTGTTAGAGAAAAGGTAAAATAAAACCTGCAATTTACAACCGGAACTAGGTGGGATTCTTAGACGAGAGCCATTGGGTTGTCGTTATGTGCAGAATTAACAAGGATCATTTTGGAATAGAAAAATTTTAAAATGAGTTAACTTCAAACAGCTTGTTTTACAATTTCGTGACCGCTAATTTAAAGGTACGACTGATTTGCTCGATTTTCGTAGTGACATTTGTTGTTTTTGAAAAATGTTTATGCTTGTTCAATTTCAAAGTACTTCCGCTTCGAGGAACGCTTAAATTTGCTAACCGCCAATTAACTATATTATGAGGTTTCATAGATCTACCGTGTACAACTTTTAAATTTAAATATTTGCAAAAACTAAACTAGATATTTTATGCACGGTTCGTGCACTACTAAAATCAAGGATAAAGCGGGAAAATGTTAAGTTGGAAGATTCGTATATGTAATTTTATTTTATTAATATACCTTCAAGTAATAATAAAGGGCTATCGAAAAAAAATTCTCCATCGGTTTTTTTTGGATGGCCATGTGCCACAGTTAAAACACTGAAAAAAAGCTATTGTATGGCGGATAACAAATTTATGCATAAAAATGGCAGATGCTTGGATGCTTCTAGAACTACTATTTTACCCGATTTTACCTCGTAGAGCACGTGGATATTATGCATACGAGATGTCCGACTAGGAGTTGACATAATAAAAGAAACGTATAAATTCGAATGGAATAGAGTCTGCCCAAATATGTGGGCGGATTTTTAATAATTAGTTTTTAAGAAGAAACCTGATATCGAAAACAATTTTTTATTAAATACATGGTGAAAAGAATTTACACCCAAAATTCATGCGGATAGTTTTATAATAGCATTGTGCATTATTGCGGACGTTAATAAGAAAACAGTCTTCTTTAAATTTCCGCAAACGTAATTTAATACTCGTCAAAAGATTTTGCAAGGCAGGGGGTGTAGTGGCATATGGCTTAGAATTCGTCTATAACAAAACTTCAATTATTTTTGCAAATGCAGCCCTGGGTACCAATTTACTTTGAATGAACATCGCGTCAGGATGAGTAACATTAAACCCTACATATGACGTCATTTATTCTTAACGTCCAATGGACAATGACCACTCCCTTCATTTATACGTTAGGGGTAAGCGTACCACTACGAATTGACCGAGCGATTGCTGCATTTGGCAATAAGGAAGCTTAGGGACTCGCGCTGAATTTTGCAAATGGTACGCCGTCTCCCTACTTTCAGAAATGCTTCACGACCGCGAAAAAAACCATAAATATTACCATCCAGACATGTCGTCACGCAAGAAACATTAACGACAGCTATACGACGCCATTTTTGTATTCCGATAACTATCGTTCTTTAGTTTTTTGCCACCCCATTTGGTGGTTTAATTCGCGCCTATTATTGCCTTTTCCTAAATAAATGTGCACGACTTGCGATAGTCGTTTATACTTTTGATCGGAAAATTATTACACCATGGTTGCAAGGGTGAATTAACGGCGATCGTTGACTCATAGCTTTTACTCTTTAACTTTGGATTTCGAATCATATTTCCATAAATAAAAATACGCATACATTTTCCTCGAGCCCAACCTAGTTCGATTTAACAGCCCCCCCCCCCCCCAGCAATGTACCGATTACCTCAAATGTGGAACGACAGTTTGGCTTTAAAATTTTTTCAATTAATCGCTCGATGAGTAATTACGTTATCACAGGAACCGCCTCATGATGCAAGGATTACTTTTATTATTGTCCAACATCCTGCGTCATGGAGCGCAAAAAAGGAGGGAGTAATTTTCCTGGCCATATTTTATATTAAAATATACAATATAGGTATAGTACATGAAATGCATTTCCAAATTATTATCCAAGTACGATATATAGATTTTATTAGGGTTAACAAGAAAATTTCATACCTATGGACACGTATATTAATTAACGTGATTATGATAGGTAAGTCTATTCATGCTTGTAAAATTATAGTCGCGTTATAATGAATTCGGCAACTTATTAAGATAATATTTTATTCAAAAAAAACCGACGTTACTAAACGGCACCATATCACGCAATATCCTTTACGATCTCCCATTTGTCATTTTGTATAATTAAAAAAAACCGCAAGTTTCTAAAATAAACAAGCAAACATCCACCACAGGACTATTATCACTTCTTCCATGAACCCCTTTTTTTAATAGAGCGTACATCGGAGACAGGTGCGGTAATAAGGTATTTAAGGGTTAATTCTACCCTTCCGCATAGACAGGTGCCCAATTCATCGGGTGCGGCATGACAATGTTAAAAAGGTAGTCCTTGTTAAAGGGTGAAAGCGTTTTTTAAGTATGGCATCTTAATCGATCAGCAATTTTTTTACAATAAATTTTTTTTAATTTTTAATTTCAGTAAGTATATCTGGAAGGTGCAAGCGTATATTATGCTTTCTTTAAAAAGAAACAACATAACTTTGTAAAATAGTTCAACAGAATTTTCATATTGTATAGTCAGATCTAGAATATATAGAAATAGATGCTAAACTAGAGGATTCAAATAAAAATTTACATTTTTCACTTATTTCCATTCAAAAGTACCCAATGACTAAACTAGAAGTAGATACTATAATAATTATTATATTATATAAATTGAGACTTTTTCATTTTTTAAAATTATTTATCAATTTGAAAATTAATTGGAAAACCACCAACTGCATATAATATGTTGTATCTACCTACCAATACTAATTAGAAATTACTATGTAAATAAATTATAATTGGAAGCTACATTTGAGTGGCGTTTAATTTTTATAATTAAGTAGTTTAACCATGCTATAGATATTCAGATAAGAAAGCATTTCCTATATTACGGTACCCGAATTCAAAAAAATGTGAAAGATGTAGCTACCCTTATATCGCAGGCTTGTAATAATAAATAATAACCGGTAACATTAAAAACGTAAGGGTTAACGTTACTACCCTTAACAAATAATTCGTTTTATAAAAAACGTTCCCGTTAATTTGGGGCACGCTTTTAGAATTAAAGGGGTTAACGATAATCACCAAAACATTTCCCTCTTACCTGAAAGTTTTTCAACACTTTTGCTTTCTACATCCAAAATAATAAATTTTTGTTTGAGTAATAAAAGATTTTTACTATTTATGTGTAATGGATCCACTTCAATGGGGTTCTTTGTACAGGGTTAACTACCTGAAACTCTTTCAACAATAAAAGGGTTATTGTGGCTTATATTGTATGTGTGTACAAAGGATTACACGACAAATTACCAAATAAACAAGATAAATGTTTTTATAATAAGCTGCTCCTAAATATTTACAAACATAATCGTATGCCGACTTTTATATATTTTTTTATTAATCAAGCAAGAGGGATGGTTTACCACTTTTATTAATTTTTACCTCCCATCTTGCGAGACGTTATTTACCCTTTATTTACATCAGCTTTTTGCTAAGATATGCATATTATTAGGTATACCAAATACTTGACACGATGTTTTCGCAAGGATGTATGCTCATGTTCAGGTAAAAAACTGTGTAAAAAAATTATCGTAAGGGTTACAACTACCCTATTAGTAGGACGCGTTCCAAGGTTCTTTTTTATTAAGTCGTAAGTGGTTAACCGCTTAGAACTATTTTATAGCGAGCACGCGACCAGGTAGAAAGGGGTAGCTTTCAGCTTCTTTAGTTAATTTTTCATTGCTCTAAAATTTCTCATATCGTCAGGCTGTTTACTATATCTATTATGACAGTTTTTTTGATTGAAACATCTTGCCAATTAGAAAGCATCGTGATTTCCTTTCGTCGATGATACAGAGAAGTTGCACACAATGTGTTAGGTACTGTATTTACCGACGATTATTAATACTAAACAATTTAAAATCTTTTAATAAATTTATTGTCAAATATAAGATTAATGATCTCTCCAACCTATTGTTTGAGTGAAAAGCCAAAACCGACCACTCTTGTAAAGCCCTTGATGATGTCGGAATGCGCTGGGGCGTTAATGGTGCTTTATTGAAAATATTTTTGCTATTAGTGAAGATAACAGAAGCGAAGAACTTAACTTATATAGTAATTAAAAAATAAATTAATACCTTTAACTATTTTAACGCAGACGAAACTTGTAAGACAGAGATAGATGCAATTTTTGTTCGTCGAAAGTCGATGGACGTTGTACCTACATAGATCAAGGGTTGTTCTCTTCCTAATGAGGTATTGACTCGCCAAAAAATTAATTAAAGTAAATTGAATAACAAATTATGTATTATGGAAAAAGTTAATACTATTCGCATATTTTAGGTAGATATACTAAATAGCGTCGCGTCGGGCGGCAGTAACAATTCAAATCATATAAAGGCAACAAAGGCCTGGGCATAATAAATTTTATTTCCGTCCAATTCTTTTTAGTTGACCATTTTGTACATATGTTGTTTCACATTTTTGTGTATAATGTGTTGTATGGTATATCTGTACGTGTGGGTCCATTGATTGATCAAAGAATAAAGGAACTCAAATTATTGCCATTGCCGAATTACCCTTGACGAACACCCTATTTTTTGGTGCGCCATCACATTTATTTTTTTTATGTGCGACGAAAGTTGGTTACATTTCTTCTCTTTTAATATATTATTTAATGTGCAATGCATGCTTGGTTTTTATTTCTTATCGTGCAACAATATTTTGCTAAATATTTAATTATTGTTAATTTTTACATTTTTTTTTATACGAATATCACCAATATCACGCAGTACGAACAACATGAGAGTAATATAAAAGAACAAAGTAAAAGCTTTGCAAGTTTTCTGTAAGGGTCAGTCCCTATGGACCTTGGGGTAGTCTGTTGTCCCCTTCGAATGAAACAACTGGCCAATGAAGTACAACTTTGCGATAGGGTCAGCCATTTACACAATCAATAATCACTTGCGTTACATTTTTTAAACATTGCTATAACTAAATAATCATAATATCACAATGAGTAAAACAATAATTTTTTAATTTTTTAATTATTTCAAATTTTCGATAAGTACCTACCTATGTATAGAATAAAAAGTAACATCAACTTTCGTTATTATTTTAGCTCGTAGGAATAAAAATAAGAAGAGGGAATAAGAACGATTAACATTTTTTTTTGAAGGGTTGTTTATCTAAAATAAATTTGAGGGTTTTTAAATTCAGGCAAAATGTCCGAAAATTATGAATCTTCCCACGCTCCTAAATTTCAAGTATTCGAAAAACATTGTTGCGCCGTCGAGTTCCCAGGCCGGCTATTTGCTTTTTGTTAGGGTTAACATATCCAATGATGTAAAACGAGCATTCGCAAAATATTGTGCAAGATTTGTCATAAGTGAAGGGTTGAACGAACCAATGAGCAGGTAGCGGAGAACCCTTTTAATATTGATGGTAGTAAACGAAAGCGAAAGGGTAAAAAGGGTCATAAAACGAAAAGGTCAAAATGCCTTGGGGGATTTAAAAGGGTTAATTCGAAGGGCGTCCAACTGCCAATAGTAAAGAGTTAAGGGTGTAACTGCATTAATTAATCCAAACCGTATATTGATATCAAAAATGGCCGAACGGTTTATTCTCGCATTATCGAACGATATTTTTTCAAAATGTTGGATTTTTTTTGCAACTTGAACAGATTTTGAAGCAATTTTGTTTTTATTGTAAAATTAATAACATTGTTTATTTAATGGAATTTCTAAAAGCATTTCTTGAAAATACATTTTCGGTACACAACTATTTAAATAAATAATCGAGATATACCTAGCATATATAGGAAAGTTTTATATTAAATTAAATTTCGCAAGGGAAAAAACAAAAAGAAACGAATGCGAATGTATAAAGTAAACAACAAGCAAAATAAAGAAAATTATTAACAAAAAGTGCTGTATCGTGTTCGCTATTATACTTTTAATGTCTAATGCGTGAGTGCTAAAGCGACTGGGAGATTTTAAAAATTCAACAACATTCGCTTAAGCCTTATTTTCTTTATACGAAACTATTGAACAAAGCCATTGCCGTAAATGTGCAAAAATATAACAAAACACGTACGAATCACTTTATAATTTCAAATTTTTTTATTATACTGTCAACGCTTAACAGATACAATCACACAAATTCCTCATAATCCTATAATGTAGATGTTCGAATTTTGTGCCAGGCGACGCCTGACTTTTTTTTATTTTACCCTATACTTGGGTAGCTCGTAATATTTTTAATTTGCTAATTTTGAAAATATGATTTTATATTTTTTGAAAAATACTTTCGATGATACTCAGTAAGAATAGGTGTTCTGTGCTTTATCATCTGCCAGAACGATATCTATCTAGTTATGTAAGGGTGGCAAAAGATAAAAGTATCGTCAGTCGGTCACTGGCACCATAACTAAAATTTTTGCAGGTAAAAATATCAGGTAGATTTAATGACCTAATGTCCGTGCAAATGGAACCAACGCTATCCAACTGACACTGATTAAAAATTATCGATTTTTAATATTATTAATTATTATGTATAATATACTGGAATCATTCGCATAACATAATATGTGGATATTATATACAGAATCCATCAAAAGTTATGTCGAAAAAATTACAAAAGAGTTCACAAAACAGCGGAAGTATTCCGTCGTACCTATAGTAGAGGCGCGCTAGATATTCACCTCGGAATACGTGGAACCTGCTCCGATTTTGATGAAATTGGTCGCAATCGCTTTTAAATCGTATTTGAAACAAAGTTTACCACCTGAGAACACTTGCTTTTTGTTTTCTTCGGAATTGAAAATATTTCACCAAATTTTTTTTTTTTCGTTTCTAATAAAGAAATTACGTAGTAAGAGTTTCTTAAAGATAATGTGTATAATAGTAGTGAGGAAAATGAAGAATAGAAAGCAATTTATATGGTATTGCCAGTTTATTTTTACAATTTCAGTCTTAAAAGTTAATATCGGCTTGATCCTCGGTATCCACGTTTACTGTTCTAATAATCGGCCTCGAATTGAGGCAACCAATTCCATTGCACCCACCACAAATTTGTGTGCACTATAACCCACTCATCTTGCAACCATAGTCTGGGCCACAGCCTTTCTGGCAATTGAAAAAAATTGCTTTTAACACCTTGACGTCCGGTCGTCTAAAAGTAGACGTTTAGCGAACTGGACGTAAACTGCCGGCCGTCTATTAATTGCGATTTGATATTTCTTGCATAAAATGCCGTTAATTAAATATTAACGATTGCAAATTTAAATTGGTATGATATTGTTTATTTAGTAGAAACATTATATGATATACAGAATTTGTCAAATCACCAAAAAATGTTATCTCCCTTCGATTTTACGAATATTTACAGAAACATAGGTGTAAGCGGTGTAATTAAGCATTTATGTGAATTATTGCCGGCTGCACAGGTAAGTTTTGCTATAAACTCGCCGGACGTCAAGGTGTTAACATATTCTCTGGGGTTGGTTGTTGGTTCATCAGAATGGGCAAGAAGTTGTCGATCTAGAGGGCAAAGCAGCTAACTGAGCAGCTCTAGTATTTTTATGGCTGCTTTGATGAAACTCTCGTGCCTAGGTTGAGGCACGAGAATGCAACTTGCAGGAGCGATAAAAAAGTTCGTGGTCTAACTGCAGCCATAATGGCATGAGCAATAGAAGTGTATTCTTCTCATATGAATCGATGTTAGTTTGATCTCCTTTAAAATAATTTCGCGAACGAAATAAAGCAATGAGTTTGGTATGGATTTGTTAATATTGTCGAACGGTTGATCAATCGCTAGGTAACTCTCCTTCAAACATCCCTTAGTTTTGATACGGCTCCGGATAATTTCGGCCGCAGCTTGTAGAATGCGAAATTCTTCTTTCTCGTCATTTTGAAAACGTGCATTATACCAATCGTTCTTCAAAATTTCGTGATGTTTCTTCGCAAAACAGATGATGAAATTACCTGCGGATTTACTAGATATGACTATATTATCTTCATATTTCGACAGTAGGCATTTTATTATAGTTTTATCGTCAGGAACATGCGAACTAGTGATTATATTCTGCAACTGTTGTAAAGTGAATTGGGAATCATATCGTTTCCTTCAAAATACTTGTATATTTTCTCCATTGCATCGTTTACTATGACAGGGGATCGTCTAGGGGTTTTGTCTTTTTGTTGCTCCGAGGACTTTACCAACGAAGTAAAACAATCTGCTTGATATCGGGCTTCCAGTGATTTCATATTAATTTCATTTGGAATTCTCGTAAGAATTGCTCGAGCTTGATTATCTCTTCGTTCTTTAACCACATTGAGCACCATTTCTTTGAAGTGATATCGGATCTTTTACCGGATCTGCATCGTGATTGTATAAAAAATACAAAAAAATTTTGAGTTTTAAAGGTCAACTAGGTTTAAACGTTAGTATTAAGTAAACCTTAACTCACACATTTTAATAATAATTTCACGTAAATCGAGCCCCTTTCCTTGTAGGGCCCGGGGCGTTGCCCCTTAGTCTGCCACTGAATCTACACTTTTACTACACTACTACACTTATTTTCAAACGGAATTCGCCATAATACGTACTCATACTCTACGTACTCTACGTACGTACTTTAAATGCGGTTCGACGAAAAATAAGTTTTTTCTTATAAACAAAATACTATTACACCCAGTACCCTTAAGGAACTCTCACTGCGCAATTTCTCTGTTATAAACGAAAAAAAATAAAATAAAATGGTAAAAAAATTTTCAATTCCGAAGAAAAAAAGAGCAAGTGTTCTCAGGTGGTAAACTTTGTTTGAAATTCGATTTCAAAACGATTGCGACCAATTTCATCAAAATCGGAGCTGGTTCCACGTATTCCGAGGTTTCGACGTTATGTCGTCTAGCGCGCCTCTACTACTAGGAATTTTTAAAGATTTTTCGAGTGCCCTTTTAAAAAAAATGGTAAAATATTGTAAAATCACAAAAACTTGCTACCTTGCAAATATTAACAAAAAAGGAAAGGGCGCCGAACCATATTTGCACAACCGCAAAAATATAAAGTTCAATGCTCTGCACCCCCAAAAAAATAATTTAAAATCGGCATCTTTGAGTGCTTTTCTCACAAAGCCCAAATTTCACGCTTACAAATTTTTTTGTATTTTGATCTTTTTGCCGAGAAGAAATATGAACTATTCACATTAAGGCAGCCACAACCTCAAACGAAAGTGAAAAATGAGTCGCTCACATTCTTAGAACCCAAAAAAAATTATAGATTAAAACACGCCATTGTAAAACACAAGATGTTCTTTCGATTTTGTAAACACTTTTCAAAAAAAATTCTCTACCGGGTTGATTGACCCTCCGGTAGGTTATTGTGCTAAATTTAAAAATCGAATTTTGAAACTTTTTTAATTGTATTTTTTAATGGTATTACTGCGAGCAGTCCTGTATAGTGTGAATTTTTTAATTATATTTCACGTCCTCTCTTCGATTCTTAATTTAAGAATTAAATCGGGACGAGATTTGTTTCGATGCCGAGAAGACGATTAATCGAATGACCGTGGAAATATTGCGAAAACGTTAAAAATATTACAAACGACAAATGTTTGTAATCAAAAACATATTTATTTTTGTGCAATCCTAAATCTATATTTGCTTTCTTCCCACGTTTTGCAATTCATCGGATTCAATCAATAACTTTTAACATTGTGAACGTCAACCTATGTCCATCCAACATCCAACCCATTTCCTACATATTTACGTTCCCACGTGCAAAGATCCGAAATAAAGTATTATACAAAATCTTACATAAATCTAGGTTTTCTAATATAACATAACAAGTCGACGATTTTACTCAATTTTTCGATTTTAAAATTTGCCTCGTCCTTTTCTAGTCGTAAACATTTTGGAATAGAAAGAGAGAAGGAAGTCGTTTCAAGTCGTGCATGCATTTCTCATATTTACCTGGTCAACAAAGAATGCAGAAAAATATTCTGTTGCTCTTACCTGAAATGTGAACCCATTATGCATTAGATTTTGCGGGGATGATTTTACTTTCTTGAATATTTGAAAGGTAAGCTAAGGTTATTGTCCACAACGTAATTCTTCTGCATTCAATTCGGAATTTTGAATACGGGGTTACATAAAATTCGTTCTACTCGAATTGCACAGGTACACACATTCATTTTATAACAAAAGTCTCATTCGATACACATTTCCTGCTAATTAAATCGGACGTTTATATCTCTAGTTATAACTAAGTATAGTTTTAATTCTTATATTTCTAATTAAGTAGCCCGATCGACGTTTTAGTGGAAGATTAATAATGCATTATTTGCGTTCTATTAAGTAATTCGATATACCAAAGTTGTTAGTTACATTTCTTATCAAACAAATCAAGAAAATTGAACAACTCGAGAGGAAACCTAAAACTCTTGAACATACAAGTTATCTTTACCGGATTGTCTAAATCGAACGTCCGAGATGATGACATAACATTAGGTCAGTCTGTACCAACTTCCCTTTCCTGGTTTACACCCCTCATTTTTGTAGAATTTAGGGAAAAATCGGGGTTTACTCCCTTCGTTGACGACTACTTCTATATAACCGAACCGCTGTGCTAGTTGGAAAGCTTACGTTATTAAATCGAAGGGTTTTCGTTAATATCTCCATTATTTTTATAAATATAACCCTTATTTTATCATGGAAATAAAGGTTATTCTTCTGTCGATGTAATATAAATTCGTTACTGGTTTCTGCACATTGTTTTAATCTCACTGATGTTTTAGGGAATGACGCAAGGGTGGTTTTACTTAAAATCACCCTTTTTACTGTATCAGTGATTGATTTGTTAAGGCTTGTGTTCTTGTTAAAAGCAGCTGATGATTTGTAGACTGCCATTCTTGTTTTACTCGATTTTGACAAAAAGAAGTCCTCACAATAAAATAATACAATTTTATAATTGCGTTATTTCTTATTAGAAACTCTAAATTTCTGAAAATCTTTTTCACTAATTGACAAATTCGCCAGTTACCAAATTTTACAAAACTCTAAACTTAGTTCAATGGCGTCTCTTCTTTTGCACCTCAGGTCTCCATAAGATAGAATATAGTTTCCATTTAATTGAAATATTAATAAAAATCTAGACAAGAGAGAATGCTCAAATTTGGAAATTGCAAGGTTCCATTTTTAAAATTCAGCGCAGCTAAACGAGTGTGCAATAAATTAATGATTTTCGTATAAAATAATGTGTAATTTCCTCTATAGGACTGACTTGGTACAAATAATTATATAACAATGAATAACATTTTTTTAAGTATCCTTATTGTTCCGTACAAATGCAAAGAATGGTTTCTTCAAGTATATCTGACATTTTATTGAATGACGAGTCAAAATTTAGGTGTCATTCGCATTCTATTACTAAATTCAATATGGCGTCCATTCAACTTGAATGATAAATCGAGGGGACATCATTTATAGGAAGAATACTTGAAAACTACAAGTGCTCACTCACACTCTCAGCTGCAAATGTCTTTGTATTTCCCGCATATTTACGAATTGACTACCATGCTTGGGCACCTACGCTAAATTTATTCGGCAAATTGAAGATACAAGCTTAATTTAACTTTTATTCGGAAATCGTCGATTAAATTAAATTCCGACTTAAACTTTAACGGAATATATGTAAATAAAAAGTTATTTGAAACCATCGATATTGTATATAGGGTGCAAGAAAATCGATCTGTTTTAATGATGAAATAATATATATTATGCAACGTTAATAATTTTGTCTCGTGCTTTCCATCACCTGCTAATTTTTTCTACACTTAAAAAAGCTCTTAAAATGTATAAAACCTCAATAATCTGGTAGTAGCAGATGAATAGAAAAATAGGATCAAAGTATACGTGCGTCGATATAGAATAAAAAAATAAGCAGTTTGCCGGTAAATCCCGTGCACAGTCGTCCTTTTTGGACACAGCAGTTTGCAATGTGTAGAAGAAAAAAACAAATTTTTATAATATCCAAATCTGCAACACAAAGATCGCATATATTATTATATTTTTACAAAGATCAGGGAGTGATCGGAAAACGGTCAATGTTGTTTTTATAATACCAAGTCTTTGTCAAAAGGGTCCAGGCTCGCTACCTTTGTCTAGAAGTTCTGTTGCGAGATCGGTTTTCTTTTATTAGACCACGGTCCGTTCGATACTTGTTTGTTCGTTTTATATAAGAATAAAACTTCAATTTCTTTCAGATTTTTGTTATATGCCTTTGATCTGATAATATGCAGACAATGTGGGCATTTAGTCTTCTAAAACCATTTTCAAAGTTATCTTTTTCGTTTTTCTCTGATGGTGCACCTAATACTTTAAATATTTTTTTCCTCTTTCGATTTTTTAAATTTACGACTAAAGATTCATTGCCTACAATTTTTTGCAAAAACTAAAAAGTACTATTATAGTACATGTCTTTCAGATGTCAAAGATACCGATGCTATGAATCCAACATAAGCATCTTTGATAATATCTGATAGGAATGATTTAACTTTAATAATTTTCAAAATGACTATTGCCATTTAGTATATTATTATTCTCTTATTAGAGGCAAATGTTTTAACTTTAACAGGCAGTAGGCACTAAAGTAAAACAATTGCTTACGGAGTTAAATTAAACAACCTATAACATTACCTCACCGAACCAAAAAAAATCCTTCTACATACATAATAATTATTATGCATTCAAATAGTAGCAACTATTATAAAAAAAGAGAGAAATTTTAGGTTTGGCTATATAAAATGGCATCAAATCAAGTTTTATTGACGTTTTCAGGAAAACAATAATAGTTTTCACAAAACGGGAATTTGTAAGTTCGACAGTTGATTGACATATAAAATAAAAAAATTTTAGTTTAGAGAAAAAATTAATTTTAATCAATATAAAATGGAGTTTTCATAATTTTGTAAACATATTTTTATTCTGTGAAATACATTCCTTTTTCAAAAAGGTTTACTATTTATTTATAATATTAATTCTAATGCATTTTCTTTATTCTTTTAGTTAATATAATATTATGGTAGTTACTACGATGGCTAGGTAAAATCACAAAATTCGGACAAATGTAAATACAACATGACTATTATACGTTATAATGATTAAATTTATTAGATATTTATTTTTGACCTGCTTTATCTCTTATGTTTGTTGACGTTAAGAATGGCTAAATTTTTATCAACCTGCGATACAGGTTTAGGGATTACATTTCGAGTTCAAAATATTATCAATTATGTAATGTTGTGTATTTCATACACATAACAAAAAATTGAAATTAATTTCAAAACGCCCTGTACTTCACCGTGCAAAAACCAACTCACTCCCCGTTGTCAGCTACACAATAAATAATAAAAGTATCATAAAAAACCGACAATGGTCTTATAATATACAATGCGTTTTTTGAGCTTAACAATGGATGCGCCACCACGAACTTTTAAGAGTAAATTTGAACTATGTACATAATACCTATGCGCAATTATACTTATTAATTATTTTCTACGTATATGCTGCACATCAGGAAAGCATATAGTGGATTCTTATATTATTATAATATAATATATATAAATAATAACTTTTCTTGTTATAAAATCATAATATATTTTTAAACAAACGAAATAAGGTTTTGAAAACTGGGAAAGTTGAATTCAATCAAAAAATTATTGACAGCTGACCGGTGGTCGCTGTCATCTCCAGATCACGCCAGCATCAGCACCCCAAGATGTTTTTCACCGGCACCAAAATGAATAAGGGGCTCACGGTTTTTGATGTTTTTTTTTCAATTTGCAATCCGATTAACTTGCTTGTGTTGAAAATGTCTTGAGCAAACGTTTTTTACTATTGCATGTCAATAAAGTTTGAAAGTGTAACTAAAAATCTGATTTTCTTTATAAATCGGTAAAAGAACTTGGACTGTTGAAATTTTTAAAATTAAGCAGGCAGATTCGACAATTTTATTTTAAGAAGGCAAAAATGCTTCCACCAGTCTACGTTCAGTAACGAGGGTATAAAAAAACACCCTCGTCTCTATTTTGTATTTTTTAGAACAAACCATTTTTCCCATTTTTTGGAATCTATTTGCACCTGGTGTAACGATACGCGTGCGTGGAAGACACGTGCTTTGCTGTGTCGCCAGCACGCGCTTAAAAAACGACGATTTACCCTCGTAAAAATTCACCCTTGATCTATCTTTATCGTTTGCGAGATTTGGATTATATTCGATCTAATCTCCCATGTTGTCTCTGTTACAATTTGTTTTATTATTCGAGGTTTCCAGATTGCTTTTTCATAAAGACAACTTGGATTATTTACGCGAAAGTAATCAACTGTATCTTTTTAAATTCTCATTAAGAGGAACCTATACACTGTAATAAGGATGCAATAGCTTTTATGGCTATCGGATCTCTCAATTTTAATTATTTATAATCTTCGTAAAGCAAACTAGCCCGGATAACATAAAAGACCAATTTGTCTGCCGATTAAAGAATTTCGGGAAAGTTTTCTTGGGACATTATTTCGGTGGTTTGCCATTCTTGACTAGGAAATTCGACCGTGCCCATAGACATTATTATTATATAAGCGGTATTTTCACTTGTTTCAAAAATAACTTCAATTCTTGCCTTATAAACAGATAACAGCTTCTGGATGGTGAGCGAGAGTCGTGAGTCCACTCGGGGATGTTATTGAATGTTGTTTTTATAAATTTACAATTTGTGAATTGATACGAACACAGAGAAATACCATACTTAGTCCCATTTTCTTCGTATTTTAATCTTAATTTTATTACGCTAACTTTATTTTTATTCCATCACTAAATTTTCTAACATAATAAGTAATACATATTTATTTCGACACCACATTTTTTGTGATAATAATAATATGTGGTAGTTGTGTGTCCCCGACTTTTTGGGACATCCTGTATAAGACAACAATAAGCTATACCAGCTGAAAACTTATTTTGAAAAGGAAGCTGGTTGGATAAAATTGTATATTCATAACCACCATTTACTTCCCATGATAACTAAATGATAAGCCGAAGAAATTTAACAAACGAATATTGTTATCACTCTACTTTTATAACCAACACCAATAACCCATGTGTATATTACACTTTTCCGTTAACAAACAAAATTATTAGTTTAACAGTCCCGATTATGGTATATATAACTTGAGTATTAAAAGATGACAAAGACTGCAGGCTGCGGTCTGCGGTATGGAGAAACTCGATTTATTTTATTAAGTTTAAATTCAATAGGAATAGTGAGGGGAAAATTAATTTAATTTTCACGACCTATAATAATAGATTTTGTGTTTAAAAGTTAAAGATTTGTATGAAGCAAACATCGATTAAAACTCTAAATAAACCCTACCATTATAATCAATTGATTCCTGGTTTATCTTTTAGTGATAAAAATATATTAAATATTTTGTGAATTTTAAAATATGCTAATCTTATTAGTATCTACCTATCTATTTATTGATCAATAGTTGATTTCTTGGTATTTTTTGATTATTTCACATAAAAATGTATGAAAATACGAAAAAGATCTATCGGCATAATATGAAGGAGTGTAGTTTTTAATCGTATCACCATATGGACCCTAACCTATCCCAAGAGATTATGAATATTCTTAAGCAAATAAATCATGTACCGATGTTGTCGTTTAGATAAGAAGCATCATGCGTTTGTCGAAAATAATGATATGATATTTGTAGTGCGTCGACTACAGCATAATATATTATAATATTAGGAAAGGTGCGTATCAGAATAATTGAAATAATTATATACTTATTCGTACAAAGTCGCAGTCGCACGCACTGTGTATTGATAAAAATATTAAGTGGAAAAATGAAGTCTATTTTCTTCTCCTTTTTTATTAATAAGTAGCTGCAAAAGAAGTTCTTTTTGTACAAAAACGACTACGAGCATCAAATTCAAAGCTTATTGTCCGTTAAAGACGAGATTTACCTTTGATGTCTTGTACTTTTACTAGTTAATTATTAACGAGGAAAAAACTTTATTATGTTTTTCGTATCGCAAATAATGTTTCTTAATATTGGCCTTTATGAATTTTTTCGTTATGCGTCAACTTTTCGTGCTTGAATTTTTTCTTAAAACGTCTCTAAAGAATATAATATTTTCTCATCAAGATAAAATTAATTTTGTATTTTACATTAAAAGCAAAAGTATATTTATTTAAATAAAATCGATAAAAGTAGGAGATCTAAAACTGATCTAATTTATAGTTTAACTTTTCTGTTTTGTTTCATAATATTCCCGTATGTAAAGTAATTTATTGAACTTTTTTTTTCTCCTTTATCCTTTCCAAAAAATAAATGACGACTACTTCAACTATTACCCACGCAGTGTGTTGTAGCCCGGGAATGACCATTGCGAAAGTCCCACTTACGCATTTTACTTGCTTATGCAGGACAAAAAAAAATTTTCCGCATTCATTTTCGATTTATTATAAAGATCACATGTATTGCAGTAAACTCTACGTAAAATTCATTTAAAAATGGATGCATATTTTCGCTGTGTGGAGAGTTTCGTCCCCTCCAATTCAACAAGGATCTTAAGATCTCAAGATCTTAGTAGTCCAATAGTATAAAACTATAACGATGCCAGGACTAAACCTATTTGGCGGTGTCATTATAACATAATTTCGAATCTGGAAAAGGAAGTAGTATCCTTCGAAGATCACCTAAAGCTATAGTAGATCTCGAGGGAGAATAAATTATTGTGATCATCACTTACATAATTTTCTTAAAATTTACTTCTATCTATTGGTATTTTCAATGGATGCTCGCCGCCCTTTGGATTATTTCAATAGGTGCACGCGCCCCGATGCACCCATGTACTCGGCGCCCATGGGCGGAGGCCAGATTATGTAACTTGTATGTTAACTTGTTCACTTAAAATTATTTTATATTTTAACGTTTTCTATATTAATATTATACTAACTTTCTGGTAGCACTTGCTACTTTGATTCAAAAATATTGTGATTTTTATAATTATTGTGAAAGTGTGTATTTTACTTAAAAATTAAATTATTTTATTTATTATTATTAAGGTGGATTGTAATATAATATGGGAAATTATAAAAGTTGTTAACTAATTAGGGGTAGAGATACACTATAAGGAAAATCAATTTTTTCGTTTAGTCTCCTCTTAAATTTTTTAAAACGATTTTTTTTAAATATAATATCGGTAATTGTTGTTAATAATACTCGGTTAATGAGGACTAAAAAATTCCATCGGTAGTTGATGTTTGTGCAAGTGTATACCTGCCTGCAAATACCCTTACCAATGTTAGTAGCAGCAAGGACTTAATTCTTAGTGAAAGGAAACGTCTTCCGGGTCTTAGAGGGTGATCTATTTCTCCCCTCCACATTTCCCACCCCCGTGGAGGGGTAAATGCGTTACGTTAGCCTAGGTTAGGTCATCCCTCGTGCGTGTATTAACATTTAGTTCGCAACCACATCGCATATGAGATAGAAGTGTATAAAATTTTTACTTGACGCATATAATACGCGCGTAATATGTACAATAATACGATTAAGTAAAGAAGTGTTATACTGTGTTTAATTTTTTACATCAATTTTAAAGTGATCGTGACTTTCAGCTATGCGTTTTAGAAATAAATTTCAATTACAGTGACGTATTTTTTTATTATGCCACTACTTCAAGAAAGTACTCCGACTACTGGTAAATAAAAAATTTCATTATTAATTACATCAATATATTATTATTATTATTAATATTTAAATGTATTTCGAAAACAGTTTTTCTCGCAACTGCATGTTATTTCATTATTTTAATGTACGTTTGATTTTTTGCAATTTTTTGATTTTATTTAAAAGGACGTTTTCGATTGAGGTTCTTTAACCAAACAATGGATAGGGTTTTAATTTCGACAAGTTAGTTCTGTGTGTTTGCGGTGTTAAAAATTGTAAACATCATTAAACCCAATTATGCTCGAGCTACCTAATCCGATAAAACTTCTTTTCTTCTACATAATACGTAAGATTGTTTACATTATTTAAAATTCAATTTTAAATACAATGGAATCTCGATAATACGTTCTTGCAATGGAATTAGAAAATTGAGGACCGGGCATTTTTATAATAAATTTATTTATATAATAATATCTTGATGATTGGGCTTTAGGAAAATCTTCTCTGCGTTCATTCCAAAACAAATTTTCGACTTATCTCTTATCTCATCAAATCAGGTTTTTTAATATTTTAATTACATTTTATTATATCTACCATAAACACTCTAATGATGTTTACGGTAATTAACACTACCGTAAAATATCACTAATACTATTTTAATAGTTTTCCATTAATTGACACTTAAAATAAACTCGCGGTACTTAAGAAATAGTTTTTATGGAATTTTCATTCGCCGATTTGTTGTCGTTTAGCATTTCACCTTCAAGATTTTGGAGAGGAGTATGTTAAAAGGAAAAGCACAGCAATGATTCGGTCTATCTGCATTCATTAGCGTTTCGATTATTTAGCCATCATGGCTTAATATATTATTATGCTTTATCTGCTTATTTATAATAATAGGGCATTTAAATTTAGTTCCAAAGTCGATCGTTGTATTAGGAGAATAACTTGCAAAAATAAATGGACGATCGTTTTATTGTTGAATATATTTTTAAGTTAGGATAAATATATCGGAATAATAATGAGTGGCTCTTACAATAATGAATCTTGTTGCTCTTCTCCGCCTTCTTATAAAAAGCGCAGACGCGAACCATTATCTTCGGCCATTATCTCCTCCTACGCTTCTTTCATTAGCAAGATCTACCGTGTACAACCCTTCCCTCACGGAATTTTCGGTGCGTTGTTATATCATTTTGCGACTCCCGGAGTTTCGACTAACACGCGGACCAAAGTCCGGTAAGAAAATTCTTTATTGTACCTATTTTCGAACGAAAATCTCGTTATCGGTTCGTAATATTCAAAGAAAAAATAATTAACATTCGTAAATCGTGACAAACACTTTTTGTACAAATTTTAGAAACATGTGTGCAACTCTTGGGCTTGGCATTTATTCGTTGTCATTCTAGCGGAATTTTGCTTAGTGTTTATCGAATGTTTCTTAAGACATACAATAGTTGCAAGAAGCCCACAAGACGTCTCAATGGTTCCATGCGTGGCAGAGTACCCCATTACGTTCACTCGAGTGCCTCTTCAGAATGCATTTATTCCAAACTATCCTGATCGAAAGTGTCACGTTATTTATACAACATTACACAAAAAAGAAAACACCATTGAATGATTGCGTGCTGTGTGTGTGTGTGTGCGTTGTCGAAAAAAAATTCAAAATGGGCATTTTAACAAAATTATATATATTACAATAATTATTGCATAGAGTTAATTTTATTTTCTTGTTTTTTTTATCTTTTTAGATCTGCTCTCGGGGCTAGAGACGATGAAGGTCGAACAGGACAACACTTCCTTAAAAAATCAGTTATCATCCGTCGCATTTCCATCTTTTCCAAATTCAAATATATTTGCGCCTCACCTTATAATGGCAAGTCAATTAATGGCAGCTTCGGCTAGCTTAGGTTTTCCCACAAATCCGGCATTCTTTCATTCCGGATTGTTCGCTCCGCCGTGGCCGGCAAGTTCGCCTCCTTCGCCCCCATCGTCGACCGAACAATTATCTCCAGCTTTAAAAGCGAGAAAAAATAACAACAACAACAACATCGTGAGCAGCAGTAGTACGGATATTAAACCCGTTAAACGCAAATTGGCTGTAAAAATTGAGGAAGAAACAAATATCGCATCGTCGCCGACTTCGAGCTCTTCTCCGCCCTCGAGCACCGGAGATATAATAAGTGGTAGAGATTCAAATCGAGACCGACAATTTACGTGTGGTGTTTGTAATCGGTCGTTCGGTTATAAACATGTTTTACAAAATCACGAGCGAACGCACACGGGAGAAAAACCTTTCGAGTGTCCCGAGTGTCATAAAAGGTTTACCAGAGATCATCATTTAAAAACTCACATGAGATTGCATACGGGAGAGAGACCATATCATTGCGACCACTGCGACAGGCAGTTCGTGCAAGTTGCAAATTTAAGAAGACATTTACGAGTGCATACCGGCGAACGTCCTTACGTATGCGAGCATTGTCAAGCGCGATTTTCCGATTCCAATCAATTGAAAGCCCATCTCTTAATACACACCAACGAAAAACCTTTCTCGTGCGAACGCTGCCACAGTAGGTTTCGTAGAAGGCATCATTTGTTGCATCATAAATGTGGGGTGGTCGATAAAAATGTTAGTCCAGATATATCAGACGAACACGAGGAAGAAACGCGAAGCCGAAGAATATTGGAACCGCTGATTACTTTGCCGTTGCGAGTTTCTCTTCCAGAACAAACGGAACCCGAAGATTTATCTATGAGTACGGGTCTTCATTCTCATAGCAGTGGCGGTTCTTCGAGATCTGCGAGCTCTCGAGAAGATTTAGACGACGAAGATAGCATAGAACCCGACGAATCCGTTGCCATATTTTTACAGCGACGGCCGCCTTCCGTTCAGTCCTAGTCTTATTGAATTCCAATTACGGGTATGCTTAAGCCATATTTTTATTGTCTTAATGTCTAATAATTCCAGGAGAAATAATTATTACTGTAAGTATGTACTTAATTTTGTTTGTATTATATATACGGAACGTGTTTTTGTATAGTGTGGTATGCAAGTTCCTTTTGCAATAAAATTTGTTTATAATCTAACTATAAATTAAATACGTTTAAAAGCTCACCATTTCGTTGTGCTCACTCACCGACGATTTCGAGACATTTTAAACGTATATGTCTACACACACACTCTCGTCTATCAATGAATGTTATTTTCAATCGAAAACCCTAAAAAATAATGTACCGGGCACTTGAAAAAATGTTTCGATATGTAATACCGGCTTTAAATTTAGTATTTCTCGATCTCGAACCAATCGTATCGGTGGATTTTGGAATAGGTTACCGAAAACGACACTACACACTTTTTAGAAATAAAATAATATAACTTTCGCAAACGCTTCTTCCATACTTCTGGCTAGTTCTAAAAAGTGTGTAGAATGCAATTTTGGGTTATTCCAAAATACCGATTTGTTTAAAATAAAGTTTAACTAAAGCAGTAATAATATAAGGAACCTACTTACCAAGCATTTGTTACTTTTTTGATACTTCCACAGTAAAAATCGCGAATATTATAAATCTGTTGATAGTTCTAGGCAAAGTAACTTGTTGATTTCAATTCATATACTCTTGGCAACAAACTTTTATGTACATTATGCATTTTTGGAGCATTTAAATTTATGAAAATTTTTAAAATGCAAATTGAATAATTTTTACGACGATCTATATCTACCTGGTATTTATTATTCTAAAATCTTTTGCTCTGGTTTCTCTTTACCCTGACCGCTTCGGTTTTGCACATTTTCTACTCTGCGTAAATTATAATATTTCCTATATAAATGTCGTTTTCAAGGTTGGCTCTTTGTTCAAATATATTGCTTTTCTGCCACAAAATTTTAAAATTGCCTGCGCTACAGCTTCCTTATAATTTTTGTGCAAATTTTTGTTGAAGCACTAAATTGAGGGTAAATTGGTAGGCGCATACGTACTTGACAAGGATTAATATTTTAAACATCATGCTCGGATTCTCGAAACGGACAGTTTACCTAGATAGGCTCCAACTATTTTGCAAATCACTTTTCTAAATTTTCACCACATAAAGCCCAAATTAAATATAATTGCGACCGTTCTTTTTTTAAATAACCCGACCAGTTTTAATAAGAGAGCGAAAGTGTTACAAGGTTAAGAAGGGTTTGTTCGGTTAATGATGGTTTTTAACAAAATTGGCAGTCAAACCTCTTTCTTGTAGAAGAGAAAATAGTCCATTTAACTACTTTTATTTTATAGATTATGCCAATAGGTAATCGCGACTACGTAATATTCCATCAATCGGCGTACTTTTCAAAAACAACATTAAAAGATATTTTCTCATAAATTAAGTTTCTTTGTGTAGAAAATGCGTTTTCTACATCCCGTTTCCATTCATTGACTTGCATTTTGTCAGTCATCAAACTAGTTCTTTTTTAATCACCAAAATTTGGCCGAAATGTGATACCTTTAAGGGTCTGTCCTTTACATAACTTGGACTAAAACTATACCGGTCATGTTTAACAGAGCTAAAATACAATTTGGTCCTTCGAATGCCTTACTTAAGGGTTGTTTTAAAGTCTGAAAGTCCGTTCGTTGCACCGAACATCCTGAGCAGTTAACGTTTTCGAAAAATAATATCGTTTTCTAAAATTTTAAATTTGCACTTAAAAAGGTTGCATCTCGAACGCTTCTATAATAATTTATTTTCAGTGGCTTTGAGTGGATAATTTTTACGTTATGAAACCGGATTTTTAAAATGTATCTACTTTTTTTTAAAAATAGCTCGTAAGGGTTGACTCGATCAACGTAACAACTCGTTTGAAAACGGGTTAAAAATTACATTCTATTGAATTTTAATACCGCAAGTCGATCTCCAAAATTATTTCAACTGCTAATACAAAGTAAAAATGTGCAATTTTGCTTTTGAACCGCTTGGGAATATATTATTGTGATTGTTATGCGGTGTTTGATTAAAATTAAAGTGTCAAATAACAATTAAAAATAAATCGGTTCACATTACACCCAAGTTAGAAATTTGAATGGTATAAAATTAAGATATTGCATTGAAATAAATCTTTGTTGCCATGATTTTGAATGCCCGTACCTGCTAGGTATCAAATCGATTATAAACTGATCTTTTGAGCAAGTATTTCGTCGCGAAAACGTGCAGGAATCCATAAACGTGTCTAAATTTTGTCTAAAATAGTAACAATTAAAAAAACATATCGAACCAATTTTAAAAGAGATGTGTAATTTATACCTAGAGGAGTGTGAGAATTGTTTTCAAATTATGTTGTAAAAAAAGTGGCTGTACTTTTTGTATTGTTGTTATTTTACTTATATTGTTAGCTATTATAACGAATTCAGAATAATTTTTATTCTACAGGTGATATTACAAAAATTCTATTTAATATTTACTTAACTATATAATAATATACTTTTAGTTACCATACTTTTGTTTTGTAAGAAAAAACGTGCCATTTTAGTATTAAATTTTTTAAGTTGGTCGGTTATACAATTTAAAAACATGATCTTCGGTATAATTTCCTATTAGATTTTAAGTTATTTTACCAATAACACAGGGTTATCTCATAATTTTTCAAAGGTACTACTAAAAAATACTAATTCGAATGTAACGAGATTCGTTACAGCATTCGGATAATACCCTTCCAATCTCGTTACATCCAAATTTGACTGTATTAATAATTGATTTTATTACTATTCTAAACGATATCGTTGCTCGAAACAATCGCAAAATAAATCATACCTATAGCATCGCATTTTGTCCATTCCTTTATGTACATAATATAAATCGTTCGTCCCAAAATTTTACAAAGTTCAATATTTATTATTTAATTTAACTGAATGTTGCTCTAATAAAATAGGAAAAGAAAAATATTTTAATTTATCTGAATTATTGTAAATAAGCTGAAACATTTTCTACATAATATTATATTAACAACAACCATGGTACAAATTTCTACCTCCGAATTATAATTTTTTGCTTTAATTTTAAATAATAGATATAAAATATTCTACATGCAACTCAACAAGACTGATTTTGTAATAGATTCCTATGTAGACGTAGCAGACAAAATATTATATATAAATATATTATATACAATCTCATTTCTATAATGTAAATATTAACGTAAAAAAAAAAAGATTTCGTTGAAGTCCGATTAATACAGGTATCAGTTGACCAAGTTATATTTGGATAACATTTTAAAGGTTTCTTTATCCAATTGTAAAAAACCAAAATGTTACAAATCTACTTAACTTGAAAGTTTTTTTTTAATTCCGAATAAAACTTTGTCTAAAACTTAAAATTGTACAAAAACTTTGAAAATTCTTTAAGCGTTATTTCATAATAAATGTTTTTGTGGTGTGGTTACCCTCCTCGCCCATTTGTGATCATCACGTACCCAAATGTAAATTGATGTCTCTTATTACTACAAATGTACGATTTTTATGTCAATAACTATTTTATTATTAAAATTTTCGTTTATAAAACAAAAAATTGATTTTTTTATCTTCTGAAACCTTTTTTTTTAAACAGGCAATAATATGGTGGTTGTAACTTTTTGAATAAATACTTGATATTATTTTTTATATCATGAAATGAAAATAATCTGGTAAGTCTTCTTTGATAATATGGCCTTCGTTATTTAATAGTCCGAAGAAGAGTGGCGGACTCGAGATCTGAATTTCTCCATAAAGCCTGTTGCTGTACACCACTGGTTAAATAATTATTAATTACCAAAAATTCACAGTTTAAATTGACACTTCTTATCGATGCTTAAGGTTAATCAGGTATTTTAAGTTATTTTTACTACCCGATTATTACCAATAACATAAGTAATTTATTTTTCCTCTAACATAAGTGCCACCAAAATAACAAGAAGTGATCAAAATTGCAAGCTCTACAATGTGTAAAGTTTAATTTTAAATTAATTAAATTAACAAAATCACGATAGCGATAGTAGAAAAAATAGTATGTGATAAATATAGTAAATGCAAATATAATGTGTGTTTACGCACTTGTATCACAATATACTACATTTTATGTCGCTAACGAATTATTTTACAATAAGTTTTTGTTGGTTTATTTTTTGTTTAATCGGCGGTAGCGGTGTCGTTTAACTTTCTTTTTCAAGTCTTAGAAATTCTAAATTAAAAATCCTATCAAAGAGTCGGAAAGGTTTTGTTCTTCAAAGAGTATACACTTGCAGATCTTCATAGCATTCCCGTAAAATTTACCAAGTTTTCTAATTTTAGTAAATCCCGAAAGAAAATGAAGCAGCTTACTAACAGCCATATTCATAGACAAGGCCTTACTGATACTTAATACTTAGCTTTTTAAATTGACACTTATGAACCGAGTAAATAAAGTTGCATCAAAAACAAATTCGACCCGAAATGCCTTACTTAGAACTTATTACTTGTCTATGAATCTGGGCGTAAGACTTCTTTGTATAATTTTTCCGTTAAGAACTCTTATACGCAACGAAGACCATATGACATGAAATAATGTAAGATGTTGGGCGGTGACCGTGTGTCGTGTGTGGGCACCTTTAGAGTATTATATTAGACATCGGCATAAGTAAATTTCAGAAGTTTTCATTCGGGAAATGCGTCGTAATTCTTTTAATTGGCGAAACTTCATCACGTTGTAAACAAATGTATGTTTAATATTTATTATGTATATCGATTACCCGATACTTATACTTAATATATTATTATAGGTACTTATCTATCCGTAATGATAGAAAATCGACAATAAGCAGTTGTACGTGATTATTGAGAAGTAATCGAAAACAAGGTTTGCCTGCATTTTTGGCTTTTACATTGATAGAATATCGGGTTTTTAATTTACATACGCTGTTATATTGTTAGAAATTCGGCAAGAAAAGCGAAACGTACGTATGTAAAGTTGCATCCTTTCCAAGTCAAATTCTTTAATAATTCATATCTTATTCCCCATGCAATTTGCAAACGAGCCGTTGTTTTTATGTACGATAAAAGAAATAAGGGGCAGTTTGATTAAAATTCTTTGCCCGACTGCGGGGTACAAAACTTAAAAGCAACGATAGAAATAAAAGAAAAACAGATTAACCTACTACTACCGAATTTTCGAGAAGCTTCACAAAACGAAAAACCAATAAACATTTTCCAATTTCATATTTTTTAAGTAGTCAACTGTTTCTGTTAAAAGCCAAATTACTGTTATTATAAATTTCGATGTTGCAATTGAATTGGGTGCGGGTACATAATATTATATACGGCTTGTGGCAATACAATAATTTCAATTTGGGTTAAAAATAATTAAATAATTATTTTTATTGCAGTGCATTTGTTAATGTAATTATTTAACGTTGCATAAATCTTTTGTATTTTAAAGTTTCTAGAACTGTGGGGTAAGCACTCGGGGTAGATGATCACCCTACGCGAACCAAGTTCACCCCACGGAAGAGTTATATCGATCTTATGTCTTACCCAGAGCACTGATAGGGTTATACCCTACGTTTTTTTCTTCCCTATTTTGTATTCAGATATAAAAAAGAGTTCTCGTTTGATTATAATTCTACAACGCCAACAAAGTTTGAGTCATACCATCCTAAACATATTATTATTCGACAAAAGAAATATTACAAAATTTGAGATATTAAAAAATTAGTAGATATTTGTTTTAATTTTGCCACATTGCGTCGAATTTAATAAATCAAATACTTCTATTTTGATAAATACTATTTGGCTTCTTAAAATGCACCCCAAAACCGTAAGGCACATAATATTGTAATATTACGATATTAATATCATATTTTTGACAACCGTTAAAAATAGAAACAAACTTATTAAGGTTTTAAACATAATAATTATTCTTTCAAAAAATGCAATTTACCGAAGTTTGCAACACATGTTCCGTGGTTATCGACAGTCATCAACTAAGTAAAATTTTTTTTGTAATTAAAATAAATCGAAACCAATTTTGTATACATCATCATAATTTTACAAATTGCCGAGAGATTTTAAGTGGATTCTTTTGTTTCTTTGGTATCAAAAAAACTCAAAATAACCCGAGAAATTATTGGTAGTATTGTCAAAAAAGACTTTAAAATCTTTCGTAGACCCATAGCTATTATCCTTTAGCGACAAACTTGGGATTTTTCAACAGGAGTCTACTTCGGTCGTATGGCCACAACCGCACAGGTGACAGGAAAATTTTCCAATTTGAAAATTCTTGTGGACATTAACTGATAAAATAAATTCGTTTTCTTGAAAACATAAAACACATTATAGTTATTAATTGTTGTTTTATAGTAGATAGGTAGGTAGGTATATTTAATATTTGGCGTGAAAATAAGATTTCTAAAATAAACGATATAAAAAGAATATGGAATGTTAAACAATCAAAAAAAGTGGTGTGTAACACTTTTTAAAAAAATAACCTAGCCGTGTCTAACCCACTCACGCATCCCTTGACATGAATCGCATACGACAAGGTCGAACTCGAGCATCTCACATCATATGAGTCGTTTGTGCAATGAAAAGGGATGATACCCCCGCAACCCCGCACGTACCATAGAAGCGAGCCACCTTTGAATAATCGCGAACACCCGTTAGACAGGAGGCAGTTTAGGGTTTTTGACTATTTTTTTGTTAACGCGTTTTGAGATAATGACGTACATATGTTGGTTTCCAGGAAACTGCAAACTTGCCCTACATTTTTTAAAGAACTCACTCGCTGCCTTATGCCGCAAAACTTTTCGACGATCATCCGCCAAAGTTATGTTTTGTTTACATAACATAAATAATTTTTACACCCACGATTCTTGCTTTATCGATAACATTCGCGATGGCAAGATAATATGTCCTTTAATATCCTTTCTCTAAAATGATAATTAATAATATTAAGGATTAACATTCGTTTCGAAGCAAAAGCAGAGAAATGAGAGTCTCGAAAGCTTTGCACATAATACTTGATTCGAATCTTAAGTATTCGTCTATAATTTATTATTAAACGTGCAAATTTAAATAAAAATTATTTACTCCTAAGTGTT
The DNA here is from genome assembly GCA_963170105.1 of Cantharis lateralis. Lineage (NCBI taxonomy): Eukaryota > Metazoa > Arthropoda > Insecta > Coleoptera > Cantharidae > Cantharis > Cantharis lateralis. The sequence continues at coordinate 38,198,899 of OY720629.1, forward strand.
CGGAAGGTGGTTCCGCGTCTTATTGAACGAACGACTTATCGAATTTGCGTTGGACATAAATTATTTTTTTTGGTAGGTAATAATTAATTGAAATAATTGGAAATCAAAGAAGTCCCGTAAGTGACTAAAAGTGACGTGATGTCTGTGTTGCGTGTTCGCTGGCACCTGCTGTACAGTTGCTATAGAAACACTCATCCGGGGATGAAAAAAAGCGAGGGTGAAAAAAAAACGTGGGGGTGACTCAAATAAAAAAACGGATCAATATTAACTCTTTGCTACCCCACGCGGCTGCCTGATTGTACTCAAGACAACACACTCTTAACTGAATTGCTATGCTTTCGAATTATATTCTTTGCTTTGTAGCAAACAAAGCTGAAGAAATGAAATTTTTCCTTTTACACAGAAAAAAATGTTATTAATTGTGTTTGAATAACCCATATTTCCATAAAAGCGTGCAAAAATGATGAAAATGCTTCATAAATCAAGACCGTTACGCACAATAATCAACTGCACACCCCACACGAATAACTCTATTTTTTCGCAGCCAATATTACTCTCCTACTTATACTACAACTTTTTATTATTTTTAAATTCATCTCTCTTATTAGGATCGTTCGTACGAATAAATATTATAATAATATTGCTCTGGCGAAAACTTGCTGTGCTTTTATTGGCGTTAAAAATGCTACAAATACGTTACAAGATTGATTAGACGTTGTTCTCCAAGTTACTATACGATAATACTAATATGTAGTTTCGTTCTAAATAATTTTAAGTGGCTAATAATAGTAATTTAGCATTGCATTGAACGCGTAAACGATAATAAATTATGTTTTCTTGCTTTTAAACTATTAAATATTACAAGTCGGGTCAATCGACGATGAAGAAGAAATTCAATAGCTGCATAAAATTATACCTACCCTACATACATCTCAAGTCTTCTAATATAGTTTTCATTGTTATCTCGAAGAAGGAGAAAAAATGAAATATATATTGATTAAACAAAAAATTGCAATTTAATTTATTCAACATGAAATTCGCAAAAAAATACATTATTTTATAATATAGTAAAGTTGGTTTTGGAGGGGAAGCACCTGCAGTAATTAGTTAGTAGGCGGAAGCACGGCGTAATCTCGCTGGGCCCATCCTTATCCTTGCTCCTTTGTGTGATATAATTAATGTTTTGTCCGCAGGAATCAACTCAAAGGACTTTCCCGCTTTGTTTGATCAGCTCTATACCACAAAGTAACTTATTTTTTGAAATACCTTGTCGTTTACAGTATTATATTGTAGGTAGGCAGTATCCAGCAGTTATAATGAAAATCTTCACAAATTATATTATGCGCAGCTAATGAGGCTACTTTTAATATTCAAAAATGGAAGTAATTTAAAAATTTACTACCTACATAGTAGGTACTAACATACACTTAATTCGTTCGAGTGCAATAGTTGCTTTATTTTTGCCGCTTTAAGTGTACAAAAACTTTAAGATATCGCGAGCAATGGGGTAGTAAAAATTTTGTGGGGTAGAGGACTAAATTAATTTAGCGCTCTAAACAATGGCTGCCCCGCTAATGGTACCCGTTTGCAGAAATTGCCTCGCTATGCGCGGTTATTTTTTATGTAGATTTTTTTCTAGTCCCTAGGGTGAAACGCTACCCTTTCCGTGAGCCTCATGCATTTTTATAGCTGGATTTTATGTTGAATGAACAAGTGACCAATAAAATGTTTTTCGTTTAATTGAAATCTTTAACTTTTTTATCGTTAATCTTTTGGTACACTAAATTTTCTTCTGGTAACGTGTGCGCTTCCTACACAAATGAATAACCGGCAAGGGCTACATTTACGAATGCAGCTAAACACGTGACCGAGATTATTTGTGCAAAATTACATTTCCAAACGATAGTTTCATTTCAACAAATTTAAGATTTTTATACCCAAGTCGAGTTTGGGTTGATTTTTTGAATTTTAATATTTAGTTAACAATAGATTGTTGTGCATCCGTGAAATATCGATAAAAATACTATATTGCTCAATAATTATTATTTTATATTTTTAATATAGGACGTTATTTCTATAGATTCACATTTATTTATAATTTTCATATTAGCCAGCCGATTTTTTCTAATCATAATTTTCAAAATCGATTCTAATATTTTTTAATTTTCAATGCTAAAACTTTTTTGAACCGCTGACGTAATTTGTAGGTGGCGGTGGATGGAACAGAGTATTTTTCTAGGGAAGCTTCGTAATTATATTTTTTAATTTATCTTCCTTAGTGCCTTGGCAAGGACAAACTGTAATAGATAACATAATGCATTGGCCGATGAATTTTACTAAGTATTTATAAAATTTGCATAGCAACAGTTTCAAAATTGTATAGGAATTTTCTTTTAAGCTAGAACGCTTTCACGCCTACATTACATGAGAGTTAAATTATTATTAGATAACTCTAAATTATTCCTTCAGATTTAAGTAAAATCAAGAGGAAAGAAATTTTAAATTTTATTATTTTATTTGCTCTGCCTCCGAGTTCCCTTTGTTTTTGTTCTTCTTTGATGAAAATTAAAGAGCGCCCAGTTTAGTTCCTGCATACTTTTTAAATAAGATTTAATTTTGCCATTCTCCACGGAATATATAATATGACCTATGTTTGATTATGGTAATACATGCATACAAAATTAACGGTGTTAACGTAGAAATACAGACTTTCTTGTGCTGTAACCACTGTAACTCACAATTTATATGAAAGACCTCCTCACTAATTTGTTCATTAACAGTTAATTGCTAAATTTTTTTAAATCCTTTAAAGACACCTTAATAAAATGAGATAGTTGAAAGTAGAATATTACAATAAAGTGTAAACCACCGCCCTAGGGAAATTAAAATGTATTCAAAATTAACATTCGAAAATCGTCTATAACTCTATGATCCCATTTCCTTTTTAGTTCTCGGACATTTCGCTATACTGGACAAAGTAGTGTACTTTAAAAAAAGATTTCAAAACAATTAATAGCTAACGACAATCGAAAAATTAATTTGAAAATATACCAATTGCTGAAAAAATTAATTTAAATTTTCAAATCCTAACGTATAGATTTCATAGATTGGTGTGTAACTCCATTGATGATGATCCTTTCGAGCACAAACTCGATCCTGACACATCGATTGGAAGACGACCGATCCAAACGACCATAGCCTTTGCATTGCTATTCCAAGTGCTCGAGGTCTCTGCAGCGACAGAACTTGGATTAGAAAATTTTTGGCCTAAATATATCCAATCGTGCAAGCAGAAAATAATTATTTTACATGATAAAATCGTATGACCTAGGGTCGTGGTCACCACCCTGTATATACTCACGTATATATTATCTTCATTTACTGTTAAATATTTAGCGTCGAATAAATTTTTGATAAAAATGATATTATAACAAAAATATATCGTTAATGTTGACAGTTACTAAACGAAGATTTTCGGTTGTTGCATAATGAGAGTCGTAGCACATTGGAGGAGCGGATTAGAGTTAAAAGGGATGGTGCATCGTGTGCCTCCTATTAGACGCCGCATTAAATCCTGTGATGGATTGTTGATCCTTATGGTAATTAATTAGTGTGTACTTTGTTTTATTAAGATATTCGTTACGCTCGCTGCCTTTGACGAGAAGGAAAATTGCCTAAAATAAACATTCATTATAACGTTATTTGAGATAATACACAATAAAAATTTAACTTAAAGGTGTTTACTTACGTTTTCTAAGAGAGAAAATTAAATTTGATCTTTTTGGTTGAATTATTTCCAAAACTTTTTGCATTCAATCTGCCCGAAGCAAAACGCACTCAAACAAGTTGTCTTATATCATCAAGCACACTGGTTTTTATATTTTCCTTTATTCATAACCGAAGAAAAGTATGTTTATGACGCCCACGAAGCATAATAAGGATCAAAGCTCTAGAAAACTTTTTTGTTTTGCATTCATACAATGCTAAATCCTTGCGAGAATTTTAAATTAATATTCAAAATTAATTCGTTACACGGATAGGTAATATGTAGCTATGGGTGCATTATCTAATAATAAATCAAAGATCGACGACAAATGCATTTATTTGTTAACCGTAGCAAAAAATTTTTTTTTTTTCATTTAGAAAGCAAAGCTGCCTCAAACCAAAGCAGGTGACATACGTTACAAAGGTATACCATCTAGTTCAGCACATGCTATTTTTTACAAAACCCTCCAAATAATTATAGGGGACTGTCTGAGCTATGTTTCCAGCTTTTTAAAAACATTTTTACCATTATTAGTTTGCAGTAAGCGATAGATCGAAATCCTGCCACTTGAAAATAATTTCTAAGTATATGAAATTGTAATGTTTCGTAATTGTAATTTGTAAATTGTAATTAGGTAATACCGAACCGTAGATTGCTACACTTAATTAACTAAAAAGTAATGGAAAATGTGGCCCAGAGGACGTTGGCATGTGAAAACAAAGCCTCACGACTAATTGCGACTGGAAAGTTTATGGTACTGCAATAATAATAGTTTTTGAAATGATGGTAAGTAAAATTTGCCATCTTCTAGCTACCGGACTATTAAAAAACAAGACTGACTTTTTAAAGAGAGATTGCAATAAAAGTTTTATTTTACGCACATTTCGAATTGTTAAACAGGTACGTGGTAACTTATATAGAGGCAAATACAAAAGAAATTTTCAAGTTAACTATAGTAAGAAACGGCATATTTAAATTTATGATGGGGGGTGGTTTTCGAGTTGTATATTTCCGTGTTTGCTTTTTAACAGCTGTTTTAAATATTTGTGAACAAATATAGGTTTTGAATAGGATGTGCCGTTATATCAACCGATTTCTGGAATTTTACAAAAAAAAGTTTCTTAAGTAGTGTTGGGTCCTAATTTTAGAAAAATTTAAGCAAAAAATTTTAAACACGAATAATTATTTGGCAATTTTTACTACTTTTATTAAATTAAGCTTTCATGACCTATATTATTTTTTAGGTGAATTATAACCCTCTCTATTATGTGCCCACGTATATACCTGCCAATTTAATCGTTTTGCGTAAAAAAGTGTAAACACAAAAGTGTGTCAACGGAGCAGGTATAAGCCGAAGCACCTAATATTTAATTTATTACCTGAATCGCCATTTAATTGTAAGCAATGACGGGGCCACGAACCGCGAATTTTGATTAAATTTACCTGAACCCCTATCGACGATGGCATGTGCTCGACAAGATAATGTCGATACAGGTACTATTCATACACGTGGCCTTTTCGTTCGTAAGAAATCGAATTCATTTTTCGATTATTTCGACCGAAAGACGTAAAGCTCATAGGAGCAGCATGTTCTTGGAGAGTTCTTCTCCAAACATGGAGGAACTGCATCGATGATTAAAGAGTCTCATAATCTATGGCACATTCGATGATCAGTACAGGGCCTATTTTTAATCGAGTTGGGTCCTAGGCTCTAGCAAATTTTCGGACCCCTAATATTCGATTGTAACAAATAGCATCGAATTGAATATTTGATAGAAAATAAAAACGAATAAAATTGAATAAAGTAGTGAACCGTCCAAATTGTACACTACCGAATCTCGAAAGCTGGGATCTGAGATGTATGCTAAATTAAAAAATCATCGGAGCGCAAATGCACTCGATAATGCAAGGGCTCGATCGATGTGACCGCGGCAACCGCATGCAGTAAAATTAAGCTCGCTCTCTCCTCACCTAAATCCGACTTCTAAGACCAACGTAGAGTACACGTACCGTCAATTCAATGATTTAATACTTAAAGCTGACATGAAGTAAAACTTGTAAATTTACTGTAAAAATTCTATTTGCAAAATCAGGATTTAGCCTACCAATACCTTCCTTCGAGATTAGAAGCAGAAAATTGTGAAATTGAATTTATCTAATATCAGCAAAAAATAAGGCGGCAAATTGTCAGTGGCGAAGCTAAACGAACTTGTACTCGTATGTTTAATTACAGTAAATTTGAAATTAGTAATTTTCATGCAAGTTAATAATTTTAGTTATTTAAAAACAATAAAGTCAAGTCCCCAATTTATAACTGAAGGTCATAGCACTAAATATAATATATCGATTGCAAGTTAATCGTGCGATTGTGATTGAGAAAAGCAAATTTAAATTCTATAAAAAAATAACTCTTCCCTTGTTCTGTTTTTACGATGATTTCAAGTCAACAATATAATTTTACGATCACAATACATATTCGTCTCGCTTTTCTTTATAATAAACGCCGCGCATATGTGGCCCTCGTAGAATTTAAATTGATTGGTTTGAAAATTCGAGATATCAACCAACCCTTGTAACGTTCTTTTTTTTTTAATAGCAATATACCATCGCGGGTAGTTGTTATATATAAATTACTTTAGAAAGAACTTGTAACGTATATGGAAATAACTGGCATTTTTTATTTATTAAAGAAAAACAAGAATTGCATAGAATAAAATATGCAAGATAATTTTTTTTGATAATGAAAAACATAATTTATGTTTAGCACCCCTTGATAATAATTCATTGTTTCCTTCCCTATCTGCAAGTTGCCAACTCACAAATCTTCGCCACCCACGATACTAATTAAAATTGCTAAATTGTCTGTAAGATGCCATCCTACTGTTTTAATGCTTCTATTTTTTAATTCCCCCACTTTTACGTTTATACGCATATTTTTAATCATCCGATGCTTTAGGAACAGAACGAACCTCGAACAATATAAGTTATACGAAAGAAGATAATATTGCATAACAATTATATTCTATCAACAGATATAGTTGGTATCTATAGACTATAATAGAAATAGACAAGAAAATAAAAAAGAATTATAAGCGAATATTTTTAGTTTTCTTTGTGAGATTATTTTATCGTTAGGAGTTAATTGAAAAGAAGAAGCTTTTAAAAATTAGAAAGTAAAGCCTTTATTTAATGAGAAATTTAAAATTTTTAATGCGCCTACGAATAGGGTCCTGCGTTCATTTATACCCGAACGCAGTAAAAATTTAATCGATGGCATGTATTTCTCATTACATATTTATAATCTGGAGAAAGTTTTCTTCGTTCCCCTTCTTACATTATGTCGGATACGCCTGAGGTCTGTTGGGGAGGACTCCACTATAAGGACGACGCTTCGATAAGAATTCGCAGGATCGGGCGGTGTTCGCAATAGATGAAGGATAAGTAATTCCGCCTAAGAACCCTAACATAATTAGTTGGGGTTGAAAAAATAAGGGTTGAACATTTCACTTCAACTTCTTTGTTTTTCGACAACAAACTAGAGATGCAATTTTGAAATTATTTACTGCGGTAGGTATCTCGATAATTTATGTACGGTTCACGAGCTGTGCGACGTGTAAATGGTCAAGTCGAGTTTGAATCGGTATATCAATTAATTATGTATTATTAAGACATTTGAATCGATTCGAACCATGCCACCGTACGAGAACGACGATGTCGTGAGACCGATTGCTTATGGTTAACAAGATTCCAACAAGTTAGTGTGCGGTGTGCGAGTATCCGTATAAGATAACGTATACTTGGTATAATACATAGTAGTATAGGTTTTTTACGTGGGTTTATTAGAGAGACGAGTTGAACGAAAACGTTCGTTCGAGAGAATAATAATATCTATTAATTATCGCCGAGTATTATTCATAAATCTAATTTAATTATTTAAATCCAGGACATGAAAACCAATTTTCTTTTATTCTAGAAGAATATAAAATTGTTTTTTCTAATATGGTAATTTATCGTAATTTGCATGTTGGATTTAAATTGCTTTGATGTTATAAAAGAAGAATTTTATTTATACACTTTTCTTTTTTAATTTCATAAGATCAAAAGTATTCTTAATATAAGGACATTTTTGTTTTTAATCTAAAATGTTAAATTACTTTTCGAGAATTAAAATTTGTCAAATTATCATATGGCATTTGTGTAAATTGTTATCTTTCGTGCAAAAATTAAAAAGCCCTCGACAAGTTATTAACAATTTGTGTTAAGCCAGAAGCCTAAGGAAGCAATGAATGAGATACGTATAGGGTGAAAAACAGTGGGTAGTATTTTTTACAAGGTTTTGCGTGGGGTAAAGTTGGCCCGAGGGGTGTCAGTCTTAAACTGTGGGCCATAAGGCTAATGTATAAAAAATGTTAGTCCCACGTGCCATCGTTTCACGATAAAATGACAGTCAACTTTTCATATATGCACGATAAAACTTTGTTTTAGTAAACATTGCAATCTAATAAGGACACCCAATTTCATTTACTTTCCTGATGAATCACCTTAATGGGTTAACATTAATTGCTTTTACTTATTGCAGAATTGCGGTGGATTTTCTTTTCGAAAAATAATAAAATCGATATAAATATGTATGTATGTAATGTAGGTATGGGTACCTAAAATTCAAAAGTATTACTTTATGGCATAGGAATCGCCGATAAGAATCGAAAACTATAATCTAACGATTTCCGGAAGAATTAACATTGGAGCGGCAATCCAAGAGCTTTACCTATTTATATGCAATTCTTAAAAACCACCACACAGTTCAGCTGTTTCAAAAAATGTCGAATTTGACGAATTCTATTGTGACATTGTAGTCAAAATAGCATAGATTTTATAAGTGGGCATTAAGTATATTTTAATTCACATGCAAAATTTAACAACGGTCCTTAGATTTTCGCCCAAGTACCATATAAAAAATTAAATAGTTCTTTGTATTTTTGCATATTTTGAAAGTATTCCGGAAGTCAAGTAGCGGAAATTTGTTAAAAGATTGACGTTTTTACTTCATTATTTTCTTTACAGTTTATATATTTTATTGTTGTTGTGAATTCTTTTCTTCAATTTGAATATATAAGTATTAATGCGGATAGATTTTCGAGAACACGTTTTTCTACAAATTTAACGTTTACTTTTGGTAGTTGAAAAAAGAAACCGTTGCACTTGATCAGATAACAATTGAAAAACGGCATTTTTTTTAATCATTTTAATTCGTTCTCTTAATACGCTCGATTCAACCTAAAATCGAATAAATTTAACGCTACGATATAATAATATACGTTTTTATGTTCCCACATTAGATTTTTTACAACAATTAATTATTAACTTGAAATTTTGTAGCTTTTTAAAGCTAAAATGTTTTTAGGTTATCGCAATTTGGCCTAGTAGTTAGCGCGATCAACTACCAAGTACCAACGCTATGGTATCCAGTTCCTAAAAAAGGTCCACAGTCTCCGTGCTTCGGAGAACACCTTAACGATTGTTAATACTGACGATGAGAATGAGGAAATTAAATTGTTTGAAGAACGATTATAATAATTGAAAAGAGGAACACATTGTATCCTAGCGTCGCGTCGGTCGTTGCTCGTTGGTACCCTCGAACAAGACTTTTCAAAACGTCTGTTTTTAGTTATTTATTATGAAATATTTAATTATAAGCGATTCTACTGCTTGGAAAAACCGGTAGAAAATAAGAAATTTAAAGAAAAAAGAACTTGTCAAGTTGACTTGATACTAACAAGCGTATTTTTGTAAATTATATAAAAGTGTAGCGTATCAAAGAATAACAAATATAAAAGGTGACGTGAAATCCGATTCCACCCCATAACAAGAACAACTGTGACACATGACATGCAAAATCACTACCAATTCATGCTATTATTGACTTCTATCCAAATTTGCTATGAATTCTCCTCTCTCATCATCTCGCGTTACAAACGAAAAAATCTCTTTGTTTAAATAAACAATGCAGAGAAAATATACTACCTTAAAAGACATTTTGATTCGATTTTTTAAATTTTATCTTTCACTACCGACCTAACGCGTAACAATACTCGATATAAATTCAATAATTGACATTGTCGAATTTTTACAAAACCGCAGTTAAAAGCGAGAAATAAAAGGACATTTTGACACATTTATTTATGGAATTGTTGTTTTCTGATTACACCTCTTCTCTGTGTGTCAAACTAAATTGCTTTTTGAATTTTGATACATATACCTAAAACATACAAATACTCATGCATATACCTATTCTTGTAAGTTCGAAATAATAATATTTTGTAATGCCCGAAGAAAGAATAAAACCAATGGCCTAATTGCATTTTGTTTAATAAGCAATCAAAAAACAAACGAGAAACATTAAAAATATTTCCCTATTATTCTCTTTACTTTTTTTCCTTATTATATTTGTAATAGCAACCGTTACCTACTTTTAATAAATTGTAAAATTAAACTCTTTCGATTGTTTCGATTTTCACTATTCTGCTGCTAAGTTTGGAATTACGGTTAATGTTATCATTCGGGTATTGTTATCAGTTATCCCTTTTATCAAATTATTCTTAAGATTATTTTCTCCCACGAGCAAAGGAGTTGATTTTCATATTATTGACTTTCATATAGTCGAAACTAGTTAGTTAATAAAATACAAATACAATTGAGGAAAGTGTAATTAATTATTTGATCAAGTTGATTTTCAGTTACATCAAGCATTTTTTTTATAAGTTTTCCGGTGTGGTGTGCAGATGAAGTCGTTAAGATTTTTAAATGCTTTTACCAATATAAACTTTATATAAATAATAATTTACTCCTTGTACAGCAGAGACACAAACAACTCTAGATGAGTTTTTTTAATTTGATGTTTTTCTTATTAATTAATTATTGTAGATAGTAATAAATAACCAATATTTTTTTTTTCTTTTCTTGTTATCAAAAATCCCAAGTCCCGATGTCATTCCAAGAGAAACCAACATCATCTGCTGCAGAACTGACAAAACTCATGATAACGAATAAGTAGAACCGAAAAGGATTCAAGAAAAATCACTAATTAAATCAAAAAATCAATATTTAAAAAAAAATTCGACGATATTATGCAGGAATAGAGAAGGACATGACGTGCGGAGACGTGATTTTTTAGGATCTGCAGAACTTGTAGAAAAATTGAGTTCTAAATGGGTATTTTTTAAAGTAGTAAGTTTAAAGTTTACGTTTAGAATAATTTGGAAAATTATCATAAAAGTAAAGTTTCTCACTTTAGATAGGATTAGTTCTTAACATGTGAAATTATCTAATGAAATATCTCAATTATTTACATGTTACAATAAAATGCAAAAATTAAATTAAATTGAATTTTAACTTACGAAATTATTATAAAATACAATGATGATCAAGCGTGTTTTGTTCTTTGGATACTCATCAGATAAACTTTCTCATTTTATTAATCTGTGGATACCTCGCATTTTGACACGATTGGGCGCTTGTGTTAGGCTAACTAGGATTTTTCGAGCTCTACACATCAAAATACGTCCAAATAAACCATTAAAAGACCATAGAATTTTGTTAAGGTTTTTGAAAACAACGTAAGGTTAACCGCTTCTTTGGTATTTTTTGACCCCAAAATGTAAAAGTCTGAAATTCTTCGATATTTTAGCGGATTGATACGTATTTTGACGTTGGGTTACAGATTAATTAATATAGAAATAACTTTTTGTAAAGTTCAATAAATTAGGCTAAGAGATTTATGATTTCATTTGTGTGTATATTATAGAGTATCTAAAAAATATCGTTTATCTAAATGTATTATAGAAAATATAAATTAAAAATTAAAACGAGTTAAAGTAAACGATAATGAATTAATAAGATCTTTTATATTTCGGCGCTGATTGAAAATATATTAAAAATATATTAACCAGATTTTTTAAAAAATTGTTTCTCTATTATAATGTTCCACTATTTTCTTTGACTGTTTCTACCCAACTTCTAAAAAAACCTAGCTCCGCCACTGTAAATCAAAACCAGCGAATGGAGCGCCATCAAACAAGGCTTCATTGACATCGACAAAATTCGTAATTATTTGTGGGTTATGTTATTCCAGTATTTACAAATCTTACAAAAATTTTAATTGAAAACATTATGACTACGACAAACACAGTAATTTTAATGAATATTGAAAAAATATGTCGAATATGTTTAATAGAAAGCGATAACATGAAATCTGTATTCAGTGAACTGGATGATAATCAACTTTTGGAAGTAAACATCTTGAATTTTCCAGACATATTAACAAGAATAACAAATTTACCAGTAAGTTCATTTATAAGTGTTAAAAATTTAATGAAACGGTGGTTTCAGATCTCTACAAATGATGGATTTCCCCCCATGGTATGTTTAAACTGCTGGAATCTTGCGTACGGGGCTTATAAATTTAAAGTTCAATTTGATCATTCATACACTGTTTTACAACAGTACATAACCGGTTGTATTAAGATTGAAACGCAGAATAATGTGCTGCTTGATTATACGGATTCCAATAGTTTTGAATACGAATCTAATGTTGCCGATGATTTTATCGATTCGATTGCTAGGTCTCAAGAGAAACAATTTGGCAAAAGACGCACTAGTCAAAATCAAATTGAAAAACGACAATGTAATACTTTGGTCGAAATTCGACAACAATCCAGGAAACGTGGAAGGAAAAGAAAATTGTTGGACGACGACGATGATGAAGAAAAAATTCTCAATGAAAATGACGAACAGCGGCCCGTGTTACATCCTTGCCCTATATGTACCAAAGAATTTATAGCTGTGGAATTACGTCAACATGCACAAACACATAAAGCTTTAAAGAAATATCTGCACATTCCGCAAGATAAGAAAGTGGGGCGTAGGGTAAGGTTTTATAAAGAGGTGGATTTTAGAAATCAAGCGGTAGGTTTACATGGTCGTAAAGAAAAGTTGCACAAATGTATTTTATGTGATATGGAGTGTGGAGCAGTGCAATTACAAGTACATTTCCAAACTCATCGTAATCAAACCGAATACAAATGTGATCAGTGCCAACGAGTGTTCAGAAAATTAAATCATTTGAATACTCATCGTGTCAAGCATTTAAAAGAGTGTCCCTTTAAGTGCGAACAGTGCGGAAAGGGATTCGTTATAAAGACAAATTATGATTGCCACGTGTTGACACACGACACTAATCAGGAATTGCCACACGAATGTAAATATTGTTTGAAACGCTTTTCCAATCCGGAACATTTAAATCGGCACGTGATTATGCACACAGAAAATGTTAGCTATTCGGAAAAGTATAAAGTTTGTAAGTGTCATCATTGTCTTAAAACATTTAAAGATCGAACCGAATTAAAATCACATCAATGTATTCCCATAGATCAAATTGTTAACATCCGCTATCCGTGCAATGTGAGTATTCCATATTTTAATAATTAATCTTTTTTTTTAATCTCGTCTTGTCAATTCGTTTCAGATATGCAACAAAATTTTTAAAAATTCCAGTGGTTTGTATAATCACAAGCGCAACATTCATAAATTAAAAGGAGCCAAAATTCTATGTTCTGTATGTGGAAATTATGTGTCCAATATTTATAATCACATGATGCGACACACTGGAGAAAAACCATTTCAATGTAATCAATGCAGTAAACGATTTGTTGGAAAACCACAACTACGTCAACATTTATTGGTACATTCTGGTTTGAAGCCATTTGTTTGCAGCGTTTGTGCAAAAGCTTTCAATAACTTATACAATTTACAAGTTCACGAAAGGATTCATAAAGGAGATCGTTGTCACATTTGTACCATCTGTAATAAAGGATTTCTAGAAAAGTCATATTTAAAAAAGCACATGAATGTACACACTAAAATGTAAAACCCCTATCAAGGATTAATGTGTCAAATAATTATATTTTAAAAATTCATTAAAACATCAACATATTATAGACTAATAATTTATTAAAAAGAATAATCTCATCCAAAAATTGATAATAAATAATAGATCTTGGTTTATTTGGATTATTGAACAAACTTTAATTAAATGTTAGCCAACGTTTTGGCGTTAAATACCGCCATAATCATGGAACTAAAAACGAATTAAGCGTTGGCTAACATTTAATTAAAGTTTGTTCAATAAACCAAGATCTATTATTTATTAATAATTTATTTTTTAAAGTCATGCCAAATTTTATTTTTCTTTCAATCAAATTAAAATTTAACGTTTCTTTTCATAAGCATCCATTCTTTATATTTTCACCAAAATAAGTATGGGATTTCGCTCAACTCTGAAGAACTTGGTCAGTGGCTTGGAAAAGCTACACACTAATGGTCCAGTGAAATAAGCATTCAACTTTGAAATTAGAGGGAATTTGTAATTTGTATAAACTTTTGTTTTGGAATTCTAAAGATTGGCAGAGCAGTCTCGTATAATATATTAATATATATCGTGCCTCCGGCGTCGGAAGTTTCCAAGGCTCGGCTTCGCCTTGCCCGTCCGATGAAGACATCGGGGAGCAAAATCGGCACTGAAATTCCTTAACTTTTATAAGATTTTATTATATAGATAATTATTTTAGGGGAAGAGATATTTTTTTTAAACCAACTAGGGTGAAACCAAACTAATAAGTTTATAGTATTATGGTTAGGGGAATTCTGTGCTCAGCATTAAAATGTACTCCAAAAAGTATGCTAGAAAAACCTCAAAATCTTTTAGAACTTTAAATTTTTGAAAAAAAGGACCCAAAGATTTTGTATTATTTACAAGCACGGCATTCGATTTTCCAGCCCAATTTATGCTAGAGAAGTCTGAAAAAGCTTTAGATTTTGCACTTTCATTTTTAGGAGTCAAAAAACACCAAAGGGGTTAACCTTTGCTTTTTGTGGGTATTTTTTCCAAAAAATGAAAATTCCAGAGGTTTTCTAGCTGACTTTTTGCACTACTACAATAACCTACACATGGCTATATATTTTCCAATAGGTACGCTAAAAAAGGAAGTTGATAAGTAAGTGAATTTGAAAAGCAGAATCAAAAAATCAAAGAGTATAACTTAAATATTATACAAAGAAACCAATTCTATGAATAAATATAGTAATATAATTATTAAAGGAGGTATGTCAATTTAGTACTTAACAGCATATTAATTCTTATGATATTGAATTTGGGATAATTGTTTCAGCTGTTTTAACACAGTTTCTAACAATTTTTTCTTGTCTCTCTCACTCTTTTTCAGTACAGTAAACATAGTTTTTTTATCGGCTTCTCTTAATCTGCAATCATTAAAATTGTTACTGTAAAATATAACAAGTAAAAACTAAGAATACTTCTCTAATATAACCATTGCAATATCAGGATTTACTTGTTTATATTTGTTAGATTCTTGACCATAATCGTGAAAATATGTAGGCCAATCCCAGGAAGTAAACAAATCTAGGATTTCTCGAAGTTTAGTAAAGTACGCTAGAAGAACGTCTTCTTGAAGACCCGCCACAGGCTCCGAAGCGGCAAATACTAAAAATATTAGTTTTATAACACAAATTTTTTTTATAAAATAATGTATCAACGTTACTTTCGCACTGCAACAAATCTAAATTGAACTGATTCAAAGCCCCCATAGATATTTGCTTAATTTCCTCATCAAGTAATAATTCTAGCATGGATTTGCTTATGTATTCGCAAGCCGACTTGCATGCAACTTGAGCAACTTCGGGCTAAAAGAGTAGATACATTATAATATTACACATCTACATACAAGTTTGCGATTATAAAATTTTTTAAACTATACCGGTAAATTTGTAAAACTTTGAAATGTTGTTTGTAAAAATGCTATTAAATCTGTAATGTAGCTCGAAGCATAACCTTTAGGTTCAACTAATATCCAATCATAACTCTCCAATTCTAAAAACTCATTTAACTTTTGATGAAGCTTTTCACATATCTGTCGTACTGCATCTTCACGAGCAACACGAAACATTGCCGGTTGTCCTTGCACAATTCCAGTAGATACGCTATGAGTTTCTTCACTACAAAAAATTATTTATATTACAATGTAACAACCATCAAGTTTTTTAAATTTTTACCCAGTTATGTTCGATATAAATTGGTCTAAATAAACAGTTGCTTCTTCTAGGTATCCTGTGTCCACAATAATTTGAATTATTTCTTGCAAATTTACGTGAGCACTGCGAAAAGTAGATGACAAACAACCACTAAAACTTCTAGTTAATAATAAATTCATAGACTTTCTAATCATTTCGTCAACCTCCACTTGGCTAGAAATAACAATTTTTTTATCCTTTATCAATAAGTACCTACTTTTGCGTATAAGTAAGTACCCATACCTAAGATTTAAATCTTTAGAAAATTTCAGACATGCATAAATAAATTCCTTGACTTGCTGATAGACTTTTGGAACCATACCTGAAAATTGAAAAGCATACGGAAATATTACGTCATTGGGCAAATCCATGTCTAGTGGAAATGATGATAAAACTGTATCATATTCGTCTTGATCATGTACCTAAAAGCAAATTTTTTTTAAATTAATCAACATTAATTTTATATAAACGTCACCGTTTTACCATTATCGGTTGAAAGTTTTCTTTTGATAATATTTCTCTAAAAACTTGAACCCAACGTTGCATTAACACTTCGGTGTAATGGTCTCGCAATTCACGTACTAATTCCCATAGAGTTTTCACCGAATAACCATAATTTATTAGGGTCGTACAAAATAGCATAATTAAATTTTTTATTCTTAAAATTAAAGTTGCGTCGGTGCAATAAGCCTAAAATTACTTTGTTTATTATTATCAAAATTATTAAAGTCTGTGTTCCTTCATTTTCTGGCTCGATAAATAACTTACAGAATGAGTTTGTAATGCGGTTACAATTTTAGAAAGAGCCATGGTCCACATTTCATCTAAAAACGCTCGCGTAATTAGACCATTTCCTGTATTTAGTACATGATCTTCGAGTATAAAGAATCCCAATACAGCATATATATACGTTCGATAACTTTCCAATGATTCGTGCTATAATATGATTTATATTAGAATACAAAACTGTGACTTGATTCTAATAGAGCCGATGTGGTTTTCTTTTTCGGTAATCTTTTGTTAACTTGATTTTTGTATAAAAGCTAAATAAAAAGGTAATCTCGATAAGAAATGCAGAAATCATCTACAAGGTGAATCTAAGGCCAAAAATTTAAATTATTTTTAGTTTTTACCAGCATGTTAGCAAATATTCAACTTTTCGTCACTAGTAACATAAAGTAACACTAAAAACATATTTTTCTATATTCTACGCATCCAAACATGTGCGTATACCAATTTTAAGGCCAAAAAAGCAACAACAATAAATTTCGAAATATAATTATAATTATTTTTTTAAAAAATTCCAGAAATGCGAAATTGAAGGTCAAGTATGCCTCCAAGATTTTATAATTAAATATTGAAATAATGAAAGCCAAAATTATGTAGAACAAATAGAAAAGCAGATCATATAGATCAAAGGTAGCAAAATTAATAACTAACTAACTCCATAGAGCTATAACCCATTGTGGGTCTTGGCTGCCTCTACAATTTGCCTCCACTTCTGAAGGTCTTGTGCAGATTCCTTCCATGTGTCCTTGTTCCTTGTGATGCTTCATCCCATACTATTCTAATCAGTCGTTGATTATTACTTCTAACTAGATGACCTGCCCATCGCAATGTCTGTGATTTAATTTCTAGTACTATGTCGGGATAGTTATATAGCTGATGCAATTCGGTGTTTGTTTTTATTCTCCATTGATCTGTTTCTGGGTCTTTCAGTGGTAGCTTTTCCGTAGCACCTTTCTTTCCCAGAGCCCCAACATCAGCATATCCTGCACAGTCAATGTCCATGTTTCGCCTGTGTAGGTTACTACTGGTTTTATGATGGTTTTGTAGATTTTATTTTTGAAAGATTTGATTAATTTGGATTTCATTATGTGTTGCAACGCAAAACAGCATTGTTACCTTGGCTTATTCTTTGTTTGATTTCTTCAGGTATATTGTTACAAGATGTTATCACTGCACCAAGATATTTTAAAGATTGTACATGTTTGAAGTTGTACTCGTCCATCATCGTTATGTTTTGCCTTATTTGATCTTGCGCACCATTTCTGGTAACGTACGTGTACTTTGTTTTTCGTTCGTTTATACAGAGTGCCATTTTTTTGACTTCTCCCTCCATGTGCACAAAATCCTCCTTTACATCGACTATACTTCTTCCTATTACATCAATATGTGTAATGATGACAAATAAAAGTATTCTAGAAAACATGCAAGACAAGTTTACTACAGTAACTTTGATTGCAATGAAAAATATTATTGTGTGAACATAGCGAAGAAAAGGTAACGTAGTCAAGAATTTTTAAAATTTGAAAATGTCATTAGAAAATGTTTTCCAGTACGGAAAAGAAAATACTACATGGGTGAACTAGTTACTCATCAAAAATATAATGAATGATGAGATTATAAAATTCTTGACTTTATGAGAAAACAATGTCTTTCTGTGAGTTATTTACATTATTATTAATCACAAAACTTAACAATTAAAAACTTAATTGTACCATTGTTACAGATGTAAACAGTTGAACTATGAAATATTTTTTGATACATAAAATTGAATTAAAAATTAAAACGAGTTAAGGTAAACGATAATAAATTAAGAAGTACTTAATATTTGGGCACAATCAATAAAGGTTCAATCAGCGCCGAAATATTAAAGATCTTATTTATTTATTATTGTTTACTTTAACTCGTTTTAATTTATAATTTAATTTTATATACTTTTCACAAGTTAATAATTCCAATTAATTATTTTTGATACTTTTAGTTTTCAAAATAAAGTTATTAATAAATTAATAATTTCGGTCGATGGCGATAAACATCGTCGGAAGCTAAAAAACTTAATTGCTGTTTAATAGTGTTAATTTAACTTGTCCATTTTAAATTAATTTATAACATTTATTTACAAGATAACAAAGCTGAAAATTTCAAAGAATGTTATACTTTCTTTATGAACAGAGCAATTACCATATGAGCATATTACTACTAGGAGCCATATTATTTCTAGAAATGAGTGAAGTAAAGAGTGTAAAAACATGCGTCACTATAGATATGATAATTTTTGTTACTTTGTAAATGGTATCTAGGAAAATTAATAAAGGCATATATTGCACGAATATAGAATTCTCTTTTGCGATAAAATTTGCTAATTTTCAAAAAATTATATCGAATAACTCAAAATGAAAACGTTTAAGATAGGCCCTATTAGAATCAAGCCACAAAATAACTTGACAAAATGTTTTTGTTACCATATTAGTGGGGGGTTGTAGAACTAAACGAGCTTGTTTAGTACGTTCTGTTCTATAATAAGTCTCAAAAGTGGTACGTGAACCGAGCACCGTTGAAATGTGCAAACACCGATAAATAGGGGAAAAGTCAATCATTTCTTGAGCACTTAATTCGTCCTCGGAAAATTGATTTAATGTACCTCCTATAGAAAAAAAAAGTATATAACATAAAATATTAAACGTTTTTATTTGAGTTTCGTACCTGGTGGTTGGGGAGCCAACCGCTTTTTCTTCCAACCTGTCGTAGTTGGTTCATTTTCTAATTGTTCATTTGTCTAAAATTAATTCAATTTAACAATATAACCAAGTTATTTACTTGAGAAAGCCGTACGTGTCTCATTGCAACTTCTCCTATTTTAGGGGAATATTTTCTTATGTTTTCTAAGAAATCTTTCAAATCCGACATTGAAGCTTTCTCAATACTTTCACGTATTCTAAAAATAAATTACATCAACATTATCGCATTCCTTTTGAAATTATAGTTTTAATAACTTGCTTTGGTATGCTCTCCCTTAACTGCAAAGAAAAGCGATAATTTGCAACATGAGGTAAATGAAGATGTTCCAATTCTTCCAAAGTCTTTAATGCTGGGTAATATCTAAATTAACAAAAAATATTTTTCTTTAAAACTGCAAGTTTTACCTTTCAATGATTCACCTTTTATCTGAAATTTGTCTTTTTAATTTTGAATATGTTGTAAGTACAGGTAGGCATAAATTTAGTTGTGAAATCACAACCGCTATATTGTTTTGAACTTTTCGTGCCTGCACAAGAGATGCACCTGATTGAGATATGCCCTCTGTTGAACTTTGCAATTGGTTATCCAGCATTCCCACTTCGGTCTATAATGTTTTGGATTAATAATCATGTTATCGTAATTTTAGCTTTATTAATTGAGCTTACGTTTAACTTTTTTGCTTGAGATCGCACCTCCAATAATTCCCTAACAGAATCAATAAATCCTTGATAATAAACATTACATAATCGTTCTATATCTTTATCGTGCTGTCGAATACGCTGTTCCAATTTTTCTTGAAACTCGACGTGTGCTCCGTTATCATAAATTGCTCTAAAGTTTTAAAAAACGCCAAATGACTATTCGTTTCAATCAGTTTGATCAATTGTAAGGTAATTCAAAATTTATATAATAATTTTGTACCTGAAAGTGGGTCCCCAGTAATCGTCGATCCCTTCAATTTCTTGTAAATATAAATCGTGTTGAGTATTTGCGGACTCCATGATATTAAAATTTAGATTAATGCCCACTTAATGGTAGAATTCGTGAATTAAAATGGTTAAAACTTGGGGAAATTATTGTAATACATCATACTACACTCCCACAAACTTTTAGGTTAAATCACTTGAACCGTCAAATTAGGAAAGTAGTTAAATATACACGGTGTGGCAACAAAATTAAACAAATAATAGTTAAAATTTCTAAACAAGTTAATCTTAAAAAAAATATTAATATTGCCAAAGTATTATGATGTATGTAAGTGGAATTTCAACCACGACAGGGAAGGGAATAAATATTTTTTGTCGATACATTTTGATTATTTACTGCGCCTACTGCAATTTTATATCAAATACGGGGTACATACAATAGAAAACCGCTACTATGCGGGTGGATCGATAAAGAAACGGAAACGAAATGTAGGTTAAGTTTATTTATTTGTTTGTTGTGTTTAATTTAATCGAATTATATGACGCATTGGACGAACACAAAAATATAAAGCAAATTATTAATAATGAACGCCTCTTTAACTTTCGAAGTTTTATTATATTTAAATTCCTATTATTTTGGATTATTTGCCGTGTGCGAAATAGGCATGAATGTTGTCAAAGCAATAAACTTAATGCTGCCAAATTTTGAAACCGACTTTGGTATTTTGTTAGCGGTTTGTATATTAGAATTATTTCGTGTTGTTTTAGCTAGAAGGGGCAATTTGACAGAGAAAGGTAAAAGTTAAACATCCATAGTTTTCCAATTCAATATTAATACTATTACCTCTTTTTTAGTCGGATTAGTTTTATTAGCAATCTCTCTTACCATTCCTTCTGCAGTCGGTGTGGTGTATTTCGTTCTGTGGCAAAGTGTAGTTTTAAGATTGGAATATATAATATGTGGTATACAATTTGCATTCCAAGTCGCCGAAATATTCTTCGGTATATTGTGTTTGTTACCCGTTTGTAAAGCTACCGAGTATTAAAAATTGATACGTCCTTTTATGTGGTCATTAAATTGTACAATATTAAAAACGTTTCTTAAACTAATTTATTATTATTATTTAATAGATTTAAGAATATTTTATTAGTTGTAATTTATTGTAAATCGTCATATAATTTATAACATTCTTTTTCATCGTAACTCGTATGTAACATAGATAATCGTTTATAATAAATACTGTACAAATTGAAATGTCTACAAAACATACACCTGTATTCACCTCACGCCCTTTTCGTATAATGTAAACTACCCTAATACATAATCGTAGACATATTAAGTAAGTGTATCCATCACAAAAACACTGCTGTAAAAGTTGAAACAACTTAAAAGTCTTACAGGATTTTGCATTTCCTACTAGGCCAGTTATATTAGAGATGGAATCCTGATAATTAGTCTTTCCAGGATGCAAAAACAAAATGAATAAGTTTTCTTTTAATGAAAATACATATTATGTGTTGGTCAGTTAGTTTTTTGAATTAATCGTTATTGCTTCAGTAATTTAGATTTCAATGTTTCTCGTTTAGATTTGTACCTACTTCTTTATTTTATTTAACAATTTGGTAAATGGGACACGCGTTTCCAAACGAAATTTCTAGCTTAGTTTCTACTAGCCTATGATTAGGATAATTAATGGATTAATCATAATAATTAAAATTGCGTGAATTTTACAAAAACCTTGCAAGTAAAATTCGTCTCAAACGAATTTTAGGGCATAGAAACGGAAAAAAACTAGGACCACTCTAAAAAGTAAAATTGTTTATGGTTAAAAAAGTTGTAAAAAAGATAAAAAATTCGGTTCCAACATGAGAAGGTATTTTTTTAAGTTATATTGCTAAGTTTTGGAGATATTAAAGAAAAAATAAGAAACGAATTATAATTATAACACCTGTAACCAACTAGAGCAATTCATAATACTTATAACTCGGAAAGATTTAATTGGATGGTTAACCCTGTAAATTATTAGTTTAATATAAGTGGCCTATGGAAATTCAAAATTTACACAGTTATTCCTAGAGGATTCTGCAGCGCGTGGTTTAATTTGGAGTAAAATTAGAATAAATGGCGGTTTCGATCATCCTAGTACAAGTACTGGAGTGAGAGTTTAAACTTGCAGAAGTGGCAAAGCCTTGCAAACAAACTGTACATACGTAAGGTCTCTGACCAGTGTGAGAACGGAGATGAACGGTGAGTTGAGAATTATTTGTGAAACCTTTATCACAAATACTGCAACGGTATGGCCTTTCTCCTGTGTGAATTCTATTGTGAACTTTCATTACTTCGGAACTAGTAAAACGTTTTGGACACATTGTGCAAGCGTAAGGCCTCTCTCCGGTGTGAGTCCTCATATGTTTTGCCAATTTGTTAGCGACATAAAAACCCTTGTGACAAATTTGACACACGTGCGTCTTTATACCCGTGTGCGTCTTCATGTGAGCACCTAAATTTCCAGCCGTAGAGTAACCTTTCCCACAGACATTGCATTGTAAAGTTTCGCCCGTGTGAGTGCGCATGTGTTCAACCAATTGACTGTTTTGTGAATATTTTTTGCCACATATACTGCACAAGTGTGGCTTATTACCCGTGTGAGTCATCATGTGTATTGTGTGCGCAACTTTTTGCGTAAATCGTTTATTGCAAACAGCGCACACGAACGGTTTTTCGCCTGTATGTAAGCGGCGATGATTTATCAATTGGCCGTTTGTAGTAAAAGCTTTCGGACATACGTCGCATTCGAAAGGTCTCTCACCTAAAACATAATCAAATTACTATCAAAAGTTATACGGCATTTGATCGCGTGCCTCCTTGTTATCCAATAAAAATAAAATTTCTACTTGTGTTTTTGAATATTAATAGCCACTGACCTGAATGAGTTTTCATGTGATAAGAGTGTGCATTACTTTGAGCAAACGTTCGACCACAAATATTGCAAGAATATGGCTTATCTCCGGTGTGCAAACGCATATGCGACTTGAGGTTACCCGAATTACAGCAACTTTTATTACAGATGCTGCAAACAAATGACTTTGTAGCTAAATGTTTTTTCGAATGGACCGCTAATTGACTTTCGCGTGCAAATTCTTTGTTGCACATTTTACAGCCGTAAGGTTTTTCGATTTCCTTAGAATGTGTTCGCATGTGGCAAGCGTGAGCGCGTCCTTGAGTAAACCTCTTGCCACAAATATGGCATTCGAAAGGTTTTTCGCCCGTATGAGTTCCCATGTGGGCGGTCAAATTACTGGCTTTTAAATAAGTCTTATTACAAACATTACACATCAATCTTTCGTTGTGCGTTGCGTTTTGTTCACTTAATTCCTTAGTTTCTTTTTGGGTATGCTTACGTACCATGTGTTCAATTAAGCTTGCGTTAGTATTAAATTTATCATCACATACCGTACAAATATGTAGCGTATTATTTTCATATTCTTCCCTGTTGTGCATTACATTCATGTGTTGATTTAGCTGAAGAACTTCTACAAAATTCTTGTTACAAATTTTGCAGGCATACCTTTTCTTTTTCTTGTGATCACGAATATGTAATCTTAATAGTTTTTGTTTATCAAACACAAGTTTACATTCGTCGCATTCAAACGTCTTACTCTTATTTGTATCTGTAAAATTTTCGGATTCCTCATTCGTTAATTCCAACAGCAAACCGTGGCTTACGTTATTCTTTACTTCATCAGAATTACAATTTTCAGATCGAAATTCCGAATTCAAATATCGACGCAATGTGGAATCCGATTCTCGACATTGCAACTTGAGCAAGTAAGCACTTTCAATTCTATGTGAACACGTAAGGCACACCGTGTTGGGCAAATCGTCCTCAAATGTTACCTAATTTATTAATAAACAATATAATATTATCATGTTTTCATTGCAACGAGTTGTTCTTACCTGTAAGCAAGTAAACGACATCATTTTTGTGGATAACAAAATGGAATCACTCGGAAGTGTATCAAATAAAGAAACATAGTCGTTTTCTAAAACTATCATACAAACACGACACAATTTACCGAGATTAATATTTGTAATATAACCATCCGAATTGTTCATCTTTATTATTGAAAGATTTACTCTAATAATGAAGCTTCATGTTGCTAATATTCAAACTCGTCATAATAAATTGATGATATATTTTCTTCTTATTCAACATTTATGGTTTTGTATATTATATTATTAAACGGTAATGTTTATTTTTTTGACGGTGACGATGACGACTAATAAGCTATAAAGCCGTGGCTACACTGCTGTAACTCAGATAAAGCCACGTTCAACGATTTCGTGTTGGACCAATCGGCATCGTGAATCGTCGCCCCGCGTTCACACGGAGGCATTTATAATCCACGATTATAAATACCATAAATATCTACCTTTGTGAAATTCACCATAAAAGTTAAATTTTCAGTTCTAAATAATCATGCTTTGTGTAACTCTAAAATCTAAATATCAATAGAACTATAAATTAAATTTAAATAAATTCATATTTTTATATATTTGCATAACTACAATATTATTATAGAATAACTCGTTGTAGAAGAAGATTATTTTATTTCGTGAATACAATGCATAATTTACATTTTAACTATAAATAAAAATTAATCGAAATAATATTCACATTTTTTTAAGATAATTCAAAAATGTTTCTTCGTGCCTAGATACACAGCTTGATAATTGCGACACTTGATTCTGAAAAAAAGAAGTATAATTTATCATTCATTTATCTATCAAAACAAATCATAATATTCTTTTAGTTGAGGAAACTTGTGACAAATACTTAGCACGATCCGGCCGAAGATAATTTTTTGAAGGTGCCGATTAATCTGGATTTCTGTGTTGAAATTTTGTTTCCATAGGCACAGTTGGAAATAGCAGAGCCTAGTCTCGAAATAATATGAAAAAATGAAAGGTAAAATAAAAATTAAAATTTACGAGTTATCGTAGATATCTTAGTTTTCATTTTATGCTATATCGAAATGAGTAAATCGATTTCTCTCTTCGTGTTAGCATGTAAATATGTTTAAAGATCGGTGGAAACTGTCGACTATTTAAGACACGATTTTAAATAATAAAAAAAACAAATTCAAAAATTTAACTCACCATTAGTAAGTGACATAAAGCCGTGGCCGACTTAATTGCTGCATGGCAATCAAAATTCTCGGTAGATCGCTTTCCGGCTCCCCAATCTTTCGAAAATGTCACCTGAGCTTCCACGCTTTTAAAAATGACGCAACCGGTAAGAGCAAGTAAGACCATCGATATCAGTGGATAAGACAAACTAAAGTGTAGATATGCATAATTTATTAAAGATTTCGTTAAGTTAAAATTATTATTACCTACCAAATCCTATTGGAAGAGATCATTGCAATAAATCAGTATATTATGTTGTCTACAGACAAATTCGAGTTGAAACTGAACAGCGATTGAAATGTTCTTGCTTATATACCTACATTGCTACAACGCATTTAAAACATCCAGATAATCCTGACGGACTTGAGAAATGTAAACACTTTTTCTTTGATTTATGCATGGATATATATAAATTTTTGATTTTCTTTATGATGGACGGTGTGATATAGTAAGGGGGACATCTTTTATTTACAAAATGATGTATTTTGAATTATGTTCCAGTTAATGGGATTAAATAAAAAAAACAAACAATTGATTAGTTTCAAGTTGGTTAAGAATATTATCTATTAAACGAAATTAAATACCTGCCTTTAATTGTAACGCCGTCCCTTTGGTTCTTTTCAATAGCAACAGGATATATTTCCTTTTGAATACAAACTTCAATTTAAAATTCATTCTTTGATACTTTTGTGAGAACTTAACGTATGGTCAAATTTATAACATAAAATAATAAACTTGCTTTTCTGTATTTACAGATTTGAAAAATATTATTTAGTTTCGCTTATGTAGATATAATGATATTCAATCTACACAAAAATATTCAATTCCCCTCTGAATATGAGCAAATAAGAAAAATGACACCACATTTTGAAAACTTATAATTAAAATGCAAATTTTAATTAAAAATTATTTTGTAAGTTAATTTTAATAATCGTACAAAAAAATAAACACTGTGTATACAGAGTGTACATTTTAGGATTAGTTAAATTGATGTGAATCTAAATCAAGTTAAATAAATCGTCTCTCGTCGAAAACGAGTTAAACCTGCTATACACCTTTGAAAGAAAACGATCGACTTGGTTTATAACTAAGTAAGTATAGGAAATCAGACAAAACAGTTTGTCATTGGCTGGTATACTACTCATACAAACTTAGTGGATAACTTTCAATAACAAACGTAAAGCATTTTTCACAGCACCTTCCCATAGGCTTAGATTTTGACTACTACGAACTCCAATATATAGATAAATAATGTTAATATAATTTAATTATTTTTGAGTTGTACGTAATTCTAAAGTAATATTTGAGTTTACCCTGGCCCATGATATTTGCTCGCCAGTCCTTTTTTCTATTTAGTTAAGACTACATCTCAATGTTATAAGAACATACAAAGTTTTTTGAAACACGAAGTCATTTTTCTAATACATATTTACAAATACTGATAAGATTTTATATAATGGTTTAATTATTTGAATAATATAACCATTTGATAAGCTTAAATAAAAATAAAATGAGTGTCATGCTTCACATACAAGCAATTTATATTTTTATGTTTTAAAATTTGAATCGCTAATTATTGCAGAAAGGGGGCACGTTACATTTCTAGAATGTAGAAATTCATAATTTCGAAATTATCAAGCTCAAAATCGAGCACGACGTGAATTAAGGGATAAATGAGGCCCTTAATAAAAGTGATATGTCCAAATTATTCATTCCTAAAAGATCAGGTTATACATAAGAAATTCATAATGTAAAAAGCATTTAATATAAAATATAATAAAAATATTGCGAATAAATTGCGTGAATATAAAAATATTAATAAACCTTATAATCTATAACTAGCCTAAGCAACATAATGTTTTGTAAAAACTTAAAACAATTAAGGCACCATTCGTTTATCTTATTAAAGGACGTTGTAATGATCGACAACATAACATTTTTGTTTGAAATATAAAATGCAAAGTCGTTCATTTTTATATTTTTAATTACTAACCCTAAAATATAAAGGCGCCAATCTTTTAAATAAAGTCAATCAACAGATCGCTCTGTAAATTACCTGAGACAAGTAAAATAAAGAATAAAAAATTATTCACTAATATTACGAATTGCAAATTTAACAAGTAAGCTCCTTGTAAAGTAAATCACATGCAATTCTTTTCTTCAACAATTATAAAAGAATTGCTTACAACAATAGAGGAAAATTTATATAAAAAGTGACATGAATCAAATCTTCTCTCTTCAAATTATTACTTTTACAAAAATAATGTTTATAATAACGAGAATAAAGATTTGTTCTCTCTCCTTTTCTAAAATCCAGTTACTAATTGTAACAAAAATGCTTCAATTATTATTATCAATAATAAGGCTGTAGTAAACGTACATAAACTGAATGTTTCGATAATTAAAAATACTGGTTATGTATTAAGTAAAAAATTACCAACTATCGAGCTGTTATGGCACCACTTCATTCCTCACATTTTTCTAAAACAAACAACATATAATTAGACACATAGAAATTCATTATATGTTGACAGATACAAATGTAGGAGCTTACTAATTTGTTCCTCGATCGTGGCAATTGATTTTTTTAAATTTTCGTTAGGTCCATGCCTGATTAATTCACCACTAAGACGATCATGAACAGCATATAAAGCCAAAAGCTTATATTTTTTTCCATAGACGTCAAACTAAAATAACAAAATCATAACTATTTGAATTCAAAACAATAATTAATATTACGTTGATGTTAAGTTTCTCTCCTTCTGTATTATCGGGAGTAGCGTCTTCGTTGGATTCTTTCTTTTCAACCTTTTCGATTTTTCTTTTTTTACCCTGAGGTGCTGTACCATTTATAGCATTTTTTTCTTCTTTTTCTTTGTCCCGCTTGGGGCAAGAACAAACACGTACATTTAGTCGCCTTCGTCCTTTCACCATGCCACTGCAGATGAACTCAATTAAAAAATAAAGCACACAAATACGTTTCAACTAACAATTTATCTTCCAAAGCAAAAATCACACAGGTAGGTCGACGGTTTATACCAGTAGGACATGAATTTTTACATACAAAGTAGTATATTAGACGAACAACATCTGTACCAGGTTGAGGTAATCCCAAAGGTACCACAACGCTCAAATGTTGCTTTATCTTAACATCACCTTGATAATTTGAATTTGAATCTTGACATCGTAAAACGTGACTTATTACGTGTTCAGCAACATCTGTCAAAAACAGTATCGAAATAATTAAATCACATAATAGGCACTGCAGAATACGAACCTGTATTTAAAGTATCATCTGCGGAACTATGAGCCCAACAGCGCATAACAATTTCCTGATTTAATTGTGGTGAAGCATATAAAGTGGTAGCTCTAATATAAAGATCCTTAGCATCACCCACTGTTTTAAAATCAACAGGAAAACAATCACCCATTGTAATAAAAAGCTTATCCAAAGTTGGAGAGTACTAAAAAATCAACTTTATCACATATTCAAACAATAAAATTAAGAAAAGCAAAGCTTTCATTTAAAACAAACAAAAATATGTACAACTTACATACTAAGTAAAATTATTTTGACGTATTCGAAGAATGCTTATTGTTTAAAAATTAAGAAAATACAATTTTTTTTCTATTCATTTGATGCAAATGTGGCCAACAAATAAATAAAATTAGACTCCACTCTCTTTAAATTTTTATAGAAACTTAGCTGTGAGCTTTTCAAGTTCATAACTTTTTACAATGCTTTCTTTCTTTTAACATTGTTTGTTTTATATTATTCATTCTGCGCTTTTTTTCAAAAATCTGCAATCGGCTATTAACTCAGGTGACAACAAATCTATTAAAATTTGAGCTTTATAAAGTGACGTACAATGGAAGAATGCAAAAGATGATTTTTTTTAAATATTTGTTTTTGTGAGAATCTTATGAATTAAAATAATAAATGAAAGTTAAGAGAATTAATCTAAACTAAAGAGTTTTTATACTGGTGGCTTCTCCAAAACTACAATCGTTTGTTAGCGTAAAATTTTATTGATTTTACAATAAATTACAATGCAACATTTTTATTGTCCTATGCACCAAAAACGGAATAATTTCAAAAACTGCAAACATCGTTCTACAAGGACAAGGGTTAAAAAAGAAAGCACACAGGCAGGACCCTATTGGAGCTACATGCTAGGACAGTTTTTATATTATGTAGAAAGTATTATTTGCTGCTTATTAATTGCACTTTTTAAGTAATGGACAAGATCCCATAAGTAACATTGGAATCAATGTATATTGAATATTAAGATTTTTGTGATATAACATTGTAAATTCATTTCCAAATTACAATAACTACAAACTTGGAAAGATGTCAGTTTATGATGGAATGTACGACATATAAATGGGGAATTATCTCTGAATTTTGTGAAACTTTTTGTTTTGTGATGGACTCTTCGGAAAATTTTATCCATAATTTTTTATCAATCTATTCTAGAAAGCCTACTCTCCATTTCAGCCAAAAGTAATCATCTTGAGCAGTAGACACTATATTGTCTTTTTGCTGGAAATTTAATTCCTTACAAAAGCATCTATTATATTTCCGTTGTCTGGGGGAAAAACGGGATAAGTTTATTTTGAAAAAGTTTTGCTACATTTATTTAAAATTTAAAAATGAGCTACAAATCAGTTTAAGATCGGGCAACATAAATTTTTGTTTATAAAGTACAGACAGGTATGTCTTATCACCCCCAATAAACATCTTTTTAAAAGTGTTTTTAGAAATTAGGAGTCAGTTAATCACCTGTTCCCATTTTACACAATTTTCGACTTATTCCCTGGGACCACGAATTCATGTTTTCGTATTCATTATTGCTATTGCAACAATAAGGATGTTCTCTTTTTTCATAATTTTGTTGTTTTGAAGAATCGAAATTAAGTAGTGATAAAGATGTATGTTAAATTTAGGGCTACAGCGCAACTATAAGCAATTTAATATTTTATTACAAAATTCTGCAACACCACACATTCAAAGCATTAAAAGTTTTTAAAAGCTAAAGCACTTACCCACCATGGATTTCTAACACTAAGGGGGTTGAAATAAACATCAAAATTATAAGGACCTGGATAATCTTCCGTACTAAGAATGGGTGGCATCTTTACTTCGTTAATCTGTTGAGACAAACAATTTATAGGAGGGAGATAATTGATGTTAACGGGAAGATGATTTACATTAGGAGGAGAAATGTCATGAGCAGAAGAAGGGCGATTTAAAAGGGAAGAAGAATGATAGGACATCAACTGACTATTGAAATTATTTTGATTGGAAAAATCGTTTGTAGTCTGATACAATTGGGTAACTTCTTGTGGTAGCAATTGTGTCACTTGCTGTTGTAACAACTGGGAATTGTTTTGATCGTTTTGCAAAAGCTGTGTATCGGTTTCACCTTTAAACAAATTGCCAAATTCCTCGGAGTAAATCAATTGGTTGTCGTTTGGTTGTTCGTGTTCCTAATTATATGAAAAAACAAAAATTATCTTTCTATTCTAGTAATACCTAACCAATTTCTCAAATCTTACCATGGAATTATTGTGAAACAACGCCATATAGGTTCCCCTGCAAATAATAAAAACATTTTGTTAAATTTCATTTGTAAACAATAAGTTGTTACTTACACGTCCTGTTCCATCAAAAGGGTTAATTCTTGGGACTGGGTTAGTAAAAAGTCCTTTTCCGCCATTATAGTGAATTCTTAAAAAAGAATAGTTTCAAATTTTTAACAACTTGTTGATTGCAACTCTAACATTCAAATAATATTACTTACAAGGCAATGAACTAATAATTCGCATGGAGAGTAACAGTTAGTAAAGAAATAAATACAAATGTAATCAGTAAATGAACCACTACAATATACATAATTTATGTAAATGGCAAATTAACCTCTGTAAAATGTAAAATCTGTCTTGGAAAAACTAAATAATATTACAGTTTCAAATAGATACCTGATTATCATAAGATGCAGTGACAAATTGTCAGCACTTGGACTTGGCAATATTTTTTCTTGTTTTGCAAAACAAGCAACAACTGCAAGCAAGCCGCTATTGTGTTGACCATGCCGTTTCAAACCACTCAACGTTCGAAAAGAGTGTCCTGCGCATGAGGTACCAACCGCATTTTTTTTTAAATATTCAAAAATCCGCGCCTACTAGATGATAAAATAGTAAATTAACTATGTCATTATGGCACCCCACGATGTGGTCCTATACAAATAATTAAAAGTAAATTGGATACTAGCTATTTTTATTAAACTCGATACCTGCAAAGGAGCATTCGGACACCCGTAAAAATGGTATTATTATTTTTATTTTAATTCTCACAGTGAGAAAAAAATTATTATTAAATTATTATTGTGTGTAGTAGAATAATAATAGGCTAATAAGATGGCGAAGACGAAGCGAAGTGATTATTGCAGAAAGAAATAAAAAATAATTTATCCAACGACAATTTAATTTAAATAATATTGAAGCGCGTAAGTTATTAAGATAATAGTTACTGCACCAGGTATTGCCAAAGAATTTGTAATTAATTTATTTATTGCACTGCACTGGTACAATATACAGGAATCAAGTTAAGAGGACAACCTGCACCTCTCTTCCATCCTATTGGTGTATTTTGTTCACGTGAGATTAGTAAGTGTCTTGCTTTCCATTCTTTATTATTATTTTTTTATAGTTATAGTTGACTCGTTCGCTAAAAAGTTTCGATGCTCGTTTATGTTATTACAAACGATTCGAAAAGTGCATAGTTTCGTATCCGATGGCATTATAGTTTCGGCATTTCGTTGTGCGTCTGACGATAATATTTTTTTAATTTAAACTAAGGTTGCATAGGTGTTACACTGTATCGCATGTAAAAGTTTTTAATTACTTGGTGCTTTTATTTTGCAAGTGGGCGGATAATAATAATTTTCGAGTGCCTACTTTCATCAAATGCCGAGTTTTTACTTTGTTCGTCAGAAAGTATAATACAAACGAAAACGAGACGACGACGGCAGTTAGTCGATGCAATATGTTATTGTCGCAAATATTATCGTCCTTTATCGATATTCCTAATACTTGGAGCATTTTTTGAGCGTACGTTGTTTGTTAGTTTTTTTTATATCGCAATACAAGTTGGGTACATACGTAATATAATACTCTTGTTGAATAAAAGTAATTACGGCAAATGTTACCGTTGGATGACCGTCGTGTGAATGACTTTTGAGTAGTATGGAGGAAATCGCGTTCAGCGACTGGCCAGATCAACCGGTGGATTTATCAGGCAGCAACCCTTGGCTACCGGCGTATGGCTTCCACCCACCCCCCTCTTTACTCGAAAGGGCCGATTTCATAGATAATCCTGGTAAGTTACCACCATAAATATTCTATTACCTATGTTATCGCAAAAATTCTATCAACGTCACATTAAAATTCCTTTTTATGTTAGTAATATAATTCCTATTACATGCTACATCACAATATTATACTAATAATTTATTATTATTGTACATAATATTATAAACTATTACAATCGTTTAAACTTTGATCGCATTCTGATCATGCTTATAACATAATATCATCATTATTATACGCAATACCACTCGGCAAAACTTTTCAAATCACTTTTTGATAAAGACAAAACACTCTTATAATGTTCCTTATAGATTAATGTCTTATCTTCGTTTACATTTTTAGTGAGCAATTCATTTTATCGTTTTCCGAGTACATTTTAAAATTGAGCCCAAAATCTGCACAAACAAAAGTTTTTACCTTTTTTGGAAATCTGCTAAAAGTGAAGCCCTCAAAATTAAGAAACCCGGAACGCTGCTCTGCCCCCTCACCGGAAGGGTTTTCGTCCACTCGAAGGGGTTTCTTCTTTAACTAATGTCTACGATTTAAATTTCTTATCTTTTTATATTCTCTAAAATGTTCTTCTTCTTTGTGTGCCGTCTCCTATCGGATCCTTGCCTATCCGATGCAAGACTTCTTCGTTGGTCCTTCTTTCCGTCCACGACAAAGGCCCAAATATTGTCCATATCTCGCTTTTTTAGAGTCCATGACTCCATTCCGTATAAAAGAACAGAAAAGATATAATATCTTACAAATCCGATCCGGATTTCTATATTTAGATCTCTTATTGCATATAGAAATTTCTTCATTTTAATGAAGGCAGCCCTCGTCATTTCTACCCGCACTCGTATCTCTTGTGTTTGATCATTATCTTCGTTTATTATTGTCCCCAAATACTTATACTTCCTCACTCTTTCAACACGGATATTGTTTATTGATGAGTTTATTATTATTTCATTCTTAATTTTGGAAATGACCATGACGTTAGCCACGGTGCGTTCTTGTTGAGGTTAATCAATTTTGAATTGTGTTTTAATTGTGTTTTAATTACCCGAATTGAGTTTGTGGAGTACAAGGAGTGTTGCTCCAGTTGATGTGTTGCTTGGTTTCTGATTTATTTGGTCTTTTGGATCCGTTCGACTTTGAACATAACCTCATTTTTTGGAAGCAAAAATAAAAAAATTTTTTACGATAATAATTATGGCTATTGTTGAGTGCAATAAGTGCTTTACTTCGTCGGAATCAGGCGAGATGGTTAGGTGTAGAATATGTCGATCGCACTTGCATGCCATTAAATGCGCAGAGATCTCCAGATCAATTTTCAAAACCATATGTGAATTAAAAAATCTTGAATATGTCTGCGATAGCTGCATCAGTTCTCCCGATGAGGTGACTGAATCACCCGAAATTAGTAAAATTATGTCTATTCTTGCCGACCACACGGAAAAACTGAGCTTAATTGTAAGATTGATGAATCCATCCGGAGGTATGATTCAGGGAGTCTCTGCTCCCACATCTTCCTGCACTGGTTTTGCTGACCCACGTAACCCGGACAGTGAATATACTGGTGTTCTGCCGAAATCGATGAATGATTGGGATGATTTGGATGTTGTACCGTTGAACCCTTTGCAACCTAAGACACTTAATCCAAAACCGACAGAAGTTGTGAATTTGAAAATACCTCACAAACTCAGAAATACTGAACCCAAAAATATTGATCAGAGGGCTTCTGATGGAGGCACCATCGCTTCATCGCAGCGTTTCACTCGAAACAGAGAAGGATTGACTTCTTCCAGACCCCACACTACTGCTGGAGATAGAAGATCGTTGGTTATTGGTAGCAGATCTCAAACGAGTGGAGTCGTCGAGGCGGCACCACTGAGGGCAGCAGATAGACGTCAGTGGATATATGTTGGTAGGATCTCCCCCGGGACCACTGCAGACGAAATGTTGACATATGCGAAGGAGGTATTGAAGGTTGATGATGTCAAGTGTGAGTTGCTTGTTGCTTCAGAAGATGCATGCTCGTTCAAGTTGGGTGTGCGTGAAAGTATATTACCAAGTCTTTTGAACCCCTCAATATGGCCTGTAGGGGTTGCAGTGCGAGAGTTCTTTCCCAGAAGACCATCCTTTAGATATGGACCAATTAGAAGAGATCCTCAATGATTGGAGTTTGATGCGCGTAATGATTTGCAGGATTGGACCGATAACCGTATGTACGCTGGCTCCCATAATGTTAATGTTAATGGTTCTCTTAATTTCAGCAATATTACACTGTACTATCAGAATGTTCGTGGTCTTCGTACAAAAACTATTGAATTCCACAAGGCTGTTCTCTCGGAAAATTATCAAATTATTGTATTAACTGAGACGTGGCTGAATGATGGATTTTTGAGTTCGGAGTTGTTTGATTGCCGTTATAATGTATTTCGTGCAGACAGATCTTCGGTAGTCTCTCGGAAGTCACGAGGAGGTGGAGTGCTGATAGCGGTTCACAGTTCTTTTAAGTCATCTTTGATTCATGTACACACCTCGATCAGAGAGGAAATTTGGGTAAGCTTAAATGTCGGATCTTCTCTATTGCTGATATGCGCTGCTTATATTCCACCCAATAGCACTTCAGCTTTATACGTTGAATTTACTACTTCTGTCAACGAAATATCAGCTAGCAACCCCGATTGCCATGTTTGCATTACCGGCGATTTTAATCTCCCTGGCATAAATTGGTCTGCTGTTGATGATGACTATTGTCTTACACCTTACTGTGAGGGTGAATGTAACAGCTTATTCTGTGATAATCTTTTTTCTTGTGACCTGATGCAGTATAATTCGATTCAGAACATAAACGGTAACATGTTAGACTTGGTCTTTTATAACTCTTCCGACATTAAAGTTACTAATGTTAGCGATTATACGTTAATCGGGTGTGATCTTTATCATCCCTCATTATCCATTGAATTGGTGGGAGTCGGCACTTCTGTTCTTTCTCAAGGTGATGACTTCTACTACGACTTCAGATCATGCGACTACAATGCCATTAATGCTGAGCTGTCATCTATTGACTGGACGTTCTTATCGTGTGGTCAAACAGTCAATGAATGCGTCGACCGTTTTTACGATGTTCTCTTGTCTATATTCGATAGACTGGTAAGAGTTCGAAGCGTGGCTTCTAATTCGTTTCCCTCATGGTTTTCCAGCATTACTCGCGCGTTGATCCGGGAGAAGAAATTGGCTCACAAGCTGTACAGACGTTATCCATCAGAGATTCATTATAAAGAGTTTTCTAATTTGAGACGAGAAGTAAAGCTAAATATCTCAACGGATAGAGCTGCTTACTTGGAAAAAGTACAGCATGACTTGGCGCAAAACCCTTCTTGTTTCTGGAGATACATAAATTCCTATAGGAAGGCTAATTGTGTTCCGGGCGTTTTGAAATTTGGTGATACTGTGGCTGGTGATGGTGAATCTATTTCAAACTTATTTGCCAAATATTTTGAATCAGTTTACACAGAAGATGGGCGCGCTGATCTTCCATTTACATATGAAAGTCGCACAAACACTATTCTGTCTGATATAAATATAACTGATACCGTAGTTTTAAATAAGATAAATTCTCTTTGTTCATCGAATTCTTGTGGCCCAGACAAGATTACAGCTTTTTTTGTTAAAAATTGCCCTTCGCTAGCCTGGCCCTTGTCTATAATTTTTCGGAAGTCAATGTCTCTCGCAACATTCCCCACATTATGGAAAACAACCAAAGTTATTCCAATACACAAGTCTGGTAACCGCAGTAGTGTTGAGAATTATCGGGCAGTCTGTATTGCATCCATGTTTGCCAAAATATTCGAATCCATTGTTGCCGATGCGATTACCAGTCACACCAAAGTCTCTGTGATTAATAACCAACATGGCTTTGTGTCCGGACGGTCCACCTGTACTAATCTGCTTTCTTTCACTAGTTTTGTATCTTCTGCTATTGAGAATGGTGGGACAGTGGATTGTATTTTTACCGATCTGTCAAAGGCATTCGATCAGATTCCTGTCAATCTGCTCTTATTGAAACTTAATAAAATGTACTCCATCTCTAGTCCCTTGATTGACTGGTTGAGGTCATATCTTACTGGAAGAGAGCAGGTTGTAGTTGTAAATGGTCATTCATCTCGCAGCTTCCGTGTTGCGTCTGGAGTTGGTCAGGGATCCCGTCTGGGCCCTATTCTTTTCTTGTTACATATCAATGATGTGGATTCCGTAATCAGATATTGCGAATTTCTCTTATTTGCCGATGATCTGAAGTTATTTCGAATAATTCGTTCTGACAGAGATTTCGAACTTGTGCAGAGTGATCTTGTAAGACTGCAGGACTGGTGCGATCTCAGCGGTCTCAAACTGAATGTCAGGAAGTGCAAGTCTATGAAATTTACAAGGAAGAGATGTAACATGCACTTCTCCTACTCGGTTAGCGGTGTGATTCTTGATAACATTGATGAGTACAAAGACCTCGGTGTTATTCTTGATCCAGCTCTGTCGTTCCATCATCACTTAGATTCGATCGTATCGAGAGCCAATAAGATGCTAGGATTCATTAGTAGATCAACACGCGAGTTTAGTGACATCCGTGCTCTGATCACCTTGTATTCGTCATTCGTGAGATCGATTCTTGATTATTGTTCGGTAATCTGGTGTCCATCGTATTCTTCGCGGATTGACAGGCTGGAAAAGATCCAGCGTAAATTTGTCAGAGTCTTGTGTTTCAGAAGTCGAATTCAGTACTCCTCCGAAACTTATCACATGCTTTTAAAGTATTTTGGGCTGATGACTCTGTCTGCGAGGAGATCGGTTTCCGATTTAATGTTTGTATACAAATTGTTGAACAATGTTGTAAATTGTCCGGAGTTGCTTGAATTGTTTTCATTTCATGTACCTGTGAGACCATTGAGGAATAATCAAATTTTTCTCGAGAGATTTCATAGATCCACATTTGGTCAGCATTCAGCCATGTCCAGATTGTGCCGTCTTACAAATACGCTTGTTGGGCATAATTGCAACTTGGATTTTTTTCATGGTAGTGCTGATAGCTTTAGGAGGGGGTTAGTGGCATATTTGGAGTCGGTTTGATCCTGTACGGCGTAGCGCATTTTTACATTTATATATACATTTATTGTTTTTCTTGTTTTGTATATTGTTTTGTGTATTATTACTTATATTGTTTGTAATTGTTAACAGGCAATGGTTATAGTTGAACCGTAGATCTAAATAAATAAATAAATAAATAAATAAATAAATTTTGTTTTGTTTAAATTTATGTATAAGCCATATGATTCGCTGATCATGTTTAGCCGTTCCTCCATTCTAATATTATGTTACATTTACTTTTTTCCGTCTCATTGTAAGTAATATTTCCATTATCACAAAATTATTGATTTATTTGGCCGTTTGAAAACGATCGCTCGATCAATAATAATCCTATAACAATGTCTATTTGATTCGATGACGATGTAGGTGTATCTATAAAATCCACTACAACTCGGCCATTTTAAAAAATAAGAGTTATCCTTGCATATTTAGAAAGGTGAAATAATAATGACTAATTTCAATAATATAAAAAATGCTCGTGTAAGTTCAATTTAAGAATTTTAGATAGTTCGTGCATTGCCTATCCAGTTTAAAAACATAATTTCTTTTTAACGTAATATCATTAAGCCATTTAATTCTTCCCAAACATTACCGAGGTGAGATTGCCTAAGTGCGTGCCTACTAAAAATAATTCAATAGATTTACAGGCTGGCTTCAAATGATTTCACGGATTCAAACCGGGTACGTTGGCGGTCACGGTTGATCAACAAAGTATAAATAAGTGCATATTAGTAAAAATGGGCTCTTACGCCGAAAGCAGCCTGCAATCTTTCCACTAGGCTAACTCTCACGTATAAGTTGCAAGTTACCTAAATTGTACCGATGTGAGAATGTGCCAATGTAGAGCTCCAAAAACTTGGCCTATTTCTATGTTTGCCGGGTACTAACGCTAGTTATTGATATTCCTAAGATACTATTATTTATTAAATTCCGTCACTCTAATAACGGATAATGGCGATGGCAATTAACGAATATTTATCGTGTATGAAAATTAATTAAACTGGCATTGTTTTTCTTAAAGCACGTTCATTACCGAAACCTTGTGCACAATGGAATTAAAAGCTACTTTGACGATTTATTATATCCAACTTAAGTCTTGAAACCGGTTAAAAATGAGAACAAACGTCTCAAAATAATTCCTTTAAATAATCTAACGGTAACAATACACACTTTCTCGAATCCAAATATAAAATTATTCAATTAATATTACCAACAAACGCGCACGCCCGTACCATAATGAAACGCCGTGAGAATCTTGTTAATAATTATTATTTGTGTAAAAATCCAAGTACTATACTACCTACATAATTTTGCAATTTTATTTTCACACATTCATGTCAACATCGCAGATATTTTTTCTATTGAAGGAATTTCAAATTTGTGAAAAAATTGTCGAGATAATACAAGATTAGAAAATCTAAAAAGATGATATGTACCAAACAAAACTTTCTGGACTTATTAAAGCGGAAACAAGTTGTTAAATGCTAGCGGAAGTAGATAAATCGACCCGTTAATTGTATGAAGAACCAGGTGAACGACAGGAAAGAGGCGATTTACTTCAATAACTACGATTGTTACAATTTTTTTAAAAGGACCCCCGTTGCCTCCCTCGTCCCCCGCAAGAAATTCTTCTATACTTACATCAAAGTGGTTTTAACTGAAATCGTTTTTCCCAAGCTATCGAGAGTATTGGGCAGCAAAGAAGAAAATGCTGCTCTATGTAATTTCACAAATCTTTGACGGAGAAACTTTCATAAGTTTCTCATTGGTATAGACATTTATACCACTTCAAATCCTGAATTATTATTTTTACAAACGTGTATATTATTCACAGTACATTTATAATAAAAATAAGTACCACCTATTTTAATTAAATTTATTTTTTTAGATGGCGAGTTATTCTTGGATGAAAACGAAGAACAAAGTTATGTATACCTGGAAACAATTCAAGAAGAAACTTCAGACGATTTAAGATCTGACGAAAGCGATAGATCGGAAGCTCAGTGTTCTCCTACCGGATGGCTTGCAACTGATTCCGAGTCCGGCTCTGTGATTAGAATGAACACCATTGGTATAGGTAAGCAAGCAACCCATGATTGGACATTCTATCGTGACAACTTGACTCGCCTTTCTTTTTTTTAAATTAATATGTTTTGAACAGCTAAAAACAGGTAGTACATCTTGTTAAACTGGTTGCCTATTAGGTCGGAGTTTATTTACTAGATATTTGGTTTTACTTTCGTTCTTTCTACTACTATTAACTTTTTTAAACTCATTGTTTTTCGCTCGACGATAAAAATGATAAATTTGGGAATTTACAGTCGTGTACCTTTACAAGGATATTGCTTTTTTAATCAAAAATGTAAATATGTATTTATACATTTAACTATTGCTAATGTGAAGTTGAAAACAATTGTAAGAATTACCTCATCGTGCATAAATTTACATTATATTTTACATTATAACCCCCCCCCCTCTCGTGCCTCCATAATTTGTACCGAGACATGCAATAATAATTTTATTGTTGTGGAATATAAAAACTTAACAAAACGTATTTTTTCCAGATGAAATCGACAGCGAATCCGAACGAGAGATAGCTTGTCCGGCAAAACGACGACGTCAAGATAATTTAAACGTTCTGGCTGTGTGCAGCGACGACGAATCAAATTATTCACTGAGTAGATCTAGTAGCCTCTTGCAATTTGAAAACTTGGAACGGCAATGCCAAGACATAAGCAGCAGCTCGCCAAGTATTCTTTCGACGTTTAGTTTCGATTCATTGGAAGTGTTAAAAGCTGACATCAGCCCAGATAGTTTGGAACATCGGATGCAACGCCAAGGAGAGGAAGAAGAAGATGACGAACCCGAATCGTATTTTCATCAAACGTTTAAAGTAGATTTCCTGATGCCAAAATGTAACGAAAGCAACGATTCTCTTTTATATAACGCGACGCGATTTAGTGATTCCGAGTGTAGCGATTCCGCAGATAGTGAATTAACTATGGACACTAATTTTAAATCGAATAACGGTTTAAAAGTATCTCGCAGTTACGACATTTTACAAAAACCAAAAGACAAAGTGTCGGTTGAAAATTTGAGCGAAGACAGCGGCTACGGCGATCAATTTTTTCATCATCATAATCATCATTTTATAAAAAACAAATCCAATAGTAATCCGAATTTACTAAGTCAATGCGAGAAAAGTAAACAAACGAAGGCGGTATGCGAAGTTAAAAATACAAATGTAGCTTTTTACGCGTGCGATGTCGATTATTCGTTAACAAACACATTTTCTCAATTCGGTTCAAGTTATTACGATCTTAGGTTATTGGATAATTATCACGCTTCGAATCAATTCGACGGTCCTCTAGTCGAAAGATTCGTTCGCAACGACGCATCTAAATGGAGGAGTCGGTCGGCAAAGGTACAAAGAATGGGCGCAATGTTAAATATAGAGAAGACGTCAGGATTCGTCGTCGGAGCGTCTAAATATAATTCGACGTCGGCGAGTGAACCCAATTTGTTGCAGGCATTTAGTAATGCTGCCGACGTCGATAGTGCTAAAACTTTTACGTCAAAAACTTTCAATGATCAGTATCAAAATTGCTACGAAAAGCGCGACGCAACTTATTTAGAAAAGGGTGTTTGCGTTTCTAGTGTGCCTAAAAATCTAAATCTCGCTTGCGAATTTGTCAGTTTTAATGGAGAATGCTGGAGTTTAGATTACTTTTCGGCCAATACTTCGTCTATAGCGGCGCAAAATTGCGACATAGCCGATTTTGCGAAAAACTTAAAAGTCGACCATGATGATGATGATGACGATGACGATGTAATGGAAGTCAATGTAATTGTTAACAATTTTAGTTTACAAAACTCGAGTATTTCTTCCGATTCCGATCTAGAAATGGCGTGTTATAAAAGAGAAGGAAGCTATTTGGAAGCAATGAAAAATCGAGTCGATTATAGTGACGACGAATCCAGTAATAATTGTTCTTTTTACATGGAAAATGTTCCTCGCAGCCTAAAGGCCATATCCGAAACCAGCATGCAAAGTCTGAACGATAACCACAAGGATTTAAATGCGCACTTTAGTTCGACGCCGATGGTTCAGCAGAAGAGAAACGTGGTGAGCACACCAAATTTAGCAACATTTGAGAGCGAAATCGACGATTATTCTAATAAAATAGATGATCTGCCGCGACATACGCCGAGAAAAAGTTCATTGATAAATCGAAGTACGAGTACGAGCGGCGTTTCGGACGACGAAAGAACTTTGAAACTGGCAAAATCTTTCGGAGGTTCCGGCAGCTCCAAAGGTGTTCACTTTTGTCCGGTAGTGGCGGAAGTCAATTGGCACGACGATAGCGAAACGACATCGGATAAAGATTCTACTTATAGCCTTTCCAGTACGCCCGATTTAGAAACGGAAATTCGACAAAAAGCTACAGCGGCGGCGGTACCATCGCCGCCCACCCCGCCGTTAATTAGACCCAAAGCAATGATGCCTTCTGCTCCTCTTCCTCCTCCGCCGGCGTCCATGGATAACAGGATATCGACTAGCGAACCGGAATTACAAAATAATAACAAACGAGACGACCAATCCTTGTTCGTTAGCGCAAGTAGCAGTAATAATAAAAATAATCAAGTTCACGAGTACAATAATTATGCACCATTAAAACCGAGAGCGGTAAGTCAACCCGATATTGGAGGATTAATAAAGAGAAGAGGAAGTCAAATTATAAAAAAAGAAACGGATGGTTCGTTATTATTATCGTATGTCGACACTGACGGCATTAAATATAAACATTCTCATCTGGGCGATGTTTACCAGTCGATGCCTCCCACCCCCGCCAACAGTCACGCGGGTACCAGCAAGAATAACGTAACGCCGGTTTCACAAGCCAAGTCGTTGGAGAAGGGAAACGACGTTCGCAAGCAGCAGCAGGCCGTAGCGCCGCCGAACATGGAATCGACAACTCGACGACATAACGAAAAGAAATCGGGAAAATTGAGTGGCTTATTTTCGCGAATCGCTAGTTTCCGATTTCGTAAAGCGGTCGAAGAGAAGCATAAGCTGAAGAAGAACGATATAACGGCACCGGTAGCCGCAACAACGACGGGTCAGCGGATTGCGACCAAGGACGATTACATTTATATTCCATTGAAAGGTTCCGACAAAATTTGTGCATCGACACCGCAAAACAATAATAATCAACAAGTGTTAAACTCGCTCAAGATTCGTCAAAATTTAAACGAGGAAGCCGCGTGTGTTAGTGCAAAACCACCCCTTCCTAAAATGCCGCCGAGGGTTGTTGGCGCAAGCGTCAAAAGACGCACCAGTAGTGACGCGTTTGCGCATCCCGTGCGCCAAGAACATCGGACTATTGATCCCGGGGACGCGCTCCTCCGGCCCATGGAGCCCATGGGGCTAATCGAGACGGATCTCGATACGGAGGTGACAGTTATTACGAGTGGGGCTCATGCTAAAACGCGCAGTTTGATGAACTTGGGGGCCGAGGCGCCTCAACGTAGCCTCGTAGCCCCACCGCACCCCACTAGACCCCACAAATCTATGGAATTCCTTTTGGACAAGCAAAACCTCAAGGTTGTTGAGGTAAGTGGGTCAATCGACTCTATGTTACAAATTCACCAGTTAAAGAAAACTTTAATGCAGCTTTCATAATATAATCACCACATTCTTTTTCGTTATCAATTATTATTTACCATGCCCGATGCGTGGTGTGCGTACGCCAGTGTCGTTTTCCATATTATTTTCGAATTAATTTTGATATCATCAACATCATCCTTGCCCTTCGAGCCGATTAGGTCTAAATTTATGTAAGTTAGTAATCGAGTAGGTTGATTTACTATAATATTATGCACTTGCATAACGTTGACGCTAACCCACTTTCGTTAATAACAATAATTATTATTATTATTATAATAATAGAGAAATTATCTTAATAAATAA
The DNA here is from genome assembly GCA_963170105.1 of Cantharis lateralis. Lineage (NCBI taxonomy): Eukaryota > Metazoa > Arthropoda > Insecta > Coleoptera > Cantharidae > Cantharis > Cantharis lateralis. The sequence continues at coordinate 38,242,923 of OY720629.1, forward strand.
GTCTATGCCCTATTACCTAATAACGTAGTTATCGTGTATTATGTAGGTACATAAATTGATTTTGTAAAACTGTTCGAATTTTACTTTTAAACCTATTAAATAATTATTATGAAAGCGAAACTGCAAATAAAAAGAGTCGACTCAATCGTGGGTAGGAAATAATGCTTTAAAATATTCGAGTACATGTTGTACGCCCCCTAAAAACTTTCATTCGAGTGTAGCATGCTTATTATTTATTATAAATTATAGATATTATGTATTTGGTCTGTGTGCGGGTCCAGATATTGGGTGATTTTTAATTTTCAAGTTTAGGTTACGTCTTGTGATTCCCTTACCTCTTCCAACCCTTCTACATGGGCGCCGCTTCCAAAAATTTCAGGGTGGGCAGCGAATTTTTTTAAACGCTATTAGAATTAACGATTAAGTATACAATAAAAAATCTGGTGTGGCATCACATGACTTTCCCATTTTCAAATTACTTCGGAGTTCAATATTGTTTTATTTCAACTAAAAATGTCAAGTATTGGTTATCATTAGACGCACAAAGAAATTTTCTTTCAATTGAGACTAATTTCATTACTATCTATAATAATGGGAAGAAGAACCGGGCTTTAACAATCTCCATTCTTTGAAAAAATTGAGTCAAGATGGAAGGATTTCAACCAAAATCTAATCAGCTCTTTAGATTATTGCTATATAAACCAGTATATAAAATGTCAATGAAATCGGTTCACAAGTTTCGAAAAACTCATCTGGACGAAAAAATCGCACACAACATACTACACATACGCACGCACATCCGAACATCATTTCAAAATTATTATATTTTTTGACAAAAGCCGAGGCCCCCTTGGCGAAGCCCATGCCCTCCTACATAAAAAAAGGGCACGTTAACTATTTTTTATACTTCTAGAAATATTTAGGGCGGATAACTTTTTAAATTGACGCAATGTAGGTATAACTGTGTAACATTACGACGTGAGTAGGTACATCGAATGCCAATACCAATCTAATCCAGTATTATTGGTAGTATGTACTTATTATTATTCAGAATTAATGACACCATGTAGGCGAACAATGCAAATGCCTTCAAGGAGATATACGCAGAATATTAATCAAGAGGTAACGAATAATAATTTACAAACAAATGTTTCAATTATTTCATTGGAACTAATCGAATAGAAGTAGATGTTAATTTTTTTGATAGAAATTTTCGCCAGGATCCACAGTTTGAACATAACATTTTAAAATTGTTACTCAAAGTCTATGTCCGAGTGCTGCAAATTTTTTATTCTATTTTTTTGCCATTTTTGCCAGGAAAAAAATGATGTCTGTTATGACATTCGGAGCCTGCCTGCAGGGTCAGGTCTAATTGGACAAAAATGCCTTGTTGCTCTTCTTTATACCTCGACAGCAGCGACGGTTCGTCCAAGGACGTATGGGAAGCTTTTGCCTATGCTGAAATTCTGAACTATTAAACAATATGCACCTATATAGTACCAATAGTACATAGGTATAGGTATAATTTCTACAAATTTATCTTAAATAGATAAACAAATTGACCCTCAGGCGGTTTTGCCAATTTAAATTTTGTTCGCAATTTTTAACCTATTTTGGGCTATGCGATGTTTGTCCGGCAGCGGCAGTCAGGATCCTACTCGATTCCATTTAAATTGTTAATGTTATCATAATCATCTGGCTACTTTTTGATTAAATAATTGATGCATATCTTTATTTAAATTACTTGTTGAAATATCGATTTATCATAAACTGACATTGTTTCATTTTTCCGTAGTATTACTTATAAAATCAATCCATCGAAAAACTTGACGTGTACCTTCTCGAAGAGGTAAGAAACGTTGGGTGTTCGCTTGTGTTTGCTAAGATTAAATTAAAAAATTAACTTAAAAATATTCTGTGCTTGTGACTGTGTTTCAATTTGATTTAATTTAAATTTTTTTAATTATCTAACTATCACTAATATATTTTCCATTCTTGATTATATCAATATTGTAAACAAGCGGGATAGCTTTAAATTCAAATGGTATAAAATTGCTCAACTAAAATTAGCTATTAATAATTTATATTTAAAAAAATTTACACTTTCCTCAATTATATTTATTAAAAAAGGACTAGTTTCGACTTTTTTATTAAGTCTTTTTCAACTAAAATCTAAAAAATTACAGCATAAATATTATTAAGTATAAATTAAATTTAACAATATTTAAAAAACTTTACCGCGACATCTTACAGTCAAAAAATAAATAAATTTTACAAATGATTATAAAGCACTCTATAAAAAATTAATTGTAACTATTTTAAAATTTGAATTGTTTAATTAACTTGTTCTAGTTTTAATTCAAATATAAAATAGTTTCACAAGTTACAAATTTATTAATTATATTTTAAAAAAGGATATATTGATTTAAATTTTAAAAAATTTCAAATTTCAAATTTTCGTGGTCTTTTTGAATTTTTCTGATGCCACGGTAAAGTTTTTTAAATATTGTTAAATTTAATTTATACTATTTAATAATATGTTGTAATTTTTTAGATTTTAGTTGAAAAAGACTTATAAAAATCGAAACTATAGTCCTTTTTAATAAATATAATTGAGGAAAGTGTAAAATTTTTTAAATATAAAATGTCCTCAATGGGTTCAAATATAATAATTAATAATTTACGTCATTTGTGAGGAAAAATGAAATGCGACAGATTTTTGTACCAAACGGATTTTAGCGTAGCCGAGATAAAAAAAGAAGCCGTTTAAAATGTGAAACAAATAATAGTATAAAATAATTTACCGATAAGTTTGTGATACCATAATTGGAAGAATCCTATTTGATCAAGTGACTTTTATCAAAAATTGTTTGTACAATATTTTCTCAAAAACAAAATTATAACCTTTTCGTTTCAAATTTCATAATTTTTAATCTTTCAAGAAATGTTGAGATTTAGTTAAATTTAGACGTTTTGAGGTCCCAGAAGCTGAAAAGCATTAGTTTCAAAAAATACCGTATCTATGTGTGTGGTCAAATTTTGTGTGAACTTTACCTAAACAAAGTAATAGAAATTTTCTAATCAAATTTCGTAGGTATTTAGTATTTTAATATTAAATTTTTTTTTTTTTTATTCAAGTTTGTCGTCTATATAAAATCTACCTATAAATTTCAAAAAATGTCTGTTTTTACTTTCCCCATATGTATGTACGTATGTATAAGGGAAAGTATTGTATTTTGTTTTGGTTAAGAATTAGGGGCTGCACATTTCACGCCACTTCATAAATCCGATCGATTTATTGTCATGGATTTTTCCTGTTTAGAGTTCTTTTTATTTATTTCATGTTGTATAAAATTTGTAAATGCCCTGTGTTTGTCAAAAATTTCATTTGTGTTGGTAATTTGGTATGGGGAACTTGCGCAAAAGGAAGAATATAACGAGGCTTTTTGCCAAAGTTGTAGTGATCAGACGTGAATTTATACGTCTGGTAGGTACAATTTTTGGTTAATTTTGTGAAAATAAAGAGTGTTTTGTTTTATTGAGTTTATTATTATGGAATTACATAAATTTGGATATAATTTGAAATTGGTAAAAATTTGGATGCTGAAAATATAAAAAAACACGAAACCAGGGAGATAAAATTATAAGAAAAATCACCGCATTTATTTGGTACCGAAACCAGAGAAATATAATTTTTTTTTTAAGTTTCGCCGCATTTATTTGTACCCGAAACTAGGGATTACAAAAATACACTGCAATATGTAATACTGTAAAAGCTTTAGCTAAAAATTATTATTCTGTGTAATGAAAAAATTATGTTTTGTTCTTTAAATATTGTAATGCCTGTCGATTTACTAAGTAATTTTTATTTTGAACATGATCTCTTACCATTTAAATTACTACATCATCCAAATTTATTTTTATAATCTTCCACAATACAGTTTTAATTTTTTTTTTTATATCACAAATCCAAATTATTATACTTTTGTTTCTTGTTTCGTTATAATAAAAACACATCAAAAACTCTTATAAAGTCACCTTTTAATAGCATAAACTCATTTATTTTAACTTTTATTTTAACAAATTTTCAAAATTATTCGACGCATGAATTTTACGTCTGGCCACTTCGACCATTTTGGCAAAAAGCCTCGTTCTCCCATTGCTTGCTCCCAGGACCCCCACACCAAATTTACCAACACAAATTTGACAAACACAGGGCATTTACAAATTTTATACAAACATGAAATAAATAAAAATAATTCTAAAATAAATCTTACAATTTCTAAAACATCCACTTAATTGTTTTTTTATCGCAAAAATCCTTATTTTTTCCGGCGCTCTACACTAGGTTTCCTCCCCTCTTTTAAAATACACAAAAAACAAAGCTCGCCAGGAGATCACATCAAATCAATTTACATTTAATTACACCTACAGCCTTCTCTCGATCATGTGCAAGTGTTTGTTGCTCCAGACTAAATAATCTAAAATTATTGCGAACCCACGATATCTTGAAAGTTTCATATTAGATCGTCCCGGAGCTGCCTCGTTCAGCCACGATACGAAGCGACAAGAACGTCGAGGGCATGTTTTTTCACAAATATGAAAAAGTTTTGCAAAAATTCTGCTTTTGGTCCATCAATTAAAACGAATTCTACTTGTTGTGGCTTTTTAAAAAAATAATTTTAACACTTATTTAAGCCCGCACTTATAGTCGATACTTGACTCGGGCGACACGAGGAAATCGTCCGCTTCATTATTTATATCAATATTTTAGAAAAACAAAAAACTTCGATTATCGCAAACGATTTTCACCATCAATCCTTCCTATGGCATCATGGCGGTAAATTATACTTATGTTCAGTGTATTTTATTTGTGAAAACTTAAAACAATTTTGTTGTGCGTTTTTTTGCTTTTTCTAAAATATTAATATTGTTAATATCGAGTTAGATTACCTAAACCACCTATCATGGATTTAATAAATAAAGAGAGACCCAAGTTGCTATTTACTTTAATTATTTATTCCAATTTCATATCCATAAACAACATAATTTTTATTTAAATAACAAAATTTATTATGTAGTATATTTTGATGTTGATATTATGACGTATTTTCTAGAATATTTTTGATATAAACTTACGGCAACGTTTATAAATTGTTTTATACATATTATGTATATTTACGATAGGTAACATTTTTACAAAAAATTCAAAGCTTCCAAAACTTTTCTGCTATGCAGCTTAAATTCGCCAAGTAAATCATTAGAATTCTTTTTTTTAGATTAGATTTATTTAGGTAAATTACTTTCATTTTCTTTCTATAGAGAAAGCGGTTTATCAAGTATCTAATCCTGAAAGCTTTATATTTTGGGAATCTCTCGGTACAAAGAGCAATAATTGCAGGTATTATTTTAGAAAAATAAGTTAAGCATGCAATAATTTTAATTTTACATAAATATTTTTTTAACAACAATACCTACTTAATTAATTTATTATTAAGTTCAATTTATAAAATTACCAAGTTCTAGTGAAATCGGTTGCAATTAAGCCAAGGACAAGAATTAATTACCTATCTAATTAATTAATTAATTAACGAATTAATTTATAATCATCTTGAACAACCTTTAACCTAATTGTATAAAAGAATTGTTTCAAATATTTTAGAATTAGTTTTTTTATTTGGGTGCTCTCAAATAGGCGGAAATATTTAAAATGGAGTATTATTGTCAAATGCCAGGGGACTTGTCGTATAATTTTTATAAATGGCAATGGGTTAGATTAAATATGTTATGGGAAACTTGTGAGGAATTTAAGGTATAATGTAGAAATTTATTTTAAATTATAAGAATTATATTTAAAAGCTATATATCCCCAATTTACGGTTAAACAATTCGCGAAATAAAATTGTAAAATTTTAAACGCGAAATCGGATCCACGGCACAAATTAAGTTAATTTATGTATCTATCTATTATTTTCGTAATTTTGATAATTTAAAAATTATAATGTAAAATTTTTCTTTTTCAGCCACCGGAAAACGAGTTGCAAAAAGGCGAAAGAGTGATGTCTGAACACCAATTGAGAATTCAACGTTCTTTACAAAAGTTAACTGTTCCAGACTGGTTTAAGCAATATCAACCTACCCAAGAAGGATTTTTATATAAGAAAAATATTAACCGCGAGAGATGGACGGGAACGCACAGCAAGACTCCTTCGCTTAGTAGCTTAGGTTCTAATAATCAATCTCCTTTAATATTAAGTCCCCCTCCGCAAACGCAACCTTTCGTTCGGTGGTCAACTTCTAAGCTCAACTCGACAGCGTCTTCTCCATGTGCCTCGATTCGTAACAGTTTTAATACTCGTCAGCCAAACGGTTCCGTATCGCCGTTATCTGTGCGGAGTAGTTTCAGTTATAGACAGCCGTATTTAGGTTGGCGTTCTCAAGAGCGATTGGCTAGACCAAGAACGCCTGCCGAACGATTAGCTAGTTCGCTGTTGGTTCAGAATCAAGATCAGTCGAGTCATCGACGACAACAGCAGCAAGAAAGTCCCGAAATACAAACGTGCATTAAGGAAGTCACTTCTGCAATTGTACATTACGTTAGCGGATTGAAGCCGGAGGTGGCGTCCAATTCGGATGGAAGTATTCCTCCTCGAAGTAATTCCGTTAGTCCGAGAGGTAGCCAGAAATTTTGTTGGTTGGAAAGTTCCTTTGTTGGAACGAGACCTTTAGATACTCCGCAAACACCTGTAACGTTAGCCGAAAGTAATTCTTCGTCCCCTGCTCTCTCGACAACTTTTCGTTTGGAATTACAAAAATCCCACAACGGTGAGTCGATTCATGCTTAATAAAAATGCGTTCTAGTTAAAATGTTTGTTATTTCGTTTTTATCAATATAATAATAATTATTATTATTATTCTCATTGTGGGTGCATAATATACTGCGGTATAAAATGTAAGATGCTTTTATTAAGATTGTTATGCGTTTTTGCGATAAATTCATCCATCAGGTGCTATAATAATTATTATGTGAATATGTTTGTATTTTATTTTTTTAAATTTATTTCACCCAGTTTCATAAAATTTTAATATTTTAAACCTTATCACCTCCTGGTTTACGTATTTTGTAAATCGCGAAGGTTATGATTATTTTGTTTTTATTTATGTATAGTTGTAATATTTTATTATGCGAGTACTTTTTACGTAAGCAATAAAACAATGCATGGTTCACATCTATTCAACTTGATTACCTACATCTTTTACTATGTGGCGGAAATAATAATAATAATATCATCTGTGCACCTGCAGCTAACCACACCCCTCTCCTCTTTTCATTCTATATTATTAATTATTTATTAAATGTTTGTTCCTTTTTATTATTATTTATCAATTTGTGTCAGATGTGAACTTGTTGAAATATTTACCACTCCTTATTTAATCGTACGAGTGCAATGTTTTAATTTTATTTTAATTGTTTTTAAATTTATATAGTTTTTTCGTTGTGTAGTAAATTTGAACAAGTTTACTTAAATGGTATAATAATGATTATCGATGATAGTGGAGTTCTATATTTGCCGATAAATTTTAAACTTGCTACTTTAAAATTCAAAGTTTTTTGCAACTTATTGCCACTTTCAATTTAGTTTTATTAACTGATTTTTTAACCCGTTTTTCTTATGTATTTTTTATAAAAAGCGTGTCCTTACTTTTAATTATTATTATATAATTTTTGCATGTACCTTGATATAAAAAGTAATAATAGAATTTAATAAAAAAGTTTATTTTGTTTTTTTTTTAATTTTTCATTTTTTTTACCCTATAGGTAATTTTGTTCAAATATCCCATTCTATTGTAGACATTTTATATTTCGTTGGCCTTCCGATTTGTTTTCATAAATACTTTCATTTGTTATTTTATTACTTTTGTAGTGCATGTACATTTCGTTTCATACTTTAGAATCCAAGGCAAAGAAAAAAGTTTGTAAATCAAATTTTTTGCATAATTAAATAAGTTTCATTGGTAAAATTAACAATTTTCAATGATTTACAACTTTTCTCGTTCATCTAGTTTAAGAAGAAGAAAACACTGTATTGGGTTTAGTAGGTACATAAGTCGGAACATAAATATGTTAACAAATAATAAATGGTGGACTTGTCTAATGCAAAAACTGTTCACAATCATAAGCCATAACACTTAATTTGTAGAAAAACGTATTGCGTTTGGTATAAGATTCTTCCTGAAACTATTTGCCAAAACGTCTGCTCTTGAAGTTTAGCGATTCTTTGAGCACTAATTGCTAACCTGACTGGAAGATCCAAAGATTGATATTGAGCTTCTGTGGAACGTGGAAATCCACATTCGTAGCTCAAACGTGAATGCTTTTAACACTGCATTACCGACATTTAGGTAAAATCGAGTTCTCGGCTTGGCCAGTTCTTGCAGCAAGTCCACAAAATACGCTTAAAACGGTTTCATCCAATAAGTAGGCCGATTTTGGAATTTTGCACAGTGTCATACAACAGCAACATTTCTTGCTAAGAGGTACCTACTTGACCTAAACATAAATACAGTTCTTGCTTAATTAATAGTCAAAACTGATTCGATTTGCAAAAACTAAAAATCTGCTTAAAATTCTTTTCCGACCAAGCCGGGACCTAATCCCCCAAAATATTAAATTGGATCTCGAAAGAGTTTACAGCAATCACACCTCTCGTAACATCGATCAATCCTGAGAGCCTGGGACACACTGTATATAGGTACCTACCACATATTATATTTTTTTATTGCGCTTATTTTCATATAAAAAACTTACATATTTTGTGCTTGGTGGTTGGTTAGGAATCTTAAACATCTGTTTATTATTGAAATTTTGTACCAAACTAAATAATCGATTTAATGTTTTATTTCATTTCAATTGTCTATAGACGTTTCTCAAGTACATAATTTGGAACCGACAAAACCTTCACCGGGTTCGACAACATTGGAAGATGTGCTCGATTCCTTGCTGGGGCTGCCACCATCAACTCGCGCTCCGAGCCCCAGCCACCAAGGTAGGAGACGTATGTAAGTTTCATTTCAGGTTTTGCCACATCAGTTATTGCGTACCGTCACATCCATCTACCTGCTTAATTATGTTTTGATAAAACAATTAGGTACTTCACTTCACTGTGCATGCTATTTATGATTAAATGAAAGTTTTAAAAATCAACTTTTAATGCGGTGTGCAGGGTGTCCAGCAATGTTAGCCGTTGTTGGTCGCTTAAATTTCTCGAAAGCCATTAGGAGTGCAATGTAAACTAGATTCCAACAAGATGGGCAGGTTAACTACTAGCATATGATATTTATCGATGACAGTCGTTGGAGAGATGTATCGAAAAAAGGTAATTTGGTTAATTTTTATGGGGCTAGCATAATTCAAACAACCAAGTATTTTTTATAAGTAACTTTTCCTACGTTGCATATAAATAAAATATCGGGTGAACAAATTAAAAAGCAAAATAATTGTAATCTTTTAAAAAGAGGCCGACGTTCTTGGACACCCCCCGTATTTTTGTTGTACGTATTGATGAGTGTATTTATCTGACTGACCAAGTTTTAGTCGTTCACAGCACCAGCTGTAAATGTGCAATTAAAAAATAATCGTGGTAATCATAAGAAAATCAAGAGCATCACTCGGATTAAATTTTGTGCTTATTCGATGCACTTTCGTTTGGCGAAAAAGCGGGAGCACAATCTTCGTCACATATCATTAGAATTTTTTAATTTTAAGTCTGATTTTTTCTAGAGACGGCGTCAGCTAATACAAGTCCTAGCCATTTAGGTGAAGAATCTCGTGCCGCGGAACAATTTAGACGACACAGCGAGGGTAGCGAACCGGTCGTTCGACAATGTACCACGCCAAGACGAGTTAGCTTTCATTCTTCTCCAGTATTGCGATGCCGCTATTCACGTTGTGGACGTATCGTTTCGGCTGCGAGCAGCGAAGCACGAGATTTCAAGCACTGCCACAATTGCTCGTATATGTATTGTTCACGATCTTGTCGTCGAGCGCATTGGGAGAAACATAGAAAAAGCTGCCTCTTTTCACGCGTAGGAACGCTATGCCGACAAGTTTTAGCCGCTTCTAAAGAACAGCGCGACACATTATCCAGAGTATCGCTTATTGCACGACGTGGCTATTTATCGCGCGGTCTCGGCGCGGTTAAATGTTTCTTTCCGTGCCCGGAGGCCGCCGAGAAGTTTCTAACGGATGGATTGACAAATTTTGGAGAATTGACTTACATAAGGTGGGCCGACTTGTTGCCCACAGAAATGGGACCACAAATGTACAAAGAGCTTGTTAAAATGTGCAAAAATTATAATCCCAGCACTAAACTTGTTTTGTACGTTAGTGTTTGCGTTACGTCGGAAGTACCCGCCAGTGGGGCGGTAAAATGGGAGAGACAATTAGTTTCACGTTGTGCAAAAATGCGTTTAAGTAAGGACGTTCCGATTCCGGAACGAGACGTCGTAGAAAATATAGAAACTTTAATTCTTACTTCTCTACCGACTAAAAACGAAATTTTAAGAGAACACATCTTTAAAAACTTACAAAATCAATTGAAGCTACGCGGAGTATCTTTGCGACGACAATATCCAGAAATATATCAGCAATTGTGTAATTACGTAGACAAAAAAAGTCAAAAGTTTATTAGAACTACAGTATATCCTAAAGACAATACCAGTGGTAAAAGTTTCATGTGCATAATTATGCTCGATTCAAATCCGGACGAAGTCGAGCAAGTATCAGCCGCCGGAGTTCAAGTCAACATCATTAATTTACTTCAAAACTGCGAACTCCGATGAAAATCAATTTTCATTGTTATTACTAAATAATATTAACATTGTTGGAATATCCTTTAGGTAGGTATAACTAATATAAATGGCGTCAAATGCCCCTTTCCTGTGATCTGTTACTTTAGCTTTATCGTTAAGTAATCTGCAAATTTTAATTGTTAAAATATTTTGCTTTAAAATATTAATGTTATTAACGTAATAAACCAATACATATTATAAATAAGAATACATTTATCGAGTGCATTTATTGCTCTTAAAATTAAATGGGTACCGAACAAAGAAATGCTAATTTTTTATTTAAAAATTACCTTGTTTGCCAATTATCTAGATCAGCCGTGTCCGATATGATTACCCATTTCATCGTGGTGTTTTGTCAATTTTTAAGAAAAAATTTTGGTTTTATTTCTATTTATTACCTATAGAACATTCAAAATCTCTTTCGCAAAATAACATTTTCTGTTTATTGGACACTGCCGACCTAAATAATAATTTTTATATACGGGCTCAAAAAAGATTACACTAGTTTTGGGCGTCCTCGAATGTTTGTCAAATCAAAAAAAATACTGTCGCCTATCGACTTATTGTGTTTGGAAAGTTGTCAACGCATTTTTGTGTTGCTAGCCGAAATATAAAAGCATAGCTACAATTTCCTATTTTATCGAAACAAAAAATATCGACAATGCTCAAAGGGTTAAATTTTAATAACTTTGTTCTAATAAAAACCATATTTGCTGGTTTTTGTTATTTTGACGCAGACTCATTTCAATTTCGCATCATGTTTGGAAACTTTTCACAAATTTATAATCAATGGTATTTCGGATATGCCTGGCGCGTAATTCAAAAAGTTATTTCACCTTTCAAACTAGACGGTGACTTAATACAAAACGGGGCCCCATACATGGGCTATCACACAACTCAATTTGCATATTACAAATGAAATATTTCCACTCTCCGATTGGTGTTGCACAACTGCGAGAAGTTCGGCTACGATTCAAACGCCAGTTTACTGTAGCATTTGTTTCATCTGTGTCCAAAGATTTGCCGCGGCGTAGCGGGCACAGCTAGCTTCAAATTATCGAGTTTTATTAAATCATCACTAGTCCCGATAAAATTGATCAAAGCAGTAGCTAGTTATGATTCATAACTAAAATTAATTCAGAACTTATGAATTCTTCTTTTTTAGCCTCCCTATCCATTGCTGGACAAGATCGTTCAACTTTGAACTTAACATTTATTATTCAGCATTTAAGACCCCACGGCTGCTGAAACCGGATTGGGGAATGCCCGTAACCCTGTTTTTAATAGTTGATGGTGGCAATCATCAACCCAGGGGGACCGCCGGCTTAACGTGCCCTCCGAAGCACGGAGGCGGTTATTGGAAAGTTTTCGACTCTTCCCGAATTCCGAACTTATGAATCAATTAAAGATAAATATTTTGAATTTGCGGTACTTGTCACTCCGCGTCCCGGTAAAAATTTGAACTGACGAAACAAAAGTAAAATTGAGGGATATAAAGAACATATCAAAATCACGTTTGAAATTTTATATCCGGAATTTGATTGTACTTATCATTTTTGTACAAGCGATGCTGTACATCATAATTTCACGATTAATGGTGATATTCTAATAATTCTCTTTATAGACCTAAAAGCCTTATAAATTTACGTGCTATTAGTCAGTAGCCAAACGGAAAACTATTATTTTTTATAGCTACAGGCACCTTTTTTTTATTATCCTGATTGCCTACAGACGAAAAAATAGTATTCTGATTGGTTACTGATTCTATGCAAGGCTTATATAGGTAGTATATAAAGGAAGAGCATAATAATAGGCTTCATTGCAAAAATTGTAATTTAATTATAATACCTATTATACGAGATAATTCTGGTACATCATCAATTATAAGTTTGATAAAGATGAAATTTGTTTAAATTTATTTTGCAGATGTTGAAATGACTTCTGCTCATAATAGTATATTATTGGTTAAGATTCGAAAATTACTCGTTACTGAACGCACAGTTATATTAAAAAGCAAACTTTCTAAAACTGTAAGCCCGGTAACGAAGTATTTTTCGAGTAGAGAGTAGAGGTAAGTATACTATGCTACGTTGAGTGCCAATTTGCTACGCTTAAAAATAGATACAGGGGGTTCGACGAATGCCCTTGGCTAACCGCTGGAGGAAGAAAAAAAAAATAATGCGATCGGTGAGTCTGTTATAAAACAACGAAAATACTTGGGAGGGCTCAAGATTTGTCCAAACCACGAACAGTAGCGTAACCCACAGACTCCCACGACGAGAGAAGTACAAAACATACACTTGAATTGTAGGTATGCAAAAATATTTTATTGATTAACAAGAAAAATTATATAATGATAGCGCCAAATTCTGTATAATAACTGTACCTAAAGCAATACAAACAAACAAAAATCGCGAATAGCTTTTCTTGAAAAAAGCACGATTAACCCTATATAGCTATATTAGGTCTTACAAAAGCTGTATACAATTAAATCCCCAATTAAGAGGTAAAGACAAAAACATATATATTGTTTTGATAAAAATAGCGGCGCAATAGAAATCATCAATGATTAAAAATAAACAAAAAGAATATTATGGACGGCACAAAACACTTATCTCATAAGCTGGTTACTGTTTTCTCAGGCAGATGTTAAATTGTTCAAAACAAGAAAACTTCAATGGTGATGGTAGCTGGTATAATTGTCGTCTACAAGTCGATAACCAAGGATTGAAGACGGGCTGATGTCAACGGGAAAGTTAAACGTAAAACAAACGAAGACCCTAAAACAATATTGGTGTGGTAGAGAAAAAGAAAAAATTAGAGGATTCCCAAAATTACCTCGTAGATGTTGATGAGGGTCAATTTTCCTGTATCGCAATTCTTAGGTGTAGGACAGATGGAAATTCGTCGTGACTAAAATAGAAATCACAAACATAGTTTGTATTTTACAATCCAAAATTGGTACTTACAAAAGAGAAATCCTCCAAAGGAGATAAGATTATTATCGTTAAGACGGTAGTCGATAAAATCTTGAAAGTGCAATTTCAAGTACATTATAGAAAATTCATCAAAAAGTCATTTTGAAGTTAATTCGGCTGACATTGTTGAAGCAGCCAACATCGCCACTTTACATTTGCTATCTACCTAATCAAGGGCGAGGTATGAAAATTTGTACCAAGTGTTTGAGAAATTCAATTCAATTTAATTAGTACACACAAATTGTCGACTTTTTCATTTCATGTTTCTTTTTTATAATTAAGTATAAAAGTTAGTGACCTGACCATGTAATGAAAATACTTTACAAGTCTAGGTAACGTGAAAGTTACATTACTAATCTAATTTTAAAGGGACTATTAATACTTCGGTTTCTCACCCGACAAAACGCTTTGAAAGAATAATTTTCTCTACGTTTTCCAATAAAGACTTTTTCTTCCCAAACTACACATCTGTCACAGATTGTGATTAAAGAGTATATTATGTATACTTTTAAGAACACGAACAACATTTTAATGTAAATTAGTAGCTATTAAAATATTGTTTCAATAAAATTATTAAACACCTCTTTCGAGTCTTATTAATAATCTTAATAAAGTGGTGTGCACACGGATAAATTACATGTTAACGTTTTACACAATTCATAACAAATTAAAATTTATAAATTGACTATTACACACAATATTTTTTATATTGCAGAATGAAAAAGATATTTTAAATTTAAATAACAAATTTTATTAATCAAGAAAAAGAAGCAAGGATTAAACTGTTTTTATTATAATCAAGTTTAAAGTACAATAATTTACAATATAATGGACTGACTACAACAACACAATAATAATCGTAAATGAGGCAAAACCAACATCTAACATTTTCCTATCTCGTTCGCCTCATCTTATTTTAAAAGAAAATTTATTTTACCTCAACAGCCTTTAAAAATTTACTCTTATGCATTTTACAATAGTTACTAAAGTAGTTTTCGAGATATAATTTATTTTTATTATACTCCATTAAGAAGATTACTTATATAATTGTCGGGATCGGATATTTCATTTAACAAACCTGTAAAAATAATAATAATAAACCGTGCCAGTAATTTCAAGTTAAAAGAATCGTCCAGGAGAGTACATACCTGTAACATCACAGAATTCCATAAAGGAAGTACAAGGCAACAACTCGTCCGTATATACTCCTAATAAACGTTCGGAAGCTTTCAATAATGCTTCATCATTATGTCGTATATAATCTGCCAAATTACTAGACCAATTTTCGTCGCTACCATTGATATTCTAAAAAGGTTTTGTAATTAAGAACAAAATTCCAACGTCTCTTTCGAGATCAATAAATAAATACCTTAAAGAATAAGTAATAAATATTGTCAATAAGACCGTAAAATATAAAATAAGGTTTATACACATCGTACTCCTTCACCGTTTTATCGACCAAAATCTTAGAAGAATTGCTTTTGCAATGTCTAGCTTGAGCAAGTACAATTAATCTTCGTAGATGTGTTAATTTGTGAGTTGACCAATTTGTTTCCGAATGTACCAATATAGACAGGGTAATCCAATACAAAGGGCCGTCAGCTTCGAAGGCAGACTCAATCCACTTTTCGGTATTTGCGTTATCCAAATAAGATCTCAAATTAGCCTCTTCTCTCTTACTTACTCGAGTTCTATACAAAAATTAAATTGTTAATAAAAAAGTGTATGTTACAATACTGCCCTGCTTAGCAAAAGTGCCGTATGTGCAAAAATGGCCAAAATGAGTTATTGGTATATTTGTACACTACGAGCAGTCTGCTACTTCTTTACCAAACAAAAACGATTAATATCCCATAATTAGTGGAAATATTCAAAATATTCAAGTTACTTAAGAAATACGTGTTTCATTAAGCCATTGACCCTACGGTTTCTTGGCCAAAGTTAAATCTAAGAAGTCGCATATCTCAATATGGTTGTTTTGTACATATGGCACTTTCGTTAAGCAGGGCAGAATACATGATTCACAACATCATTATTTTTTCCTTCAACCATCTTAAAAGTAATATGTTTAAATAGACCTAAAATTAAAGTTTAGGTTTTTGTTACTAATATAAAAATATAACATTAAAATATCTAGCTTTACAAGTTTAATATAAAAAAAATAATTAAGTCTATTAGATTTCATTGCACAAATATTAAAACAAAAAATGTTTGCAAGTAATTTTAAGTTTTGAAATAGTTTGTGTTATTAATGATGTTGTATAGTATATCATTTTTGGTTGGAGAAAAAATAGTGCATCTCATTTGGATTAAAAGTGTCTTTGTTTGAATTGCATCCGCTGACATTCTGCATTGCAAAACAATAATTGCATGTCAAATAAAGTTTTACTTTTAATCCGAATAAGACAATATACTCTTTTGGTCTACGTACGTATTAATAACATAAAGAGCCATGTGTATAAGATATGGTATTAAATGCATGTTGCTTTGAGGTCCGCCACCTCCGGTGTCTTCGTGAAAAGATTTTTCTTGTGCAAATCTTAATAATAGTAATTTTAAGTCGTGTATCGTCGAACTGTGTCCTATATCTCGATGATTGGTGCTTTCCTGAAGATAAGTATTGTGCCGTGCCAGACAACTTGCAAATGCCGATTCGGGTACTTGTGGACCCCACAACGGTAACAATCCATTACATTTTGTGTTTGCATTTTGTAAAGCAGCAGATTCCCATTCATCCCTAGCTCGAGCTAACCTACATATAAAATTTATGGTACACAATATCGCAATAATGAAGCTAATCAAAACTAAAAAGCACAAACGAAAGCTTACCTTACGGCACTCATATGGCAGTCGACGTGAACGACATTGAAATGTGTGACGGTACTATATCCGACAGTTTTACGACTTTTATTTTCTACTTCTTCAACGTTGCAGCGTTTTGTAAAAGTATATATTCCAAGCACTTTGGCGGATTGATATTTATACCCTTCTCGGCAAATGCAACAAACCAAGCCAGTTTCTTCTCCGAGTTCCTCCATTTGCTGCAAAATCGAAGATTTAGCTGTAACTTGTCCTTTGTCGTTGGTATGCATTCCAAGTTGGCCTAACTGTTTTTCACGCATAGCCATAGCTAAACGTTTCTTTTCGGAGCGTGTAAAGTCGCGCACTTCTTCGATACATTTTGCAACTGCCACATTAGTACGTAAAGCTTCCAGTAAATTTTCGGCCAACGAACCCACATGTTCGTCTGAAGAAACTTGCTCCAAACGATGTATTATAGGAATAGTTTCGGCGGCGGCAATGCTCAACTGGTAATTATAAAAATTGTTAAATTATACAGAAACGGTTCATTGTAAAAAAAAGATGGTATTTGTGTTCACCTGTGTTTTTTCGTGATTGGAAGCCAAGCCGGTAAGAAACCGTAGAACATATTTGAGAGCCGGTTTTGATATAAATTCTTTCAATTCGTCACTGTCGGTTCGCAACAATGTGGGTTTAACGCAAGGTGCATGCAAAGTTATGTAATTAACTGCTTCTTCTACAACGCTCAAGTTAATTATGTGATCCTTCAAAGTGTTTCCAATTGCGTTGCGTTCAATTCCGTCTGTTAAAACGCAAAACATTTCCAATTTTTGTTGATCATCTTGCGTATGGTCAAAGTCGTATTTATTAAAATTCAGCACCGACTCAAAGTGTTCCAACAATATGTTCATTTTCTCCTCGTTGCCATATACCAAGGCCGCCAGCACACGAGTTAGATGTATTAACACGGCCTGATTGCTTCTAACGCTAGCTTGAGTGGTACAAGATAATAAAGAGCTCACATATTGAGGACCACCAAATGTGAGTGCAAACTTTTCAAATGTTTCAATGGATTTGCTGGTGGCTTTCGATAAAACTGTTTCCATTATCTGAAAAATGTAAGTATAATTAATAATTTTGCGCTTATCATCCGACCAACAAAGACTAACGTCCAATAATTGTTCCGTAACTGCCGATTGATTTACATCTGGTTCACCATCTAAACACAACTGCAGGGTGTGCAAGAATACACCCATTGCACCCAATTCAGGTTGTATTAATACTTCTTGCACTCTTTGAACTTTAACGCTCAATCGGAATAATTTTAATAATACTTGCACCAACGGGCGTGCTCTCCAAATATTTTGAATTGCTCCCAAACGAGTTACCATAATTTTTAATCCACCACAATCGGCTAATACGTTAGCCATTTTATAAACTTCCTCATTGTCCACCGCATGCTGAGACTTATTGTTCAATGTTTCGACAAATTCTTCGGTGGCATCTCCTAGTAAACCTCGCATGCGATACACAATTCTCATTGCATCAACTTCTCCGCCTTCGGCAATCCACACCTACAAATGATATTACTATAATATTAATCAATCAAGATATGTTAAATGTGTATCATCTACCTTTTTGTATACGTCCTTTACAGGTAAGTCTAAACTCATAATTTTATTGTTTACCAAAAGTTCCATACCGTTATCGTCTTCCAACAAAGCCACCAATTCACAATCTTGACAAATTTTATTCTTTACGTCCCTCATAAGGGGACCAAGTCCTGCTTCCAAGCTGGAATAAGGATTACCTAACATACGACCCTGAAGGAAATCTTCCTGCTGTGAATCCTTTTCCAATGTGAGGAAAAATTCGCCTACATCATTCTCCTCAGGATATATAATTGAACATAATCGTTCGAAAATAAAAACAGGGGTAAGAACATCCTGTAAACTATATTTTTCCACAGTGTCGATGCAAATAGACATAAAAGCTTTAGTTTCTTCTTCCGTCCCAGTCGTCATTTCTTCTAATAATTCCAAAAGTTTTTCTTGCGTGTCATCGATTAAGCGAGTTCTTTGCACGACCAAACGTCTTAAAGATAAATATCCATTAAGTACGGAACCAACCAGACGACTTTTGTATATGCGACGTATAATTGAATTTTCTAGGAAAGATGATAATAGTTCCGTTAATTGAAAAAGTGCATAGCCTTGAGCTAAATCAGATGTCAAAGTAGTTTGTTCTAATCGATGAAGTTGTTTAATTTCTTGAGTTACCAATTTTGCCAAAGAAATAAGAACTCCGTGTAATGTCAAATATTGCTTCCATGGCGTTTCTTGTATCAAATTTTGATATAAAGTTAAAAATTCTGCCGAATTTTCGCCGGCGTTGCCCAATTCATTAAGGAAACACGTCAATAGCAGCAAAACCTACAATGTTAGAGTCAAAATATTAATAATACAAAGTTTATAAACTTAAGTGTCTAAATCAAATAATGAGTTCAATCTTTATAAAGGCGGTTTTTTATTTATTCAGAGGGTCGTTTTCGTTATCAGAAAATATTAAAAAGACAAGCTTTATATTTTTGTATTATAAGATTGTTTGGCCACCTCAATCAGCAATGATGATTATTAATTATTATACGATAAAGAAGTTAATAATATTATTATTTCACAAGTTACTATATTTAATCAATTATATGTCAATGATGGTCATCCAAGAATAAATCCAAAGATAAAAGCGGGAAGAATACAATTTCAATTTAATTAAGCAATTTTTTTAAAAACTTATTTTAAAATGTAAAATTTGTCAAGAGCCGTAAACGATTTCAACAAAAAAGTTAAAAGATTAAAAGCTTTTAAAATTACAATGGTGTCTGACTATAACTGACTTCCTTTCACAGCAAAATCCCAACCAATAGACC
The DNA here is from genome assembly GCA_963170105.1 of Cantharis lateralis. NCBI lineage: Eukaryota > Metazoa > Arthropoda > Insecta > Coleoptera > Cantharidae > Cantharis > Cantharis lateralis. The sequence goes on from OY720629.1 coordinate 38,262,480, forward strand.
ATAATGATAAAGGTAAATATTATCCGGACCCATTAATTGGGTAAAAAAAGTTAATTTAGAAGAAATAATAATTATTGCAAGAATAGTATCCATTAAAATAAATCTTTGATTGGATTAAATCGATGTATATAATTAATGGCATCTTGATTATGGCTGAAATTTTAAGCAAAAATTCTGAAATCATGTACTTGACAATCCAGAATTTAATTTTTTTGAATTGTTTTCTTGTATATAATAATCCGTACCCACCACAAAAGAATAGTATTGTGATATTCTGGATGAGCAAATAAAACTAGAAATCAACGACTTTCCTGCTTACTACATTTTAATATAATCAGGTCTATTATGTATCAGAAACGTTTTTATAAAGGTAACCTTTATGAGATAACATAAAGGTGTTCGGCAAATTGGTATTACGTATCGTTTTAACAAACCGTTATTTTAACATGATCTTTATAATAAAGGTTTCCTAGTGCAAAATATAATAAGTGCGTTACAAAATAACATTGATTTTCTAAGGTTATTTTAAAGGTTGATACGTAATACCAATTCTGTAGTAAACGCTAAGAAATCTGTTATTCTGAAACTTTATTATAACATAAACCGCAAGAGGTATCGAAGACATATTTACACCATAGCTTAGATATGTTATACAGATTGCATATCTATTTTTTGGTCCAGGTTGGTCGCGTCGAGGTCGACTTATACGCGAACAGGTTAAAACAATAAGTTATCGATAGATGGCGCGATGTAACTAACTGAACAAACAAATTTATGTAAATTTGGGCACGAGAACGTCTGCCAGGTCAGCTAGTATTATAATAAAAATAAATGCATATAAAAAAAAAAAAAAAAATAATAAATGAAATAATAATAACTATTTACCTCTCTTTTACGGTTTGTATTTGAACACATCAATTCTATAATATTACACGTAACCTGTCGTGCCAATCGTGAACTGGGATTAAAGAGAATACATTTAAGCCATGCAGAATCATCTAATTTTACATCACCAATAGTACCCAGAGGCTTGACCTTTTTCTTCCATTTACGTACATATTTTTCGGCCAAGTATAGTTTACGTACTTCTTCTCGACTATCGGGAAGACTTTCAACGTTTTTGTCTATCATTTGAGGTAAAAAATGTTTCCATTCCACAAAACTATTCTGAGGATCTTTATTTAGCCATCTGTGAACGTTAATAGCGACATCTTCAGATGATTTTGATGTTGCTACTACTACGTTGGCTTTGTCCTAAAACATAAATACTATATTATTTCCTTGACAAATTGATTTCATTCTTGTTGAAGTAAAAAGTGTTGAATTTAGTTTAAGCATCAATAACAATGTATAATCGATAAATATCAACCTAATTTACCTTTGATCTTTTGTTATTATCAGATTTCATTAAACTCTGCAATATTTTAAGGCATGGTAAAATTATGGATTCCATTACGAGTGGATTACGAGAATCTTCGCAAGCTTTAAGAAACAGGCGCATTAAACAACGCAATTTTAATTCCCAACAATCGTCTTCTTTCTGTACCATGGCCGCTAATAATGCCATTTCGTATCGTACTCCAGCACCTATATCGGTAGTATTGATGTGACCATCTAAACTTAATTTGATTCGTTTCATAAGCAGGTTACATAATTCCTCGGTAGCATTAGAATTATCTCTGGTAAGTACGCAAAGTAACTGCCTGACTTCCTCTTGCATCTACAACAAGTACTTATAAATAAATTGACCAATAAAATAGGATATTTTTCTTTACATTAACACTGCCCTTCCTAAGATTGTTGAAAACCAATTCTTGAATTAGGCCTCGAGAAAAAAGTACTTGTCGGGTGTTTGCATTTGTGGCAAGAGCTCTTAAAAGGGTAAGACAATGTTCCATTGCAGCAGAAGAACAACCATAGCAACGATTATTTCCTCCACGCAACGACGATAATACGTTTGTTCCAGTGTTTCGATTATTGATTGACTAAATAAATTTTATTTTGACTTTTGTGTAACTTGAGAAAAATTATCACTATACCTCTGACGAAGAAATTGAAGTGCATAATCTGGAGGAATCTATATCTCTGTGTTTACGATCGTATGCCACCAATTCCTTACGAGAAACTAATACTTTTTGAATTATTTTACTTAATTCTTCAAACGATGTCTTACATTCATTGCAATACTGTTGAGCCAACATTTGAATTGTTTTATTTACCTAATAAAACAAAATTAATGCAAATCTACTATTTAGTAATAAAAGTAATTACCTTAACTTGTACTGTACTTGATTGAGCATTTGTTATATTAACGGCTGCATTGGAATTATTCGATTCGTCAGTTTTACGATCAGATCGATTGTCTATTATTTTCAAAAGTAGGGACTGAAAGAAAATAATACGTCATAATAATACAGTGAAATAAAGCTAAGTCAGCAGGGAAGGCGTGTGTTTTTCAAGTGTGTTTAACTTAAAATAATGATTATTTCTACTGTAAGTATGTACAGTTTCTTTTATTTATATTTAATTTTAGTTACTTTTACGTATTGCTTATCAATTTTAAAAGTTTCATCAAAACAAATATGAATAAAGGTTTTTAAACGTGGCCCTAAAATGTAAATTTTTAGGAAAAATCTAATAAATATCATCAAATTCTCATATACATTGTTTTACTGCAATAGTATAAAATATCAATTAAATTTAACATTAAAGGAAATATTAAAAAATTATGTTTCAAAACTCGATTTTTTCCTCCTGAAAAGTATCACTCTTTGACAAAAGAGTTTGCTGAATTTCTGCAATTTATGACGTACGAGTTTGCTGTTCTTCTCCATCGACATCAAAATTTTCTATTATTAAAAATTAGATTACAAAATAAAATTAAAGATATGATAAATTTTGCTAGTTAACACATGTGACAGTTATTGAAATTGTCAATAATATATTGTATATTTTATATATCGAGCTTATTAGATACAACTAGAGGTGTTTATCAAATTCCAAAGAGCAAAAGATACAAGGTCGGAAGGAATCCAATGCATTAAATCGTGAATCAACCCACGACTAAGGCATTGAATATTAAGCTACATCCGTGACCTCAAATAAAAGAATGTTATTTTTTACAATTTATATGTAGTATACTGCCCTGTTAAGAATAGAAGTCGTAACTGACAAAAATATTTATTTTTCTAATATTTTCAAATACGATTAATGCACCTACCAAATTTAGTAGTTTCTCAGATATGACTAAACTTCAGAGCTAATTATGAACCATAAAAAGAATATATAGGACTTTGAGCCAGGTAAATATACTCATTTTCAAACTGTAAATATCATAAACTGAATTTATTCTAAATTGTAGATATGACTATTATTCTTAACAGGGCAGTATAATATATTAAAAACTCAAAAAAAAGAATGTACATTCTGTATCGAAATATTAAAGATCTAAAGAATTTTAATCGTTTAATTTTTGAGTTTTTAATATATTATATTTTTACAAGTTAATAATCCTACTTTATTATAATGTAGTATAGTTGTATAGTACAATGTTAGTTTTTAACACTGTGATCTATGCGCAGTAGACCCTATGACTTTGGTCATATAAATAACTAAAAATATTATTTTCATAATTTTGTATGTAAATATTGAAATTTTAAGGTGTTTCAAGATTGCTTTTATAAATAATTATTTTGGATTTAGACCCATCGGACTAGATCCACTCATGTAAGAAGGGCTACTGTTTCTATTATATTATTATATTAAATTACCTCTAATAAAGGTTTATTTGCCATAAGTTGTTTATAAACTCGATCGGCTTTCTCTAGTAAGTTATTAATGCTGGTGACCATTTTTTTACGATCTTCGTCGTTTTCGATAGGTTCAACTGCACAACAAGGTTTTGCCAAAAGAGTAAATTCAAACTTTGCATATTTACAAAATCCACAAGAATGGCATAGGAATGGATCTTTTTCGTCATAATTGATAGCTCTAGAACGAATCAATTAAAAACAAGTTATTATAATAAGTATTAATATAAGTACGAAAATAGTATCAACTGAAATTAAACACTAACCGACATTTGTGACATTGGAATACATTTTCTCCACAATTAGCACACACACCGGGATTGGCTGGAACTGATGCACTACAGCGCGGGCATTGTAAAGTTTCACTATTTGCTTGAATATTTTCGTAAAATTCCGAATACTCCACCATTAGATTACAAGCAATTATAGGTAATGGAAATTCAATTTTTATTTCGGTTTGACCACTCTGCAGATTAACTCGTTTTGCTTTATGCCACAAAGCTAAAGAAATTCTGTAATTAAGCACCATCATTATTAAGTAAATTTATAAAACTTACCGGGCTTATTTTTTAATTCCACAACTGCTTGCACACTACGATTATTATAAAATATGTTAATTGTGCGCACCATCTTTGTACGCTTTAATTCACCTATTTTAACTGTAATTTTACTAATTGTGTGACTACTTATCAATTTTATTATTTGAGTAGTAGTAGTAAATTTTGAATCCACCTAAAAGTTATAATTCACTTATTAAGCCATTCTGTCTACTCCATAACCAATTACCTAATTTTAATTTAAAAAAAAACTTACTTTAATAGAGCTCAATTTAATTGTAGATTGTGGTACTTCGGGATTATTGCAAACCAAGCATGGTTCGGATTCTAAATAATAACCATCTAGTTCTACAAATTGACCCATGTAGGAATACAAGTTTGCATTAGGATGATAGGCTAATAATTCGTTTTGTGCTCTCAGCACGTTGACTGCCTTATCTACATATTCGGATATCTATCAAACAATGAATGCAATTATTTATTTAGTTGGTCAATAATTATATACGCTTTAAATCTTATACCTGAACAGCAGATTCACACGATTGTGAATAACGAAGTGAAAAATATCCTAACAAATCAACAAATTGCGCTGCTTTACGGCCATAAGACGGCAAAAATGGCCACAATTGCCACAGTAACTTTAGTAAGAGTTCCTGTTCCATGGCTTTAGAATTTCTGTAAATTAACATTACACAGAAACTTTAAAAAATATTACTTTTCAATTCAAGTACTTACTTATAAATTGCAAGTATTAGAGCATGAGCTTGCCAACGTATATTAGTTGCATTGGTTTCTAGTAGAAATGTTTTAATGATACGAGAAAATAATTCTTGTGATACTTGTTTATTAATTTGTTCCACAAGAAATGCACAACTAGTTTCTTCAAAAATTGCGTCGGTCGCAGAATCGTCTGATCTTTCCCTATCCTTACGAGAAGAACTAGTCCTACTACTACCAGAGTCCGATTTTTTATTTGTGCCAGTTCCAGTTACAATTGCACATTGTAATAAATGTAATATGGTGGGAGCAACTCCTGCAGTGACATTGTATTTTTGTATTACAAATTCTTTTAGCATTTAAAAAATTTTATTAAAAAGAATTGTCTCATCCGAAAAATTTAACAATAAATAGTTGATCTTGGTTTATTTGGATTTTATTAAACAAACTATAATTTGTTGTTTTTAGTACTATGTTTATGGTGATATACTATAATACCGAAACGTTGGCTGACAACTAATTATAATTTGTTTAATAAAATATAAATAAACCAAAATCAACTATTTATTTAAAAAATTATCAAATAACAACTATTTACTCACCTTCATCTAAGATGTAGCTAATTTTCAACAAGAATGATAGAGTTCCGTCGTTATGAATACAAAATTTTTGCCAATTACCAGTACGACCTAAAGCAATTTCAAGACATGCCTTTAGGTGTTCGACAAGTTCAACCGAAGTATCGTATGGCAAAGATAATGCTAGTTGCTCATCAACATTTGTTTGTAAGTTCACCTTAGAGCAACATTCTCTTACTGCCTAAAAATAAATTAAATTTTGCATGTATATATTTTGCAATAAGTATATCGTTATATTGTATGGCAATCATCAAGCATCAGTATTTATAGTTAAATTTAATAAAAGCAAGTTTTAATTTTAAACGGAAATTAAATTTTATAAATATATATTATACATATTCCGTAACAGGAAAATTAATTGGTTTATCAATTAATAAAATGAAAAGTAATATATTATGTATAAAAACTTTTTACAAAAATGACAAGTACAAAACCATTTTCAAAAATTGTGATCGATGGTGTTTATGTCGCAGCAGTTGACAAAATTTATAATGTACTATTACATTTGCGGAAAGCACGAAGTGACACTAGTACCCCTAATATTTACATTTTCTTTATATGCATTAGTGTATGAAAACCAAAACGGCAATAAGGTGATATTGTCGCTAAACTTGGTTAAATCATTTTTTTTTAAATATATTGAAATAAAACCTGAGAAAACACATGCTAATATAGCAGTAGCTTTAAGATGAGAAAAAAGGGCAAAATTGAAGCGGTACAAGGCGGTCAACTATACCTTGAATGATATTAATTTCAAGTGTTATAATACAAATCTGTACCACTGATTTATATTGTTGATATAATTATAATATTATTGTTAACTGCCTAACAGAAAGTAACCATGATATAACGAATACAATTGCTCATATCAATACAAATTATTATTTTTTTACAATATTGAGCACAAAAATATCCTATCAAACATTTGGCCATTTACCTAATATACTTTATAACTTACTTTCATGTGAGTATTTAAAGCGTGGACATCACGTAATTGCCTATACTTTTCCTTATTTCCACAAATAAAAAGTAACAATTTACGAACTTGTCTCCTAACAAATGGAACTTGTGAAGCCATCATATATTCACACAAATGTTTATACCAACAATGTTCAAATGCTACTCCAACTTGCTCAGATATTTCGGAATGTTTGTAAACTTGATAAGGCAATCGCAATGCCATTTCTGTCAATAGTTGTGGATACGATTGAAACGCATTGGAGATTCCTATAAAAATGTATTGTCAATATTTTAGAACTCTTACTTTAATAATCACAATATTTTTTTTTAACCCAAGCAGAATGTTCCAAAAAAATTAATGTGGATAAAAAGAGAGATCTTTCAAAGAGGGCATAGAATAACTAAGAAAACTTGTCAACTATAATATAAAATTAAGTAATAAGGTAATGTTCAAATTTGAATTGTTTGTCATTTCTAAATGACCATATAGATCACACGATCAAAGCCATTTCTTTTGTACGGATTTAAATTAAAATTTAAGTGTACATACCTTTACCACCTTTCACGTATTGCTTAAGAAAAAGAGGTGTCATATCAGGTGGGGGATGTAGTAAATGTTCTTTTAATAAATTTCCACCATTATTTGGCACACCTTCTTCGACTACAAAATTACGCCAATATTCCAATAACGATTGCAATAGCTTAAGACAGTAACCAATGATTTCGGCTTTGTGTAAAACTGTAGCTGTAGTTTGTGCAATAAACATCGAATTATCTTGAGAACCACCCTTTGTGGATGTAGTAGAAAATTTGGATCGCGACATTAAAACGCCTTAAAAATTAATACATTAATCAAATTTTTATAAAAATGTAAGATTAGAAACTTTTGATATTATAATTATAATAAATTCAAATTAAATAAAGTTAAATAAACCAATAATTATCAAAATTATATATATTAAGCTTTCAATTGTAAATACAATTATCTGATGAGTATAATCCTCCTATAAGTTAATACTCGAATCACACACATTCGATATACAATCTAAGTGATGCGTTGCGTAATACTCGTTTAAACAGCCGTGCTGCACTTTTGTACAGCAGCGGCCCTCAAGTACAGCCCTCTGTCACGGCTGTTAGTTCCGACAATTGTATTTACAATTGAAAACTCAATATATAATTTTAATAATTATTATCGGTTAATTTAACTTAATTTATTATAAAAAATTATCTCATCCAAAATATTGTTACCTATTAATTTCCACTATAAACCAAGAATTTTTAAATTAACTTTATTTAATTTGAATTTATTATAATAATATAATATTTAATAACTAAAAATAACAAAGTACTCACTCAAGAGCCGCATGATGACAAGTTGAACTTCTCTTTGAGAATTTCTTTCCGATATGTCATTAGTTACTAATTTATTCATTTGTAACTCATTTGCTAAAGCGACCAATAAAGAATTGAGACACGTCTTGTCGCGTTCGGATTGACCATCTAAATTTGTTGTTAGTTGAAGAACTACCTGCAAGAATAAAATACAGCAAATAAAATACAACTTTTAATGCAGACAATGTTGTGCATAGTAGAAAAAAAAACTTACTTGCAGAAAGGGTACTGCACGTATTCCATTAACATTTTGTAATTTTGGAAGATATTCAATTAGTCGTTCCAAAAGTTGTAATCTTAAAATATGTAATCGACTGCTGCTTTCTGAATCTTGTTCGGGATCGACTTCTTGGGGTAAGCTATCAGTTTCTGCAGCCTAAATTTATAATTTAACATATATTTATAATAACTTTAACCATTAATTAAAATTGTTAACTCGTGAAAATACATAAAAAGTAAATCAAAAATTAAAACGAGTTAAATAAACGATAACAGATTAAATTAATAATTCTTTAATATTTCGGCACTGATTGTGCCTTCATCAGAAAATATGAATTAATAATTTAATCTGTTATCGTTTATTTAACTCGTTTTAATTTGTAATTTACTTTTTAATAACTTTAACCTTCACCATTACCTGAAAATTAGCATTCACCAACGAACTAGTATCGGAACGTGACACCAAGTTTATGGCTTCTTGCATATTATCTCCATAAGCCGAACTACGACCAGACACATTATGCTCACCTGTGATGCTATCTACACCACTTCCTCCACTTTCTGATCCGGCACTTCCGCCCTAAATTTTCATTTTTAATATTCACACTCTAAAAAAATCTTTTTGACCGTTACCTGTTCTGCAGGTGACGTTCGAAGTGTAGAACCATCAGTAGCTGCAGTGCTGCCTTCATCATCAGATCCTGCAGCAGATACCGTCGTGTCACTGTAATGACTGCTTTCTTGGACTTGTCCACTGACAACCTACATAATATAACATACCAAAATTAATAAAACTCTAAAAACATTCTAAAACTTATAATCTGGAATTATATCATCACTCATATCACCGCACACTCTCAAGAAAGCATAACTCGACAAAACTACTATATAATAAATAAATCTGCAAAATATAAAACTCTAAGAACAAAATTGTAAATATAAAATTTAAAACAGTATAAAATTATTTAAAAACAATGTAAAACTTAACGACACAGAATCAAAATAAAATTCAAAAAAATTCGACAGATATATCTACATATTCAAAACCTCAGATCTACTTAATAATTGACAGATCTAAAGTTTTGAATATGTAAACAATTCATTTGGCATGGCATCTGTAAATTTTAATTTTAAAGTTTGCTTTAAACTAGTTGATATGCACTAGGAGATTAGATATCTGTTCGAATTCTTTTGAATTTTATTTTGATTCGGTGTTTTACATTGTTTTTAAATAATTTTAGACTGTTTTAAATTTTATATTTACAATTTTGTTCTTAGAGTTTTATATTTTGCAGATTTATTTATTATATAGTAGTTTTGTCCAGTTATGCTTTCTTGAGAGTGTTGCGGTGATATGAGTGATGACAGATCTAATGAATGGTTGAAGTAGGTTTTATTAAGAAACACCACAGTTACTGAAGGTAACTCAGAATTGATAATTGTAATAATTTATATTGTAACCTTACTCTCCTTATTTTCTAGTCCTGTTGAAGAGTAAAATAAACACTCGAAATGTTGACTGAAAGTTAAAAGGGTAGTTTTCATTAACCTCGTCCAATCCCGAAATTCCAGATTATAATTCGAGATTTATGGACGATATGGAAGTGATAACTAAATTTTAAAATTTACCTGTAAACTATCAAGTTCCTGTTGCCCTTGCTGCATATTACCACCAAGTTCGTGTTCTTGCAAACTAAGAGCAATTGCTAATTCTACCATAGTTTCATCGTCTGCATCAGGAGGAATGTCTAGTAAAGGAGGAAAACCGGCTGCACTACCGAGTAACGCTTCCAAAGGATTCATGTTGTGATTATTGCCGGAAATTCCAGGTTGTTGTAACATTGCAATGGATTCCACCATATCTACATCATAACGCCCTTCTCTAACCCTACTGTCATCTTCTTGACTTGATTGAGGTGTTGTTCTTGGTAGTCTATAATCGTCAGATTCAATATTTCCTTCTAAAATACATGGTGTTTATGATTATAATTTAATTTTTTACCAAAAAGAATATATTACTTCCAAGTGGGGTTCCACAATGGGGAGGACTAGGTATAAAAACACGTCTACGTCTACATTTGGGTTTAAGAACACGATTGAGTGCCTGTTTAGCACTAAAGGCTATTATAGAATCTTCGCATAGTAACAATTGCAAATATACGGCAATCGTGATATTGCTATAAGAATCGCAACTATTAAATGCGTGTACAATTTCGACTAATGCGTGCACCACTTGTTCAACGTGCTTAAGACCTGGCACAACTACCGGAGCTAAAACAGGATTCTCGTGATTTTGAGAATGTAATATCCATAAAACATCCATTAATTGTAAAAGCAAATTTTGATTCTTCTTATCACCAGCTTTTACTTTAACATCTGAAATATTAACTTAGTTAAACGATAAGTACAAACACATTATAACATAATAATTACCAAGTGGATCATCTAAAACTACATCTTGTATTGAAGCTTGAGAATCTGCAAATTTTACAAGGTTTTGAGGTCTCGCAACTGCAATTCCTCTCACTATCATCACTAAACGATAATAATTTTCTGCATCTATAGTTTCGACATTCTTTGGATCTGTTTCAGTCATTGATATTAAACTGCTCAGAGCATGCTCAAGAAGAGCATTATCCTAATAAAAATGGAAACAGTTCTGATCAATTTAAAACTTCATTTTCTTTGTTTACAAACAATCAGATATCTAATACTTCTAATAATTAATTAAACTAGTAGAAAAATAAATACCTTATAACTATGGTAACTTTGTTTTGAAGTATGCAATGCAGATAATAGGCTTTTTGAATGTATTTGCAATGCGGGAGGACTCGGTAAAGTTAAAAGTATAGTCGCCACACTAATAGAAAGTGGTTTATGTTGTTCTAATTTGTCATCATTATTATAAAAAGTAAAACTACCATCTAAAACTTCCAAAATTCCCACTATTAATCTAAAATAAACAATCATAATAAGATTACAAGTGCATTTAATGTCAATCACGAACCTCTCTAAAGTATTAAGTGGTACAGCATTTACACTTGTTTGCTCTACTTCATTGTTTATCGTACTTGAAGATACCGGTTGTACTACCGAAGCACTGGTTGTATTTTCGTCATGTTCTTCAGGCCAGCCAAATAACTCTTTTGTTTTACCGTAACTAAAATAAATTGTTATAAATTAGCTTAAATTCAAGTCAAGTTGTTTAAAAAAATTAATTCCAAATTTGATTAAATTAATCAGTTCTTATAATTTTATAAATAAAATAAATTTAAAAAAAAAGATCTCTGTGGTGGCTAAAAGTAAGCTAATAGATTAAATATAGTAACTTGTGATAAAATGAATTAATGAATTCATTAATTAATTAATGAATGAATTAAAAAAATGAATTCCTTCCCATGGATTTACTTTTACCTGTTACTCTGCACCCATATGAGTACAGTGGTAATTAATGGGTTAATAAATATTAAACAAAGAACAAGCTAATAAAACAATTTAAAAAATTTTTAAATTTGCAAGCTTTCGTGTTCTAGCGTACACTTTTTTAAACAAAAGTTTAAACGTAAATTATGCTACAGCTATGTCGAGCAGGCATTTATGGGTATAGTAAAAATTAAAAAGTTATCAAAATCCTCTAAATTTCTGCATAATTAAGGATTAATGAAAGGTACCGTATTTCTGAGTAATTAGTCTTCTTTAGTCGCGTATACAAGATAAAAAAATTTTAATTATGCAATACTAATCATATCAATATTTTAGAAAATCTAAAAAACGCATAGATGCACACTTTTCAGAACTAAAATGTTTATATAAATGTAATATTAGTAACTTATTAAATAAATAATTCATTCATTTATAGTTTATTTAACTTTGTTTATTTTGAATTTATTACTTTATAAAATGTTTATAAGTTCATCGCCTGATGATGCCATAGTGCATAGTATATGGTGAAAACGTTTGCGATTACCCTTTCGATCACAACTTTTTGTTTTTTTAAAAACAAAAGTTCTAAATGATAATACGTAATATATAATTTTTTTAAAGATTTTTAGAATAATCTCATTTTTTAAGATCACGCACATTTCGTGTTTGTTGAAACGAATGCCGTGATCGATAGGGTTAATATACTTTAGCATTAGTATTAAATTGGGAATTATTAAGATTAAAATCTTGACATTCTTGAATAATTACATTGTGTGGACTCGAAGGCAAAGCCCACTTTTTGTACAAAATCTTAGAGAGTAAAAAAAACAATTTGAATAAAAGAGTTAAAAATCTTGAATTGAAAAAAAAAATTTATTGGATTATTTTATTATACTGGGTGCTGAATGAGTTAGCCGAACATAGGAAATTAACATGTAAAAACTTATTTATGCAAATTCCTGCTTCCCGAATTATTTTAGATAAAAAATGAAAAACACAAAATAATGCAAAAATATAAACTACTCATTTATCAGACTGGCCATGTAAGTTTCCGAGGTAATTATTTTGAATTTATTTCACAGCCAGTCAAATAAATGAAAATTTTAACAATTTTAAAAGAATTTTGGACCCTTTAAAACTTGATGAAATCTAACGCTCTTCTAATATATTATGTAGTTTATATTTTAGCATTATTTTTGAGTCTTTCATTGTTTCTCTAAAATGATTAGGAAAGCAGGAATTTGCATAAATAAGTTTTTACATGTTAATTTTCTATGTTCAGCTAACTCATTCAGCACCCGGTATAGGATAATAATTTATTATTAGACAACTTGAAATTCAAAATGTTTCAATTACTTAATATTATGAACTTACACTTTAATGCTGTCAATCATTGTAATAATTTCTGGATCTTGAGAAGGTCCAAACATTACAGTTAATTTTTTGTCAGATTGTAAACTTTCTTCACGATTGAAGGGTACATCAAACCATCTACTTCGACTAACCGAAATTGTTATTATTCTTCCAAAAACTTCTATAAAGGATGGCGCTTTATGTGGATCCTGTGTACCCACGAGCACACGAATTCCTGCAATAAAAGTTTAACAAACATTAATTCCGATAGAAGAAACCAAGAACAACTGTGAGAAATAAATTTCTCATTAAATTTCATATTATAACAAATTCTTAAAGACAATAAATTTTTATTTTATCATACAGAGTATGAAAAAGTATTGTAAGTGTGCAGAAAAATTAGTTGAAATTTTGATGAATTTGGACAATTTGGAGTTCCAGAAGCTGAAATATCATAATTTTTAAAAATGTTTACGTGTGATCTATCTCAAAAACTAATGAGATTTTTAAAACCAAATTTTGTAATAACACTTTAAAATTGAGACTGACAGCTGATTAGATTTTGGTTAGAATCAGATCACGGAAACTTAAAAAAAATATTATTAAATTTTTTAAAAATTTTGTTTCTTCTTCACGTGCCATCTCCTAGCGGAGGTTGGCGGTCAAATATTGCTATTTGTACTTTTGGAACAGCTGCACAAAACGGTGATGTTGTGCTTCTCCCGTACCATTGCCTAAGGTTTTTAATCCATAAAATTCTGCGACGACCAAGTTCTCTTCCATTTATCTTTCCTACCTATAAAGGCTTAATATTATGAAATTTGCATTTAATACACTGAATTTTTTTTATTGGTTTCAAATTTCATTGATTCAATGAAACTCTTTTATTGCATTTTCATTCAGATTAAAGAAATTTAATTTAAATTCGTTCAAGTGGTACTCCATTGTTGCCTCATCATTCACCATCATTTAAAATTTAAATAAATGAAGATAAAAATGTAAACCAATCGTGCAGTTTCCCTGTAAAAAAATGCATTAAAGAAAAAAGATTGCACAAACCTGTCATAACAACATTGTTGTCAGAATTGGTAATTTCAACATTAAAACCTAAAGGCTTTGTGCAAACTACATATAAGCCAGCAGTATTTAGACGATGTTTAAGTTGACCAACATTGTAAGCTTGCAGAAGATCGTTTCCTCCAATTTCAACATCATTTATTTGCTGACAGTGTTCAAAGAAATCTACTGGAAATGACAGAGAACTTGATGTTTTTCCTGGTTTCACTACTTTTTTTTTTCGAGCTTTAATAGGAGGATGCATTACTGCTGGCTGTATAGTAGGCGACATCCAAAAACCAGTTTGATCCATTTGAGCCATAAATATTTTAAGACTGCCATCATCGCACAATAATATTAACGTTGTTTTCTGTTCAACACCGGAATTTTGTCGTGTTGCCACCATATCGGTTATCTTTGATTTAGAAGGAACTACTTTAATTTCTTGAATTGCTATAACGTCGGGTTTCAGCATGATAACTATTGGATTATTACCTGCAATTAAAACAAGTCAAGTACAACAATAGTTAAAAGTATAAGTAGCTTACTGCTTTGCATGGCACAACAAATAAGACCAGGATGACTAGGAATTTCAGTCCATTGACACAGTGGTTGAGGATTAGGGCTCTTTCCACCATTACTTTTCGAATTTGTAGAGCTCGAATTTGGAATAGTAATTGGAAAAACGACAGAGAGTCGATTGCTACCAGGGGTTATTGGAGAAATAAAACTTTTACCTTGCACATAACTATAACACAAAATCCGTAATATATGGGAATAATGAATACTGACGCCTCCTCCTGCAACTTGCCCATTCACGTCCTGCCAATTAGGCATAGTATTAGAACAAAAAACATGTCAAATTAAAATATGACTTACGGTCACGTCGAGATGAAGAACTTCCAAAGTGTTTGTTACATAAAATGTACCGTGGCGAGCTGAACTGCCATCATTTAAAACTTCAATATAAATGTGACCTGGAGACGACATGAGCAAAATATTATATACGCTATCTTCATACATGAATGTGCAATCGCGAATTTTTCCGCTAGGCACTAAAAAATAATATTGCGGACTTAAAGCATCCACTGCCAGATCGTATATCTTGACAAAATCTGCAGTAACTAAAGCAAGCTTAGTTTGTGAACCAGGCAACCAGATTGCCTTAATTATAAAATTTCCAGTTTCCAATTGAGGATGTAAAACTAAATGATCGGATACAGTTCCGGTGGATAAAAACGTTAAAATATGACAATCTTTTAAGCCACACACGGCTAAATATTCTTCGTTACAAGGATTGCCAGCCAAAGTCAGAACTGTAAATGGTATAGGAGCGGTGGCTAACCTAGTTAGAGTAAGTTTTTTACTAGCAGAATCGGCTTGTTTAAGTAAGGATGATAATTGTAAAATTGTGATTTTGCCCTTTTCGTGCGAAACGGCAAGATGTTGTCTTTTTCCCTGAGGCGACGACATACAACACATAGCAACACGACGCACAATGTGAGCAGATAATAATTGTCTGATAGTTTGACCTTGTTCGCCTGCATAACTCATACGGACATTTTCAAATGCACCTTCTTGAGATCCCAAAGTAGGAATCATTAATTGATCACTATAAACATATTTCTTGTTTGCAGAATGCAATTGCTCTAAAGCATTTATTGCTCGGCCATGACAACCAACCGGAGACGTACGAGTGCAGGAAATGTATATCACTGGCATTAAAGCATTAACAAGTTTTATTAATGTTTCAATCATCGAACAACTGCCTAAGAAATCTGCTAAATATTCTCGCGAACCTTCCAATTGTTTAACATTATTGACTTTTCTTTCTTTACGAAATTTATCAATAGAAATGGGTGACGAGGCGCGTCGTCTTAAAGAACTGGGTAAAATACTGTCAGGTGCATAAGTCAAAATAGAATTATTTGGAGTTTGATGTTCCATTATGGTTGCAGATTGAGGACTTCGTTTAACCAAAGCCTGACAAGATCCATCATCCTTTGCGCCACAATCACAAAAGAAATTACCAAATTTTGCATAAGTAAGTTCATGCCCACGATGGCAAACTCGAGCACACACCGAACAAACGCCTACACCATCCAACATGTGACACGTATGGCAATGATACCAGTGCTGATTCATAAATTCTTTTTGAGTAACAGTAAAAGTGCACAGTTTGTTACATAGAGCATCCTCGTCCGAATCGTCACCGCTATCCTCTTCTACATTTGTTTCGTCAGGCCACTCAATGTCCATTTCTAAAAACGTTTCTCCTTCCCATGGCGGACTTAGTGCTCGATAGCTTTGCGTTTGATTATTTAAACCCACTACCAAATCTCCAACATAATCCAATAAACAACATGCAGCTTCTAACATTACACAATTTTTTGTCGTTTCACTTTCGTACGAAATCAGTTTGTTAACAGATTCGCTTGTTGTTAAATATTCTTTACACGTTTCTAACCACAAAACGGTTGAAGGAAATAAATAGGTATGTCCTCTGCCGATACCCGCATCAGCCAACATAGTCATTACTACCATAAGATCGGTGAAACCAACACCTTCTAAAGCGGGAGATAATATATGAGACGCAACGGGTAGCAAAGCTTTAAGAATGGTAACCGAAACATCTTCCGATACATTGCTATTTTGCTTTACAATAAACAAAGTTAGAGCTTGTAATAATTGACTATTTTCTTGAACCAAAGATTTTTGATCTTCACTTGGACTTGGCGATGGATTCGATTCGGAACTAGTAGTTTGAGTAGCACCCCATTGGTTAACGCCATTACCGTCAGACTGCTTTGTTGTTGTTTTAGTACACGTTTCAGTTTTTGTTGATGCAGTAAAAGTAGATGTAGGTGTATTAGGTAACGATGAAGTACCACTAATATTATTTGGACCAAGAATTATATGCCTCAACCAAACCTATAAGATAATAACAGAACATTGCCAAGTTGAATAATTATATTATACGATTAGGCGATAGTAAACTCGGCCGGTAGATACCTATGCCCACCTACCTGCTATTTTGACATTATTATTTGACTGCAGTTGAAGTTTCATTATGTACAATGCAGTGTTAAGGAAATAGTTGGTCAATGAGGAAAAGTTATGCTTTTGCTAGATAATTATAAGCTTTCTTTTAAAGAACTCAAAAGTGGCGAGAAAAAGTGCAAAGCAATTAAGTTGCCGGTAAAAGAGGGATCCGAATGAAATTTTCATGTCTGAGAGTTTTGAACAACACTTACATATCCAAAGATGCCGTTTTTCCACCATATTTATGGGTATCAAAAACAGCAAGCGCCGCTCGAACCACCATCACATGCAAATCATTCCATTAATTAATTAAAAGCGACCGAGTTTGCCTCTGCCCATAAGATTACTACAGAGCTCAAGAAAATTTTCTTACCTGCAACTTATCACTATTTACGTTAGCCAACTTGCTCATACTACTGCATAAATAATTTAGACTAGGATCCGTGGAACTTTTTTCTGCAGCTTGGAATAATTTGTTGAAGAAATGCAATACCCTGGTGCTGTATTGTTGAGACATTTGAGGACTAGAAACGGACATCAAAACTTTTACCAAATCTTTATCTCCAGTAAAAAAGCATTCAAGTGCCTGTCTGCCAGATGACTTTTCTAAAATTTTTTCATAAAATTTCAAACAACCATGAAGAACTTTTTCATCCAAGACATTGCATGTGGTCGACGACGTATAATTATTAATCAATTTATATGAATGTTCTAAGAAATGTAAATACACACGCTTTTGATGTTCGTCAGTCTCGGTATCGCCAATCATTTTATCTAACGTTTTCGATACATTTTCATATAAAAATTCAGTACCTAAATCCAAAGTTATCAATACCAACAATTCAATTGCTTTATTTTTTGTATCCGTATTTTCAGTTTTAGGTGCATGTTGGCAAATAAACTTTATCAAACATTGAAGTAATCTTCGTAACGACAAATTTATGCTGAATGGATATGACAAGGACAAAGTGGACGTGTGTGTTTCTATAATTTTCAATATATAACTCTCCGATGGAATAATGTCATTCAAATACGGTGTCTAAAACAAAAGGTTTAAAATTAAAACCAAATAATAGGTCAATAATTTACAAAAATAATTGTACAAATTTACATCTTAACCAGTACCCACTTTTGTGTATTTGTTCAGCAAATGTAAAATCTTTTGCAATAAATAATTTAAGCAAACTCTATTAAATTAATTCCTAATATTATATTATTAAAATAATTACTATTTTAGCTATCCAATTGATCTTTGATTTATTTGAAAGATTAAAGATTTTTCCATTTCTTGGTCAAATGCATGTTCAAACACTTGAGTAAATAATGCTAACAAATCCATTTCCAATTTTTCTCGAAATTTTGATAATTGCAATAAAAAGTGCAAGACAAGAAAGATGGACAATAAATATCGGAATATGGAACATTCAAGGGCTTAGAAACAAACAACAAGAGGTTTTGACTTAAAAAAAAAAGAAAGACCAAGGCTACGAAAGATGAAGAGATGAAATTAATGAATCAATTTTGTAGTGTTATCTGCATAAATTGTATTATTTGTGTGATATCTTAGGTTAACCAAATGGTTGCAGTGATAAATTCTTTAAATAAGTAAAATAAAAATAAATAAATTTATCAAAAAATTCATCTCAATGCAGCTTCGTCCATTTTTTAAAATTATTTATTTTAACAAATTCGAATAGACACGTCCGTTAGGTTATTACGTCTAAAGTGTATATGCATTAACATAAATAATCTCTGATCAGAGGTTCAATCCAAGGTAGGAACAGGATTATTATAACACCGAGATTAGAGGGTTATAATTTGGCCAATCTCGGATCATTGCGACTATTAAATGCATTTAAGGTCAATCCGAGAATTAATCTTGAATCTCGGATTAATCAGTGACTATTAATACGAGCATTATTCAAATCTATGCGATATTCATTGGTAATAATAATCAACTACTAGTATTAGTAGAACTTTAGTAAAACAGGTCCCTAGTGGGTGAAAAATTACAAACTCATTTAAGTTGGCACAATAAACTAGCACTTCAATTGCTCTACTCTGCATTCATCCGATTATTATTAAATAAGTTTCAAAATGTCTAGGAAATGCAAACAAATTTGAGATTGAGAATATTTTGAGATGGACGTTTTTTCAAATATTTAATGTATATTTTATCAAGTAGTCCAAATTGGTAGTTTGACCATTTAAAAAAATATCAACCATGAAATTTATACCCTTTTGTTTTTCAAGTTCTCAAAATTTCTCAAAGTATGTGTAAACTGACATTAATACAATAATTACCCAAGTGCAATCTTCTAATGTAGAAACATTCCATTGTTGAAGAACCGATGAAGCAGTTGATGGTAAAAGTGAATTCAACTCTGTAGCTAAACCACTTGTGAGTAAGTTACGACTAGAACTAATTGCCAATACTTCGAGCAAACCATCAAAATCTTGTAAGGTAAATTTTCCCAACGGTTCGCTTTGTTGAACCATGCAATGAACAAAAGACCATCTACAACATATTAAATAAATAAGTTTATTAACAAAAGTAAAATAAAAAAAAACTAACCTGATGCAGTGTAATATGGCTTGAGTTAGACGTAAGACATGGGGTAGTAAATCTTGAACTAAAGCAGCTCCAGATATAGTTATACCTGACGAGTCCGCTGTGTTTGTTTCCGTTTCATCTATTAAAGACACCTGCACTTTGGCAAGCACAGAATCTAATAAAAATAAGTGCCACAATGGTGGCAAACTTTCCTTTGCAACTAATCCTAAATTAAACAATAATTATTGTCATCATCATCATAAATTGTATTTAACATTTTTTTTAAAACCTTTTTTAATATCCGGTGTAAGCGCAACAATGCAATTTTTTGCTGTAGCAACATCATACTTGAGAGTGTTAACAGAATCTGATACTGCTTTTAATAATTTTTCTGCATGCTGAGTATACATTCCTTGTTTCACCAATGCATCTTTAAGCCATCTGCTGAAATTTTTATGGTTTGTTCGAGGACCCCAAATTAATGTATGTAATAATATCGGTCCGGCAACCGAAGCATCATTTGATGCAAGTTTTTCCATGTACGGAGATGAAGGAGGCAACATTTGTAAAAGTCTTTAATTAAAAATTTTTTTTTATAATAACATACAAATAATGCAATAAAAATTACCTCCAACAAATTGTAAAACAATACTGCATAGCACATAATCCCAAATGTGACATTTTAGATGAACCAGAAGTAATATGAGTAATGCTTAAAATTTCTATGAGAGCATCAAGCAACAAAGGATACCTCAATTTGTCGGGAGTACCTAAAATAAAGTTGCAAGCAAGGCCATCCAGTTTAGGAGCATCTTGATTATTTATTTCAACATTTGTTACTACATAAAATCTAGGTTTCATGGATAACTCTTCATTTCCCGACACTTTCCTGTAATTATCTTCTATATCATGCCAACTGGTATACATACGTGAAGTGTTACTTTCCTTTTCTTTATCGTTATTAAAATTTGTAGAGGATAATAAATTCCACTGAATCTAAATTAAAATATTATTTGCCAACTTCCTAGCAATTTCAGTACAACTCACCTGTTCTAATAATATAGGTGGTGCATCATATAAGTGCTTCATAATGTAATCAAATAATAACAATAATCGAGATAAATGAAGTAATTGTGAATCACGTAAAGGTCTATGTGCAACTTCGGAACAACGTAATACACCGCCAGCCATTAGCAAAACCACAGATTTTTTTTGCATTAAATTTAAAGAGTGAAACAAATAAAGTAGTACTTGGGCATGTTCAACATTCAAATCTGTAATGAACACAATTTCAAATTATTCTTAATACAAGCAGTTACGTATAGACAAGAGTGTGCAGTATTTAAAATACAAATTTTCCATGTATTTGTTTTTAAGAATTTTGTTCTTTGTATTTTAAATTTAGTAAATGCTGGATTATCTGGCCTTATAATACAATGTTCATTCCACAGCTTATACTACTCAATAGGAAACTAAAAACTATATTTTTGGGCTAAATTATATCAATATAGCAAATAAACATAATCAAGGAAGAGTGGCAGACACAGAACTACCGATGCCGACTTACCGAAACTATCACCCATTTCTGTGTTTCTAGCTCATTAGCCGTCATCAGTACCACATACTTGTTATCACTTGATTATGTGCACATATAACAGGCCAACTGTCGTAGTTATGCAAGAAGTAGGTTTGACGTGTATTTAACAGTCTTCTTGCATAACTACGACAGTTGGCCTGTTATATGTGCACATAATCAAGTGATAACAAGTATGTGGTACTGATGACGGCTAATGAGCTAGAAACACAGAAATGGGTGATAGTTTCGGTAAGTCGGCATCGGTAGTTCTGTGTCTGCCACTCTTCCTTGATTATGTTTATTTGCTATTAACTTTTGTTAATTTTTATCCGAAAACTTTATCGTTTTATATCAATATATTTACTAATTTTAATATATTATTATGACATACAAAATTAGCTCACTTATTCAAAATGACCTTAGATTGAGTAGTCCAGTTAAAAAGTGGTTCTCTACATCACAAACCCAACCAAGACAATCGCAAAAAACTGTCAGTTCTTGTATTTATGCTACGTTCTAGAAATTATGTGGTAGATCATTTTTAATGGTTCAAATGCGTTTTAATAAATTAGTATTATTAACTTGTGAAAATATAATATATTAAAAACTCAAAAATTAAATAAATTAAATAAACAATTAAAATTCTTTAGATCATTTTTAAAAGACGATTATGAAATAGTTTAATAGAGGCCAATGAAAAGAATATTTTGATATGATTATATCATTTTTTTTAAAGTGGGCTTAAGACTAGTTTTACCACCTCTAGTTAAGTGGTAGTTAATGCTTAACTAATAGTTGACAACAGATTTCATTTTACAATCTATAGTCGAAATAAAATGATATCATGACTAATAGATAAGTCGGCTAGTGGAACATCTGGGGCCCTATTCTCGAACTCACACGACTTGATTCGCATACGAAAATACGTCACTTTTGCATGAAAATGAGGTATTTGCACTCTCTGATCGGTCAAAATATAATGATTCGCATTCGAATCAAGTTGTGTGAGCTCCAGAATAGGGCACCTGGTAGTCAGGCCCTTCAACTACCACTTAGTTTTAGATTTTAGATTTTCAGAGGTGAAAAATTTATATCAACAAGTGTCGAACGAACTAGTTTAGTTGGTGTGATCTGAACATGACTACGGTTTGTCAGGGAATTGTAAAACCGGTCAAAGCTTACGACTAGTAGTTAACGTTAACTAATAGTCATTTTAACCAATACTTTAAAATGCAATTGTAGAAACGACTCTTACTATTTAATTAAAGAAATGTTTTACCAAGATCTTTTTATAAAATTTATATCTATTATGAAAGTAATAATAATAATAATAATAATGAAACTACCAAAGATGGATCTCAAGTTAGTGCAGGGATCGGCAAACTCTATAAATTTAAGAGTCAAATTTTTATTTCAAATGATTTCAAACTGGATCAAGAGCCACGGATGATTTTTTGTCGACCAATTTCAAGTGTGATTTGATTTTGTTTGTTTCAATATATTTCTGAGGAGCTCTAAGCTCACACCAAAAGAGCCACACTTTGCCGACCCCTGGGTTGGTGTAAATTAAATTCGCAATAGATCTTACTGCTTTCACTAATCCGAAATCCTTCTTTGGTAGTTTGTATCTATTATTTAGTGTAGTTGAAACACATAAAAGTATTGCCTCAAGTAATAAAACATTATATTATTTATCTTATTTCACAATTTTGCTCTTTGCCTTAATTGTGTTTAATTATTTAAAACAATATACCTTCAATTTCGGAATCACTATTGGAGGATGGATTAATAACATTTTCGATTAATGTGTTTACCAGTTTATGCCATATGCTTATTACAGATGCTTCCTTTTCGTTCTG
The DNA here is from genome assembly GCA_963170105.1 of Cantharis lateralis. Classification (NCBI taxonomy): domain Eukaryota; kingdom Metazoa; phylum Arthropoda; class Insecta; order Coleoptera; family Cantharidae; genus Cantharis; species Cantharis lateralis. Next base: position 38,285,638 of record OY720629.1, read on the forward strand.
CGGTTTCAACAATAATACCTACAAAATATTAACATGTTATAAAAATGTTTGAAAGTAAAATTGATTATGTGTACTTGAGCCAAAACGCCCAACGTGCGTGGATACACTAACAATGGCCAAGTATGTGGCATCTCTGCATTCCAAGGTGACACACCCAAATGGCTTAACAAGCTTCGTTGTAAGTTACTCAAAGAAGAATGTGTAATTAAATTATGAGTAAAACGAGTCAATGCACTAGAGAATTCACAATACAACTGTCCCAAAGGTACACCAAAGTAAGCCGATATAGTGCCACTATCGGTTCTAGAAGTTTCTCTGTCGAGATCTCGAATAATAATTGCCAATATCAACATTTGTTGTTCCGATAAACCAGCAGTGACATATCTCTCAACATAACAACTTTTAGTACACAAGAAATGTCTATTTAAAAAAACGAAAATTTGGGTTGCTAAAGAAATGTAACCGTAAGCTTCACCTTTTTCAGGTACAATTAAATTTGCACGTTCTGTTTGTATTGCTTTCAATTCATTACTTTCTGAATTGGTCACATTTTTGGTATCGGGTGTGTCCGGAGGAGCTAAAGTTTCTTCAAACCATTGTCCCAAAATAGGTTCGCTGTCGTCATCTGTATAATACTCAAAATTGGGTATTTTATTCATTATTATTTAATTATCATAGTTACCTTCAGTTGAACTTTCATCGGTACACAAAATCATATCTTCGTAATATGTAGTTGAGTCACTTTGACTGAATGTATCACCTTCGGGTGGATGAATTCTTTTTAAAGTACAAGCCTTGCGATAACTAACAGTGGCCAGGTAAAATAATAATTGATTTAAAGGTGCGGCACCGAGAAGTCGAGCCACACGTTGCAGTGCTGAAAATTGTCCCATAATGGTTAAAGGAGCAGGCTCTATCTACAATGAATTTTTTCAATTACACCCTACGTATATTGATTAACTGCAATATTACCTGTGGCGGAGGTCCACCACTTCCGCAAACCTCCAAGTGCAAATCATCAAACAAATCGGTTAATAGAGTAAGTGCTCGACTTGCCAGAGCAACGGAAAGCACACCAAACGATTGTTGAAATTTTATAAGACTAGAACGAGAAGAAGGAACTTCGCGTGATTTACTAGGACTTCTACCTTTATCATCGCGCTCTCTTGTATGAGATACTTTTTCAGCTACGGGAGTAGTGCTGTGCATTAAGTGAGTTTGTAAGCCGGATATTAGCACCCACGCACCAGATAATAAATGATTTTGATAAACCTGTCAAAATATATTTTTCATTATGTATAATTTCTCATTAAAATTTTAGGAATAAAACTTACATGACCACCAGCTCGAGTAGAATTTTTAATAACATTTCCTATAAATGTATGCATATTTAGAGCTTCTTCTACCAAGGTAACTGCATTTGTGTCTAAATCTTCTTCCTTAATTGCTTGAGCTTGTGCAGAAGTACATTTTGGAGAAATAGTAGAGCCAAGCGACAATAGACAACTAGCAGCTGCTTGAGATATGGCACAATACAAAGACGCCATGCTTAAAGTGCACAATTTATCTAATTTACTAGGAGTTAGTGGTTCGAGAATGGGCAAACTAATTGCAGAAGATAATAAATTTATATCTGCCACTGTTGATTGTAAACTGCAAAAAAATGTTTGATATATATAATTTAAATAAAATAATTTTGACCTATCATTGTATTAGATTATGTAGTAATTCAATTTTCGGACAATATATAAAAAAAAAATTGAAGAATTTTAAATATTGTGTGCACAACATGTCACGAAATCACTACATTGACTAATTTACGTCTACTACATAATATTATTTTATTTTATAATATGCATCAAGATTTATATTATTTATTTTAAGTTATTATAGGTTATAAGTTCAATATATAAATTAGTTTTATAAGGCTACATGAAAATAAGAAGTAAATAATAAAAAATATGGTTTAAAAATGTGAATATACGAGGCGGCGTACCTATTTCGTAAAGAAGTTGCTTCTAAATGTGTAGTTGGAAGAATAAATGGTTTACCAGCTAAAGCGTCTTCAATTTTTGTGCGAGCACGTCTGATTACTGGTAAACTTAAACATAAATCCATCAATGTGTCTCCCGCTCTTAGGGACTGTAAATTTTCAGTATTTGCAGATAAAAATAATTTCTAATAACAAAAAACATTATAATAATAATAAACTTTATATCATATTATAAGTTGTATTTTACTTTAATTTCTGCTGTAGGATCATTGGAAGTATTTAACGACTCGGTGGTAATATTAACTTGTCCAGTTGAACCAGATTCTGAAGTGGTACGACCATCGCGTAGTGGTAAAGTCAATTGTTCATATATACTAACTGACAAATCTGATTTGGTTTTTGTATTCTCCTGCTTATTGCTAACATCCTTATCGACAACTAATTACAAAAGTTTTTTTTAGTAGTACAAAACAATATAAAACCAATAATGTATTATTTAAAATAGTATACAGCTATAGAAAAATTATAATCGATTTAAAAAAAATAATAAGTCAATGACTACTAAAATATTATGTAGGGGGTTGCTATCTGAAGAATTTATTGTGTCTTTGGAAGGAAACTGATGGAATTTTGAAGGAATATACCTATATGATTATGTATCACAACTTTAAAAATAACAATCAACCTTTATGTTTAGTTAAATTAAAGTTTCAAAATAACCATAGAAAATCAATGCTGTTTTGTAACGCACTTGTTATATTTTGCACTAGGAAACCTTTATTATAAAGATCATGTTAAAATAAAGGTTTGTAAAAAAGATAGGTGCATAATACCAATTTGTCGAAAACCTTTATGTTATCTCATAACGGTCACCTTTATAATAACATTTGTGATACATATACTGCCTTGTTAAGAATAAAAGTCGTATCTACAATTTAGAATAAATTCTGTTTATGATATTTACAGTTTGAATTAATTACAGTTTAAATATTTCATAATTAGCTCTGAAGTTTAGTCATATCTGAGAAACTACTACATTTGGTAGGTGCATTAATCGTATTTGAAAATATTAGAAAAATAAATATTTTTGTCAGTTACGACTTCTATTCTTAACAGGGCAGTATAATAGACCTGATTATCTATTTTAAATAATAAACTATTTTCAAAAAAATTTGCATTCATCAAAATAGTACTATTGCTCAAGATATTCAGAATAGTTGCTTTAATTAATTTGAATTTGGCTGAAAGTTTTAACTTTTTTGGTTTAATTTTATACCTGTTGCTGTCGGATCGGGCGGCAGCGTTTCTCCTTTCATTATATTTGTTAAAATAATAATTTCGTTTTGTGTTAGATAATTAAAACCCACACATAGAGTACGTATCGCCTTGAGACAACGTTCAGCTTGTACAGTATTTGGTCTTCCTTCACGACTTAAAGTTTGTAGAACGGCAACCAAATATTTGAGTAATACACGACATGAAGTAACCACGATTTCCAAATGATTGAACGACACTAAAAAACATAAAAATTATACAAATATGCCTGCTTTTTAGATTAGATTAACACAGCAATGTCTAACACACAATTAGTGCAATTGTAAGAGTGTTCTGCAAGATTTGAGAGTAGATACCCAATTATTATAACAGTATAACTGTCTAGTAGTAGTAATAAAGTAAGTAATAATAAAATAAATAAAATTTTAAAAGTTCACTTACAATGTCCGACGTTGAAGCTGATGTAATCTGCGGCCAAGGCGGCAAATGAATTATAAAAGACCTTGTTGCTTTCCTTAAAGCGTAATATTTCGGTCTCACTATCAAAAGAAATAAATATATTATTGTAATTGCAAATTATGGAAAAATTGTCAAAAACTACCAGGCTTAATATAACCAAACTGTCAAATTAATTGGTGATAAAAATACACATACATTTTATACTCACTTTTTAATGATCGAAGAACAAAGCTCCACAAGTTCGTTTTTATTAAAATTTTCGTGACTAGCACATAAAAACGGTTTAATAATTGACGACCAATCGGCACCACCACTACTAGCAGCCATTTTATTTGCTTATTAAAACGACAATAATTAACCAACCATACACAAAAAATAATGACAAACGATTTTAGTAAACTTTAGTCAACATTGTTTTATCGGCGCGACGTTGGCAAAACCGAATTGAAAAGTCGATATTATGCCATCTCTATTTCAATTACCTCATCATCGCAGTCTAATTTTCAAACCACAAATTGCTATTTCCGTTTATTCTAGTTTACAAAATAAGTATTAAAATAAAATTTAAAAAAATGTTATACGCAATTTTTCACTCGGAAAAATAGAAAATTCTTTTAAACTACGTTAGAGGCAACTTACATTAAAATAAATTGTTAACAACTGAGTTTATGTACAGAACGTAATACAAAATAGTTGTGAAGTCAAACTCATACAAACTTTTATTATTATGAGCTATAATTTTGTTATGACAAATGGATTTGATCTTAAAATATTTTGTCCAATAACAACTGAAGGTGTCGTAATATTTCTCCTCAAAGGAAATCAGTCGAAACCGCTATAACTATTACTCCTCCATTTATACAGAAGGAAATCGTCTAGTCAAACCTAAACACCGTTGTACTATATTTCAGCAATTCGATAAAAACACGTATTATTGATACTTAAAGTCGAAATCCATAAAAATATTTTTTATAATGTAAAATACAAATTTTTAAAAAAGAAATTGTCCCACTAAAAGTCTTTTTATTTCTTAAAATTGTATTTGCATTTCAAATATAATTAATATTAATCTATACACTAACAGAAATTGTATACTAATCAAACAATTTATAATGTACCTGTTAAAAGTTACATTTTACGGCATTGTTATTTTGTGATGTAAATTATATATATTAAGAAAAAATATTATATAAGTATAAAAGTAAGCACATCATCTTATAAAATGATTATTTAAAAAATGCCCAACAACAACAAAAAAATATATTAGTAAATAATAATTAGTCAATAGAAATAGATTAATAATTATTGTTGTCGATTGGTTATTTACCTATTAATAATATAAACAAAACATCAATTAACATAAAATAAAATATTATAATATACAATAGCAAATATTACAAACAAGTACAACACCCACATGATACAAACTTTAAAAAATTAAATAAATATACTGATTATTAATTAGAACATAATATTCTTCAATAAATTAAATTTCATAGTCAAAAGGTAGGTAATCGCAAAATTTAATAATTAAGTTACTCTTGTTAAAAATTATATATATAAAAAAATATATTTATAATTAGCAAACAAATTTATATCTTAAAATTTGGTGTGTGTAATTGTGTATTAAAAATCTATACTATCCTAATAAAATATACTATTTACATAGTATAATAACAGGTACTCCGCTCTTGTATTTCCTCCATCCGTATTATTACAATAAAATTTACCTGCTTTTAAATAAGCTAAATAAGTTAATGTATAACAAATGCAAACACCAACATGTCCGACTTTAAATAATGACAAACTATCATAATATCAATGTAAAAAATATAAATAATATTATGTAGGACCCGGATTTTTATATTCCCATACCACCAAGCCTAGTTGTAGGTTACCTAGTCACCTGTCATTTTTTGCTGATTAGCTTTCTTTATTTACAGAATTAAAAAAAAAAAATAGAAAATAGATACTAATAATATTTGGTGCAGACTCGATAATCTGAACTACTTACTTCTAATATTGAATTTTCACACTGACAATTCTTTTTTCTTCAATCGTCAAAACAACTTAATTTTATGCCAGGAATATAAGAGACGATTACTTTTTATTTTCTGGCAAATTTTCCACTATTAATTTTCTTAATAAAAAAAAACATAATAGTTACACTATTGTTAAGGTAAATAATTCCCTAATTAACTAGTTGTTTCTATTTTTCATTCCACTCATTTTTACAGTATACAGATTAACCACAAGAATTTCTTCTTTTGCCTTTTTTATATTAGTTTTTAATTGTTAAAATTTAGAAAGTATCAAAATAAATTTCAACTGCCTTTCCATCACAGATATCCTGACAAAACTAATTAATTATATCTAGGACATTATTTTTTGAAAATAATAGAAAGAATTTTTAAGTCTCTACTTCAAGATTGAAATAAATTTATTACTTATTTCTTGTTCGTAAGTGTCACAGACAGGCTCAATATTTGTTTCAATAAGTAAGTAATAATTTTTAGTATAAAATTTTAAATATCAAGTTCCCCCCATTTAACTAATAGATTTAGACAAAATACTATGAATTTTCGAGATTGCACCACGATAAAATTTTTTAAAATAAAAAAAATGCATCAAAATCAATACAGTAATCCCTCGTTCACGAGGGTTGGGTTCCGCACATAATTGGTCTAAGTGTTCATACAAAACCAATGTATAAAATTTTCTTATTCACTAATAAATAATAACAAAAAATATTGTATGACAAATTAAAAACTAAACAACAATAAATATTTATTGAAATACTTTTTTCTTCTTTTCAAGGATTTGGATTTCTTGTTCAAATGAACAATCTTTCTTAAGGATTATATTATGGTTTATAATAATGGTAACCAAATAACGTATCATGAATTTACATGCGGTAGCATTTAAAAGAAAAAAAATATATACCCGTATTTTAGCTTCACAATTTTGTAACTTTGCTTCTCAAAACAACTGGTCAAAGTTTTTACGATACATTAAAAAACCTTTAAATCTATTGAGTTTATGCAAAATGTAATTTAATTGCAGGTGAAATTTCTAAATATATTAGTGAAATTATCCTCTCTTGGGTAAACACATTAACAAATCGACCATAAGATTATTTAAAAAACTAACAAGTTTGACAAGTAAAAATGCAAAGTATTCAAAGGCAGAATAATTCTTGAAGCATTATTAAAATATTATTAATAAATCTTCAAAATAAAGCCATAAGATTTCAAAAATATAATGGTATCAGCTATAGAACCTTTTTTTAATGAATGGCAATTTGAAAATTTTATCAATTAGCTAAACACCTCATTTAAAACTTCATTTTGCTTTGAACACAACTGAACTGACTTGGAAGTGAGGGAATCGAAAAGCTTTTAATATTTTTTGTTTTTTCGCAACTGCATATAACAAGGGTTTACTGTATTATTAAACTACTGTCGATCAATTATTGGTAAAGACTGAAAATCTAATAAAAATTAAATTTTTAAAATTTCAAGTAAGCCCAGCAGTATATCTCAGCTCGGCGGTCCTACACTTTTGCTAAAAATAAAAATGTTAAGGCATCAAAATTCAAACCTCGATAACAACAATATGTGCAAATATAATATGACAACACTTTGGTAGTCACTGTTATGAAAATTAAAATTTTAAATTATATTGTAGTACTCTTATTATTAATATAGCTATAAAAATTCGTAAAATAACAAAAGGTAGCAGATTAGCTGCATTTGTAATCACCAATATCTCAACGGATTTTTAAAAATCAAATTAATATCCCAATTAACAATCTTTTTACTAATAAAAATAACGTTTATCACAAGATTATTCATCATATAATAATCCACTTTCGCTTCTAGGTTTATCTTCTAAACTTTGTCTCAATTCCGTTACCGCTTCCCCTGTATATAAACGTTTTATACCTCTAGGCAAAGCACGACAAGATTGTAAATTTATCGAGGACAACTTGGGACACTTCATTAAAACAGCTTTAACAGGTTCCAAACTCACGGACGATCCACACAAATTTAAATTCCTACAATATAATTAATGAAAAATAACTTCAATTTCCATATTAGTTCACTCTACCTCAAGGGTGACTCATTGCCTTTTTCTGCTAAAACCATAACTGCAGCGTCTAATGAAGATGTTGCGGTAGACCACGCCAAGTCAATTTCTAACAAACTGTGACTCCATTTTTGAAGTATTAATTCCAAACCTGAATTTTGTATGCGTGTTACGTAACAAGCTAAAACATATTCACTATGAAAAAAGTAGAATAATTTTAATATTTATATAATATTAAAAACTATATAGCCGATCAACTTGGCAGTTACATAATTAACAATTTGTTTGGACTAGTGTACCGAGGCAATTTTCGCCTCTTATGTAAAATCTTTTTGGTTGAACCGTTCCGACTTCTTTGAGTGCCAATTTTTTTTTGACAAATATTTGATCTTAATTATTTATGTCGTGTATAACAACAATCTAGATCAATAATTTTTCAATATTCTCAACTTTTTGAGTATTTTATTGTCTGACAATGTGTAGCAATGAACATGTTAAATAGGTTTTAATGGAAATTTCATTACCACTCAAAAATAAATGTTCGAGATCCCAGGCAGGCACACGAACTAAACCAGAATCAGTTAAACGAGCACAACCACGTACATCCAATAGACGCAATTTATTACTAGTTTTTAGTATTCTGTCAATTCCATCATCGTCTATAGAACGTGCCGTAATTTGATCGTCCTCAACTCCGGCTAACGATAATTCTTCGAGCATGGGAAAACCAGGCGAAACAATCTATTGATAATAGCAAATGTTAATAAAAGTAAAACTTGAAAAATAAATACAAATACATACTCGATTAGACATACTAAGGGGAGCTAACCAGACTTGACTATTGGTAATTCTCAAAACTCTCAATTTTGGACAACCACTTTGTAATTTTTCTATGTGTAATAATGCAGTGTTGTGCGCATATGTTCTAATATTGGAGATGTCCAATAATTTTAAATTACAACAGTTTGCCTAAAAGTTAAACTTGAAAAATAATTCGCACAAAATGAAAATAACATCAAACTCACTGCAATGGCGGCAATTATTTGTGTAAAACCTGCAATTTTATTATTAGCCAATACCAAGTTCGTTAAACGATTATTCATTGTTTGTGCCAAACTAATTAAAGGTTGAGCATTAATTGCCGACGTATTCTAAAATATTTTGATATTAATAAGATTATTAGTAGCTATGTAGTACAAATTATAATAATACAAACATTTATAGAAGATAAATCTAATCTTTCCAACTTGGTAAATTCGGTTGTAATATATTTAAGATGATCCGCATTGAGACCACTCCAACCTGTCAATGTAAGTCCACGTAATTCTAAGCAATGCTCACTTAAAGCTTCCAATGCCAATTGTATGTCTCTTATTTTCCATTCACCTAAAATATTTTTTAAATGTTTAAGTAATAATTATCGACAATACAATATTTTAACTAATAATTACCAAGATTTAAATCTTGACATAATGTTAGTCGATTTTGGATTAACCAATGAAGCTTCAAGTCGGTACGAAGTTTTTCTCGCACCCAATTTAAATCTATATTACGCCATAAAGTTGCCGACATCGCTACATCTTTCCAATGTCTACAAACCTTGCACAATCTAAAATATAAAAAAGAAATTGCAAATTGGAATACATTTTTGATAGTAAATCACTGGCAAAATGAATAATAATTATTTTCTACATACCTAACCAAAGTTGGTAAGCATCCATCTTGTGTGCACAAATTTTGAAATATTTGATATAAAACATTATATGGTAATATGGCCCAAGGACTTTGTTGAACAGGCTCTTGTGAATTACTCACATTCAATTCAAACTCAGAATTCACTTTGTTCTTCTTCTTTTTGCTTTCCTGATCAGAATTATCGGTATCTGAATTGATTTTATGTTTTTTTCGTCGACCGCTCTTCTTTTTGTTTGGGGGTATCTAAAATATTTAGAAAACACGTTCATAATACAAATATTCTGGTTTGTCTGTCAAAATAATGCTTAATTTGTTACAAAACTGAAAATTCTGCAATAAATTATTTACGTATCGAGTGGTATACAATACCATTATTGTTTAAATTTAAACCATAAGAATCGTTTTCAATGATCTGTGAAAATTTTAAAAAGTAGGGTAGCTGCTCGATATTAAAATATTTAACTTTACGAGAAGACAACGTCAGATTCCAAACCGAGTTTTGGAACAAAACTTGAGTAAAATTAATTATTTTTTGAGTATGTTATTAGAAAAATTTATACCTGCACTTGTGCTGTTAAATTGCTTTTCTTTATTCGAATTTTAATTGTATTTTTATCACCACTTATCTGACTATGATACACTGCTACCAATGCTTTGCGTGGTCTACCTCGTCCGGCGCCTGATATACCAAGTTTCTTTCTATTATTAAGTTTATCATTTGTTTCACTAGTAACACCATTATTCAAAGTACTAAAGCTCTTTTCTTGCAATTGATCATCTTTAAAATGAAAATCTTCTACATTGTCGTTATTTAAACAAGGCATTTGATATTGAGATTCCAACATGCATTGACTCTCGGCTGTGGTATCTAAAAATTTAATTCATTTCAATAAAATTGTTTGTTTTTGACAATACAGTTCACATTCACACCTTATTAATATTAAGGTACACTTTTATCCTTCATTTATATTACGATAACAAAGTCTTACACTTAGTTAACATAACACAGAATATAAAGGTGTTGTACTTGTAATATTTAAATATTATAGATATACTCAGTGCATAAACAAATTAAAACATTCTATTTTTTCATTCACAATATCGTGCCCAGCTTTAAACAGTGTTTTAATCAATACATTTTTAAATGCAGTAGTAAAGCTTGATATTAACCATAATTAGTAATTTAAAATAATCACATTCTTTTCAGAACTAAAATGCACTATTTACCTTGGTTATATACATTAATACAAGAGCCGTCTAGTTCCGAAACCGACCATCTCCAAAGAAATAAGAAATGTTTTATTACATAAATCGATGTGTCCTCTATATAAGTCAGTAGCCTAGTACTTTACCATTATGGCTTGATCATTATTTGTTGTAAGACTTTCTAACGATAAGCGAATTAAAATGCTGCTTTATTTTCAAAAATTCACAACTCAAAAACTAAGGAGCTTTTAACCATATGCCAAGATACGGTTTACAATGGAATCTCGGCATTTTATTTATTTACGGATAAACCAATTTACAAAAATCTGAAGTATTACATTAAATATGTTTGAAAAATTTATTCTTACACTGTATTTTAATTTTGAAATTTTGTGCATTTCAGTTCTAAAAAGTGTGAAGTGTAGTTTTTTGTTCTACAATTCCGACAGGGTTAAACAGTTTCGCTATTGCATATTTTCTTATGAAATAATGAAAAGAATTACCTGCAGTATGCATGGAATTTATGTCGTGATCATTAGGCGGTACTTGCGACGAGCTTTCTCCTTGTAAAGGTAAAGAATGATAAGTTTTATTCATTTCAATAGTCTGTGAACTATCCACGCAATTGCTATCCACATAACAATGTCTTAGATTCGAACAAATATTATTATTGGGCAAATTATCACAATCGCGAAGCACATCAACATCACCTTTAATATTTTCACACTTCTTCAATAATGAATCATAGTTTGAATTCACTTTTTGATAATTGTTAAGCTTATGCAGTGAATCGTTTTCACTTACCGTCGTATCGGCCATAGCTTTACTTTAAGTATAAATAAGGTCGCACATTTCTGATTATATAGAACAAACATGGCTTTCAAACTACGTCGGTAAAAGTTTAGTTAGTTGTGATACTAAATTTGTCTGCGACAAAGCCATCTGAAAAAAGAAAAATATTAGTATTTAATTATGGGTAAGAGGTAAACAAATACAAAACGGTGAATACAATAAGTTACAGGATAGCACCTACAGCTGATCAATTCAAATTTGGCGCTAAATTGAGAAGTTTATATTATTAGTCCATAAACAAAAGAATAATTTAGGGAAATTCAAGATAATTCAATATTATTAAAATTTAATTAATAAGCAATAAACGTCTTACAATTTCAGAAGTTGAAGTCAGATTTTGTGTTGTTATTATTGGAACATTATTATTTGATAATAATTATGTAGGTTGATCTTTGCAAGATTCACTTCAGACAAATTAAGATGTGTCTGTGTTGGTGCACATACATCGCACACACGAAACCTTAGATTACTCCAATAGTTGCACAATTTAATAATAGAATCATTAAACGTTTTATTAAAAATAAAAAATTTAATCGACTGCCTGATATCAAGTGTTGTTGACCTTGTTACCCGCTAATACTTTATTTTCTTACCGATGAGGGCGTGAACAAATTTATAAAGGCAGAGACATCTATTGATTATTATACAAACCGTAATCTTCAACATTTTTTTTTTAAACGGTAAGAAATAGTTTGACGTCTGACCACAAAAATAAATTTGTAACTTTCGTAAAGCAGCTTGGAAATCTTTTATAAAAACAAATGATCAAAACATTAAATAAGTAATCAAATTTATTATAATCATAAATGAAAATCAACAAATTTAAGATACCAATACATTTCCACGACTTTCTAACTTTGTTTCTTTACTTTCGGATGGCTTAAAATCTTCTTGGCCCTGAATTTTGATATTATGTCTTTCTCGATATTCATTCAATTCTGTACCTTTCTTTACAAGTTGTTCGTTAACCTTTTCTATTAGTTCGACTAGTCGGTCTCTATTCGTTTGTAAAACAGGTTGAACATCTTTCACTTGCCTTTCGACTAATACTCCACCTACCATTCTATAACACTTACGGTTAGGATCTGCATGACTTAATGTGTCGATGACCATTCTAAACATTTAAATTAGTTATTAGATATGCCGAAATATATATACAGATATATTAAATAAAAATTGTGTTTAAATTACTTGTGCTCGTTCAACTCCATTTCAAATTCCGATAATTTTGTTGCTAAATTGCGTTGATCGGCCCGAAGTTGTTGAAAACCAAATATAATATCTTCGGCTGTAGGACCTCTTTGCACCTTTTTATCTGATTTCTTTAATTCGCTTGCCATTTTTATTAATATGTATACCAACTTTTAATTGATTTTAATAAATCAAACCAAATTTGACACCCACGGCTCAATTGCCAAGGTTATGTAGTTTGTCTTGAAAAGGAAACAACTGAAAGAACCGAAAGAACCAACACCAGTGGTCACCAATCTTTTCAATTCTTTTAGCTTTACTATACATTCTTTGTGAAGTACTATACATTTATTTATGAAATCTCAGCAAGTATCTTATTTTATAATAAAATATATAATTAGAAATTTTTTTAACTTTCGTTTCGGTTTTAAGTTTAATTCTATAATATAATATTTATTATATAATATCATAAAATTGATGATATTATAATATATACAGTGGCTCTCATAATTATTCATCCTCCCTATGTAAAGCAATGTAAAATGTACCTTTTGAAGACCTTTTTTGTAATATAAAAATCACTCTTAAGGTAAGTACATGAACTAGCAATTTATGTTTTGTTGATCAAATTTGAAGGCAGTTGACCAATTTGACCAAACATCAAAAATTAGAAAAATCGCAAGTGCATGTACTTAGCTTTAGGGCAATATTTATCTGACATTTTTTGTTGGAAATTTCGTTCCCATCGATTTTGTTTTTTTGTTTGGTCCGGGTATTTCCGAGATACAGCGACTTAAAATAGTTTCCGTGGAAATTTTGTTTAAACTCCCGTAAAAGTATTAATGTTAATTTTTCTAAAACTTTTACAGAGTTTTCTTCAAATCACTGTATCTCGGAGGAAACGACTGGATCAAATAAAAAGATAGATACATATAAACAAAATTGAATGCAAAGGAATTTGCAACAAAAAATGTCTAAAAAGTTTTGCTCTAAAATCGATTTTTATATGCTAAAAAACGGCTTAAAAGGGTAGAATTTACATTGCTAACATATGTATGGATGAATAATTTTGTAAAGCACTGTATATTATCATCTGTTATAATATTATTTGTTATAAAAACCGTTTGACGGTTTAACGGCGGCCACTCATGCTAGGTGGCAGTATATTCCACACATATTTCAACATATTTCCAACCTTTCCAACTAACTTCACTACTAGTTGATTGGTTGAAAAAAAATATTTATTGACTATTTAAAAAAATTATAGTTAACTGCAATTTTTATTAACAATAACAGTGATAAGACACTTGAAAAAATTAATCACACTTTTTAAATTTTACAATTTCGAAAAAAATTATTCACCTACTCTCGTAATTTTCATGAATGAAGTTATTAAACCTATTAGTAAACAGTAGCCATATTGAATACCAATTTGTAGAGTAACAGAAGTAATTCATTATAATAATTGTTAATGGCATGTAAATGCAAAAGAAAAGATTCCGCTTAATTTATTTATCGATTTGCGTATACAAATGTTAGACGATGGTGTTTCCTTCGATTTGAGTGCGTTCTCTTGGTTTTATTTTATATACGATGGGGTGTTATTATTTTTCTAATTTATTTCTAAAATCTAACTTGCAAACGAATTTTGAAATAAATTCTTATACCTACGTAAATCAAAATAAGAACAACTTGGAAATTTTTAAATAGTGCTGTTGGTAGTGACATTAGTCTTTTCAAATCTTAATAAGCTGCAAGTCGATAAGTCATCGAACTTAAACAGCAACTCTTGTTATAGTAAAAAAATTAACAATTTAAATTTTATCTAATGAAAGACTCAAATTTATGGGTAACGAGACAGCTCGAGATATGGAGACAGAGTCTATAAAATCTGAGAATAGTTCTAGATCTAGACGTTCTAGAGGAAATCGAGATCGTAATAATCAAAGGCAACATTCTTACCGAAGTACAAGGTAATTAATTTAATATTTACTATAGAATATATAATATATAAAATAATGTTTTCTTTTAGAAGTCACAAGTCTCGTAAATTGGAAGATATGGCTCCGTTTCAAACTGCAGTTACATTGACACCCGACAGTCGGGATGGTCAAGAGGTGATTGAAGTTCAAATTTTACCGCAAGATGATAATTGGGGAGAAAACACTACTGCTATTACCGGTAATACGTCAGAACAATCGCAATCGACAGAAGATGTGAGCAATTGGCCAGGCGAACCAGATACAGGTTTAAATTTTTATTGTCAAAGATATATCGGCACAATTTTAACTTATATTCTTTCGACTGTCGCATTTCTAAGTCCCGTTGCAATGGTGGTGTTACCTAAAATTGGATTCTTCTCGGCTCTCTCCTCGCCCATAGTTTTACAAAACGGCGACAAATTGCTTGTTTGTGGTGCCGAATGTAAAGGACAACTACTTTCTTTGGCATTTAAGATGGTTATATTAGCAGTGGGTGCGTGGGCCGTATTTTTAAGACAACCAAATGCAACGTTGCCTCGTATTTATTTATTTCGAGCTGCAGTTTTAGGATTTGTTTTGGTATGCACCTTTGCTTATTGGTTATTTTATATCGTCCAAGTAACCGAAAAGGCTCGTGCGGCTACCACTCTCGAAGAATCGGTTGACTACAAAGCTTTGGTTGCTTACGCTTGCAGTCTAACCGATACTCTACTTTTTGCTCATTATTTGGCAGTGGTTTTAGTCGAAATTCGACATTTACAACCTAAATATTACATTAAAATTGTCCGCAGCCCTGACGGTGCTAGTAAAGCGTACACCATTGGACAATTAAGTATACAGAGAGCCGCGATGTGGGTTTTAGAAAAATATTATACAGAATTTCCAATTTATAATCCGTACTTGGAACGCATACCCGTATCGAAATCGCGCAAGGCATCGTCGAGTTTCAAATTTTACGAAGTAGACGGTATTAGCAACTCACAAACTCAGCAATCTCGAGCGATCTTGGCGGCTCACGCTCGTAGACGTGATTCCAGCCACAACGAACGTTTTTATGAAGAACACGAATACGAGAGGCGCGTTAAAAAGCGACGCGCTCGTTTAATTACCGCTGCCGAAGAAGCATTTACTCATATCAAAAGATTACACAACGATCAAGTGCCTGCCATTCCTATGGATCCTCAAGAGGCGGCGCAGGCAATTTTTCCTTCCATGGCGAGAGCCTTACAAAAATATTTAAGAATTACTAGGCAACAACCTCGACATTCCGTCGATGGTATTTTGACTCATTTAGCAAATTGTTTAAGTCACGACTTAACGCCTAGGGCATTTTTAGATGCCTATCTGACTACGGAACCAGTTTTACAAAATGACAAAGAACAAAAAAACATTCAAACTTGGGCGCTCATTTGTGAAGAATTACTTTCGCGACCCCTTAACGACGATATTAACTTTCAATTACGTCAAAACGATGTCTCCTTATTGTGCACGATTAAAAAATTGCCTCATTTTAATATTTCCGAAGAAGTTGTCGACCAAAAAAGCAATAAATTTGTCATGAGATTGAATTCAGAAACATCCGTATGACCCATCATGTATAATTACGATCGATTGATTTAAATTTAAACATATCTTAAAAAATACATTTAAAGCTTTAAAATGTTTATTATCATTTAAATCATATTTTAGACTTGCTCGTTTGTGCCGATTTATCTCATTTGATTTTAAGTTTTTTCACATACAACTTTTGCCGACCAGAGATCTTCGACCTGGAGAAAAAGTGGCAAATTGAAAATGAATTTCAAGCCCTAGGTACCTACTTAATAATGTAATATAGATTCCAATTTTAATTTAATCAACAAAGCCTTAAAGCGATAAATTCCTCGTTTCTAACATAATTTACATTATAGTATAGTAAAGTTCTCCATGTGATAAAATGCGCACATTGTATTGGCGTAACACTAATGAAAATGTGTATGTTTAATTAATTTATATTATATTTTTAAAATTTTTAACTCGAGATTTAAAACAAGAATTCTGAAAGATCGTACAATTGAAACGATTTTATGTGGCATTTGGAAGTGGGATGTGTATACCAAATACAAACTAGAAAATTGAATAGAGAATGCAGTATTTGACAACGTTTAAAGGTATACATACTCATCATCGATATTTGTGCATCGTAAAACCCTATCTGTATTTTTACCTTATATACATATTGAAATATACTACTAGAACATACCTACACTTAATACATTTTTGTGATTTCAAAATACTTGTTAGAAAACTTGTCTGCTTGTTACGACTCGAAAATGTTTTGCCTCTGTTTTACATTACCTTGTCTGGTATTTTCTTTACCACATTCCAAGTGCCAACGTAATAATCTGCAAACTGTATGTGTAACGAAAATTATTAGGTATGTCATTAATGCCTATCTACTTATAACAATAATTATTATTAATTAGTATTTATATACTTCTTGAGTTTTTTTTATTCGATAAGACTATGTTTTATAAACATAATGAAGATAGATTTTATAATTCATATACATACCTATTGTAAGCTAACAATATTTAAGATAATTAGTATTTATCTTGTGATATTTTTGTACATTTTTTATACGTGTGCAGGTTGAACAATACAAATGTTGAAGAATACATTTGGCAGGACGATTATGTAATAATCAAAATGAAATTTATGTAGTAATTTTTAAGAAGCATTGACGGATTTAAAAATTTAGCTCTAAAGGCGTATTTTTACTTTATTTCTGTAATTTTTGGTGATTTGTTGTGCTCTTTGCAAGATTATTGAGACTTTTACAACTTCATTTCTAGATATTTATATTTACCTAACAGAAGCTCACCATGTCGTCACATATTTCAACTACGACCGATGAATTTGTGAAAATACCTTTTTCTAACGAAGGAAAATATATTTTCAGAAGATAATTGTGCAGTGCATTGCTATGTCGTACTTGTGGGTTTGATCCCCGACCAAGTTCACCAGGCTATTTCGGCCATGTCTCCCTCGCAAGATGCTGGCAAAATGTTTGAGGTATTAACTGCCTTGAAAACCCTTCATTAAATGAAGTGTTCAGCCAAAACCCATTCTGGGTTGTTGCGCTACTGTGTGAGTATTTGAAGTTGGCCTTCAGAAAATAGGGTCTATTTCCAATTGCCACCTAATTATTTGTGTCATGATTCAGATTCCAACATAAACTTTAGGGCTAAAGATTGCTACACAAATTCAAACAAGTTGGAAGATTTGGCTTGAAGAGACCAAGTCGTCAAACTTGCATGTGTGTGTGTGTGTAGCCACGTTGAAGCTCAAGTTGGACTCAAGAAAAAGAGTTTCTTATGGCTTTATTGAAAGTCGTCGACTAAGTTGGTATGTGTAACAACCGACTTTTTTATCCAACATCCTTTCAAGTCAAGTCCATCAACTTGTTTGAGTGTGTAGGAAGCTTTACAATAACTTTTAGAAAAAGCAAGTAATTGTTAATTATTCTTGAAGTAAACACTTGCTTACAGCACTAACTTGCCGATTTGATTAGTAGACAAAAATAGTACGATTGGATTGGAAAATGTCGCTCCGAAAGCAATTATCACTAAAAGTTTCAAAAATAAAATAATATATAAAAGTGCAATGTTAAGTAAAGATATAATTTATTTTATCCCAACTTAAACTATTGTGTTGTGAAATCTTTTATAATTTTACTATCAAAACTAACTATTGTATACAAGAGTATATTGTCAACCTGTATTTTATTAATTTAAAACATCTAGTACTATAATATTATATAGGTACATAAATAAAGGTGCTCGCTCACTTAGGCGATACGATACGACGCGAATTTTGACGCTTAGAGAAGTTTACATAGAATCAAATGGGAATCCGCACATTAAGTGCTAATGTAAACTTCTCTAAGCGTCAAAATTCGCGTCGCATCGAATCGCCAAAGTGAGCGAGCATCTTAAAAGTTTAAAATACTATGGATTTCAATGCCAACTAGGTTAAATTGAATGCAATTTTGTTTTATTCTATAGGTGCCCACAGACGGACACTTCGGAGTGCAGGATTGAGCGTGGCGTTCAAAAATGTTACACACGGCCACGCTCCGGAGCGTCGCTCCTATCTAAACTTATGGGGAATGACTCTCCGGAGTGTCGCGTTAGGAGTGTGGCATTCAAAAGCGTCGTAAAAAGTGTCCGTTGGTGGAGGCCTAATAAGACTATGTATAAATGTTCTTACAAACTATTAATGTATTACTAATACTCTTCAATTCAGTATTGTAAATCTTAAAATTTGTAGCTTTTTGTAAAACATGTACTGTATTTGCTATAAGCTAATAAAATAAATGTATTGTTTTTTCCCTATAGCTTTTGTTTTTTTAAAATACAAAAAAATTTATTACATAATATTTTCTACTGCAGAAATTCGCTTTAGAATATCGAGAACTTGATAATTTCAACTAGGAAGCGGGTTGAAAATGGTATCGTTGGAAAGGTTTTAAAAAAGTTTAAAAGTAATCCCGATTCTTTGAAATTGTACTAAGAATAATCTACTGTTCTATATTACTGTGTTACTTTTTTTATTAATTTGGCGCTGGCGCTGATGTAAACTTTTCAAATAATATAATAATAGATTGAATTTAGAAATTTTTAATAAATGAAATATTTTTTGTGGAAAACATGTAAATTTTGAAAATGATTTTAATGTTTGTAAAATGTAAATAGTATTCCTAAGAATGACTATAAAACTAATGAGTAATAAGGTGACTGGCTTGTTATATATTGTATAGGATTATACTGGGTTAGTTCAAGTTTGCTTTTCAATAAAGTAGGTTTAAACATTCTCGTTTTATAAATGCCGCTGTGTTTTGTTTACCTATTGGTAATTTGTGAATCAAAGTGAATATGTCCTCGCCACTGGCGGCTTTCTATGTGTGGTAGATGGGGTAGATGTGACAATTACATACCTGAAACAGCATTTTATCAGTCATTATAATATTATGTTAATCTCTTTAACACATCTGCACGCAAGAAATGTCGCTGGCAATTTTTGAGAACAGTGGCCATTTGCTTGCCATAAATTTCGCGTAGTAGTAGTTCGCGCAAATCGCTAGAGAGTCGTATCGTGTGAACCCATATTACCAGGGTGTGAACCGGCTATAGCGTAATAAATATTCTGTGGTTATGGTAGTGAGATTTGTAACCTAAAATTACTAATAATGTCCACAGTACTTTTTAATTTTTAAGTTGATGGATATTTTTACGGGTTTATTATTAATTGTTATAATTTACTGTGTTTTATTATTTTTTGATATATTTTTTAAGGTAAAATTTTAATTTGTCGTAAAAGTACTTTTTGATTATAATGTATACTTTGCGGTTTGTATCCTAGCCGCAATCTGAATTGGAATAGTATACAATAATTAATTATTATAAGGATAGGTATCCTAATCAAAAAGTACAAAAATATGTTTTTCGGATGAGCTAAACCAATAATAATAAAATTATTGCTTATTGATCATTGTTGAATTGGTTTACCATCTGATAATAGTATTCTACTATGTAACATGCTACAGGCTGCCTGAATGAAATGTTAGATTTGAATTTCTTGACTTGTTTTAGACTAGAACTTAGTAAATTTTATTTTAGGTCGTAATAATGTGCCTTCACTAAGCACAAAACAGTGTTTGTCGGTGATTGTTCACAGCGGGGTATACCCGAACATATATCTTTTTAGAATAAATTTGCCACATTCCTACTCTATAGCTTGTAACATGTTGCATATTATGAAGGCGTCATAGGTGTCGAATAAAAAGGAAACGGCGAGCGATTCAAATCTCTTTTGTTTAGTTTAGCCGCCCTGCATAATGGAATGACGTGATTAATATAATTAATTTTATTTGTTTTAGACATGTGCTCATTATCCTTACGTTCAGTTCTTGCATGGAACAGGATTAAATATAAGATTATTTTACATACAGTGGACCACGACTGCTTTTAATAGAATACTTGTGCGATGGGGAAGTAGCTACGTTAAGATTTACAACTTATGGTTCACCGTTGGTCTTTATGCTACACTTCTTTTATTGCCCGTCGCTTTGTTATTGATATTGTTTGCTACGTTTCAAATTTTATTTCAAAATGTAACCAAGATTAATCAAAACTTAATAATAGAACCCGTAATACCGGGCGTCAATTTGCCAATTTCTGAATTAACTTATTACACAGTAACGTTAGCCTTCTGTAGTGTCTTACACGAAATTGGACATGCGTTAGCTGCCGTTAAAGAAGACATACATTTGGTAAACGTAGGCATTTCGGTGTTATTTATTGTGCCCGTTGCTTATGTAAATTTGAGCAAGGACAAATTGCAGGCTTTAAATCCTTGGCGTCTTTTAAAAGTTTTATGTGCCGGTGTTTGGCACAATTTAGTATTGGCATTTATTGCATTTCTTTTATACTCTATTATGCCCCAAATTATGTCGATTATGTTTTACGTAAATAATGGCGTCTTTGTCGCAAATATAAACACCCATTCGCCACTTTTAGGTCATAAAGGATTAAATGTCGGTGATATAATAACAAAAGTTGACGATTGCTATGTAAGAGACGAAACTAGTTGGAACGAGTGTCTATTTCAAGCTGGCAGTTATAAATTGGGAATCTGCATTGACACGGATACTGTGCACGATTTAGACGAAAGTGTACCCATCAAACAGTTGTCGGATGCCGCATACGATTGTTGTGGTTCTGGCAAACCGGATTGGCTTTGCTTCGAATATGCAGATAATAATAACCAAGTTGCATTGGAATTGCCACCGCACATGTGTTTGCCTGCTCGCAAGATAATTGAAAATAATAAATACTTTTGCAACATAAAATCGCAATTGTGTCCAAACAATTTGCACTGCATTTATCCACTACTGCCCAATTTGACCACCCTAATAAAAATTAAACGTGTACAGAAAAGTGACGTCATTTATGTTGGGCATCCCATGGACGTCTTATATACAACCCAAATATCGCCATTCATACCCAAACGTATTTTTAGTAGCACATTGTTACCCGATGTTATAATGAAGCTTTTGCGTTATATCATATTATTTTCAATTGGCTTAGCAATAGTCAACGTAATACCGTGCGTTTATATGGATGGTCAGTACATAATACAAGCAATTGTGCATATTTTGATTACCGATCGTTCTTTATCTAATTTAGTATCAACCATTTTTACATTATTTGGAACTGCTTTGTTAATTTTTCATTGTGTATATACTGTGTGGACTCGCTTGCTTAAATAAATTATATAATTTTATATTGTTATTTTTAATTCAACCAGGCTATCATATTAATTACTTTAACTTTCATTGAAAAAGTTGAATGGATTAGTTTGATAATTACGTACAATACTGCTATGCAATGGCTAAATGTTATAACTGTAATTTTAGCTAAATTCAGGATACTCCATTTGGAACTCCCAGTACTTTTAGTGCTAAATTTAAATTTACTTGGCATACAAAATTTAAAGTGGAGAAACTTTACATTTTATTTTACATACAATAATAATTATAATTTAAAAAATCAATATTATGTACACTGTAATATAATATTGTAAACAAAGTAATTCAAATGTATCGACAATGTTAACGAGATTATTCAATCACTTTTGATAACTTCCCAGAGTAAAACATAATATTGCATTTTATCATTCAAGCGGCCCCACGACAATATGTACATGTTGCATGTGTTAAATTATTTTGATAAATTTATGCTAGTCTCTAGTTCTTTCAAACTTTGTTCTCCATGTTTTATCAACATTTTAATAGCTGCTTCATCTGTAACATTACAATTATTACGAAAATCGGATCTGGTCCAATTTCGTAACTGTTCGCGATCTACTGGATTTTGCACTCTTTGTATTGTTTTTAAAATACGTCTGTACAGTGTTTTTACTTCTTGTTTTAATATAAACTAAAAAAATTGCTTTAATTACAATAATTTTAAATTTCCACACACCTTCACTTCACAAACCTGTTTTAAAGTAAAAATTGATTTGGCACCTATATCTATCATCTTAATACTAATTATATTTATAGTTAGCGCAGCGTCGAAATTGAAGATCCTAAATTATTAACATTCATCGAACAAATTTAATGCAAATTTAAAGGTTATAATCACAGAACAGTTCACGGTGGATAAGGTGAAGCGGTCCCTGTTAATAATAATAATAATATTTTGTAATTATAATTTGAAATATAAATATTTTTTCTGTTTTAAGTTGATTACTTTTTCTAAAATGGAAAAACAAAAATTGTTTTCCAGATGGTCCGTGCGGCCCAAAAATTGGGACTGGTTGGGAACCACGGAATTTCAGATAATTTACAACTGAATTGAATAGATGGCACACATGCTCTCGTTTCGTTACAGCAACAGTCTCTGTACTGACTGTACGTTTCATTTTGGTCTCCTTCGTAGGGTTAAGTGATGTAATTTCTCTTATTTCTTTATTTTTAAAAAATTTTTGGTGTTATTAATTATTTGTTTTATGATAATATTCTTATCGTTACAGAATTTCCTTTTCGACAATGTCGACCAAAAAGTCTGTGGAAATTATTAAACAAAATTCTATTTTGACCAAAAAAGCTATTCTTGAATTAAAGGCAGAAGTAGGATATTTATAATTTTGCTTAAGGTTTGAGTAGTAATCAATTCATTTTTTAGTTTATTCATTTAACGGCGCTTTTTAATAAGTCGAAAGAACAACAGTTGAAAAATGAGAATGTAAAACTTACCTCTGTGGTGGAAGAAGCTAAAAATGTACTAATGCAATTGGAAAAAAAAAATGACGTTAAACAAATTTCAGTTGGGAAACTGACCGACGATACCGAAAATAAAGAAACATCCAAGTTGGACGAAAATAATGTGGCTATTAAGATGGCAACTGAATGCAATGCAAGCAATTTTAAAAAGGAAAAGAAAATTAAGGGGGATTTGAAGAAACCAGCACCGATTGAAGAACCTATATCGATAGGACGATTGGATTTGAGAGTGGCCAAAATTGAAGACGTTCGACAACATCCCGATGCAGATTCATTGTATATATTAAAAGTTGATTGTGGGGATGAAAAATTGCGAACCGTTTGTTCTGGACTAGTTAAATTTGTGCCAATGGCTGAACTTGTAGATAGAGATGTTATTCTATTGTGTAATTTGAAACCAGTTAAAGTAATACGAAATCTATATTTTACAATTCATTTTAGCATTCTCAACTTTTATTTTGTAGATGCGTGGTGTGACATCAGAGGCAATGGTAATGTGTGCTTCATCGCCTGAGGTAGTTGAAGTGCTACAACCTCCCCAAGGTTGTAAAGCTGGTAATCTTGTGGAATGTGATGGGTATGTTAGAAATCCCGATTCTATTATGAATCCAAAAAAGAAAATTTTTGAAACCGTTGCATTAGATTTATCGACCAATGAAATGCTTCAGGCTTGTTATAAAAGCAAATTACTTTTTGTCAAAGATAAGGGAAGTATCGTAGCAAAAACTCTTAAAAATTGTCAAATTAAATAAACGGCATTGCCAAATTTGTACACTTATTCACAATAAATAAAATTTTAATGAAAATTAAACTAGATATTACAATTACTGAATGAATAAGTTTCTTCTCAGTTCTGAGTTTTCCGGATATTTGTGATGTTTTTCGTACATTTGTTCATATGTTGAACATGTTCAGGTTTTTGAAATTTCCTACGTTGGTTCATAGTAGCTGAATTCCTCAATTTTTATCCTATTTTTTCAAAGAATGAAAACTGTTAAGGGCCAGTACATCTTCCCATTATTCTAGATAGTGAGGAAATTAGCATCAATCGAAAGAGTTTTTCTTTGCATGTCTAATAAAAATTGTAAACAACAAATCGCTATGCTAGAACAATAGTAAGACAACTTAAAAAAGTGAGTTTTGTGATAATCGCGTTTTAAAGACAAAATGCAAGACAAGGATATTTGGTTTCTACATTCTATACGATTTTATTTTAGAAGTTACACCATTGCACCATAAAATATATCAATTTGTCTTTCCTAATATAAAGATAACTCAAAATCGGGATTTTTTAAGTTGTCTTACTATTGTTCTAGCACAGCGAAATAGTAAATTGCATGTATAAAATAATCGTGTTTAAAGTAATTTTTGTAGCCTTATAAAAATTTATTTTTAACCAAAAGTCAGGGAAATTAAGACTTGGGTAATGTTGCTTAAATATCTTGACTTGACTGTTCACAAAAGCATCTATTCTAGTACATTGTACTACGTCATTATTGTATTTGATCTAGTGCTCAGTGAACGGGAGAACAAATGCTCCAAGATAACCATGTTACCAACAAACGCTTTAATTACAGGACAGAAAAAATATCAATCCTACGTTATGTTAGGGTGATGATATGTCACTCCTTATCTCGAGGAATTCAAAACGAGACGCAAATTGTCACATTTTTTAAATATAATATGCGTGAAATTTAAATTTTATAATAAATGCGATTTTGCAAAAAAACGATTTTTGTAAAAAAATCGTCGCAAATCTGATATGAACATCGATCATATATACTATATACAGTGGCGGTTTGTTATAAAGGGCACAAAGGCACGTGCTCTCCCATCCAAAAATCAAAAACAATAATAGAAGGATAGATTTTCATTATAAATAAATATTTTAAAAACTATTTTTAATTTTGTGCCCTCCCACTCGAAAATGTCACAAGCCTCCACTGACTATATATTCCTTTATCTATGATCAATATGTTCTCGAGTCCAATTCCTACCCGCCTAATCTCTCCTGATGGCTATTGAGAGCCCCGAGCCCGATTTGCTCTGGGAGCAAATGGGCTCTCTTATCGAGCAGGCCCTTATAAGGGCCATGGCTATGACGGGAGGCTTGGGAGTTTGACCCCCTTTGGGTACAGCACCGGGGATTTGGGAATCTCTTCTTCCTAACTATCTACGCTTCTCGGGCGCTTGTAGCAATAATTCGGTCGGGCAGGAGGGGGGGGATTAATATACCCTGGGTTGCAGGATGGCCCTGGGCCTCTTATACCTCAATAATCCTCAAGATGGTAATTACGGAGCTCTCGGATTATAGGGTTGTCCGAGAATCGCAGGTGGTCTGTCTTCGACAGACTCCATGGAGGAGTCTTCCTGCAACCTTGCGTTGGTTACGAACCATAGGCCCTTCATGGCTCGCCTTATCGCTAGGTTTTGGGTGGCTTGGAGGGGTTGAAGGTGGCTGCTTTGGCAGAGGAGGGGGTACAGGGAGGTCATGGCTTCCCTGACCTTGCTATTGGCGCTTTTAGTATGGTGGTCCTACCTGAGACCCTTGTCCAGGATCACCCACAGATATTTGGAGGTGTCTGTCCATGGGATTCGAGTCCAATTATTGAGGTTGCACTGTATTTATTGTGGTGTCCATTATACCAACACCAACAATAAAAAATTACACTAGATCGTGTTATTACGCTGGTACGCACTAGATATTATTATTGACATGTGTATAAGTGAGGTTACTTGATATAATATTATATATTATTTTAAAAGCAATTCGCATTTAAATTTTATCAACGGCATAAAATGAAGTTTTCATATACGGTAAAGTTGTTGCATAACTAAATCATAATTTTGAACATAAATAAACAAATATTTTAGTTTAGCAATTTATTGGGCACCGTTTTTAAAGAAGGAAATTTAATTTTTTCTTACGATGGTAATTGCGTTATTAGTCCGGTTGGAAATCGTATTACTATTTACGATTTGAAAAGGTTTGTAATGCTAACTGTAAATATTATATAATAAAATGTAGTTTTTTTCTAATTTTAGTAACAAAGTTACAACTTTGCCCATAGAAAGTCGTTACAATTACACGGCACTAGATTTAAGCCCAAATGGATGTATTTTAATCGCCGTTAACGATAAGGGAGAGGCGCACATGATAAGTTTAATTTCAAAAACTATAATAAATAAGTACAGATTTAAGGGACAAGTGAGCGCCGTTAAATTTAGTCCTAATGGAAGACACTTTGCAATTTGTAAAGAAGATGGTGTTTTTATCTTTAAAGCTCCTGGAGTGTTCACTGGCCAATTTAATGCATTTACAATGGAAAAAGTTTTTTGTACTGCCATCAAAGAAACTACGTGTCTTGAGTGGTCTTTCGATTCAAACGTTTTAGCAGTTGGTTCTAAAGATATGACCACAAAATTATGTTCTATGTCAAATTACCCAATGTACACTTTGAGCAGTCACAGCGATATCATAGTTGGTGTTTTCTTTGAAAGTAATAGTTTGGATGTAACTACGATAAGTCGAAACGGGCAAGCTTGCTTGTGGGAGTGTTCTGTTAATCCGGAAAAACTTTTGCAATCTGATTATTCCCCAACTAAAAAAAAAGTGGTAAGTACTTGTTTGTTTTTTTTAATGAAAATTAGGAGAAATTTTGCAAACACATTTTCTCTTACAACTTTCTTTACATAGTGGTTTAACTGCATGTTTATTTTTGACAAGGTAGGACTAAGAATGTTTGAAAAAGAAAAAAATATATAGATTTATATAATATAGTCTCTCTAGTTGGTATTGAAACTCATTTCCCAGTTTTTTTGGAGTCAATTTTAAATCTGTAGTTAGGTATCCAGAAGAATAGGATCCGTTTTGGTGCAGTGGCTACTTATAGGGTATAAACATAATATATTGGTGGGACTGGAATTAGAAATGGGGCTAACGTTAATGGTCGCATGACGGTCGGTTCAATCGATCACAGAAATAAGTCTCTATAACCTCTATACCATACATAAGTAAACATGAAACTAAATTGAAGAATACAGGGGTATAACGGTCAGAGTCACAAAAGTCATGTTTTGCGTAAATTGAGATTTAAGATTTACAAACTCACACATCCTTACCTATCTAAGTATTTTGATGGCTACAATAGTTTTTTTTTGAGAAAAATGAACCCTGATTGTTATTCCTGTGCACTCTTCAATTGCATTAGAGGCATTATTACGTTGTTGAAGCATACCTAGGTTCACGATGTTGTCACAAGCGTATGTTACGAGGTGTGCGCAAATTTAAAAATCGTCTGTTGATTCGACCAACATGTAATGGTAAAATATTATAATCGTATTTAATCAAAGGAGATTTAAACAATCTTAACGTGCCACCTCATACAATTACATTACAACAAAGCCTTTAATATAAATATATGATCAAACCAGATCAAACACATGTTTGGCTATTCAAAACGGACAATACAGTCAACTTTATAAATAAAACTCCCTCTAGCTCTATGTAGTTTGAATTTTTTAATTCAAACTCTTAACTTAAAACTCTTTAAGAAATTAAAAGTAGAAAATTTTAGCGTAACAACAACTGTTTAGAAGATGATGATATTGATTATAGTAAAGCAATAGAACTGAAAGAATCTGGTACTCTTGACACATCTTCTAAGAATAATAAAACTGTAGGTGAAAAATATTTTTATAAAAGACTTGCTCGTCATTACTTAGCAGATGAAGTTAGAAAACAAAATCGAGATGCCGTTCTTACTGCAGCAGCTTATCATAAAGGCTTGAAAATTTTAGTTGCAGGTAATAGAAATTTTTATGACTTTTCTAGACAAAATTTTATATTTATTTTATTTTAGGATTTTCTACAGGATCTTTTTTTATTTACGAATTACCCGATATAAATTTAATTCATTCTTTAAGTATTTCCAATCAAACAATAAGTGCAATCTCGATTAATAATACAGGAGAATGGATTGCAATAGGATGTAGCGGTTTGGGACAATTGTTAGTTTGGGAATGGCAAAGTGAGTTGTAAATTTTATTAAACTGTTTTGTTGTTTTGTATTGTTTAACCTGTAACTTCTACGGTAGGTTTTCTATTTCTCATCTGCATGAACATATCAGATACAGATGTGAAATGCTCGAGGTCAAATTGACCGGTAGTAGCAGTTACGGGTTAATATAATGATAATTCTCATTGTGGACAAACATTTGAAGGAGTACACGGGAATAACGATCAGGGTCCATTTAAAAAAAAAAAAAACTGTTGCAGCCATCTTTTAGCTTGAAACCAAAGCTATCATTTAGTAGAAAAAAAATTAAAAAAAGTTTTAACAGTCCAGCGTAAAAGCGTTTTTAAAATACTTATGTTGGTAAGGATATGTGTGTTTGAAAATCTTAAAACTCAATTTGCGCAAAACTTGACTTTTGTGACTCTGATCGTTATTCCCGTGCACAGCCGTGCACTCTTCATTTATTTCAATTTTTTTTCTTAAATTTAAAAATTTAAATTTTGTTCTAAATCTTCTATAAATTGCATGTAAGTAGAACAATTAAAATTTTTGAATTAAGAAAAAAAATCGAAATAAATGTTTACCTACAATGAGAATTATTATTATATTAGCCCGTAACTGCTACTACCGGTCAATTTGACCTCGTCGCATTTCACATCTGTATCTGATATGTTCATGCAGATGAGAAATAGAAAACCTACCGTAGCAGTTACAGGTTAAAAAAAATAAAAATAAGTCAAAAATTTTAATTGTTCTATTTACATGCGATTCATAGAAGATTTTATTGTATAGAATTTATTATTAATAGAATAGATTACGCGGCAACGTTGATTGTAATCACTAATCACTAATGAGTATTTTAATAAATTCATGTAGAGAATTGGCATCGTCTCGGAACTAAGTCTTACTGCACAGCAAGTACAGCTCTCTGTCACGACTGTTTAAACGATTATAATCGTTTGTGTATCGAATGTGTGTGATTCGAGTATTAACTTATAGAAGGATTATACTCATTAAAACAAGTTAAAAATTTAGAAATTCAAATTTTCACTCACCACAACATAACTCTTACATTAATATAGTTTTGTTACATTTTATTTTAATACACACTATGAACATTATAATTATTACAATACAGCTGTCCCTCGATAATCCGACACTTTTTAATCCGACGTACTCGGTAGTCCGACGCGCTGCCGGCAGCAACATGCATCTCCCTCCCTCCACATATTGTATATTTTACTTAAATTTCTTTCCGTATTTTTTTTTAAAACTTACATGTAGTACTGTCATTTTGTATCCTGGTATTAATAAATTACATGTACCTTTACTGTTTCTTCCTTTTTTTTTAAACTTCATTGTGTTCAAACGCATTAAGAATAAAACATCTTTGATAATACGACATTTTTGGTAATCCGACATTTTCGGTAATCCGACACTCTCCCGGTCCCTTAACTGTCGGATTATCGAGGGACAGCTGTATAACAATATTATATTGTTAAAAACTCTATAACGAAATTAACAAATAGCGCTTTTGAAAAAATATTAGTCGCTTTTTATAAATTTCATTGCAATTAGTTTTAGTTGAAAATCGATCATTGCAAAGAAGTTATTGTTTTGACAGATTAAAAGAAATTTTAATAAACGTAAACACAATTTGAACAATCAAGATCAATGGCAATGAAATTCCAACAAGGCAACTAATATATTTTTAAAAGTGCAATTTTTTCATTTTATTATTAAGTTTTTAAGAATAACTGAAGAACAATGTATTAATTGTTGTTGAGTATCTTTAGACGTAAAAAAAACTCATTAAATTAATACCTATTTTGTTCTTATTTGTAATAATATTGGAAGCAGGAATTGAATTTGCCATGTTATTTTCCTATGATCGGTTGTAAGATCGGTCGTTCAGTATATTATTATTATCTTATCATAATTTTCTAGGCTACACTTATGTTTTAAAACAGCAAGGACATGCAAATAACATTGCATGTTTGTGCTACTCGCCGGAAGGTCAATTTCTAGCAACCGGCGGCCAAGATGGAAAACTCAAATTGTGGAACATTGACAGTGGGTTTTGTTTTGAAACAATTGAAGAACATTCGAGTGCCATTACTGCTGTTAGTTTTGGCGGTAATCAAAAGTTTGTGCTTTCTGCATCTTTAGATGGAAGTGTACGTGCTTATAATATGAAAACCTACAATAGGTTTAGAATATTAACAACTCCAAGGCCTGTTCAGTTGTCTTGCCTTGCGGTGGATAGTAGTGGCGAGCTTGTAGTCGCTGGTGGTCAAGACGTTTTTGAAATATTTTTGTGGTCCATAAAAACAGGTCGATTATTGGAAATATTGTCTGGTCACGAAGGACCAGTTGTAAGTATTTGCTTTAATTTTTACTATAGAAAAATGTAATTGTCAATTTTACATTTTTAGTCGAGTTTGGCTTTTAGTACCTTGTTAACCAGTACTGTGCTGGTTTCTGTTGCATGGGATAAAACTCTACGCATATGGAATGCAATTGAAAAACAATCTCAGCACGAAACTATAGAATTAACTGCAGATGGATTATGTGTAGCATTTCGACCGAATGGCTGTGAAGTTGCGGTAGCAACTTTGGATGGTCAAATTTCAGTTTTTGATGTGCAGACTACGATTCAAAAATGCAGTATCGAAGGACGAAATGATTTAGGTAGCGGTCAATCGGATGTTAGTTTAATCAGTGCCAAGAAAATTTTACAATCCAAGTAAGTTGTATAACCAATATTTAAACAAACTCTTATTAATTTTTTAAATTTTTATTAGAGCATTTACAACTCTTTGCTATTCCGCTGATGGAAACTGTTTATTAGCCGGGGGTCAATCGAAAAACGTTTGTATTTACAATATGGAGGAAGGTCAGTTGCTTAAAAGATTTGAAGTAACTCAAAATAGATCTTTAGATGCAATGGATGTAAGTAAATAATATAATACATACACAAACTTTGTTGGGGATCGAACCCACAACTGCTACATAGCAATCGAGCATTCTAACTGCTAGCCTATGACTGTGCTCAAATAATATAATACTCCTATTAAATTTTTGTAATTTAAATTAATTTACTCATTTCTTTATTAGGATTACATTAACAGAAGAAAAATGACTGAATTTGGTAATTTGTCTTTAATTGAGGAGCGTGAAGAGAAGGAAGGTGGAAATGTTGTTGTTAGTTTACCAGGCGTAAAAAAAGGAGATATGGCTTCTAGATCATTTAGACCTGAAGTAAGTCGATTTTTTTCTGTAATTATTATTTAAATAAAAATAAAAATTGTCTTCTAATTCAACGCCTGATGTTGCCATAGTGTGCTGAGTTTGTTACAAACATTTATACATGCAGTATAATTTATTTGTGGAAACTGTACATTTTAGTAAGTTTTAAAATCTGGGAGTGCATATTTAGCATTTTTTTAAAATACTGATTATTTTTTCTGAGCTTTCAGCAATAGTTCCCAAAATCATAGAGTGCGTTTAGCGAGGGCAGCTGCTTAAAGTCATCGGTCAACTATGTTGAGTTGATGACATTCAGCTATTTGAATTTTGCTAAACGGTATGCTTACAGTCAGCAAGCCAACTTTATGACATCTTGCTGCTTAAGATATTAATAAAATTAAACGGAACCACGATACAACTTGAACATAAGCAGAACAACCTGAACCAAACATAAAGATAACATTTTGAGGTCACATGTTAAATTTATGATTAGTTTTACGATTCAGCATAAAATTTTTGTGCTGAGGTGTTTACCCAACAGTTGTAAGTAAGCGCTTGCTCAGCATACCGTTTAGCAAAACAGCTGTATTTAACATCTCAACCGCTGACCTTCACTAAACGCACCTATTGTCAACTATTGCTGCTATTGTCTGTTGTTTTAGTAAGTAAACGCGTGCATGGAAACGACGTACAAATTTATGCATTTTATTTATTCATAAAAAAATTGATTTTTATTGTTTAACGAGCTATCTAATTTATAAATTTCAATATAGATAATATTAATTTCCCTGGTTAAAAATATGTTATATAATTTATTACCTACCTAATTTATTGATTTTTTAGGTAAAAGTATTTTCGCTACAATTTTCCCCAACTGGTAATGCTTTTGCTGCTGCTACAACTGAGGGCTTACTAATTTATTCTTTGTCTGGTGGTATCGTGTTTGACCCATGGGATTTTCAACTTAACATTACACCATTGGCAATTCAAGAATCTTTATCGAAGTTTGATTATTTAAATGGTACCCTGCCAATAATGTTTAACCATTATAATTATTATTTCTTTTTACAGCCTTAACAATGTCCTTGAAACTCAACGAAAAAAATTTAATTGACCAAGTTCTTGAACAAATTCCTTTTAAAGACGGTAAATTTCTAATAGAATTTTTTCAATAATAATTATTTACTTTGGATATGTAAGGTATTAATTTGTAAAATTTATATTTTCAGTGGAATTAACTGTTTCAAATTTAAGCAAAAAATGTATCGAACGTTTGCTAGTTGTTATTGCAGACAAATTGGACAGTAGTAGACATTTGGAATTCTATTTAAATTGGGCAAAGAATATTGTAATTTTGCATGGAACTAAAATTGAAAATAAAAATTTGCCTAGTTTGCATAGATTGAAAAGAAGTATCAATAAGAAATACGAGCAATTATCAAATATGTGAGTTGTTGCCAACTTGGTTTCTTAAAATTCACTCTTTAAATTTATATATTTTTAGTTGTGAATATAACAAATACACAATACAATGTGTTTTACAGCTTGAGCAAATTTTAACCAAACAGAACAAGAAAATGGAAATGGAGGATAACGAAGATGAACTATTATTTCATTTAGGACAGAGTTAAGTTATTTTAGAAATCTATAACATTTTTTATGCGAATTGAAAATAAACTTGTTAATAAGTAAAGAAAATTTTAAATAATTTAAGTTTGTTTATTATTATGAAATTTACAAAACCGAGATGAACATATTATTTTTTATATTGTTTATATAGTTATAAAAAATGTTTATATTAATACCTTAATATTGTTTCGTTTACTTTATACTTTTCGTATGGCAAACATAATATTTTGCATCAGAATCTTTAAGTAACAATCTGTGTAATTTTTGCTACTCAAAGCTTAAAGTGTAACAATATTAAAATATAATATAAGCATTGAAAAGTATGAACTAGTGGAGGCATAATAATTATTAAAATTTCACTAATTCTAACTTTTTTTTGGTGGTTCTTACAGCTTTGAATTAAACAAGGTTTACTGAACTAATATACATTTATTATTAAAAGATTTAAACAATAAAATTTGAATTTTCAAGTTATTCCATGCAAAAGATTCTAATGACTGAAATTAATTTTTAGCTTAAGATATTAAATAAAATTTTATGTTACGAAGTTTAGACCTTTTAAAAAATCTAAGCAAAATTCGAATATGGTTTAGCAAAAATTAATATAGGCCAAAAGATAGCTAAAAATATTATAAACATGCTTGGAAATATAATCCGAGACATGCGATCAATTTCTTGCCACAAAATTTTTTCTTCGCCTTTTTTCTATAATAAGAAAAATAAAAAGATAAAATATTATAATATTAGTAATAAAAAGATACAATATTATAATATTAATAATAAAAAAATTTACATTTTTCCAACAAATCCACGTAATATGTTTTCTACCTTTGCTTGAACCATTTTTATTGACGCAATTGCACCATGGTGTAATGGTCCGATCCTACAATTAGAATATCATTTTTTTTTGTAACCAATTTTAATCAACGTGTATTTGGTAATACTATTACCAAATTATGATGACTTGATTGATTTTTGAGTGCTTGATAGTGTTGATCTAAGACTTTTACGATTACAAATTCAGTTAGTGCTGCAAACACAAGCAACATACAAAATGCCATCCACAGATCAAGAGCCTACAAATTGACACAATGTAATTTTTCAATTACGATATAGTATTTTATTCACCTTGACGTATGCAACTGGAGGTATATCGGAACGTAGACCGGTAAACATTGTTACAAGGGTCAACATGCAAGTTACTAATAATGTAACACGTCCTGGCACTGCATCTAATCCTAACCAGAAACTAAACCAAGATAACATTACAACTAACATCGACGGCGCAAATGTCTGTATTAAATGATGTCCAATTTGCCTCTCGAATCGAAAATATACAACAAGACGTGAATAATTACCTAAAGCGTACATTAAAACCAATTACATAAACATGCCTAGTAAATGCAATTACAATGTACAAATTACAAACTTATATGTGAATTTTATTAATAGGTAATGTTCTCATTGAGCTTCTGATGAGATGAATTAATTTCAAAGTAGCAGCTTAAATTATTTATATACAGAATGTCTCTAAAAACGACCATCAACACTGTACTTTAGACTCGTGAGACAGCTCTTTTAAGTTATATTTTTTCAAAGTTTGTTTTTGTTATATTTCCCAAAATCTCTTTGAAATAAGACTTTTAATTTTGGAAAATGTTTGTCACTCATTTAGAGTTATAATCCTACCAAGTTTGGGAAAAAGTACAATTATTATTAAAACTTTGTCGGTCATTTTTAAAGAAAGTGTGCACGACAACGTTTTGGAGTAGATTTAGGGGATAGTATTGTTGTTTGATTGCACCTAATTTACTCAACATAAAAGTGCCTTCTTGTGAAAATACAGTTCTTTAAAGTTGTTGCCTTTAAATTTTTTATTTGCAAAGCCATGATTTTGGGAAAACCCTATGCCTACCAGAAGATTATTTAGTAAGAAGAGTGCTGCGATTGATCTTTTTCCAGAAAGTATTTTGTTTTTTAACGCAATCTTACTACAGGACTACAGCTCTTAATGACTGACGAATGTATTCGAAAAAGGGTCGTATCTTAAACGGTTCTGTCAATATAAAAATGTACGTGTTAAAAATTTCAACTTTGAAGAGCTCTATCTGTGAAAATGTTTATTTTTGCATATAGCTACATTGGAAATAATGTTGTTCCAGGAGTCGATAGTAAAGTGTTGATGGCCGTTTTTCGAAACGCCCTGTAGATATTATATAATCAAGAATGATACATCGTTCCTGATTACCTACCTCCTTTTTCTGATGTGTAAATATTTTGTTCTTCGAGATCAAGAGGTTGCCCAATATGATACTGTAACAACTTTAATTCTGGACTGATACTAACTCCAGCATTGCTCCATTTTAATCGCATTTTATCAGATCTGTATGCAACTAATCGCAAAAATTATTACAATATTATCATCATGTAAAATATTATTTTCTTACAACTTTCTATATTTAAAGGGCACACTTGTATGTCCATCGGATAATGACGAAATTCCATTTGACATGCAACAATTGCGTGCATTCTTGCCGAATAACTCACAGTTTTATTACGATATAAAGTTACCGATGAAAATTTGTGTGTTAAAGTTGCAATTTCTAAAATGTTATTTGCCTTTTAATGTCAACATAAAAGAGAGTATACTCAATTAATGGAGTGGAATTAGGTCGGCCAACTTTTCAAAACGATTTTAATGTCTCCATTTATTCGCTATCCACGTTCGTTTCTGAGATTGAAGGAGAAAATGAAAATTTAAATTTAATTCTTAAAATCGTCGAGAAATGTTGAATTTGATATTGTATTATCAACTTTTTTCTAACCTAATCAATTGGAGGTGAATTGTGATATAAACAATGGACCATTCTTAACAATATTATAGTACATTAGCACTTGATGTAACTCACCGACAACTTTGGAATTTAAAAAGTACAAGTCTGGTTGCCATAAAGTTTCAAAAAATTGTGTTGGAAGTGTGAAAGCATCTTCTCCTTCTTCAAATAAATCTTCTGGTATTCTTAGCCTTGCATCTGTCCATTGTTGTTTGAGAAACATGTCCATACTTTTGATGTAAAAGAATAGTTCAAGTTAAAAGCAATCGGCGTTAATTTATTTTTAACTGCTAAAATTGATTTTCTCGAATGTGGAATTGACGATTCAAAATTGTCCATTCTCGTGGTCCGGAATTCATATTATGTTCTAAGTCCGCTATATTCGTGTCACATTTTAAATACAAAACGAACACGGACAAGAACAAGCTGTTAAACGGTATAAAACCGGCAATATATTGCTTGGATTTTTTGTGTATACGGGGTATTTTGATGGGTAGGTGGGTGGAAATTTGTTTGACGCATGCTGTCTGATTTTAATGATAAATTTTGGTAGAAATAAGACCGATGTAAAATTCTGATGCGGCCCCAAATTATTTTATGAAGAAAAGTTTGATTGAAATTTTAAAATATTGTAATAATAATTAAAAATAAGTGTGTTTTTGGATTGATTGT
Organism: Cantharis lateralis; assembly: GCA_963170105.1. Classification (NCBI taxonomy): domain Eukaryota; kingdom Metazoa; phylum Arthropoda; class Insecta; order Coleoptera; family Cantharidae; genus Cantharis; species Cantharis lateralis. The sequence goes on from OY720629.1 coordinate 38,322,612, forward strand.
GAGGGACACTAATTCTTATTGCCACGTAGCTTGAATTTACAGCTTAATAAAGCCGTCATTGGGCAAATGTAAACAGCTTAAAATAATTTTTTTATTAACATAGTTACCTACCGAAAATCCATGTCTTCAACGTTAATTGAATTAATGTCAACAATTTTCATACTGAATTCTACTTCCACAGGAATTTGTTTATAAGTAGGTGGTCTCACTTCTATATAAATAATGTAAATAATCTTTATAATTAATAATGCAATAAATTTAATGTACACATACCTTTCACATAATATTCTGGTAAAATGGTTTTAGGACGCTCGATATTATTTAATCGTGGTTTGGGAACTGCTGCTTTCATTATTGAAAACCTGTTTATTTTTTTAAATTAAAAGGAGAATATAATATTTAAATAATAAATATTTCCAATTTCTTACCATGTAAATACAACAAAAAGAGCTGATAATAATTTACAGCACATTTCATTAAATTAATCGGTAGACATCAAAATTGAATTCACAAGTTACGGTCAGATGTATTTTACAGCAACCACTACAGTTTATTACAAACGAGCACACAACTATTTAATTTAGAGTGTTTTTTATTAAAATACTTTTGTATAGGTATTTTAAATATTCACTACTACTTGTTGGTGTGTGTAATACCTATTGCTGTTACCTATAGGTATTATAGACACCTGGTATATATTTTTATTCTACCAAAAGTTAGAAAATTAACGGTTCACAATGCAATTTAGTAATTATGATACAAGTGAATCAATTGACAATAAAATGTCTTTGAGAATTACCTAAAATTAAGTAATTAATTTTCCCGTTTCCGTCATTAAAAAGTATAATAGCAGTTAACAACTAACATTGTTTATAGCAAAAATGTCAGGTTTATCAATTTTATTGCTTTTTCCTGTCATATAATAAATTATTAGATACATCCATACTCCGAAAGGTAACACGGCTAATCGTTAACTTATTGGTATCTCACGACGTTAATCTCAATTCATAAAATTCAGTCGGTACTTTTGAAAAACGTTTAAAATAACAAGGTATGAAAGTGTTTTAATAACTTCTGCTATAGTGAAGTTTAATACCTGGAGCTATAGCTTATCGATCGGTTAAAGCCAGATAAGAGATATGTTGATCTTTGCGTTTAATGCAAGGAGGCTAACGCTATTATCTGCAACAACACAAGTACATGGTAGTAAATGATAGATCTGACAATGACAGTATAGAGTCTGAGGATGATCTTTGGATCCCGTAATTGTTTTCTGACACACCGATCAAAAGCCAATCTTGCCTTTTCTAGTTTAGACGGCTCACGAAATTTTTTAGTAATATTGAACATTTTCTAGGTTTCTAGGTAGTTCCAGTTTGAACATTTAAGATCTTGAGATCAAAACATGTGTTTGATTTGTTAATGCTTTTCTTGAATTTTATAATGTTCATCTTGCTATTTTTTCATTCGTCACTGATTCTTAAGAACGCCCTGACTGCTGATTTATTACAATGTAGTTAATTTAGAAATTCATCAACTCCGCTCTTTTATGACTAAATGTTTATCTGCTTTCAACAATTATACAGGATTACTTAGAAATGACGACAACTTTTATTATGCAGTTATTGACAAAACGTTCGAAAAGTATCGTTTTTCTGAATTCTATTGAATTTGTAAACATACATAATAATATATATATATATTTTAATAATCTTGTATAATTATATATTTTGTTATTCGGGGCGCAAGGTGTAGGAGAAGCCATGCAAAGTAGACGGTTAAATCTAGAAGACATCCAAGACAGAAGACATAGTATAAGTATCTTAACTTTAATTATTGTTAATAATAATATTTATTTATTTTATGGGAAGTTTATTTTTAAATTTTACAACTTGGCCTCGCGATCGACTCGTTGGCCACTCCTGGTCTATGCAATATAGACAAATAAATATAATATAAATATTTTTCTGTGATTTAACTTTGACCCTTATTGAAAAAAGTTCGATCGACGTCCATGAAAACAACACGTCAGTTAGTAACTTGTGTACGCTTGTACGTGTCAAAAAAAATAACTAAATCCACTAAATTTTATGCTAGCCGGCAAACGTAACTTACAACAATGAGTTATCAATTTTTCCAAAGTTTTCACTTAAAACGTAGTATTATAATTGTATTGGTAATAGTGTGTGAAATTTTAACATCAGAAGTTCCCAGGCCTAGAGGTGTTTCTTTATCTAGGGCTTCGCTGTACAATCCTGACAAAAGTTTCCTCTGCTTGGATGGTTCATTAACTATTCCCTTTATACATATTAATGACGATTTTTGCGATTGTCCAGACGGTAGTGACGAGCCTGGCACTGCTGCTTGTCCGAACGGAATATTTCATTGCATCAATGCTGGTCACAAGCCATTAAATATTCATTCGTCTCGTGTCGGTGATGGTGTATGTGATTGTTGTGATGCCAGTGATGAATATGCAAATGAAAATGCCAAGTGTTCCAACAATTGTAACGAATTGGGACGCACTGCTCGGGAAGAAGCACAAAGATATGCAGAGTTGACGAAAATAGGAAATCAAATGAGATTGGAATATAGTCAAAAAGGTTCATTTAGCATGTTATCAAAAATGTATTTGATTTGTTTTCGAGTTCTGTAACAATATTAAAGATAGGAAGTTTGTGAAAATTCAGTCTTATAGAATGTCGTACAATGTGCAGTAAAAATGATATCAACTCTCAAAAAAATATCTCTTGCACGTTATATCTAGTGCTGTTAGGTTTGTGGTGCTATCATTTTAACTGCATGTCACATGCAACTATTGCCCATTTTGTTTTGCTTTGTTTTTGCATAAACAAACTGTTTAAATATGTATTATATCGTCCCCTCTATGGAAAACTAGCGAATCGACAATTTGAGATTTTTTTATGAGAGCTAAAACTAACTTTGTTTCTCTGTGTAAAATCCTTTTTTTTTTAACTTTTATGGTTGCTGGTATCCATTAAGGACTACATTAACCATCATGTATGCAAATAAACGAGTTGGCCAGAGTGTGCATCTATATGAAAAGGTAAAATCTATAACGTCAGTGTAGCTTTTCTAGATTTACACTTTCGCTAGTTTTCCATAGTGGGGGACGATATCTAATTTATTATTGTTAGTTCCATTACCAGCTTTTTTTTTATTGTAAATTGCTGCATTCTATTTACTGAAAATCTAACCTAAGTTGATGGGATTCTGGATTATGGTATGGAGGGCAAGGTTTACACCTCGCACGCACTTAGGCCACTTAATCGGGCCCATTGTACTACCTCCGTTGCAGCGACCCCGTCCCATCATTCCTCAAGCCACCCCAAACGGATGATGAACTCAAGAATCCTGGCGGGCGGGGTTTCGCTGATTCTGGCCATGCTGGGCCAGAAGTCCCCCAACATGGAATCTCTTTTTGACGATAAAGCTGGGCAGTGACAGAGCACATGTTCAGCTGTTTCATCTGCTTCGTTGCATCCTCGGCACACCGGGCTATCTACGATGCCCAATGTGTTTAGATGTTTGTTTAATCTGCAGTGTCCAGTTAATATCCCTGCAATTGCCCGTAGATTGACTCTGGATAATTTCAGTTTTTTACATTTTAATTACATTTTATTCTTGTTTCATACATTTTTTAACTAAACTAATGTTTACCTCAAGATTAACCTTAGTTCTCAGCTTTGGTTACTAAGCTTAAATGTCGTACGTTATATTTGATAAATTCAAAAAATTAATTTTTAAATTTTTTTAAGTGAAATTTGATAAGCTAATAACTTAGCTAACTTGAGGGGAATCTAATTTAAATTATAAATAGAATGCAGCATATATCTACATAATAGTTTTAGGTATCCTAGTTAATTGTGCAAGTTTCATAGGAAAAAATTGTTACATCATAAAGGTGCTTGCTCGTTTAGGCGATTCGATGCGACGCGAATTTTGACGCTTATAGAAATTTACATATAATCAAATGGGAACCCGCACATCAAGGCAAACATTCCTAATGTGCGGGTTCCCATTTGATTCTATGGTAAACTTCTCTAACCGATAAAATTCGCGTCGCATCGTTTTGCCTAATGTGCTCTCAGCTGAAATTGTTAAGCCTTTTATAAAATGTAGATTACACCTATTTCACGTTAATACAATGCAGACACAAAACAGTTTAATCACAAATCAATAATTTTTTATGAATAATTGAAATTTAAAAAATTACTTTTCAGGAATTAATCTAAAACGCGAAAAGACGGAAAAATTGGTAGAATTGCAGAAGCATAAATCCGAAGCTGAATTAATTTTAAAGGAAAAAGAGACTTTAAAAAGTGAAGCAGAAGAATTGGAAAAAGTTGCGTTAGAGCAATATAAACAAATCGAAGAAGAAGAACATAAAAAGGATGAAGAATTAGAGTTGTCCAATATACGGGTTGAAGCTGTGGCAAGTTTTGAAAAGTTTGACATAAATCAAGACGGTTTTGTCGATGTTGCAGAATTACAAACCTTTAAATTATTTGATAAAGATAGAAATGGCGAAGGTTTGTTTTCCACTTACGAATATTTATTCTTGACTTTTTTCAAATAGTTTCAGTGGAAGAAGCCAAATTTTTTTTAAATCAGCAAGAGTCGATAGATCTAGAAAATTTTGTATCATATTCTTGGCCACATATTAAACCCTTTCTAATGTTAAATGAAGGTTTATTCAAGCCACCAGCTAGTAAGGGTGAAAGTAACGATTTTGAGACTCCAGAAGTTAACCAAAATGAAGAACCGGAACAAGAAGAAGGTTTGAAATTTTATATCATTTCTATTTCTTTTTTTTTTTAATAGGTGCCACATAATTATATTAATACATTATTATATATTTATATTGTTTGAATAAAAATCTTCGTAGTCCACAAAATGCCCTATTATAGCGTCCTCACTATGCAAAACTAACAAATCTGCAAGGTGGATATAGATTATATAGATGTACATTCTGACAAATCGCTTATCTGTAACTTGTTTGGTAACGGTACGATCAATTGTTTGTTTGATTTCAATCTTCATATCCAGTATATTTGATTATGCATAAGTAGCAAATCTGCATTTCGCTTTAATGGAATGTGATTATTCACCACAAATTTTTGCACTTTCCAGAATATTTTTTTTAAATTAATTTTTTTTAGCTACCTAATTTTCTCAAATAAAATTTATAAATAAAACAATTTAGCAATCGACTAGTTGTGATATACTAGTAACGTCATCTGAATTCAATGTTATTATTTTATGAATTGATAATTTTTAATAATGTCATTATTAATTAGAAATTATGACAATTGGACAAATTAATTGGCACTCGTCCTTAATGGAAACTATTCACCTTGATCCACAAAATTTACAAGTTTTATTCAATATAAAAATAACGAAGATTTAAATCTATAATACTAATGGCCCTCTTCTAGCAGACTAGTTATAAAAAATTAGATACCGAACAACCTTAAGGTTAATTTATCATTCTTTTTTGTAGTGTATCTGTGTCATCTAACTGAAGCTAATAAATTTATTTTCGATTATCTGAAATTCTTGATTCTCGAATAGCTCCCTGAAAATATATTTGAGTATTTAATTTGTTTCTAATTGGCACTTAATAATTTCGCAGATGCTGAGGGCGATTTAGAGGGAGAAGAAGAGGAAGAAGATCAGGAAGAAAAACCAGAGGCACCTTTAGTTTCGGCACAACCCGTATATGATGACGAGACTCAAAAATTAATCGATGCTGCCACCCTAGCACGCAAAGAATACAATGATGCAAAAGATGCTGTTGGTAACATTCAGGTGCAAGTTACAAAAATTGAAGATTATTTAGAAAAAGATTATGGTGTAGATGAAGAATATGCTATTTTAGAAGGACAATGTTTTGATTATTCAGATCATGAGTACATTTATAGATTGTGTCCGTTTGAAAAGACAGTTCAACAACCTAAATCCAGTTCATTGGAAACACGCCTGGGTACCTGGTCTCGTTGGTCTGAATTAGACAATAACAAATTTATGATTTACGATAAAGGTCAATCTTGTTGGAACGGTCCGCAACGTACAACTACAGTTCGTATAAGTTGTGGTAGTGAAAACAAAATTACTGCAGTTTCTGAACCAAATCGATGTGAGTATCAATTCGATTTTATGACTCCTGCTGCTTGTAAAGAATTAGAAATGGATCAAGGCGATGATTTACATGATGAATTATAATATTTTTGTTTTTGTAGTAAATTACGTTAATAAGTATAACAAATGATCATTTTTGTTGTATACCTATCAACAGCGGTTAATTATTGTTTTTGTAAATAGTTATCATTTCGTAAAGCATGCTCAAAATATGTTACGTTGTTCACATAATTAAGTAGGTGTATAAATTACGCATTTAATTTTTTTGTTTATTACAATACTGAAATTGTCCATCAAGTGATTTAGCTAAGTACCAGACCAAGATATATTCCATTTTTCAAATAAAATATATTTTCATTGGCTTTGTAGTTTATTCTATAGTATAAAAGGCAAAAGCTCTTAAAAATTTCAGAGAAATATTTTGCTTGAGATTGATTTGTTTACTAATTTATTTTTACCAATTTTTGTTTTTCTATTTTGAAGTTGCAAGAACGTTTGAATTACCGATTTCAATATTGTTAAGTTCCACTTATATAAATATGCCCGCTTTTTTTATAATATTGAAATTATATCTAAAGACATAAAATGTAAACTTATCTTTATAAAAATTTCGGATAATTTAATATCGAGAACATTTCAGTGCTTTTAAGAAACTCTTGTTACAATAATTTATCTTTTTCATTCTAAATTATATATTGTATATCGACTAGCTGGAAAGCCCGTCCCCGAACAGGCAGCTAACCAGTAGATCTCTGTTTTAGCAGTTATGATTAAAAAATATTTTTTCTTAACACTAACGTAAGCTCGACCGGTAAATCTCTATTTTAACAGTTTTAATAAAAAACATTGTTTCCTAATATTAACAATTTTAACTGTTTGTGTTCAAATGTTCCTGCGTTTTACGTAACTCAAGGTACATAACTCAATTAGTGAACAAATTGTGCTTATTAATTTTGGTTTGGTTCCCATCTGCCGAATGCTTCCTGCGGGGCGGCTACTTCCTCATCAGATTTGTTTGCTTTAGGTATTTCCACACACAATTTTTTTGGGTGTAGTTTTTTTTTAAATATCTGTTATAGATATCTTTCATCACATTCATTAACATTTTCCGTTCCTTATATTATTTAAAAAAAATAATATAATATAAATAAACTTCGCTAGACGTCACTTCAAATATTTTCCGTTCCACTGTTATCAGGTTTCTAGTACCAACAGAAACATGTGGAGAATGAAGAGTAACTACTCGAGTATCCTTCACGGTAGGTGAAGGAAATACATAAACGTCGAAATGACCACTATTCAATGAACCATGAAATCCAAGTCTTTCATGGTTCTTCCAGGCGTTCCAAAGAATAAATAATAGTTATAATTATGGTAAACTTCAAAATTAAATGTAAAAATGTTGGCAGCTACTTTCAATTTGCAGGTACCTAGTTCCATAAGTCGTCTGTTTCGGCATTTCATATTCATAGTTTTATTCACAGTTTCCGTACATCAAATAAGACAATGAATGGAATAAACATGAACCATCTCCTGGCAATCAGACTACATGTTGGAGCAACAGCTGATTATTAACAACAATTTATATTCAATTTTGACATCTTCTCTTTTTCAATGAAGATAACTTTATAGGCGCCCAAATATATAGAAATCCTTATACGTTGATACTTCTTTAGCCTTTTTTTAACCATTGAATTAATATGCTGTAGGAGGAGCAGCTTCTTGAATTTTTATATATAGCTTGACCGGAAGTTCTTTCTTTTAACTATAGAATTTAAATATATTTGTCAATATATAGAATTATATGACCTTATAAGTAAATAATGTGGAACTCAATTGATGTAGAACTTAAAGAATGTGAAAATTGTTTACCGGTGCTTTGACAACCAATCGGAGTGTTTTTTTCGGTTGGTAAACGGTTACTAAAAAAATTACACGCTGGAGGAGGAGCAGCAGTAGCGTACTGGCATTAAAGATATACCTAGTAGGTACGTATACTTATAAATATTTACAAGTGTTGATTACAATGATTAATTAAACAGAAAATTATTTTTAGATTGTTTTATAAATAATACATAAAGTCTTGTTCATTTGTTAGTTATTTTAAAATTTAATTGCGTTAGTTATAGTGCAACACATAAATATTAAGAATCGAGAACAAATAATAATACTACTGTATGTATAATATACATATTATATTAATGTAAATATGTACAAATCAATGGCAAGTAAGTGGTTAAACTTAAGCCATTAATACTCTTCGGTTTGTACAATCAGAACTTCTTGATGTATATTTGAATCTTTAAACCAACAATTTGTGCTACAAGTAAAAACGATTACCGTACCAAAATCTAAAGTACTACTTTGATTTAGGCAATTCATTAAGCGTAATTTTGGAATGACTGTAGGCAAAAGTTGAAATTCAAAGGTAAGCGTTGCACCGCAATATTGGCATTTTTCTGTTACTTCTTCTAAAGGCTTAAGCAGTAAAGGTGAATCGTTGTCTCGTGAATATCTATAAGAAAATAATCGCTGCAATTTTACATGAAATCGATTAAGTAGTTAATACAAACCTCACTAACTGGCCTGGATTGGTATCAATTTTATTTTTAAAACGAAATAACATTTTATCACCGTGTATAGGTAAATCTTCTTCATAATCTTCAGTTTTTGAAACGACAAAACCTGCTGCATCTTTTTTATCCTTTTGCTGATGTTGATATTCCAGCAATATTTCATCTATATGCCTATCATCAGAACCAAAACAATTTTTTGATTTTTCAGGCTCAAATGATAAAAAAAATGAAACAAATTGGAAACCAGCGAACTCGCTTTGCTTAAATGGTGGAAAGGTTATCACTTCTTTAAGTAGAGCTATTAAATTCTGCTCGGGGAGTGTTGGTGTCTCGATACTAGTAAAATTTGTTTCGTCACTTTCGTCCATATGAATTTCGGCATGTGGTGAGTGCCCTCGATCTACTACTCCTCCTAAAGAAACGTTTATAAAATTACTAAAGTATAGGTTCCCAATTTAGAATAAAACTGTTAAATACAAAAATTTACATAATAATATATTATAATAATTAAATCGGTTTTATGCAGTACTACGCTGTCTTCCGATACACCTCCACTCGTTTAAGATTGGAAAGTTATTTAGGCTTTTAATATCTCAAAGATGTTGGCAGCATCTTGTGAGGGAGCATGGCCAAAATAGCCTGGTGTACTTGGTTTAGGATTCAACTCACAACTGTGACATAGCAAGCAGAATATCGAGGATTCTAGCAGATAGCCTACGACTACGCTCCATTTATTTTTTTTTGTTTTTTTTCCTTCTTATTTTACCTGTATAGATCAAGGAAAGTCGATATTGTGATGCATAGAAAAAAAAAATTTGTTAGAAATTTTCTCATACTTTTACTTAATGTTTTTTAACCTTTTCATTTTTTTGCATCGATGCAAAATCATTTCATTAAAAAATAATTTTACATTACTATTTTTTTATACAAATTATACAAAAATAAAACCACATCGTGTTCTCATATGACAAGTAGTTTTTATTTTTACATACCCTGTACATATAATCGAAACGCATGACAAAGAACATAACCTAATTTTTTTTTACCAATAATTACGATTTCACAATGTACTTTAATAAATGTCGACGTACATTTAATACACATTGCAATTATTGTATAAAATGAGTTCGTTAAATACTGAAAATAAGTCAAAGGCCAATTCAACATTTTTAAAGTATGAGCATTTAATTGCTGGTATATCGGGTGGTTTGACGTCTACGTTAATTTTACATCCTTTGGATTTGATAAAAATTCGTTTTGCAGTAAACGATGGCAGACAACATACACCAAAATATAAAGGAATAACGAATGCATTTATGACCATATATCGACAAGAGGGTCTTCAAGGATTGTATCGCGGGGTAACGCCAAATTTGTGGGGTGCAGGAAGCTCGTGGGGATTGTATTTTTATTTTTACAACGCAATAAAATCTTGGAAACGGGATGGTAATGTACACGCACAATTAGGACCTGCAACTCACCTAATTGCAGCTTCGGCAGCCGGAGCCTTAACACTTTTGATCACAAATCCATTGTGGGTTGTAAAAACTCGATTATGTTTACAATACACCACAACAATAACTTCCGATAATGTCTTGTACAATGGTATGTTGGATGCATTAAAAAAAATTTACACTTTGGAAGGATTAAAAGGCTATTACAAAGGTTTGACTCCTGGCCTGTTTGGAGTTTCTCACGGAGCAGTCCAATTCATGGTGTACGAGGAAATGAAAAATCGTTACAACGTAATGCAAAATTTCCCGTCAAACAAAAAACTAGGAACTATTGAATATTTGAGTTTTGCTGCAATATCTAAAATAACGGCTGCGATAACAACATATCCCTACCAAGTTGTAAGAGCTCGTCTACAAAACCAGCATTTTTCTTACAACAGTTCAGCGGATTGTATTAGGCAAACGTGGCATTATGAAGGATGGCGCGGGTTCTATAAAGGATTAGGAACAAATTTGCTACGTGTTACCCCAGCTACTATGATTACTTTTGTTACATATGAAAATGTGTCGCATTACCTAATAAAAAATGATTGTAACTTTTTATGATGTACCTACCTAAATAAATATTTATAGCACTTATTTATATTTTGTTGAAAAAATTTATTCTTGGTAGGAAGTTATAAGAAATAATTGTATAATATACAAATTTAAATTACTTTCTTTATGCACGAATGCAAAAACTTATGCTTGTCGCTAATACGCTTTTTTTTATTTCCTTCTTCTTCGAGTGCCATACACTTCACAGTTCGTAGGCAATCAACTTGGCCAAAGCCAAGATAATTAACCAGGAAATATAATTAATGGAGTGGTTTTCCGTTGCCTTCCCCATAGCCCACAGATTAATATTGTGCTTTAGATCACAGCAGTGTAACCAACGCGACTAGGATTTGAACAAGGTCTCTCGCTTCCCAATCAGTTGGTGTAGGCTTTACACCATACTGCTGGTGTATTTTTATTTTTTTTACTTTATTTTCTTGCAAAAATCTTGAAAAATAACCCAGAATGTTAAATATTTCAATTTCTACCCAAACGCTTTAAACTCTTTTACATAATATTATATCACTCTAATAAATAATAGATCTTGGTTTATTTGGATATATTGAACAAACTATAATTAAATGTTAGCTAACGTTTCGGCGTCATATACCGCCATAATCATGCACTGAAAAAAATAATTGATGAAACGTTCATCATTTTTCAGCCGATGCAAAAAATTCATCACATTGATGAAAAACTCATAGTATTGATGTTTAGGTTTAGTTTAGGTCTTGAATTAAATTTAAATCTACCAAACCAAAAGTGCAATAGATAATTTGTGCTTTTTATTCAATACTTGGTATGGTGAAATAATATCGAAAAATTTGGAACTAAATCATAGAATTTAAAGTATTTTATATATTTGTCGACAATTTCCTATATAAAAATTCGAAAATGTAATAATTCTGCCCGTTGTAATCAATAATAATTTACAGAGTCAACAATTTTTTTGTTTTGGAGGCTAATTTCTCTTGATTTCACTTAAGTCTCATAAATATTCAATTTTTTGTTGAACTTTCCTCCAACACATAAAAATTTCCTAGATATAGGGAATTTTCTATAGACTTGGGGTAATGGTATACTTAAAAGAAAGCGAATAATACAATACTCGGCACTCATACAAAAGAAGTAGCATAGATTTCAAAATTGAAATTTCAATAAATTAATAAATTAGTCTCAAGTATATAAAATTAAAACGAGTTAAATAAACCATAATAAAGTGTTTAGATCTTTAATATTTCGATACTGATTGTACCTTCATTAGAAGGTTTAATTTTATATACTTTTCACAAGTTAATAATTCCATTTAATTATTCTAAAGTAGGTAAACTTTAGAAGTAAAATAGAAATTCGGCCGACATAAAAATGGATTTTATCTTACCTCGAGCTTCATCTAATATGCCGATGTTATCATTGGGATCGTCAACTTTTAAACGATCAAAACCAATTTTTTTCAGCTCATCAAAGCTACTACTTTCATCGTCGGATATTTGTTCTTTGTTGTTCTCTAAAACGTTACCATTTTCTTCGTTGAAATAAATATTGTTCTCATCATCCCAAATATCTTGCCCAACACACCACTGGACAAAATTTTTTTCGGGTTCTGTAGAAACTGCTGTAGATGTATCTCTATTATCATCCATAATTTGGGATCGAAGACATATCCAACTTAAAATTTTAATAGTTTTAAATGCAGTGAAGGTTATTCGTGATCATAATTACATATGCGGGGAGTGCTTTTCAGTTTATTCATAATTCAATGAATTTGCTTATTTATCAATTTATGGGTAAAGAGATCTCCTTGCAATAAAGCTGCAAGCTTTATGTATACTAGTTTCTTTTTAATAAAACCATCATATAAACTTAGGGTCACAGTTACAAATTATGAAATAAAATTGAATTTCATTATAAAAACAAAATATTATGTAGGTGTAGAATAACATTCCATTATTAGCTTATAAAATATATACTTTAATGTAAATTTTTTTGTACGCAAGCGTTTACAACTTCAAAACATTATTCTATTTCTTTCTACACAAATATTATGTTTTTATAACGAAATCCAATTTTATTTTATAATTTGACATTGTGCCTTGAAGATGGTTTTATTAAACCAAAATCGGTAGGAACAAAGCTTGTAGTTCTAATACAACGAGATTATCCAGGTTTTTTTAACTGGGTATCTACTTACAATAAATAATAAATTATAATCATTATTTATTATTATTAATATGACACTTTATGAAATCGCGTTTAGGTCGGATAATCGAGAATTCACTTTATTAAAATAATATAAACTAACCTTTTATTTTGATCGTGACAATTGGGATTCACACATACAAACAAATATAGCGTGCGATGATAAGGTGAATTTTCCAAAGGTGCATATATTTGTAAAACTAATGGTCTCTGAAATCGACATACGTTGCAAACAAGATTGTCGTAGTTTACATTTGAAGGCCAATCCTTAAAGTAACAGTAACAATTTAAATAGCATTAAATAATAATCGATTGTGATCTTACCGGTGTGCCACCAACTTTATCTGTAGTAAAGTCAACCAGACTTTTGTGCTGATCTGTAATGAATTCGTTTTCAAAACCTAGCCAGGTTTTAACATCATTGTGAGCCATTTCAAATTGGGTTTAAAAAAATCGATAATACACAATTATAACATCAGCCTTTCTTCGGTAATCTAATTTTTAAAAACTATCTATGCTCAACATTAGCCTTTTCCTTGGCTTTTCTTACTTTTTTTTCTAGTGTATAGGCAACCGAACAAGCAAGTGAGTACGATGAGCACCAATGGTACGCTATATACAGGGCGTATTTAAAATATATTCACAATATTATTGCCGGCTTGAATATTATACGTTTCCGTGAAATGTTAATCTCTGTAGAATAAATTGAGGGTTTATGATCTTTTATAATCTTCTACAACTAGTCATCACTACAGTGACTTTATATCTCTATAAATAAGTCTTAATTTTTACCCGACTACGGAGTAACGGAGGGTTATGTTTTATATCTAATCTCTATTGTAGTCACCACTGGTATCACCCACTGTCTGTACAAGTTGAAGTCATAGGTTGAAGTGGCCGTGCCGTGATTGGCGAACTCATCGCCTTGGTTATGAAGGTTTCTGTAGTAACCTGTGAGTAACCTTTATCTAATGTCAAAATATTTATTATGATCGATATGTCAAATTTCGGGTGTATTTGAACCGCAGAACATCGATAATAAATTAACATAACTCACAATAAACCATGCACACGATTGTATTTATTTCGTTTGCTTTACTATGTTTTGTGACTTTTGGGACAAGTCACGGCGACGACAGCTATGCACTACAATATAATGTCGAAGCATTTTCTAAGGAAGTACCAAAGAGAAATCATTTTGTCATGTTTTACGCTCCTTGGTGAGAATATACATTTAAATTTATACCGATGACTTTTGTCTAATTGCGTCTAACGCATTAGGTGTGGACATTGTCAAAAATTATCACCAACTTGGGAGCAATTGGCTGAAATGCTCAACGACGCTGATAGTAACATTCGCATAGCCAAGGTTGATTGTACGGTTGATAGTAAAATATGTTCGGAACAAGATATAACTGGTTATCCCACATTAAAATTTTTTCATTTGGGTAAACTTGATGGCATCAAATTTAAGGGAACAAGAGATTTACCTTCTTTAACCGTATTTATTAACGAACAGTTACGATCGGTAAGTTATTTAAAAATTTCAATTCATGTCAGTTATAGAGATTAAAAACTTGTCTAGGAATGATCAGATTTATAAGTACTTATACATATTTTCTCTACGGGAATTCCACAATTGTAATTTTTAGGCTTTTAACTTTTTTTTTAATATACAGTAGAATCTTGTTTATCCAGGGTAATGATGGGGAGGGGTCGCACGGATAAATGAAAATCACAGTTAATTGAGACATTTTATTTAATGTATTATGTGTTTACACCGCACAAACGTGTCCATCTTGCCCGAGCTGCGGGTCAAAACGTGCTTGTCAACTAAGATCAGCCAGTCTGTCCTACGATATTTTGGACACATTGCAAGAAGACTAGAAGCAATGGAAATATTGATGATCCAGGGCAAGATCGAAGGAAAGCTGCCGAGAGGAAGATCCCCAACAAGATGGATAGACCAGATCAAATCCCTGACGGGACAGACTATGCATGTGGCGACTCACGCAGCACATGACCGAGAAGCATGGAGCACCTCACTGAACGCGCTATCATAATGATGCCACTATGTTCTTACGTAGAACGATGGAACCTGAGAGAGAGCGAGAGAGAGTGTTTACTACATCGTTACATACATATTATGCTTATACATTGTCAATGACAATGTATTTACCATAATTGTATGTAATCAAGAACATTTTATTAAATGCATATGCATCTTTTTCTTGAATAATGACGATATTTATTTCTAAATTTCTCGGAACCTACGTAAAAAAAACTTACCATTTACACGCCTATGCTTTTATTTTTGGAATTATTAATATTATAATGTACTTCGCTAAACTTAAAAAACATTCATTATTTTTGGAATTGTTTTTAAAAATTGTGAAGAAAAATTGCGAACACGGATAATCGGGATACGGTTAATTGAGATTCTACTGTACTGCTATAATTTTTATGAATTATGATAAATCATACGAGGAAGGCAATAGATTGCGAAATTACCGACAACTAATTCAGCAAAAATTCTTTTAAATTCGTTCTCTAGTTGTAAGCATGGGAGTTTTGGTATGACTCGACTGCATCTCAACCAAGCTTAGAAAGAACTCCGAAAATATGCCAACTAATTTGAAAAAATTTGAATGAACCAATGAAATGAGCTATTTCTCAAGTACATTCTGTTGTAAAAGTTACAAATCATTCATGTGTTTACATTTGACGTGGTTGTTTGTCTTGTTCAGTTTCTTGTTATTTATATTTGAGCTTTATTGTCTATAAAAAAGTATTCTTTTTAAAACAAATCTTCATAATTGACAAAATAATTTATGAATTTTAAATATTCGTGCCAAGAAACTTCATCTGAGTTTGCATTTTAAATTTTAATTGCGCTAGCTGCGGCTTCTAAAGTCCCCGCTTCTAAGGTCAGTGGAGCTGTAGTTGAATTATCATAAGTAATTCATAAACTTGAAAAAGATATCAAAAACGATGAAGAGGCTAAAAATGTTTAGTGTAAAGGAACAACAATTTTTGGTATCTATCTAAACAACTTGGATAATTTCAACTTACTACTATGTACAGTTACATATCAGCTTCGATCAGCTTAAAGGTATCAGGAACCAAAAATTGGTCACCATTTCGAATTGAGAGTATTAAAAATAACTAGAATAGTATTATTTTTTGTGGTCCAATTGAATAAAAAGATGCTAACCTTATCCTTGTAAAATATATAAAGCAAATTCTTCCAGCAGTCTGAATATTAATAGAAATAAAACCTTATATTTATAAATGTACAAAAAACCTAAGCAAATGCTTTTAAAACAAAAGAAATTAGCTTCAATTTCAACTTCAAGCCATTAAAATACGGCTACGACCACACTTGTGATACGAACACGGCGTCTCGGTTGCACCATTTTTACTACTATGTTGGACAACAAATTTTTGCTATAAAATACCTTTGTAAGTTCTATAGTTTTTACATGTCGTTCTTTACAAAATAAAATTTAAACAATGATGCATAAAATAAACTTGATTTATACATAAAAACCCGCTACTAAACTATGGAATCTATCGTACTCAACACGAATCGCTTGACATTGGTGAAGTCCTTGTCTGACGCCCATAGCATTTGGAAAGGTTCTTTATACGACTCTTTTAAACTGTTCCCTCTATCGAGACACAATTTGTTCACTATTTCGAGTTCAATGTATTTATTTTTAGTGTTGACTATAATAATGTATTTACTATGCCGAGACTCGACTGTAGTTAGTAGATATATAAAGTTAAAAATAAAAAAACATATAATTTAATTTTTATCCAAACTTATTATTTCTTTGTTTGATATTTATTTTGTTACACGTGAAGCAAGATGCTATCGGTAAGGGGCCGGAGTCGATAGAGCAAGGATTGAAAGAGCTGACCGACGAAAATTTTAATGAATATGTAGCTAAAGGAAAGCATTTTGTTAAATTTTATGCACCCTGGTGTGGCCATTGTCAGGTGTGTACATGTGAAAAACTTAATAGCAAATGATTTTTATACCAAACGATTTTTTTTAGAAATTAGCACCTATTTGGGAGCATTTGGCTCAATCTTTGCAACACGATTCGGAAGTAAATATTGCAAAAATTGATTGCACACAATACCGATCGATCTGCAATCAATTTGATATTAAAGGATATCCAACTATTCTGTGGATTGAAAATGGCAAAAAGATAGAAAAATATCAAGGACAACGAAGTCACGAAGATTTAAAAGTATATGTAAATAAAATGCTGGGCTCCGATCGCGCTGATATCAAAGAAATAAAGCAAGATATTGGTGGGAGTGGAACTCCTGTAGCAATATTAAGTGGTGACAATTTTCAACAGGGTATTGAGAATGGAATCGCATTTGTGAAATTTTTTGCACCATGGTAAAGTTATTAAATTGAAAATTCAAATAGGATTTGTTATAATAATTGTTATGTTGTATATTATGTATAAATTAAACATCATGGAAAATTTAATATTATTTGTAGGTGTGGCCATTGCAAACGTTTAGCGCCCACGTGGGAAGATTTGGCTAAAAAATTTGTTGAAAATCCCGAAATAAAAATTGTTAAAGTAGATTGTACTCTGGATGTTAATAAGCAATTATGTAATAACCAAGAGGTTTGTATTAATATTTATAAATTTATATTATTTGTTACTTTGAACATTATGTTTATAGGTTGATGGTTTTCCTTCCGTATTTTTGTACAGAAATGGTAAGAAAATATCCGAATATGATGGTAATCGAAATTTAGAAGATCTTTACGAGTTTGTACTTAGGTATTCTAATAGCCACGACGAATTGTAATGGCGAATTTTGTAATTTACTAGCTGATTAGTTTTGTTTTCTAATTTTGACAATAAATTATTTCTGAAAATATTTTAATTGTTAATTCCTATGTCTTAATAAACAAATGTTGACGTAATAAATACATCTGTAAAATCGGGAACAATTTAAAAAATAAATCCACAGATGTGCAAACAATTTCATCTCGAACGCTACCACTTGGATTGAAAGTCTGAATATTAATATATGACTATGTGTATGCATTAACATGTAGTTGCTTTTTTCTTTTCTTTTTGTATTTGCCATACGCTAAATAAATAAATAACAGAGCATAAGAAGGAACCATTTACCACCTGGCGAAATTGATTTGGGTTTAAGGTAGTTTCTCCTCGACAATCAGATACAAAAATAAATTCTAGTGCGATTCGAATTTTAATCAAATCATTTGAAACTTTTATAGACTCGTAAATAACACATTCATTTAAAGGAAAAATTACAAATTTTCAAAATAGCCTCCATGGCCAGTACATGACTTCAAACATGTACTAAAATTATTTGCAGCAGTTTGAAGAATTTCTAGAGGCATTTCATTCAAAACCTTGACACGATGGAAGCACGTAATAATTCCAAATTTTATGTGGTATGGCGCAGGCTTTAGTCTCCGAGTATGTCCAAACAATATAGTAGAGAAGATTTAAATCTGGAGAATAAGGCGGCCATTGCACAAGTCGATAAAATTCGGAAATTTCTATCGAAACTACTGTTGATTCAATGTCGCTTTGTGAGTCGGAGCAGAATCTTGTTGGAAGGTCCAATCATTATTTGGATAATTTGTTCACAAGTCCAGAGAAGAACTACTTTCTCGAGAATTTCACCCGCGATAAATTTCTTGGTTCACTTTGATCCCTTCATTGATGAATTTGAGGGGTAAAAATCCAGGCCAAACTATAACAGATTTAGGTTTTTTCCTTCTGGCAACAATTCGAGTTTCTCCGGGAGGTGTTTTTGATGAAATGCGGTAATTTTGACGATTGCAGCATTGTTCAATTGTTGTGTGTAAAAAACTTAAAGTCGTTTTACTGATACCATTGTTTATCTATACTATGGAGTATCTATACTAAAGTAAAGAGTTTAAGCAAAAAAATTAGTACCTAACGAATGGACTCATTTTGGCTTTTAGGTTTAATAATCAATTATAATAATCAAATTGATTATATCGTACCCTGTATATATTAACGGCATGACGCCCTCTAGGAAAATTTATAAACAATTATAAACAAATTTTGACATTCGTCTGATCACGTTTTCATAATCGAAGATAATATAATATTATTGAATTTAAACTCGTTTCAGTATTTTGTAGTGGAAAGAAATATTCAAAAATATGGCTTTACATGTTCCAAGAGCTCCTGGATTTGCTTCCATGCTGAAAGATGGTACCAGGGTAAGAAAAACTTAAATTTGTTTCCATGTGCAAGTTTCATATTAAATAATAAATGGGCAAAGCCAATTATGTGAGAAAATTGGAGCTTATTAATAATAAAAGTATAAATTCAGTATAGATAATAATATAATTACAAATAAATAGGAGATTTTAGCATAATTATACTTGCATAGATCTAATAGGTTAAGTGGTGCTAAGGGTGGTGCATATTAGACACTACTATTAAGTTTCATAAAAGAGATTTAAAATTCGATCTATGATTATAAATCATTATTAAAAAATATAAGAATAGTTTTTATTATAATAACTATAGGTAGTTATAATTTTACTCGTAGCTTTAACAGCGCAGGTATCTCTAACGAGATACGAGTGATATTGTGCTATTTTACAAATAATTAAGGTATTCACACTCCTTTGTATATTTCGTTGTATTTCTACACTTTAGTAAATGTTCAATATATCCCTCTCTCGCTTAAATAAAAAATGAGAAAAAAGTTAAACAATCTCGTAACTATACAACATTGTAAAAATACTAGACTAAATACAACGAACTGTGAATACCCCTAATGTATTAAACATATTATAAATCAAAAAATAAATTGATTGTTACGTCAAAATTATTCATGTTGAAACAAAAAGTTGAGGTTTACGTGAATTTATATGGGGTTCCAGAAGCTGAAAATCATAATTTCCAAAAAATGTGTGTGTGTGATCAAATTTTGTGTACGTTCTACCTCAAGTTAAACAAACGACTAATTAATTAATCAAAAGTATTTTTTATTGACACGATATTTCGAAAGAGATTTCTTTCATATTTCGAAATATTGTGTCAATAAAAAATACTTTCGATTAATTAATTAGTCGTTTGTTTAACTTGGTTTTATAGTTTTAAAATATTATTATAATATAATTAACTTGTTTTGGTTTTAATTCTTATATTATATTATTATAATATTTGAATATAATTGGAACTGAACTTAGGTACCTAATAATATAACGTTGATAATTAATAATTCTTATATTTCATTATTTTCCGATAGTATCCCATCTACCATTATCTAGACTCGGGCCCCGGGCTTGTGGGGAGCCACCCGGGCCCTGCCGGCCCAGTCCGACCCTGATATTGCTTACATAACTTCTTCAATTTTAATTTATTCACTGATATTTTTTTACTTCTGCTTATAGCACTTTGCGGGATTAACAGAAGCAGTGTACAGAAATATAAATGCTTGTAAAGAGTTTTCTCAATCTGTTCGTTCAGCATATGGACCTAACGGCATGAACAAGATGATTATCAATCATATTGAAAAACAATTTGTTACTAGCGATGCTGCTACCATAATACGAGAATTAGATGTTGAACATCCAGCTGCTAAACTTATGATATTGGCAAGTGAAATGCAAGATTCTGAGGTTGGCGACGGAACTGCTTTTGTCATAATATTTGCTGGGGCTCTGTTAGAAAATGCTGAAGAATTGCTTCGCATGGGAGTGACCCCTACGGAAGTGGCCGACGGCTATGAGAAAGCGTTGGATAAGTGTTTAGAAATTTTAGGCAAATTGATGTGTTACGAAGTAAAAGATTTTCGTAATGAAAATGAAGTTTATAAAGGTATTTTAACGGCTGTACAATCGAAGCAATACGGCCACGAAGAATTTTTGTCCAAATTAATTACCAAGGCATGCATCTCTATTTTACCCGAACAAACCACCTTTAACGTAGATAACGTGCGCGTGTGCAAAGTTCTGGGCTCTGGTTTGAGTAAATCTGAAGTGGTGCAAGGCATGGTTTTTAAACGTCAAGTCGAAGGTGAAATAACTAATATGAAAAATGCTAAAATTGCTTTGTTTGGTTGTGCGGTTGATGTAATGCAAACTGAAACCAAAGGTACCGTACTTATCAAGACTGCCGATGAATTAATGAACTTCAGTAGAGGAGAAGAGACTTTGCTAGAAGCACAAATTAAGGCTATCGCAGATACTGGAGCTAATGTGATTGTAGCCGGTGCAAAGTTTGGCGATATGGCTCTGCATTTTGTAAATAAGTATGGTATGCTGGCTGTGAGACTTAATTCCAAATTTGACTTAAGGCGTTTAAGCAAAACTGTAAGTACTCTTTTTTTAAATTAAATTAAAAAAATTTATGATTACACACATTTGTGTTAAATTATAACAACTATATTTAGGTGTAAAGTTTTTCCTAAATTTTGCCAAATGTTTAACAAGTAAACGTAAATGTAGTAAGAGGTCAACGGAACCAGTTCTATGTGTTTCGAAAGACACTCTTGACAAATTTCTACGAAATTAACACAAGTGTGACTCAGTCTTACAACGTATTCACAATTTTGATAGATATCCAACGATTAATACTTAACAGTCTGATAAAAATAAATAGTATTCACCATTAAATTTCAAACTTATAATAGTAAACAGGCAGTTAATAGAATAAATTATTGTTTGTGATACCCGTTGCAGCTAATTTCACCTGTATTAATATTATTATGTGACAAACAAACACGACAATTCAATTTGATTCAAGATCATTTTTAAATGTAAATGGATTCTTAATTTTGAAGATAGATTTCCAAAAATGATAATTAACATAATTAAACATTTTTACAATACTTTTTAGCCAGTTTTACAATAGTCTGATAAATTTGGTGAAACTTTATTCCCTGTATAACTATTGTTATGATAAGTACTGGGAATAACTTTATAACAGGTTGATCCGACTATTGTAAAATCTTGCTTAAAGGTACAATATTTTTACTCTCTGTCTCTCTATTTGAATTCCGATCATGAAATCATAGCAAAAGAAAGTACCTATTATTTTACTCTTAATATTTTTCATGATCTCAGGTGGGCGGTGTAGTAATGCCTCGTCTTGTACCTCCAACATCAGAAGAACTTGGTTATTGTGACACAGTATGTGTGGAAGAATTAGGTGACACACCTTTGGTGGTATTTAAAATAGAGGCCAGTGAATCCAAAATTGCAACTATTGTTGTACGTGGTGCGACTGACAATTACATGGATGATATTGAAAGAGCAATAGACGATGGTGTCAATACATTTAAAGTAATGCACTATAAAAATATTAACTTGACTTTTTAAATCTAATTGAAATTATAATGATTTGTAGTGCCTTACTAGAGACGGTCGTTTTGTTCCTGGTGCAGGCGCAACCGAAATTGAAATAGCATTGCAACTTGCTCAATATGCAGATACTTTCCCCGGTTTGGAACAATATTCGATACGTAAGTTCGCAACATCTCTGGAGAGCTTTCCGAAGACTCTAGCTGATAATAGTGGACATAGGGCCAATTCTGTTATATCTCAATTATTAGAAGCTCATAAGGTAAGATTTCTTATAGGGTGGGTATTGATAAAATCTCAAATTGAATTACTTTGTAATTGATAGATAGTATGAGAATAAGAATTGGGAACAAAATTGGTTGAGCATATTACAAAACTTTAGATTTTTTTAATTATATTATCCTTTAGGTTGGAAATAAAACTTTTGGTGTTGATATCGAATTAGAAAATTCAATATGCGATTCTTTGGAAAAGGGAATATTGGATCTCTACGTAAATAAGATGTGGGCTTTGAAATATGCTGTTGGAGCAGCTGCCACCATCTTGAGAGTGGATGAAATTATAATGGCAAAACGTGCTGGTGGTCCAAAGCCACGTCAAGGTGGTGGAGATCAAGATGAGGATTAATCATTTAATATTTTGAAGTTTTTTTTTGTATTACTAACTTATTATGTTGCAGTAAAGAAACAGTTCATTTTTTACATGTAATTAGAATTTAATAAATTAATAATTTACCACGTGATTGTTTACATTAAATGCATAAATGGGACGAACAGTGCCATAACTAGCTTTTCATGTGCCCGTGCGAGAACTTATTTATGGGCCTCTTAATTTTTTAAATTATCTTGAATAATATACAATAAAATATAACATAAATTAGTTCGTTAAATTTGCAATTTAAATTTAACAATTAAATACTTCTACTGTGGTATAAAATTTATAGCAAAATAATCTAATACATAATAATAATATGTTAATACCTATACATTTAAGTATTTGCAAAATATAATTTTATAATAATTTTTTACAAGATAAAATTTATGTACCTAAAATAATTAAATTATTAATATTATTTGATTTTGCTTTGCAGATATTACCTTACTGCCCTGTTGAAAAAATTATTGTTGTTTAAATTTGTTTTCCAGCTATTTTTACCCGCCCTATTATTTATTATCATATTTGTTATCACTAGACATTGGATTATATGCAAAAGTAAATATTGAAATAGTAATAATTTATTACTTGTTTACACTAATATGCACTAATGGAGTGTCCGCCAACCTGTTGATTTTTTTCTTCAAATTGCGAAAGGTAATTGTGGTAGTTCGCATAAGTTATTTTAAAAATATAAAAAATAATAATTTTGTAAACATAGAAGAAACCCTTTTAAGAAATGATTGAAAAAAATTTTGGTAACTTGCTGTTTATTCCATAATTATGAAAGTAGCTCTACCACATTGATAGGGTTGGAGACCACTGCTGTAATGTAATGATTTTGTGCACTAATAAAATGGCAAATTAGTAATAACTTATTTACTTATATCGGTTATACTAGTAATAAGTTATTAATAGTTGAACATTTTGTTTTTGCATATATAATCTTATGTCTATTTATCACAAAGACAAAAAAATAAAATACACTATAATTTTTGCTAAATATAATTTTTTGTTTTCAATTTATTGTTGATTAAATAAATCAATCGACATCCAAGTATCGTAATACTTAATATACTGCAAGTGCTTGTTCACAATGAGTGTAAGACATAAATAAAAACTTTATTGAGAATTTAATAATGCTGGAGTAATTTTCATATTCGCGAAAGACCATTTCACATCATGCAGCCTAAAATTTCAACATTATTTGATACTTTATTACGCTTTTATTTGAATTTATAATTATCATGTCTTATGTTCATTATGAATAAGCACTAATTATGCTTTTTCAAAGTTGAAATTACTGGCCGATATACAATTTGAAATCTCGCGTCGGAGATGTAGTAGGGTAGCGATTAACAAAGAGAAAATGGAATTATGTACTTTTCAATCGTTTTAATACACCGAAGCCTGCATAGAATAGGATAGCCTTGATCTCATATAAGCAGAAGTAGGTGGCAGGC
This sequence comes from Cantharis lateralis, assembly GCA_963170105.1. NCBI lineage: Eukaryota > Metazoa > Arthropoda > Insecta > Coleoptera > Cantharidae > Cantharis > Cantharis lateralis. Next base: position 38,347,078 of record OY720629.1, read on the forward strand.
AGGTTTGACCATATAGTATACTAATCGTTTAAAAAAAACCTTTGAATTTAGAATATAGAATTTTTTTTAAAGAAAAAAACTAAAAGATTTTCCTACGCCACTGCTTTTAGCTGTTGCCAATTCTTAGTCTTGCGCAATAGATGCATGTTTCCGTACAAATTGTCGTAATCTTTTGCTCATTGGTAAATAGTTTATTCAGTGTTCATTGGTTAGAAATGTTTACAGAAATGGCAAATGGAGTAGTTTTCTTTTTGAGCAATTGATAAAATTCTATTAAAGTGATTCTAAAGAATATTAAACTGCTTTAACATTGTTAAGTACAGTATGAAAGTTGTATTCGTGATTTTTTCAATAGCGTATGTGGTACAAGGTAAATTATATTAACCTCAAAATAGATTAACGTGTAATAAGAGATTTTGTAGGTTCAATAACGAAAAATTTGAAACATTACGAGATATTGCATCTTGATGATTTAACTCATCGATTAGTCAAGCGCGGTGTGCAAGAAAGCAATCATCCATTTAACAAAATCAGAGAGATAGCATTTGAAACATTGGGGAGAGATTTTCGACTTATTGTTAGCCCCAAACGAAATGTTTTACATTCTAAATTTAAAGCTTTTACCGTTGACGGCGATGGAAAAGAAACTTCTGTACATTTAGGTGGGTAGGTGTTACCTTAAAAAGAAATTTCTATATCATTTAATTTCAGATCACGAAAATTTTTATGGAGGCCGTGTTTTTGGTGAAATTAATTCGGACGCTAATTTTCACATTGATGAAGATGGTTTAATTACTGGTGCAATTCATTTACCTGATGAAACTTATCATGTCGAGGTTGGGTTTTATAAATAGTAATAATACTTCTTTTTTTTTTATATAGGGTGTCCCATTAACACCGCCTATTTTGAATTTATCGCCTTTTTTTAGTTTCGGTCGTACAGCGCTGTTATTTGACAGCCGTCATATGTGAACATTGAGGTTTAGTCATGCAGCATTACACGGATACACAACGTATAGGAATTGTGGAGATCTACCAAAATGGTGAGATTGTTACGGAGACGGTTTGAAAATGTCGTGGATTTTTTTGTCATCATAACGCACCTTCTCGCCGTACAGAAGTCCGATTAATCGAGAAATTTAAGGCGATTGGGTCAATTCAAACCCGGCAAAGACCTGTTCATGATTGTGCAGCTCGGTTTAATATAAAAATTGCAGCAGTTAATGAGAGTGTTGACCAGAATCCTTCCACCTCCATTCGTCATCGTTCTCAGCACCAATTGAGACTTTGACGAAGCAGTTTACAACAAATTTTGAATCAAGATCTGCATTTGCATGCTTACAAGATTCAATTGACACAGCATTTGAAGCCAGTAGGCCATGCGCAACGCCGAAGATTTGACGCTCTTGGATTTCTTGCTTTGGAGTTTTTTAAAAGGAGAGGTGAATGCCACTAATCCAAGAACAATTCCTGAACTGAAAGGTAAGATTCGACAAGCCGTTGATGAAATTGAGCCGACACTATATCAAAATTTCATCAAAACAACGAGTGCCATCAGTCACGAGGCAGCCATCTATCGGATATTGTGTTTCATACGTAACCTCCATGTCTACACTCTATTAAATTAAAAACATCGGAACTTTTCAAATAAACACTGCGTTTCTTCAAAATTTCAAAATATGCGGTTATAATGGGACACCTTTTATTATCCAATTAATTTAATATTATTTAAGAATTATATGAACCATAAATAAGGCGATACTTTTATCGGAAACGTAGTTACCGGTGACGTCATCTATAACAAAGATACTGGATCCATTATCATACCAAATCATTGCCTACAATAAATTGATAATATGTCACTAGTTATGTCTCTGATCAAAGTATTCCTATGTTATCCTAATATAAATTAATGAATAAGTATTTAATATTTTTTAGCCAAGTTGGCGTCACTTGGAGAATTATAATAATAGAACAATGATCACATATAAAGGTTCTGATATAAAATTAAGTTGGGATCATTCTAACTCTGCTGATTTTGGTCCCAAAATGTGTGGGTACATTAAGGAAGGTGCTGAATTAGAAAATGACATAGACGAGGAAATTAATGTTTGGAAGACGACAAATCATAAAAGTAAAAGGCAGGTGGACCAATACGAGTATACCCCTACTAAAACTAGATGTCCCTTATTGTTGGTAGCCGATTACAGATTTTATCAGGAAATGGGTGCCAGTAATACCAAAACTACAATTAATTACCTCGTAAGTTTTCAAATTAACTATTACAGTAAAATTAAATGTAAATTATTAACTTGGGAAATATATTTTTAAATTAATTAAAGATGAACAAGTTAAGGTAACAATTATAAAACCAATTAAGTTTTATAATATTTCTTTAAAGCTAGATTAACCGACAAGCTTGGGGGTGTGATGCCTCCACATAATCCTATGTGGCAACTAATGCAATGTTAATGCCGCATCTTCTATATTAAAGACATTGAATTTCTTGCATATACAATTGAAGGGCTTATTGCAATATAGTGATAATAAATTTTGAACATTTCATAAAAAATCATTAGCTTTTTAATTTAATTTTGAGGGATACCATTCAATAGGTCTTTTTTGTTTTGAAATTTGTTTTATTTGAACCTGGTTTAGCTTCTACTGTATTTATTTTAATATTTGCACTTGAATTGACATTCATAATCAATTATTTGAGGGGAAAACACTAAATTGAAACTATGAATACAAGCATAAGTACCTATAATACAAAGATTGCTTTAATTAAATTCATCTAATTTATTTGCAGATTAGTTTGATAGATCGTGTACACAAAATTTACAATGATACAATTTGGCATGATCGACAAGAATTGGACGGTTTTAAAGGCATGGGTTTTGTTATTAAAAAAATTGTTGTTCACAATGAACCTACACGTGTACGTGGTGGAGAAGCTCACTATAACATGGTTAGAGAAAAATGGGATGTCAGGAATCTCTTGGAGGTTTGAACGAAAGTTTATTGTAACCGTACTTACTTTTTGATTTATCATACACAATTTATTGTATACTGTCAAAATGGCTTCAAAATTGATTGCAACAGAAACTTGCTCTTAATATTAGTCGAGTATAAAAGAGAAATTCTTTAACAGAAAGCTTCATCTTTCTTAAGCGTCATTTACATCCAAGTAACGTACGTAGCGGACATACAAGACATAACATAAGGAAAGTTGAAATGCATGGTTTCAAACACCACCGTTTACATTCGTACAAAACAAGGGAGACATAACAGAAAGTTCGGTCAACTTCTACATTATGTTTTCTATATTTGACCAATGAGATGCGTTCATTTTACTTGGCAACAACCCCGTTGTTGTATAACCATGCGTGCGCATGCTTCATGTTTCTATGTCTTCTATGTTAATGGGAATGGCAAATTATTTCCTATGTTTTCTACGTTATGTCTTGTATGCTCGCTACGTACGTTATTTGGATGTGAATGACGCTTTACCTTATTTCGATATATGCACATTTTGAAACGTTACGGCTTATACTAGTAAGTAATTCTATTTTTTCTTGGTTTTATTCTATGAAATGATTATTACTTCTTTGTACTTATTGCACTATTAAGAGCAATTAATAAGAGTAGTCTGGGTTTTTAAATTAGTGCCATATTATAATGATTTACACTGTTGTAAGAATTTACTTGGAAGTGGTCTCTTGTCTTCCTTTCTTTGCATAGTCTTGATCGTCGATATATGCTACTCATATAAATATGGCTTATAAAATTTGTTACTTTTTATCATGTTTATCAATGTAATCTGTTTATTTATTTTTTTTTTTTTTATCAAAATAGGTTTTTTCTCGAGAAAATTCACACAATGGATTTTGTTTATCGCATTTATTTACTCATCAAACTTTTAAATCAAAGGATTCTGTAGTGTTGGGTCTGGCTTATGTAGCATCACCTAGATATAATTCACATGGTGGAATTTGTTCTAAGGGTTAATACTTTTTTTTTTAATATTACCTACTAGTAATTTTTTATGTACGCTTAAATGTATAAAATAGATAAGTTTTATTAATATTGGTGTAGGTTTTCAGTCGCGAGTATAGCCATAAGGATTTTTGCTTGGCACATTTATTTACTGACTTAAAATTTGAAGGTGGAATATTGGGTCTTGCTTATGTGGGATCTCCTAGACGTAATTCTGTTGGGGGTATTTGTACCCCAGGTATGACGATTTTATAACTATCGATGCATGCTTAATATTTCTTCATATTTTATTTTATGTAAATTACTAGCTGCACGATAAAAAAATGTCCAGTGGTGTAATTTTAATTTTTTCACCAATGTAACTATTATGCAACCTTACTGTATATTATTATGGTGTATTATAGCCGGTTGCACCGCTATAGTTGAAACATGGCTTAAGTTCATATTTAGCTTATGCGCATTTTCATTGTTTAAAATTTAAATGCTTACAAGTCGTCCCCTGAATGTAATAACTAGGTAACTCGAAAAAATAAATTTTTGAGTTACCAAGTACTTACCTTCATTTTTACTTTATTTATTGTACTTCCATAACAAAACTAACTAGGTATTAAGCCACAAACACCTAAATAAACATACTATCGTTTCGCTTGAATCTTAAAACAATTGTAAAAAAAATTATAAGTCTCTTTGTAGCTTGCAACTCAAATTCAACTTTTTCGAGTTACATAGTTCTTACATTCAGGTGACGATAGTGTAGTGCTGCTCTTTTGTGATGTGATGTAATAGCTTAAATAAACTACAGTAAAGCGTTGATAATCCGGATCAATTGTAATGGTTCGGATTCAATTCCAGCAAATAATATTATTATCTGATAATAATCGTACATATTTTCGTATTAGTACTAATCTGTACAGTTATTCTACTGAAGATAAACATTGTACTTTCTTGCTTGCTGATATAATTAGCTTATATCATATTACTGTACTTATCGACTACGATAATAGTACTTAAAGCGGAGCTGTTGAATTCTCCATTAACCATTAATTAATGGTTTTATTTATCTACTCCAATTATTTAACAACTAAAATGAATTATTAATGGTTTTAGCAAATTTTCATTATGTTTAAGGCGTCAAACAGCCCTTTCTTTGGTTTCTTTAGATAATCCAGGCTTTTGATAATTCGGATAGGCTCTGGTCGCAATTGATCTGGATTATGGAGGCTCTACTGTACTCACTTTTCTACTTAATTGAAAACACGAACACAAAATATAATTTATTAAGATAAATTTTACTGTTGTTTATTTAAAATATATTACCTGAGGCCTGTTTTACAATGAAAATTACAAGTAACTTATATAAACAAACTTAAAATTTTTTTTAATACGTTATCAGGATTTCTATGGCTTATCTTTCGTATTTAATTTTCAATAAGGGTGGTCAAGTCTAATATTACGGTCTTTCGGGTTTTTGTTTTATTTTTAAACTTAACCTTTTCCTAAATAGCAGTGCAACATCAATTAAGCAACAAATAAGACACCAAAAAACCTACAGATCTTTTCTATATTTATTTACAATTAATTCAATTTTTAGTGATCCAGATTAACGGATTATTAATCTTCTAATTTGTTAAATACCAACTGACAAACACTACATTAACCCTAATTAGTCACACTTCTTCAAACTGACGTAATAGTCACACTGGGTCAAATAGACCCAACACTTTTGGACCGCGATAAAAAACTGTAGAAGGCCAGAAAACAAATATATTTATATTGCCGGTCAAATTTCAAGCCTTCCTTGAAAATACTTCATAGGTTTGAGATTAAAAATTTTATTTTACATGAGCGAAAAAATTACAACTGAGGGACGAATTGAAATAATACTTTTTTGAATCGAAAGTTTAAGGTTCAAACTACCTTTAGATGGCAGCATAAGTCGAATTTTTCTTTGTTTAAGGGCCGTACTCAAGGTCGAAAGATTAGTTAGGGTCAATTTGATCCAATGTGACCAAAAAGGGTTAATAGTTTTTGGCTACTAGTCATTATCAGAATGTCAAATATAACGAACTCACAATGTAGAAAAACAAACAATTTTGGTATTTTATTAGTTGATGCTTCATATCCTGGCGATCTATTTTTTAATCAAATATGAACATAAGTTTATTCTTAGATTCAAATGTTTCGAAACTAGCAAAATGTTATAGTAATAAATGATTAAAGTATAATGACAACAAAAATCTTGAACTTAAGAAAATCTTACTAAAAGAAAACTTAATTATAAAACGGTACAACCGGGCATTAGCTACCTATATTATATCGTGGGTGTACTATTAAAACTAGAAAACTGAACAATGTAACACAACCCACTTAGCTACTAGTATCAAAACAAGAAATATTTTAATTTTCAGTTACCTACTTTTAGTATTAAACCCCCGATATGATTTTATTGATATTACAGTAATCACAGAAGTTGGCACTGTAATGAAATTAATGTAAATAATCTTACTAATCTAATTTGTTGAAAACATTAGGAAACGTAATTTTTTTTATAATTATTAAGACTATTGATTATGTGGTCTCAGCAATTAAAATAAAAGCAAATTATTGTTGACTTTAATTTGATTCTGTTAATTGCCAAGTAAGTTTTAACTTTTGTGATTACTGCATGCTTACCTGTTTATAATTTGTAGTTATTTATGCATTAGATTCCAATACTTATGTCAGAAATAATCTGTAAAACTACTTTAAGAACTTGAAGATGTTTTCAAGGTTGCACTGTATTTTCATTAATAATGGAGTCAGCACATTATTTCATTTTGAATTTTTATGTTCTAGAATATTTTAAAAATGGTTATACTTTATATTTAAATTCGGGTTTGAGCTCGAGTCGTAATCATTATGGCCAGCGTGTTATTACTCGCGAAGCCGATTTAGTCACTGCTCACGAATTTGGTCATAATTGGGGTTCAGAACATGATCCTGACATTCCCGAATGTTCACCCAGCGCTAGTCAAGGTGGCTCTTATCTTATGTACACTTACAGCGTCAGCGGCTATGATGTCAACAACAAAGTAGGTAATTTTTGAAGCAATCAATGACATAGATAAATTTTCGTTTTTAGCGGTTTTCTCCATGCAGTTTGCGATCAATTCGTAAAGTGTTGCAAGCAAAATCTGGACGATGTTTTTCTGAACCGGAAGAAAGCTTCTGTGGTAATTTACGTGTGGAAGGCGACGAAGAATGTGATGCAGGTTTGTTGGGAACCGAAGATAACGATCCATGTTGTGATAAAGACTGTAGATTACGCAGAATACAAGGAGCAGTTTGTAGGTATACAATAAATTGTTTTGAGGTAAGTGGTTTCTTTCTAACTTGAAACTGTTGGTTGTAGTGATAAAAATTCTCCTTGTTGTCAAAATTGTCAATACATGTCAAAAGGTGTGGAATGTAGAAAGGCTCAGTACACTACGTGTGAAAGAGAATCAAACTGCACTGGAATGCACGCCGAATGTCCAAGAAGTCCTCCCATGCCAGACGGAACGGATTGTCAAGAAAGAGGAAAATGTAGAGCGGGAAAGTGTACACCTTATTGTGAAACTCAAGGTTTACAAAGTTGCATGTGCGATATAAGTATGATGTATTGTACTGTTTTATTATTATTTTACAAATTGTCATTACAGTTGAAAATGCTTGCAAACGTTGTTGTCGGACAAGCATAAATGAAACTTGTTTTCCCGTGGAACCTGCCGATATACTACCCGATGGTACGCCTTGTATACAAGGTTTTTGCAATAAGGTTTGTAATAATTGTTAACTGTGCCTTCTAGTATTGTGGTTATTAACATTGTAATTATTTAAAAAAATAGGGAAGCTGTGAAAAAACAATCCAAGATGTTGTCGAACGTTTTTGGGATATTATTGAAGATATTAATATCAATAAGGTGTTATTATTTCTCCGAGATAATATTGTTGGAACAGTGGTTTTGGTGACTGCCTTAATTTGGATACCCGTAAGTTGTATCATTAATTATGTTGATCGTAAAAGGAGTCGGCAAGAGGAACGCCGTTTGCAATGGCAAAATAGAAATGATTTGATACATCCTTCTGATCATCGACGTATCGTACATATAAAGGTGCCAAGATCATCTAATATCGTTCACGATTAATTAATTTATTGTCTTTTTCAACATTTGATATTTAAAAATTTTTTAAGTTCTTAATGCATTTTCGTGTAGCTATATTTAAATTTAATAAATGTAAACATGTTACTGCTTACCTACTTGATTTAGATATTGCATAGTAGTGGAACCCAATTTTTGCAAAATTCATAAAATGTTTACATGTATTATTCAAATTGTATCGAGTTTTAATATCAAAATATTCTATCTGCTGACTTGCTATTAACTTTTTCTTAAACGAATTAATTAATTATTTATTTTTTCTCTAAATGTTACTAATATTTTACTACAAGAATTTTTAAGTAAATACGAGAATCTCTAAAATTGTGGAAAAGCAAAGATTGCCCAATTAATATTAACGACCAGAGAAAAAACCTGGCAAAAGTTGGATGTTTGCTTAAATGTTGGCACTGCAGTTAAGATTTTATGTAGACCAAGGTCAAAACCGCAAATCAACACATTGAATCATATTCTACTATACTTCATGTTTTGTCAACTTGGTTTGGTAACACATCAATTTAATAAATTAAAATTAGCCCGGCTAAAAAAACGAAGGAGAATGAACTGGGAGATTTACATCATTTGAAATTATTAGAAGTACAAGAAAAACAAACAAAAATCGAAAATAATTTAAAATACGACTTGAAAAGATAATTATTATTTAATGGAGCGATACAGGAATTAATTCTAAAAAAAAATGGAAAAATTAAAATTAGCCAGGGTAGTACATAACAAATTAATCAATTGATATGCAGTTTAGAATGGATTAGTTAGTAACATTTGAAAATATTTTATTTTATAACCTAAGAAATGCATACACTTCAGAACTAAAATATTTAGACAATAAACATTTATTATCACAAATAAAATACACAGTAAATATATTAATCGACTCTTAGTTCATCGCCTGATGATGCCATAGGATGGTGTAAATGTTTGCGATTAATATACTTACTTAGTGTTTAATTTGTAATAACTTATAAACATTTAAGTTCTGAAAAGTGTATGTATTGATAGGATTATTATATTCTTTGGTGTATAAATTCGCCCTATTTGAATTAAAGTTTGTTTAAAGTAATATTAAAATTTAATTTAAAGGTAATAGGGGTGGTTAAGATTTGGACATCTCTAGAATTCCGAAAATGTTTAAATTTTTTCCAGATATTTATCCCTTTTTCGAAAATAATTCGAACGATTCTGTTTTTTTGACTCGCATCTGTTTTTAATTTTTAACTGACATTTAGATTTATCATATAAATCAAAATATTACAGGCAAACGTAATAATGTTATTTTTACTCCGTAATACAAGGAAATAAAAAGTAAACCGACGCACAGTAGGTTATTTTGATCCTAAAAGCTAGCCTAAATTCAAAAAGACAAATGCCGCTTACATATTATTTGCAATTATGGTTTTCGTAAAACCACTGTCTTGGGCAACACATACGCAAATTGGTTTCGACATTACTCGTTTCAATTTTCCTCCACATCGTGAAATATACGCACAAATGTAGTAGTGTATTTATACTTATTTTTGAAAGCATAATTTTGATAAAAGTTGTTTAAAATTCTAACTTTTTTTTCTGGAACCTACAAATTCTGATTAAGTAAATAACTTCTGCAATAGCTAATTTTAAAAATATGTCTTAGGCTCTTAGGTATACAATTGTTATTGTATTCATAACTAAATGTAAACTTTTTTTGGTGATTAAGTTTTTGAGCTTTTGGTTATTATATACAGCAGATCAAACTTTGCTTCTTTTAGGTATTGATATAAGAAAACAGTCGAGCTTGATAATGTTTGCCAAAATATGCCGTATTCTTCAATAAATACAATTTGGAATTTTCTGAAACCACCTACTGTCGAAATCATTGGTGATCATAACGAGATTGCCGACGATGATGATAACAATATAGAGGATGAATTTTAATAAATTAAATATTGTATTTAACCCTTCAATGTCCAAATTTTTCTTTTGACTTAAAAATATTATTTTTGTGCCTTTTAGACTGTCCTGATACATGGAAAAATATTTAAAAAAATATTTCTTGCAAGACTTGATTATTATCGATTAAAAACGTTAATTTTTTTATAACAAATATGCCACATTGCACGAAAACTATACAATATTTTTCATTCAAATTAAATTTATTTTCAACTTGTTATAATAAAATAAATAAATCAATAACGTCTTTACTCCAAATAACTGTATTTAGGCAAAACTAGTTACGGGGTTCTTGAATTAACCCCATCATCAGTTGCAAAAAGCTACAATTACAAAAAAGACAAACATTATACATTATCAACAAGACAGGACAGAGCTGCTACTCACTTTCACAAGATTTGTCCGGGTGTTATAGTATTATTGTAAAAAGACGGAACTGCACTACCATGTTAGGTGCAACTAAGTAGTAGCAACACAGATAATATTACAGAACAGTTAAAAAACACAAGTCAATTAAAATTAAAAATTCTCGGACCACGAATGTTATCGGGCGGGGAACACAAATGTGGAAATGCAAAGCCTGATATGAGAGACGCGTTCTGCGGATGTTGTCAAGTGATACTATTGGAAATAATAAGTTCAACTTGTTATTCTCATAAGAAGTTACAAAATATAAAAAATTGAAAATTACCATCACAAAATAAAAACATCAATGAAAATAGATTAGCAAAGAGTAAATTGCTGAAATCTGAATATCTATTGGAATTACTACTTTTTGCAAGTGCTAATAAGGATCTGACATATACATATCTTAGCACTGTTTAAATGAAGACCACAAATGAAATGCGAAATTTAAAACTTTTATCGGTGATTTAAAATTATGCCGTGCAGTGAAAGGTTAAATTTAATTTTTTTTATTCTGAAAATTTTTATATTAAAGTAACATCTAAGCCACTAGATGGCGTGTCAATGGAAAAACAACATCGCGCCATCTATTGATGACATTTTCCGTAGTTAATAAAAAAGGACTTTTTAAAATAGAATTTAATGAAAACTGTCTCTTTTCACTTTCGAGTGGGTTTTTCAATATATTTTTCTGTATAATGTAAGAAATCTTACATATTGTTTTAAGATTTTTTGCCATTGTATTTTACTTTCCCATTTACGTAGTTAAGGATTCTAGAGTTAATTCTTCCATTTGAAAACCAAAATCTAAGGTTATGATACCTATTCCGTCACGGTATAATTAAGTTTTATTAATTTATTAAGGTAATAAGTTAAGTTATAATTAAGATATTAATCTTTAGTGGAAAAACCACAGGATATATAATAAATAATAATAATATATTGAAAAACTGTTCTGGATTGAAAATTAAAAACAATTCGTCACGCTCTCTATGATAGGTTGTGATTGGTCTTTTGGTTCTCGGTTCTCATCGTTCTTATTTTATTTTATTGACAGAGGTTGTGACTCATCTGTCATATAATTTTAATTTAATTGTTGGGGTGTTTTTTAAAACGTACTTTAAACTATTGGAAAGAAATTACTATGGCAGATTTCAAAGTGGTAACGTCAGACTTTTTAAAAGTTCAAATATCTACGTCCAAGGACGAAGTTTCGTTTAACGAAAGACGATTTCCCAAAGATGTAACAATATCAGATTTGAAAGTAAACGATGCAAAAATTTACATTTAGAAATATAATCTATAACAAGTTTTATAGGCTAAATTAGAATTAATGACCGGCGGTAGTTGTTCGACAATGCAGGTAGAAGCTTACGATAAGGACAACAAACTCGTATGCAGCTTGTCTGACGATAAGGCTCTTCTTGGTTTTTATCCACTAGAAGATGGTATGCGTTTACACGTCGTGGATAAATTTTCAATTCGTAATGAATTAGATTTTGGAAATGTAGAAAAATTTGAATTGGCTCCAGAAAATTATGCAAAACGTCCCGATACGGTTAGATCATTTTTAATTAAAAATAAATTAGGTAAGGCTGGCTTTTATTAAATTTTAAACTTTGAAATTTACTTAATACTCCAACAGGTCATTATAATGAAGAAAATTCCAAGAAAAAGAAGAAACAAGAAGAGGAAGAAAAAAAGTTAGTTGAATCCACACTTGCAGGTTCGAGGTGTCAAGTAATGATTCCTCAAAAACCAACACGATTGGGTACAGTCATGTACACAGGTCCTGTGGAAGGACTTGTCGGTCTTTGGATTGGAATCAAGTATGATGAACCATTAGGCAAACATGATGGAACGTAAGTTTATTGTTTAATTTTGATTGTTTTCAAAATTGGTAAGTGTAAACATTTCACGGATTGATTGACTCTTAAGCGTATTACATTTCTTAAGAGAACTTACAGCTATTTAAAGAATTGAAAAACTTAAGTTTATTTATTATAATTATGAGTTAAAGGTAGTATTCTGCGGCTGTTCCCCTTCAAAATAGGAAAGAAAACCAATGAATATTCTGAAAGAGCACAATTTTAGCTTTCTCATGAGGTGAGGATGAATAAAATTTGCCCAACGGTTACTTTACAATTTAATTTTGAAAATCGACTTTTTGATGAAAATTTTACAAGTTTATGTTCATTTTGTGTTCATGTTTGCGTTACTAAAGCTTTCTGTTGGCGGTACATGTACGCTACGGTACTCTCAAAATCCCATTTTAAGTGAGGACAGAGCGTGGTTTATTCACTGGCAAGCTGTACTCGTGGAAACGTCTTTCGAGTTCCTACATTGTTGAGTGCATTTGCGATCCGACAATTGTAATAATTGCCCCTGACATTGGCAAATTTCGGATCCCAGCATTCGAATTTCGTTATTTTCGAGTTCTGTTGCGCCCCGGGGGATGTTTTTAATGAGTTTTGACATGTGCAACAACGGCAAATCTCGGATCCATTATTTTTGAAATTGTAATTTTCGAATTCTGTTATTTTCGAAAAACTACTTTATATTCCGCAAATTTTAGTTTGTACTATATAGACCATTACCTATTACCCAGTGCAAAAATTTCGTCGAAATCTGCAACCGTAGATTACTGCCGACCCCCTAATTATGTATAAAAATTTACAATTGTATGACAGTTTAACAAATATTTGATATGATATAATACAGTACTTGATTTACGTCCATATTCATAGACAAAGCCTTACTGATACTTAACACTCATCTTTTTAAATTGACCTTTATCAATCGAGTAAATAAAGTTGCATCAAAAACAAATTCGATGCGAAATTCCTTACTTAGAACTTAAAACTTGTCTATGAATTTGGGCGTTACTTTCAAGGAATGTCGTCTCTACATTAAAATACACAGCAATACGTAAGGTGTATAAGTACCTAAATCAGAAGTTGGATCTTATTCGAGCTTTAAAAGTTACTAGATCATGAAAAAATGCCAAATTAATTTGAGAACGATGAGAAGCTGTTTTAAAATATTATTTTATGCAATTTGTTTTGTAGGTTTAACGCTAAAGAATATTTTAAGTGCTTACCAAATTATGGAGGATTTGTAAAAGTTCAACATGTTTTATGCGGCGATTTTCCTGAAGAAACTTATGATTTAAATGAAGAAATTTAAAAGAATAAAAAAACAATGTGCTTCAATTTGTTTCATTCCAATTATAAAATTCAATTATTGCACACAATTTGTTATCTATTTATTTAAAAATATGAATTAAATTATTGTTTGATTGTATGTACTTTTTTGATAAAAATCAAATTTTATTTATATTTTTTCTTTTTTTACTATTGATAAAAAACATAAAATATTAGGCAGCTAATGACGGCCGCCCTTCTAGTTCAGCGCTGTCCAGAGGTTGGACAGTTGTCATTTATTTTTAATAATTTAAATATTACTAGGTGTGCCCAATAAAATTAGAATATATTTAAAAACTCTTTAATATTTCGATACAGAATGTATCTTGAAGATAATCGTTAATCGATTAATCGTTGTTTCATTTTTGAGTTTTTAAATATATTATATTTCACAAGTTAATAATCCTAATTTATTAAAATTACTATTGCTACAGAGTTTATAATGTTGTGACTATTATTTTTAAGCTGAAATATGAAAAAGAGATAATATAAATTTTGTTTTTATTCATTTATAATGTTGTGTTTAATTGTACATGAAATATTGACTTTAGCCTTGTTCTGAGCGATGTGCACGAAATCAGTTGGAAAGTCATTTTCAGAAGAGTGTTTTTTCTTAATCATATAAAAGGTTGTCGTGTTTCTGACTCGAGGAGTGGACAGCTTGAAGACAATATGGTTTTATCGAGTGTTTGTGAGACAGTGTGTTTGCGTTTACATTTACGAAGATTACAGCCTTTATACTGCAGTATTGGATAATTAATAGTTATTTAACTATATTATACACGGTAACAAGGAAGACTAATGAGTCAGAAACACAGTGTGTACGCAAGACCGTTGAATGCAAGTGAATCAATCTAAGTAGCAGCTATAATCTTATAATAAAGCCTTCTATTTTATTTCATTTGTGTGCCTTCAGAGACATCTGATCATGGCAATTTCAATGAAATCAGTTCATACTGGGTCTTGGAAAATTTTATAGTTATTTCGAAATTTTCTATTAACTCTCATTCTGATTAGGATATGTGGAACGAATTGCATTACGAATGTATTAACGTGATTCCCAATGGTAAACTTTCCACGGATACTTTCTTTTTTGAGCATTTGAACTATGATTTTGTTATCGAAAGAAAGCAGTTACCTACCTAGTAATAGTAATATTATTTTATTAACACCGAAATTGATATTATTCTTGGCAAGCAAATTTTACATATGCAAAGCGAAATGAGACGTATCCGAGCAAATTTTTTACTCTCCGTACAGATATATTTAATTATTCAACGACGAAAGCAAAATATCCCTAAAAATTAGTGTACCTATACAGGACACGAAATTCCAACAGAAAATTATGACTTTTCTTTTGCACTAGAAGAACATATTATATTTTTGCTCTTTCAACTTTGTTCATAAGAAACGATTACAGACAAACTCGATTAATTGGTAAGTTTAAAATGCTCGTAATTGCACTAATTTGAACCTAAATTTTTATATTACGTTATAAATAAGTTTATTTACATATTTGCGCTCGCTTGAGAATTGCGCCCGGTGCTAAGTCCGCCTTCGGCACCATCCTAGTTGCGGTACTGGTAATTTTAGGGATTTTATTTTTAGTTACTAGTTACATTGACTGCCAGAAATGTTCCTAATTATTATGGTTTTATAAATGATCGGCCAATAATTTATTATTATCGTACGTAAGGTATTTGTAATATTAATTAATTGGTCTACGATAGGTATAATGGAAGGCGACAGTAAGAAAATAACTGAAATATTGGACGATAGAAGATCTTACGCGGGCATACCGGAAGCTGAATTCGTGGTACGTTTAGTTTTAACCTAATTGTCACGCAATTTTGGTGTTCTCGAATAACGATTTTACTTCTTTATTTTAGGACGACGTCGATGCTTACATGGGAAAAAGTGAAAATGGCGATAGTGCTGATAAAGTGTTAAAAAAATTGGACGAACAACATTGCAAGTATAAATTTATGGAATATAATCTTTTATCGAAACGAAGACGATTAAAATCACAAATACCAGACTTGAAACGGTCTCTAAATATGATCGAAAAATTACGTAACGAAACTGAAGAATTTGAAACAGAATTTTTGTTAAGCGATCAAGTTTTTGCTAAAGCTCTCGTTAAACCCACCAAGACCGTGTGTCTGTGGTTGGGTGCAAACGTTATGTTGGAATATAGTTTAGACGAAGCTGAAAAGTTGTTATCGCACAATATAACCTCTGCAACACGTAGCTTAGATCAAGTACAACACGATTTGGATTTTTTAAGAGATCAATTTACGACAACCGAAGTCAATATGGCCCGAGTTTTTAATTGGGATGTAAAAAGACGTCAAGCATGCAAAGTTAATAAATAAATCAAACATTACACATTCATAATATATTATATGTATTTAAACAAAAATTCAAGGCACAGTCCTAAAAATAACTCTTTTTTAATCGACGTTAGCATTAACCAAATTAAATTCATAATAATTAACTAAATGCTAATTTCAAAACTAAATATGTATTCTATAAAAATTCAAATAAAATTTCTTAACATTTTACTTTCTTATATACTTTTCCAGATTGTTCTACAAATTTTCCAACGGTGGTAGCACTTAAAATTCTAATTCTTAAAACGAAATTCAAAGGAACAAATATTATTTTTCTATTATAAAACTTATTGAAATTGTAGCAGCTAAAAGAAATTTATTCGGCAGGTGGTGGTGGCGGTGCTGCTTCGTCCTCGGGAGGAGGTGCAGGTGCTTCCGGATCTGCAGGTACTTCTTCGCTTTCTTTGGCGGCCAATTCCGTTTGCAATTCAATCACCTTACTTTCGGCCTCCTCCAGTCGACTCTTTAACGAATCCAAAGTTTCACCGCACACTTGACTTGCCAATTTATTGCAAATGAATCTGACCACATTAATAGGAAAACTTTTTTTTTTACAAATGAATTTAATATAATAATAGGTATACAAATAAGGATACTCGACTGCGTTTTCAGGTTTGTCGGGCTCTTCGTACAAAGATACCAATACTTTAGTTAAAGCATCCATAACCCCAGTTTTCTCTAAATATTTACGAAACTCTTCCCTTTTACCTTCGGATGGCTATAAATAACGGTAACTTGTTAAATGTTTCTTACTTCCCTCTTAAAACTTACCTTATAATTAGGATTTGAACTCATTTTTATTTAAATTTTAGGTTTTCTACTAGAAAAATGAAGGATTTTCTAAAAAAACAACTTGAATGACTTCGTACGCACAATAATGAACGAATCTGAAATAAGAATGACACACTGATAATTTTGTTACTAAATTTTTTTTTTGATAAAAGCCACCTTTCTAAGAAATTTTGATTGAACGTTGCAAAAAATTATCCAAATGATTTTTGTGGGATTTGATGAACCAAATGCATTTTCAGAAATACCACCTTTACGACTAGCACTTACTTACCAGGTGCTGACAAATTATTATCCTATTTTTTATGAACATTATGTCATCGTTTTATTCGATAATTTACAATTTATCGTTAAACCGACATGCATTAAAAGAAGAAAACAGTTTATCAGGAGATCTTCTGCAAATGCCCCTATTATAAATACTTGTTTTTCTGTTATCTATTATTTTCGACCTCCTTGTACACTAAAGGAAATATAATTCGCCAAGTTGGTATTACTTCGTGAAACAACCTATGAAAGGAAACGACCGCAAAAACATCAAACAACGAAATTGACAGCTAATAATATATTATTGTTTCTAACATTATGCCAAAAGATTTTAACTATTAAGATATTTGAAGTAATATTTACTTAGAATTATGCTGAAGGTAATCACGACAAAGTTACTTTCATAATATAAGATCTAACTGCTTTGAATTAGAGATGAGTTGGTGTTGATTTTTTAAACGAGGTTTGTTTTTAAGTTAACAAAACGGTTATTACGAAAATTTTAAGTTCTTACTGACCGATACGAACCGAAATACCTTAATTGAATAAGATGTAAAGGATGCAAGTTCAAAGCGAGCAATTTTTAAGTACATACTATGTCCAATTTATCATTATTTTAGTTACAATTTCATGTGATGTTTTGAACCGTGGATCTTGAAATTACTTTGTTTGAATTTCATTAAAGAGTTTTATTATCTTAAACTGCAAACCCTTGAAAACGATGCCAACTATTTATTTGTACGTATGTGAGGTTCACTCTTTCTACTCCGAGAAACAATTTTATTTTAAAACTTATATAAAAATTTTTTGCTTGTGGCAGGATAAAGGTCAGGTGAAATTTGAAGATAAATGGACTTCCATGCGAAATGTGGTTTCCAAGTTGCTAAAACAAGAAACGGTAACTCACGAGGAATGGCAGGATTTATTTTTTTCTGTTCATATTGTGTGCCTGTGGGATGACAAAGGACCAACGAAATTAAGAGATAATCTCCATTTAGATATAGTACAATTTATTAAAGAAGCACAGGTTCGTGTTTTATCTCATCATGAAGATCAAGCTTTATTAAAGGCTTATATAAGCGAATGGCGTAAATTTTTTACTCAATGCAATTATTTGCCGACCCCTTTTAAGCAACTCGAAGCTTCTCTTCAGGGAAAGTCATCTACAGGAAGTTACGCCGTACAAAGTGGAAGTAAGAAGGTTATCGATGAAAGCTTAGTGCGTAAACTTATGTTGGATTCTTGGAACGAAAGTATTTTCAGTGATATTAAAGATCGCCTGCAAGATAGTGCTATGAAATTGGTTCAAGCCGAGCGCAACGGCGAACCCTTTGATTCTCAATTAGTCATAGGTAAGATATTGCATGAATTTTTTTATACATATTCAATTAGTACAGTTATTACATTGTAAAAAAGCAGTTGTTGAGGAAATAACTAGAAAATTTCATTTAAAAAAAAAAAATTGAGAAAAGTCTCTAATTTTTCTAAATCAAAACCAAAAAACTCATTATATTCATTTATGGTGCAGACCATTGGATGACAAATATGTATAAGTTGAGATTTAAAATCAATAAAATTCTGTGTAAAACTAAAATAAAAAGAAATTGTTATACAACTAGCACTTAATTCTGGAGAAGCATCTGGTGGAGAAATAACTTTTTGTCTACTATAATTTCTATAAATTACTTTTATTTATAGGATTCCCATGAAGGAAACCACTAAAACTTATATTTTACAATTTTCACCAAAAATTGAATGTAAATTAGAGTTCTTTGGAAAGCCATATTTCTTAAATTTCTTTTTTCAAAATTAAGGCCCAATAACCAAAGACTTGTTTTCATGGATAACTAACAATTTTTACAATAATTCAGGTCTATTATGTATCACAACCTTTAAAAATAACGGTCAACCTTTATGTTATAATAAATTTTCAAAATAACAGATTTCTTAGCGTTTACTACAGAATTGGTATTACGTATCAACCTTTAAAATAACCATAGCAAATCAATGTTATTTTATAACGCACTTGTTATATTTTGCATTAGGAAACCTCTATTATAAAGATCATGTTAAAATAACGGTTTGTTAAAACGATACGTAATACCAATTTTCCGAAAACCTTTATGTTATCTCATAAAGGTTACCTTTATAATAACGTTGGTGATACATAATAGACCTGAATATCTACATACATTAATATCTTTTTCTTAGTCGTGTGCTTCTTGTTTGAAGCGTCATGACCCGCTGAGACTAAATATTTTGAATATCTCTTCCTATGATGTTTCTCCATCGGCTTCTGTTCCAAGCTTTTCTTGGAGCCTGTTTTAGTGTGCCTCATGTAATTAATTTGATTTGGTCACACCATCTCTTTGGCAATCTTGTACCCTAGATCAGTGCTCTACGCCGCGGCACACTGGTGTGCCGTGAGTCGGAGACAGGTGTGTCACGATAAAATACATACCGAAAAATTATTTAGTTATAATATTGTCTATTCTTCAAAATATAGTATAGATAATTTTATAACTAAATCATTTTTAGCTTTTTTAGTTTTTGATGTGCCGCTGAATTCTAGGAATAACTTTTGTATGTCGTAGGTGAGAAAAGGTTGCGGAGCAATGCCCTAGACTGTCCTCTGCACAATCAATCTCTCTATATTGCCGGGTTCTCTACGCTATATGTATCCATAAAAACTCGCTATTCTTTTCTGGATGAAGCTGGACAGTCTTTCTGGCTCTTGAATTTCTTCCACAATGGAGACATTTGTTCTCTTTTCCATCCGAGACATCCTCAGTAATCTTCGCCAGCACCACATTTCAAAGGCATTCACTATTTTTTCGTAATTTTTCCTCATGATTCATGTTTCTGAGGCATAGAGGAGGATGGGGAATACGAGTGTCTTCATCAACGTTTTCCTAGTGTTACGTATGATGTGTCTATCGCATATTATAATAATATATAATATTATAATATAGAAATAAATCTTCATAGAATGAACTTAAACAATAAGAATTTTAATTGTAGACTAAATTTTAACTAATCTTAGTGCAATAGGGTATAATACTATTACCAAGTAATCAACTTTGGTACTATGATTATGTCGAATTTATTTAACTTACTTTGGGCGCCTATTTACGGGTTCTTACTTCGAGATGCCAGATAGTTAATTCTATGATTGACAGTAATGCTATCCAAAAATTTTCTCTGGCTCTGTTTACAAAATTGTAAAACGTGACAAAAATTATAAAATTTGAGGCATCTAGAATATTTAACACAGCTAGTTTTACTTGTCTGTTGACTACTTTTTTTTATACTAATTAGAATTTTATTTTATCTAGTTTAATTTTGCTTATATTTATTTTGGGTATAAGATGTAGTACAGGAAACGGCGAACCCATGACTTGGTGAAATTTGAGACTTTCTTTGACAAACTTGACTATTTTTTGGTCAGAACCTGATCTAGAAAGCTTACGAATATTTTTTTGAATTTAAAATAAAATAAAAATATCTACACCTTCCTCACTTTTTATTTTATATCTGATGGCCTCAAGGGGTTCCTTACTTTGAATATATTCTAAAACTTGCATTTTATAATATTATTCCTACTTGGACGACTGGACTAAATAATAATGATGATTAAATAATAATCAATAATTATTAAATTTGTAACTTGTGAAATTATATAATATTATATATAATATTTAATATATATTATATAATATTTATATAAATTATTATAAAATATTTAGATTTTTGAAAATGAAAGCATACGCTTTCGAAAGCTTAAAATAAATATCGAATTGTTTAATTAACTTGTTTTGGTTTTAATTATTATATTAAATAATAATCTAATTTATTTTTAGGCGTAAGAGAATCTTATGTTAATTTATGTTCAAATACGGAAGACAAATTAGAAATTTATCGTGATAATTTTGAAGCCGCATATATAGAAAGTACACAAGCATTTTATCGCTTAAAAGCGCCTGAACATTTACTTAATAATGGGGTAATAGCTTACATGAAATATGCCGATCAAAAATTGAAGGAAGAAGAAATGAGGGCTTCGCGTTATTTGGAAGCTGGTAGTACGGGCGTTATACAATGTTGTGTAAATGTTTTAGTGGAAAATTCTATGCAAGCAATTTTGGCAGAATGCGCTTCCCTTATTAAGTCAGGAGAGACTGATCGTTTGCAATTAATGTTTAGACTATTGGAAAGGGTCTCCGATGGTGTAACACCTATATTGAGCGAATTAGAATCTCATATTACCTCAGCGGGTTTGGCCGATATGGTAGCTTCTGCTGATATTATAACGCAAGATTCTGAAAAATATGTCGAGAGATTATTAGATTTGTTTCGTAAATTTAGCACACTCGTGAAAGATGCTTTTTTGGATGATCCACGCTTTTTAACGGCAAGAGATAAAGCATTTAAAAAGGTAGTAAACGATACGACTGTGTTTCGGTTAGAATTAAATAACGGTAAAAATGCCAGCTCAAAAGCTGTCGCGCCCGAAAGTAAGTGTCCAGAATTGTTGGCTAATTATTGCGATATGTTATTAAGGCGTACTCCCCTATCAAAACGTTTAACAAGCGAGGAAATAGAAGCCAGGTTAAAAGACGTTTTGCTTGTACTTAAGTACGTAGCAAATAAAGATGTCTTTATGAGATATCATAAGGTACATTTAACAAGGAGATTAATACTAGATGCCAGGTGAGACACGATATTATTTTAATGTGAGCGACAATTTATGTTCTTTTTGCTTTGCAGTGCAGATAGCGAAAAGGAGGAAGATATGGTGGAATGGTTAAGAGAAGTTGGTATGCCTGCTGATTACGTTAATAAATTAGCACGTATGTTTCAAGATATCAAGGTTAGTGGAGATTTAAATGCTCAATTTCGCACATCCACAACTCTTCACGATGCCATCAATATTAAGATATTAAATGCTGGTGCATGGGCGCGCGGTTCAGAAAGGGTTACAGTTAGTTTACCCGTTGAATTAGAAGATTATATACCCGAAATCGATGAATTTTATAAGAAGAAGCATTCAGGGCGTAAATTACAATGGTAAGTTAATTTAGTTTTTTAATAAAAGAAGTAACAAAAATAATTAATGCATCTAAAAATTGTTTGGGAATCCAAAGGTATCATCACATGAGCAACGGAACAATAACATTTGTGAATGGTGTTGGTCGCTTTGATTTGGATGTCACGACATTTCAAATGGCTGTTTTATTTGCTTGGAATCAAAGGCCTTTAGAGAAAATTAGTTATGAAAATTTGCGCCTTGCTACCGAACTTCCAGATGCAGAATTGCGTAGAACTTTGTGGTCCTTGGTTGCGTTTCCTAAACTTAAACGACAATTAATATCATTTCAGCCTACGGTCAACGCTCCGAAAGATTTTATGGAAAATACAATATTTTGGATTAATCAAGATTTTGCATTGATTAAAAATGCTAAACCTCAGAAGAGGGGAAAGGTAATTTTAAGGTATTTTGCATTGTTACACATACGCTTTAACATTTCTATTTATTTTCAGGTAAATTTAATAGGTCGATTACAGCTTAGTACCGAACGATCTCAAATTGAAGATAATCAATCGATTGTACAATTACGAATATTTAGAACTCAAGAAGCTATCATTAAGATATTGAAGATGCGTAAGCGTATAACGAACGCAGCCTTACAGACTGAACTGGTAGATATATTGAAAAATATGTTTCTGCCATCTAAGAAAATGATTAAGGAACAACTCGAGTGGCTCATTGAACATAAATACATGAAAAGAGATGACGATGACATTAATACTTTTATTTATATAGCTTAGCCAATTATTATTTTTATTAATAAATTTTAATACATCATTGTCCAAGTTTAGTATTTTATTTCTTCTAAATTCCTTTCATGATTTCATCAAATTTGACATCGTAATTGTGCATTTCCAAATAGGTAACCTTCGTTGGCACATAATTTAATATTCGATCTTATCTCTAACGACACCAATATTATTAAGCAGATAATCCATTTGATCTAAAAACATAAAATATTGTAAATAATTTGTGTGCGAACAGGATTATTTGTATAGCTTAACAAAAATGCTTCTTTCTTATTCGCCTGCTCCTTATTTTTAAAATCGAGATCAGAAATTCAATTAAATATTGCCAATTTTGGTGGGTCCAGCAGTTAAAGCCAGCTTCTTCGACGATGGGCAGTTCAGGATTCATTATAATATTCTAATTCTTAATTCACCTGTACAAAATTGAATCGATATTTATAAATATAATATAAATATAATAATTTATAAAAATGAATATTTGGATTATTCATTTTATAATAATTTGGAATTTAACGTTACATCAATTGTTTTATATTGTCCGATGATGACTGTTTGAAGTCGAAACGCGTCACAATAATTAATAAAAAATATACGAGAAAAGTGCAATTTATATATTTAACTTACTAATAAATATCCTCGTAAAAATATCTCAAATTATAATTATTATAACAATAATAAACGGTTAATAATTAACCGAAGGTAATCACCCCACATTTTTGACATTTGCTCGATTTCTAAAATCAAATTTTAAATTTACTAGCTCTATTACTACTGCATTTATTCAAATACCTAATCAATGATAAAATATAAACTGTTATAGTGACTTCAAGTTGGCCAAGCTGCTTTATTTCGGATAAAATATATTTTAATCCAATTCAAGAAATCGCAAGCACATTTCTGCAACTAATTGGAGGATGCCACAATAAACAAATAAACATCATTTACCAAGTCTTTTGATACCATTTTGGTCTATGTTGTACCTTCGAGACCCTCGGCGAGCCGGACTCAGTCGTCTTTTTCCCGACGCCCTACGACGTCCCTGTCAAAAGTTAGCGTCGCAATGTACAGGGTGTTCCGTAAGTAATGTACAAACGCTTTTATCTCCTAAACGGCTGGGATTTTGACAGTTTTTTTGACAGATTCGGGTAGTACTCGGCCTCCCGCATCCTGTGAGCCATGTCCCGACTCGGTCCGACGCACCGTTTACAAGTTAGACAAAACCGTCAATAAAACATAGAGGGAGCCACTTTTTGAAAGTTTTTTGACAGATTCGGGTAGTACTCGGCGAGCCGAACTCAGTCGTCTTTTTCCCGACGCCCTACGACGTCCCTGTCAAAGGTTGGCGTCGCAATGTACAGGGTGTTCCGTAAGTAATGTACAAACGCTTATATCTTCTAAACGGCTGGGATTTTGGCAGGTTTTTCGACGGTGTCGGGTAGTCCTCGACCTCCCGCATCCGATGAGACCTATCCCGAATCGGTCCGACGCACCGTTTAGAAGTTGGCGAATTAAAAACCGGAGTGGCGTCGGTTTTCGAAATTTTAAACGCGGTCATCGGACGTCGCACGTCGTCCACCGTCCGATGCCACCTATCCCGACGCCGTGCGACGCCGTGCGACGCACCGTCTGGAAGTTGGCGAATTGAAAACCTGGACGGCGTCGGTTTTTGAAATTTTTTACGCGGCCATCGGACGTCGTCCGGCGTCCCCCGTCCGACGAGACCTATCGCGATTCCGTAAAACGAGTCGTTTAGAAGTTTGAAAAATGCAAAAACCTAGAGGGCGCCACTTTTTGACGGTTTTAACGGCGGATTCGGATAGAGCTCGCTCTGCACTACACGGTAGTCAAAATCCCGACGCTCTACTACGTCCCGTTCAAAAGTTATTAAAACACTTAGAATCGGACGGAGTCGATTCAAATAAATTTTTGTAATAATTCAATAACGAAGCAAAGACAAAAATAACATATAATAGAATAATATTATGTATGTCGTCTTGGAATAGCAAAAAAAAACAACTTAATCTGACTACTCAGATAAAAGTTATGTCAAAAAAATTATAACTGTCGTACCAAAATGAGCATACGCGCTTGCTGGAAGGTAATAAATCTATGATAGGAAGTTAACATCTGAACAGCTAGAAAACAACTACGGCCGACTCAGTCCAACGCCTCATCGAAACTTTAATAACGAGATTATTCTTTCTGTCAAAAAAAATTCAAGAATACAAAATACCATTCATAAATTCAATGAAATTTGTTCATAAATTCAATGAAATTTGTTAATTTAATCAATGAATTTTGTTCATAAATTCAATGAATTTTGTTCATAAATTCAATGAAATTTGTTCATAAAATCAATGAATTTTGTTCACAAATTCAACGAAATTTGTTCTTAAATTCAATGAAATTTGATCATAATATCAATGAATTTTGTTCATAAATTCAATGAATTTTGTTCATAAATTCAATGTAATTTGTTCATAAAATCAATAAATTTTGTTCATAAATTCAATGAAATGTGTTCATAGATTCAATTAAATTTGTTCATAAATTCAATGAAATGTGTTCATAAATTCAATGAAATTTGTTCATAAAATCAATGAATTTTGTTCATAAATTCAATGAATTTTGTTCATAAATTCAATGAAATTTGTTCATAAAATCAATGAATTTGTTCATAAGTTCAATGAAATGTGTTCATAAATTCAATGTAATTTGTTCATAAATTCAATGAATTTTGTTCATAAATTGAATGAAATTTGATCATGAAATCAATGAATTTTGTTCATAAATTCAATGAAATTTGTTCATAAAATCAATGAATTTGTTCATAAGTTCAATGAAATTGTTCATAAATTCAATGTAATTTGTTCATAAATTCAATGAATTTTGTTCATAAATTGAATGAAATTTGATCATGAAATCAATGAATTTTGTTCATAAATTCAATGAAAGTTGTTCATAAATTCAATGAATTTTGTTCATAAATTCAAAGAATTTTGTTCATAAATTCAATAAAATTTGTTCATAAATTCAATGAATTTTGTTCATAAATTCAATGAAATTAGTTCATAAAATCAATGAATTTTGTTCATAAAATCAATGAATTTTGTTCATAAATTCAATGAATTTTGTTCATAAATTCAATGAATTTTGTTCATAAAATCAACGAATTTTGTTCATAAATTGAATGAAATTTGATCATGAAATCAATGAATTTTGTTCATAAATTCAATGAATTTTGTTCATAAATTCAATGAAATGTGTTCATAATTTCAATGAAATTTGTTCATAAAATCAATGCATTTTGTTCATAAATTCAATGAAATTTGTTCATAAAATCAATGAATTTTGTTCACAAATTCAACGAAATTTGTTCTTAAATTCAATGAAATTTGATCATAACATCAATGAATTTTGTTCATGAATTCAATGAAAGTTGTTCATAAAATCAATGAAATTTGTTCATAAAATCAATGAATTTTGTTCATAAATTCAATGAAATGTGTTCTTAAATTCAATGAATTTTGTTCATAAATTCAATGAAATGTGTTTATAAATTCAATGAAATTTGTTCATAAAATCAATGAATTTTGTTCATAAATTCAATGAAATTTGTTCATTAACGCAATGAATTTTGTTCATAAATTCAATGAATTTTGTTGATAAATTCAATGAAATTTGTTCATAAAATCAATGAATTTGTTCATAAGTTCAATGAAATGTGTTCATAAATTCCATGTAATTTGTTCATAAATTCAATGAATTTTGTTCATAAATTGAATGAAATTTGATCATGAAATCAATGAATTTTGTTCATAAATTCAATGAATTTTGTTCATAAATTCAATGAATTTTGTTCATAAATTCAATGAATTTTGTTCATAAATTCAATGAATTTTGTTCATAAAATCAACGAATTTTGTTCATAAATTCAATGAAATTTGTTCATTAAATCAATGAATTTTGTTCATAAATTCAATGAAATTTGTTCATTAAATCAATGAATTTTGTTCATAAATTCAATGAAATTTGTTCATAAATTCAAAGAAATTTGTTCAAAAAATCAATGAATTTTGTTCATAAATTCAATGAATTTTGTTCATAAATTCAATGAATTTTGTTCATAAATTCAATGAAATTTGTTCATAAAATCAATGAAATTTGTTCATAAAATCAATGAATTTTGTTCATAAATTCAATGAATTTTGTTCATAAATTCAATGAAATGTGTTCATAATTTCAATGAAATTTGTTCATAAAATCAATGAATTTTGTTCATAAATTCAATGAAATTTGTTCATAAAATCAATGAAATTTGTTCATAAATTCAATGTCGTTTGTTCATAAATTCAATGAAATGTGTTCATAAATTCAATGAAATTTGTTCATTAAATCAATGAATTTGTTCATAAGTTCAATGTGATGTGTTCATAAATTCAATGTAATTTGTTCATAAATTCAATGAAATTTGATAATAAAATCAATGAATTTTGTTCATAAATTCAATGAATTTTGTTCATATTTTCAATGAATTTTGTTCATAAATTCAAAGAATTTTGTTCATAAATTCAATAAAATTTGATAATAAAATCAATGAATTTTGTTCATAAATTCACTGAAATTAGTTCATAAAATCAATGAAGTTTGTTCATAAAATCAAAGAATTTTGTTCATAAATTCAATGAATTTTGTTCATAAATTCAATGAATTTTGTTCATAAATTCAATGAAATGTGTTCATAATTTCAATGAAATTTGTTCATAAAATCAATGAATTTTGTTCATAAATTCAATGAAATTTGTTCATAAAATCAATGAATTTTGTTCACAAATTCAACGAAATTTGTTCTTAAATTCAATGAAATTTGATCATAACATCAATGAATTTTGTTCATGAATTCAATGAAAGTTGTTCATAAAATCAATGAAATTTGTTCATAAAATCAATGAATTTTGTTCATAAATTCAATGAAATGTGTTCTTAAATTCAATGAATTTTGTTCATAAATTCAATGAAATGTGTTTATAAATTCAATGAAATTTGTTCATAAAATCAATGAATTTTGTTCATAAATTCAATGAAATTTGTTCATAAAATCAATGAAATTTGTTCATAAAATCAATGAATTTTGTTCATAAATTCAATGAATTTTGTTCATAAATTCAATGAATTTTGTTCATAAAATCAACGAATTTTGTTCATAAATTGAATGAAATTTGATCATGAAATCAATGAATTTTGTTCATAAATTCAATGAATTTTGTTCATAAATTCAATGAAATGTGTTCATAATTTCAATGAAATTTGTTCATAAAATCAATGAATTTTGTTCATAAATTCAATGAAATTTGTTCATAAAATCAATGAATTTTGTTCACAAATTCAACGAAATTTGTTCTTAAATTCAATGAAATTTGATCATAACATCAATGAATTTTGTTCATGAATTCAATGAAAGTTGTTCATAAAATCAATGAAATTTGTTCATAAAATCAATGAATTTTGTTCATAAATTCAATGAAATGTGTTCTTAAATTCAATGAATTTTGTTCATAAATTCAATGAAATGTGTTTATAAATTCAATGAAATTTGTTCATAAAATCAATGAATTTTGTTCATAAATTCAATGAAATTTGTTCATAAAATCAATGAAATTTGTTCATAAAATCAATGAATTTTGTTCATAAATTCAATGAATTTTGTTCATAAATTCAATGAAATTTGTTCATAAAATCAATGAAATTTGTTCATAAAATCAATGAATTTTGTTCATAAATTCAATGAATTTTGTTCATAAATTCAATGAAATGTGTTCATAATTTCAATGAAATTTGTTCATAAAATCAATGAATTTTGTTGATAAATTCAATGAAATTTGTTCATAAAATCAATGAATTTGTTCATAAGTTCAATGAAATGTGTTCATAAATTCCATGTAATTTGTTCATAAATTCAATGAATTTTGTTCATAAATTGAATGAAATTTGATCATGAAATCAATGAATTTTGTTCATAAATTCAATGAATTTTGTTCATAAATTCAATGAATTTTGTTCATAAATTCAATGAATTTTGTTCATAAATTCAATGAATTTTGTTCATAAAATCAACGAATTTTGTTCATAAATTCAATGAAATTTGTTCATTAAATCAATGAATTTTGTTCATAAATTCAATGAAATTTGTTCATTAAATCAATGAATTTTGTTCATAAATTCAATGAAATTTGTTCATAAATTCAAAGAAATTTGTTCAAAAAATCAATGAATTTTGTTCATAAATTCAATGAATTTTGTTCATAAATTCAATGAATTTTGTTCATAAATTCAATGAAATTTGTTCATAAAATCAATGAAATTTGTTCATAAAATCAATGAATTTTGTTCATAAATTCAATGAATTTTGTTCATAAATTCAATGAAATGTGTTCATAATTTCAATGAAATTTGTTCATAAAATCAATGAATTTTGTTCATAAATTCAATGAAATTTGTTCATAAAATCAATGAAATTTGTTCATAAATTCAATGTCGTTTGTTCATAAATTCAATGAAATGTGTTCATAAATTCAATGAAATTTGTTCATTAAATCAATGAATTTGTTCATAAGTTCAATGTGATGTGTTCATAAATTCAATGTAATTTGTTCATAAATTCAATGAAATTTGATAATAAAATCAATGAATTTTGTTCATAAATTCAATGAATTTTGTTCATATTTTCAATGAATTTTGTTCATAAATTCAAAGAATTTTGTTCATAAATTCAATAAAATTTGATAATAAAATCAATGAATTTTGTTCATAAATTCACTGAAATTAGTTCATAAAATCAATGAAGTTTGTTCATAAAATCAAAGAATTTTGTTCATAAATTCAATGAATTTTGTTCATAAATTCAATGAATTTTGTTCATAAATTCAATGAAATGTGTTCATAATTTCAATGAAATTTGTTCATAAAATCAATGAATTTTGTTCATAAATTCAATGAAATTTGTTCATAAAATCAATGAATTTTGTTCACAAATTCAACGAAATTTGTTCTTAAATTCAATGAAATTTGATCATAACATCAATGAATTTTGTTCATGAATTCAATGAAAGTTGTTCATAAAATCAATGAAATTTGTTCATAAAATCAATGAATTTTGTTCATAAATTCAATGAAATGTGTTCTTAAATTCAATGAATTTTGTTCATAAATTCAATGAAATGTGTTTATAAATTCAATGAAATTTGTTCATAAAATCAATGAATTTTGTTCATAAATTCAATGAAATTTGTTCATAAAATCAATGAAATTTGTTCATAAAATCAATGAATTTTGTTCATAAATTCAATGAATTTTGTTCATAAATTCAATGAATTTTGTTCATAAAATCAACGAATTTTGTTCATAAATTGAATGAAATTTGATCATGAAATCAATGAATTTTGTTCATAAATTCAATGAATTTTGTTCATAAATTCAATGAAATGTGTTCATAATTTCAATGAAATTTGTTCATAAAATCAATGAATTTTGTTCATAAATTCAATGAAATTTGTTCATAAAATCAATGAATTTTGTTCACAAATTCAACGAAATTTGTTCTTAAATTCAATGAAATTTGATCATAACATCAATGAATTTTGTTCATGAATTCAATGAAAGTTGTTCATAAAATCAATGAAATTTGTTCATAAAATCAATGAATTTTGTTCATAAATTCAATGAAATGTGTTCTTAAATTCAATGAATTTTGTTCATAAATTCAATGAAATGTGTTTATAAATTCAATGAAATTTGTTCATAAAATCAATGAATTTTGTTCATAAATTCAATGAAATTTGTTCATAAAATCAATGAAATTTGTTCATAAAATCAATGAATTTTGTTCATAAATTCAATGAATTTTGTTCATAAATTCAATGAAATTTGTTCATAAAATCAATGAAATTTGTTCATAAAATCAATGAATTTTGTTCATAAATTCAATGAATTTTGTTCATAAATTCAATGAAATGTGTTCATAATTTCAATGAAATTTGTTCATAAAATCAATGAATTTTGTTCATAAATTCAATGAAATTTGTTCATAAAATCAATGAATTTTGTTCACAAATTCAACGAAATTTGTTCTTAAATTCAATGAATTTTGTTCATAAATTCAATGAAATTTGTTCATAAAATCAATGAAATTTGTTCATAAAATCAATGAATTTTGTTCATAAATTCAATGAATTTTGTTCATAAATTCAATGAAATGTGTTCATAATTTCAATGAAATTTGTTCATAAAATCAATGAATTTTGTTCATAAATTCAATGAAATTTGTTCATAAAATCAATGAATTTTGTTCACAAATTCAACGAAATTTGTTCTTAAATTCAATGAAATTTGATCATAACATCAATGAATTTTGTTCATGAATTCAATGAAAGTTGTTCATAAAATCAATGAAATTTGTTCATAAAATCAATGAATTTTGTTCATAAATTCAATGAAATGTGTTCTTAAATTCAATGAATTTTGTTCATAAATTCAATGAAATGTGTTTATAAATTCAATGAAATTTGTTCATAAAATCAATGAATTTTGTTCATAAATTCAATGAAATTTGTTCATAAAATCAATGAAATTTGTTCATAAAATCAATGAATTTTGTTCATAAATTCAATGAATTTTGTTCATAAATTCAATGAAATTTGTTCATAAAATCAATGAAATTTGTTCATAAAATCAATGAATTTTGTTCATAAATTCAATGAATTTTGTTCATAAATTCAATGAAATGTGTTCATAATTTCAATGAAATTTGTTCATAAAATCAATGAATTTTGTTCATAAATTCAATGAAATTTGTTCATAAAATCAATGAAATTTGTTCATAAATTCAATGTCATTTGTTCATAAATTCAATGAAATGTGTTCATAAATTCAATGAAATTTGTTCATTAAATCAATGAATTTGTTCATAAGTTCAATGTGATGTGTTCATAAATTCAATGAAATTTGTTCATAAATTCAATGAAATTTGATAATAAAATCAATGAATTTTGTTCATAAATTCAATGAATTTTGTTCATATTTTCAATGAATTTTGTTCATAAATTCAAAGAATTTTGTTCATAAATTCAATAAAATTTGTTCATAAATTCAATGAATTTTGTTCATAAATTCACTGAAATTAGTTCATAAAATCAATGAAGTTTGTTCATAAAATCAAAGAATTTTGTTCATAAATTCAATGAATTTTGTTCATAAATTCAATGAATTTTGTTCATAAATTCAAAGAATTTTGTTCATAAATTCAATAAAATTTGTTCATAAATTCAATGAATTTTGTTCATAAATTCAATGAAATTAGTTCATAAAATCAATGAATTTTGTTCATAAAATCAATGAATTTTGTTCATAAATTCAATGAATTTTGTTCATAAATTCAATGAATTTTGTTCATAAATTCAATGAATTTTGTTCATAAAATCAACGAATTTTGTTCATAAATTGAATGAAATTTGATCATGAAATCAATGAATTTTGTTCATAAATTCAATGAAATGTGTTCATAATTTCAATGAAATTTGTTCATAAAATCAATGCATTTTGTTCATAAATTCAATGAAATTTGTTCATAAAATCAATGAATTTTGTTCACAAATTCAACGAAATTTGTTCTTAAATTCAATGAAATTTGATCATAACATCAATGAATTTTGTTCATGAATTCAATGAAAGTTGTTCATAAAATCAATGAAATTTGTTCATAAAATCAATGAATTTTGTTCATAAATTCAATGAAATGTGTTCTTAAATTCAATGAATTTTGTTCATAAATTCAATGAAATGTGTTTATAAATTCAATGAAATTTGTTCATAAAATCAATGAATTTTGTTCATAAATTCAATGAAATTTAAAAGGAAACTTCTTGGGTAATGGGGCGTACTCAATAAAACAACAATCACATTAAATCGACATGTTTCGGTCAATGTTCTTGACCATCTTCAGGACTACAATAAAGATAAAGAATATGAGTCAGTTACATGTCGACAATTAAAATGTACTGTGATTACCTCTTAATGTAGATGTTAGGCGTGTTTTTAAAGTACATACGTAAAATGACAATCAGGTGAAATATAGATACGGACGGCATCCACTGCATCAGGTATTGGTCAAGTATAAAATTAATTATAAAACTATGAACACAAATGCTAAAAATAATTAAGTAAAAATAAAACCGTCGAAATGACATACATAAATAAACGTTATCAACAACCAAATGATAAACTAAAATTATTGTAAAACTAAAATTACTAACAACAAAGACGGAATAAAGACTGGAACACCGCAACATTGAATGCCGTATAAACCAAGCGGTGTAAGGAGGTATCACAGTAACAAAAATATATCCTCCCAAAACAGAAACGGGAGTCACAAAAATATTATAATAATCAACAAAGGGACAAAAAACGTACACCAATAGCAAAGCGAAGAACTAAGTCGATCACTCTCGCTTGATCTTCTTGTGATAAATATGCAGCAAGGACTTGAACGCACTATCCATTTGTTCAAAATCTGTGATTTTATTGACGTTGTTTTTGGTGGTAATCACATATGAAGATTCGAGGAACAATCGCTTCGGGTAACTATGTTCCACCGCCAGGACCTCAACGTCGCTCATGTCGAAGACGTGGTTGCTCTGGTTAAGATGCTCCGATATACCTGTCTTGTTGGAACCCACCCTTGCATCGTATCTGTGCTGCTTCAGTCTCTCCGATAGCAGCTGCTTGGTCTGTCCAATGTAAGATAACCCACATTCACAGATAATTTTGTAAACCACGTTACTTTTATATTTAGTTGGGAGAGGATCTTTAACATTAGAGTACACCAAGTTGCCAAGTTTGAAATTGTTGTAAAAGGCCAGGCAAATCTGACCACCCTGGATGAATTCTTTTAAGATGTCTCTGATCCTATCAGATAACGACGGGTGAAAGGTCAACTTCTGGTAACGTGGTTTTATCTCGTCAGAATCAACTGATATATTCATCTGGGGCACCCTTGTTCTTTTTGGACGAAACAAAGTCATGTGAACTAGTCTGTGTGGGTATGAGTTTTTTAAAAGTTGGTCTTTAAGTTGTAACACACGAGAGGTTCTAATATCCGGGCTCACCACGGTATCAATTTGCAGGAGTAAGGTGTTTATGACACCCATCTTTTGGTTGAAGGGGTGTGCAGAGTTGTAGTTCAATAATCTGTCGCAAGATGATGGTTTCTTGTAGAGATCCGTGAAAAGCGTTCCATCTAATCTCCTGCACACCAACATATCCAAGAATGGGATAACTCGCTCAACCTCCATCTCGTGGGTAAACTTTAATCGGTCGTCAAACTCATTAAGGACATCCAAACATCTCTGAACTTTGCTTTTCACGGATCTCTACAAGAAACCATCATCTTCAAAAGAAAATCATCCCGTTCAAAAGTTAGCAATTTTTATTAATTCGATATACGGGGTCCGTCCAGGAAGTTTTTGGACAAAAGCTCGTAACTCCCAAACGGCTGAACTTTCGACAGGTTTTTCGACGGCGTCGGGTAGTCTTCGACCTCCCGCATCCGATGAGACCTATCCCGACTCGGTCCGACGCACCGTTTAGAAGTTGGCGAATTAAAAACCGGGACGGCGTCGGTTTTTGATATTTTAAACGCGGTCATCGGACGTCGCACGTCGTCCCCCGTCCGATGCGACCTATCCCGACGCCGTGCTACGCACCGTTTAGAAGTTGGCGAATCGAAAACCTGGACGGAGTCGGTTTTTGAAATTTTTTACGCCGCCATCGGACGTCGTCCGGCGTCCCCCGTCCGACGATACCTATCGCGATTCCGTAAAACGAGTCGTTTAGAAGTTAGAAATGCAAAACCCTAGAGGGCGCCACTTTTTGACAGTTTTGACGACGGATTCGGATAGAGCTCGCTCCGCACTACACGGTAGTCAAAATCCCGACGCTCTAGGACGTCCCGTTCAAAAGTTAGCAATTTTTATTAATTTGATATACGGGGTCCGTCCAGGAAGTTTTTGGACAAAAGCTCGTAACTCCCAAACGGCTGAACTTTCGACAGGTTTTTCGACGGCGTCGGGTAGTCTTCGACCTCCCGCATCCGATGAGACCTATCCCGACTCGGTCCGACGCACCGTTTAGAAGTTGGCGAATTAAAAACCGGGGCGGCGTCGGTTTTTGAAATTTTAAACGCGGTCATCGGACGTCGCACATCGTCCCCGTCCGATGCGACCTATCCCGACGCCGTGCGACGCACCGTTTAGAAGTTGGCGAATTGAAAACCTGGACGGCGTCGGTTTTTGAAATTTTTTACGCGGCCATCGGACGTCGTCCGGCGTCCCCCGTCCGACGAGACCTATCGCGATTCCGTAAAACGAGTCGTTTAGAAGTTAGAAATGCAAAAACCTAGAGGGCGCCACTTTTTGACAGTTTTGACGACGGATTCGGATAGAGCTCGCTCCGCACTACACGGTAGTCAAAATCCCGACGCTCTAGGACGTCCCGTTCAAAAGTTAGCAATTTTTATTAATTCGATATACGGGGTCCGTCCAGGAAGTTTTTGGACAAAAGCTCGTAACTAGCAAACGGCTGAACTTTCGACAGGTTTTTCGACGGCGTCGGGTAGTCTTCGACCTCCCGCATCCGATGAGACCTATCCCGACTCGGTCCGACGCACCGTTTAGAAGTTGGCGAATTAAAAACCGGGACGGCGTCGGTTTTTGATATTTTAAACGCGGTCATCGGACGTCGCACGTCGTCCCCCGTCCGATGCGACCTATCCCGACGCCGTGCTACGCACCGTTTAGAAGTTGGCGAATCGAAAACCTGGACGGCGTCGGTTTTTGAAATTTTTTACGCCGCCATCGGACGTCGTCCGGCGTCCCCCGTCCGACGATACCTATCGCGATTCCGTAAAACGAGTCGTTTAGAAGTTAGAAATGCAAAAACCTAGAGGGCACCACTTTTTGACAGTTTTGACGACGGATTCGGATAGAGCTCGCTCCGCACTACACGGTAGTCAAAATCCCGACGCTCTAGGACGTCCCGTTCAAAAGTTAGCAATTTTTATTAATTCGATATACGGGGTCCGTCCAGGAAGTTTTTGGACAAAAGCTCGTAACTCCCAAACGGCTGAACTTTCGACAGGTTTTTCGACGGCGTCGGGTAGTCTTCGACCTCCCGCATCCGATGAGACCTATCCCGACTCGGTCCGACGCACCGTTTAGAAGTTGGCGAATTAAAAACCGGGGCGGCGTCGGTTTTTGAAATTTTAAACGCGGTCATCGGACGTCGCACATCGTCCCCCGTCCGATGCGACCTATCCCGACGCCGTGCGACGCACCGTTTAGAAGTTGGCGAATTGAAAACCTGGACGGCGTCGGTTTTTGAAATTTTTTACGCGGCCATCGGACGTCGTCCGGCGTCCCCCGTCCGACGATACCTATCGCGATTCCGTAAAACGAGTCGTTTAGAAGTTAGAAATGCAAAAACCTAGAGGGCGCCACTTTTTGACAGTTTTGACGACGGATTCGGATAGAGCTCGCTCCGCACTACACGGTAGTCAAAATCCCGACGCTCTAGGACGTCCCGTTCAAAAGTTAGCAATTTTTATTAATTTGATATACGGGGTCCGTCCAGGAAGTTTTTGGACAAAAGCTCGTAACTCCCAAACGGCTGAACTTTCGACAGGTTTTTCGACGGCGTCGGGTAGTCTTCGACCACCCGCATCCGATGAGACCTATCCCGACTCGGTCCGACGCACCGTTTAGAAGTTGGCGAATTAAAAACCGGGGCGGCGTCGGTTTTTGAAATTTTTTACGCGGCCATCGGACGTCGTCCGGCGTCCCCCGTCCGACGAGACCTATCGCGATTCCGTAAAACGAGTCGTTTAGAAGTTAGAAATGCAAAAACCTAGAGGGCGCCACTTTTTGACAGTTTTGACGACGGATTCGGATAGAGCTCGCTCCGCACTACACGGTAGTCAAAATCCCGACGCTCTTGGACGTCCCGTTCAATAGTTAGCAATTTTTATTAATTCGATATACGGGGTCCGTCCAGGAAGTTTTTGGACAAAAGCTCTAACTCGCAAACGGCTGAACTTTCGACAGGTTTTTCGACGGCGTCGGGTAGTCTTCGACCTCCCGCATCCGATGAGACCTATCCCGACTCGGTCCGACGCACCGTTTAGAAGTTGGCGAATTAAAAACCGGGACGGCGTCGGTTTTTGATATTTTGAACGCGGTCATCGGACGTCGCACGTCGTCCCCCGTCCGATGCGACCTATCCCGACGCCGTGCGACGCACCGTTTAGAAGTTGGCGAATCGAAAACCTGGACGGCGTCGGTTTTTGAAATTTTTTACGCGGCCATCGGACGTCGTCCGGCGTCCCCCGTCCGACGACACCTATCGCGATTCCGTAAAACGAGTCGTTTAGAAGTTAGGAATGCAAAAACCTAGAGGGCGCCACTTTTTGACAGTTTTGACGACGGATTCGGATAGAGCTCGCTCCGCACTACACGGTAGTCAAAATCCCGACGCTTTAGGACGTCCCGTTCAAAAGTTAGCAATTTTTATTAATTCGATATACGGGGTCCGTCCAGGAAGTTTTTGGACAAAAGCTCGTAACTCCCAAACGGCTGAACTTTCGACAGGTTTTTCGACGGCGTCGGGTAGTCTTCGACCTCCCGCATCCGATGAGACCTATCCCGACTCGGTCCGACGCACCGTTTAGAAGTTGGCGAATTAAAAACCGGGGCGGCGTCGGTTTTTGATATTTTAAACGCGATCATCGGACGTCGCACGTCGTCCCCCGTCCGATGCGACCTATCCCGACGCCGTGCGACGCACCGTTTAGAAGTTGGCGAATTGAAAACCTGGACGGCGTCGGTTTTTGAAATTTTTTACGCGGCCATCGGACGTCGTCCGGCGTCCCCCGTCCGACGATACCTATCGCGATTCCGTAAAACGAGTCGTTTAGAAGTTAGAAATGCAAAAACCTAGAGGGCGCCACTTTTTGACAGTTTTGACGACGGATTCGGATAGAGCTCGCTCCGCACTACACGGTAGTCAAAATCCCGACGCTCTAGGACGTCCCGTTCAAAAGTTAGCAATTTTTATTAATTCGATATACGGGGTCCGTCCAGGAAGTTTTTGGACAAAAGCTCGTAACTCCCAAACGGCTGAACTTTCGACAGGTTTTTCGACGGCGTCGGGTAGTCTTCGACCTCCCGCATCCGATGAGACCTATCCCGACTCGGTCCGACGCACCGTTTAGAAGTTGGCGAATTAAAAACCGGGGCGGCGTCGGTTTTTGAAATTTTTTACGCGGCCATCGGACGTCGTCCGGCGTCCCCCGTCCGACGAGACCTATCGCGATTCCGTAAAACGAGTCGTTTAGAAGTTAGAAATGCAAAAACCTAGAGGGCGCCACTTTTTGACAGTTTTGACGACGGATTCGGATAGAGCTCGCTCCGCACTACACGGTAGTCAAAATCCCGACGCTCTAGGACGTCCCGTTCAAAAGTTAGCAATTTTTATTAATTCGATATACGGGGTCCGTCCAGGAAGTTTTTGGACAAAAGCTCGTAACTCCCAAACGGCTGAACTTTCGACAGGTTTTTCGACGGCGTCGGGTAGTCTTCGACCTCCCGCATCCGATGAGACCTATCCCGACTCGGTCCGACGCACCGTTTAGAAGTTGGCGAATTAAAAACCGGGGCGGCGTCGGTTTTTGAAATTTTTTACGCGGCCATCGGACGTCGTCCGGCGTCCCCCGTCCGACGAGACCTATCGCGATTCCGTAAAACGAGTCGTTTAGAAGTTAGAAATGCAAAAACCTAGAGGGCGCCACTTTTTGACAGTTTTGACGACGGATTCGGATAGAGCTCGCTCCGCACTACACGGTAGTCAAAAT
The DNA here is from genome assembly GCA_963170105.1 of Cantharis lateralis. Taxonomy (NCBI): domain Eukaryota; kingdom Metazoa; phylum Arthropoda; class Insecta; order Coleoptera; family Cantharidae; genus Cantharis; species Cantharis lateralis. Next base: position 38,386,046 of record OY720629.1, read on the forward strand.
CCCGACGCTCTAGGACGTCCCGTTCAAAAGTTAGCAATTTTTATTAATTCGATATACGGGGTCCGTCCAGGAAGTTTTTGGACAAAAGCTCGTAACTCCCAAACGGCTGAACTTTCGACAGGTTTTTCGACGGCGTCGGGTAGTCTTCGACCTCCCGCATCCGATGAGACCTATCCCGACTCGGTCCGACGCACCGTTTAGAAGTTGGCGAATCGAAAACCTGGACGGCGTCGGTTTTTGAAATTTTTTACGCGGCCATCGGACGTCGTCCGGCGTCCCCCGTCCGACGACACCTATCGCGATTCCGTAAAACGAGTCGTTTAGAAGTTAGGAATGCAAAAACCTAGAGGGCGCCACTTTTTGACAGTTTCGACGACGGATTCGGATAGAGCTCGCTCCGCACTTCACGGTAGTCAAAATCCCGACGCTCTAGGACGTCCCGTTCAAAAGTTAGCAATTTTTATTAATTCGATATACGGGGTCCGTCCAGGAAGTTTTTGGACAAAAGCTCGTAACTCCCAAACGGCTGAACTTTCGACAGGTTTTTCGACGGCGTCGGGTAGTCTTCGACCTCCCGCATCCGATGAGACCTATCCCGACTCGGTCCGACGCACCGTTTAGAAGTTGGCGAATTAAAAACCGGGGCGGCGTCGGTTTTTGAAATTTTAAACGCGGTCATCGGACGTCGCACGTCGTCCCCCGTCCGATGCGACCTATCCCGACGCCGTGCGACGCACCGTTTAGAAGTTGGCGAATGGAAAACCTGGACGGCGTCGGTTTTTGAAATTTTTTACGCGGCCATCGGACGTCGTCCGGCGTCCCCCGTCCGACGAGACCTATCGCGATTCCATAAAACGAGTCGTTTAGAAGTTAGAAATGCAAAAACCTAGAGGGCGCCACTTTTTGACAGTTTTGACGACGGATTCGGATAGAGCTCGCTCCGCACTACACGGTAGTCAAAATCCCGACGCTCTAGGACGTCCCGTTCAAAAGTTAGCAATTTTTATTAATTCGATATACGGGGTCCGTCCAGGAAGTTTTTGGACAAAAGCTCGTAACTCCCAAACGGCTGAACTTTCGACAGGTTTTTCGACGGCGTCGGGTAGTCTTCGACCTCCCGCATCCGATGAGACCTATCCCGACTCGGTCCGACGCACCGTTTAGAAGTTGGCGAATTAAAAACCGGGGCGGGGTCGGTTTTTGAAATTTTTTACGCGGCCATCGGACGTCGTCCGGCGTCCCCCGTCCGACGAGACCTATCGCGATTCCGTAAAACGAGTCGTTTAGAAGTTAGAAATGCAAAAACCTAGAGGGCGCCACTTTTTGACAGTTTTGACGACGTATTCGGATAGAGCTCGCTCCGCACTACACGGTAGTCAAAATCCCGACGCTCTTGGACGTCCCGTTCAAAAGTTAGCAATTTTTATTAATTCGATATACGGGGTCCGTCCAGGAAGTTTTTGGACAAAAGCTCGTAACTCGCAAACGGCTGAACTTTCGACAGGTTTTTCGACGGCGTCGGGTAGTCTTCGACCTCCCGCATCCGATGAGACCTATCCCGACTCGGTCCGACGCACCGTTTAGAAGTTGGCGAATTAAAAACCGGGACGGCGTCGGTTTTTGATATTTTAAACACGGTCATCGGACGTCGCACGTCGTCCCCCGTCCGATGCGACCTATCCCGACGCCGTGCGACGCACCGTTTAGAAGTTGGCGAATCGAAAACCTGGACGGCGTCGGTTTTTGAAATTTTTTACGCGGCCATCGGACGTCGTCCAGCGTCCCCCGTCCGACGACACCTATCGCGATTCCGTAAAACGAGTCGTTTAGAAGTTAGGAATGCAAAAACCTAGAGGGCGCCACTTTTTGACAGTTTTGACGACGGATTCGGATAGAGCTCGCTCCGCACTTCACGGTAGTCAAAATCCCGACGCTCTAGGACGTCCCGTTCAAAAGTTAGCAATTTTTATTAATTCGATATACGGGGTCCGTCCAGGAAGTTTTTGGACAAAAGCTCGTAACTCCCAAACGGCTGAACTTTCGACAGGTTTTTCGACGGCGTCGGGTAGTCTTCGACCTCCCGCATCCGATGAGACCTATCCCGACTCGGTCCGACGCACCGTTTAGAAGTTGGCGAATTAAAAACCGGGGCGGCGTCGGTTTTTGAAATTTTAAACGCGGTCATCGGACGTCGCACGTCGTCCCCCGTCCGATGCGACCTATCCCGACGCCGTGCGACGCACCGTTTAGAAGTTGGCGAATGGAAAACCTGGACGGCGTCGGTTTTTGAAATTTTTTACGCGGCCATCGGACGTCGGCCGGCGTCCCCCGTCCGACGAGACCTATCGCGATTCCGTAAAACTAGTCGTTTAGAAGTTAGAAATGCAAAAACCTAGAGGGCGCCACTTTTTGACAGTTTTGACGACGGATTCGGATAGAGCTCGCTCCGCACTACACGGTAGTCAAAATCCCGACGCTCTAGGACGTCCCGTTCAAAAGTTAGCAATTTTTATTAATTCGATATACGGGGTCCGTCCAGGAAGTTTTTGGACAAAAGCTCGTAACTCCCAAACGGCTGAACTTTCGACAGGTTTTTCGACGGCGTCGGGTAGTCTTCGACCTCCCGCATCCGATGAGACCTATCCCGACTCGGTCCGACGCACCGTTTAGAAGTTGGCGAATTAAAAACCGGGGCGGCGTCGGTTTTTGAAATTTTTTACGCGGCCATCGGACGTCGTCCGGCGTCCCCCGTCCGACGAGACCTATCGCGATTCCGTAAAACGAGTCGTTTAGAAGTTAGAAATGCAAAAACCTAGAGGGCGCCACTTTTTGACAGTTTTGACGACGGATTCGGATAGAGCTCGCTCCGCACTACACGGTAGTCAAAATCCCGACGCTCTTGGACGTCCCGTTCAAAAGTTAGCAATTTTTATTAATTCGATATACGGGGTCCGTCCAGGAAGTTTTTGGACAAATGCTCGTAACTCGCAAACGGCTGAACTTTCGACAGGTTTTTCGACGGCGTCGGGTGGTCTTCGACCTCCCGCATCCGATGAGACCTATCCCGACTCGGTCCGACGCACCGTTTAGAAGTTGGCGAATTAAAAACCGGGACGGCGTCGGTTTTTGATATTTTAAACGCGGTCATCGGACGTCGCACGTCGTCCCCCGTCCGATGCGACCTATCCCGACGCCGTGCGACGCACCGTTTAGAAGTTGGCGAATCGAAAACCTGGACGGCGTCGGTTTTTGAAATTTTTTACGCGGCCATCGGACGTCGTCCGGCGTCCCCCGTCCGACGACACCTATCGCGATTCCGTAAAACGAGTCGTTTAGAAGTTAGGAATGCAAAAACCTAGAGGGCGCCACTTTTTGACAGTTTTGACGACGGATTCGGATAGAGCTCGCTCCGCACTTCACGGTAGTCAAAATCCCGACGCTCTAGGACGTCCCGTTCAAAAGTTAGCAATTTTTATTAATTCGATATACGGGGTCCGTCCAGGAAGTTTTTGGACAAAAGCTCGTAACTCCCAAACGGCTGAACTTTCGACAGGTTTTTCGACGGCGTCGGGTAGTCTTCGAAAACCGGGGCGGCGTCGGTTTTTGAAATTTTTTCCGCGGCCATCGGACGTCGTCCGGCGTCCCCCGTCCGACGAGACCTATCGCGATTCCGTAAAACGAGTCGTTTAGAAGTTAGAAATGCAAAAACCTACAGGGCGCCACTTTTTGACAGTTTTGACGACGGATTCGGATAGAGCTCGCTCCGCACTACACGGTAGTCAAAATCCCGACGCTCTAGGACGTCCCGTTCAAAAGTTAGCAATTTTTATTAATTCGATATACGGGGTCCGTCCAGGAAGTTTTTGGACAAAAGCTCGTAACTCCCAAACGGCTGAACTTTCGACAGGTTTTTCGACGGCGTCGGGTAGTCTTCGACCTCCCGCATCCGATGAGACCTATCCCGACTCGGTCCGACGCACCGTTTAGAAGTTGGCGAATTAAAAACCGGGGCGGGGTCGGTTTTTGAAATTTTAAACGCGGTCATCGGACGTCGCACGTCGTCCCCCGTCCGATGCGACCTATCCCGACGCCGTGCGACGCACCGTTTAGAAGTTGGCGAATTGAAAACCTGGACGGCGTCGGTTTTTGAAATTTTTTACGCGGCCATCGGACGTCGTCCGGCGTCCCCCGTCCGACGATACCTATCGCGATTCCGTAAAACGAGCCGTTTAGAAGTTAGAAATGCAAAAACCTAGAGGGCGCCACTTTTTGCCAGTTTTGACGACGGATTCGGATAGAGCTCGCGCCGCACTACACGGTAGTCAAAATCCCGACGCTCTAGGACGTCCCGTTCAAAAGTTAGCAATTTTTATTAATTCGATATACGGGGTCCGTCCAGGAAGTTTTTGGACAAAAGCTCGTAACTCCCAAACGGCTGAACTTTCGACAGGTTTTTCGACGGCGTCGGGTAGTCTTCGACCTCCCGCATCCGATGAGACCTATCCCGACTCGGTCCGACGCACCGTTTAGAAGTTGGCGAATTAAAAACCGGGGCGGCGTCGGTTTTTGAAATTTTTTACGCGGCCATCGGACGTCGTCCGGCGTCCCCCGTCCGACGAGACCTATCGCGATTCCGTGAAACGAGTCGTTTAGAAGTTAGAAATGCAAAAACCTAGAGGGCGCCACTTTTTGTCAGTTTTGACGACGGATTCGGATAGAGCTCGCTCCGTACTACACGGTAGTCAAAATCCCGACGCTCTAGGACGTCCCGTTCAAAAGTTAGCAATTTTTATTAATTCGATATACGGGGTCCGTCCAGGAAGTTTTTGGACAAAAGCTCGTAACTCCCAAACGGCTGAACTTTCGACAGGTTTTTCGACGGCGTCGGGTAGTCTTCGACCTCCCGCATCCGATGAGACCTATCCCGACTCGGTCCGACGCACCGGTTAGAAGTTGGCGAATTAAAAACCGGGGCGGCGTCGGTTTTTGAAATTTTTTACGCGGCCATCGGACGTCGTCCGGCGTCCCCCGTCCGACGAGACCTATCGCGATTCCGTAAAACGAGTCGTTTAGAAGTTAGAAATGCAAAAACCTAGAGGGCGCCACTTTTTGACAGTTTAGACGACGGATTCGGATAGAGCTCGCTCCGCACTACACGGTAGTCAAAATCCCGACGCTCTAGGACGTCCCGTTCAAAAGTTAGCAATTTTTATTAATTCGATATACGGGGTCCGTCCAGGAAGTTTTTGGACAAAAGCTCGTAACTCCCAAACGGCTGAACTTTCGACAGGTTTTTCGACGGCGTCGGGTAGTCTTCGACCTCCCGCATCCGATGAGACCTATCCCGACTCGGTCCGACGCACCGTTTAGAAGTTGGCGAATTGAAAACCTGGACGGCGTCGGTTTTTGAAATTATTTACGCGGCCATCGGACGTCGTCCGGCGTCCCCCGTCCGACGAGACCAATCGCGATTCCGTAAAACGAGTCGTTTAGAAGTTAGAAATGCAAAAACCTAGAGGGCGCCACTTTTTGACAGTTTTGACGACGGATTCGGATAGAGCTCGCTCCGCACTACACGGTAGTCAAAATCCCGACGCTCTAGGACGTCCCGTTCAAAAGTTAGCAATTTTTATTAATTCGATATACGGGGACCGTCCAGGAAGTTTTTGGACAAAAGCTCGTAACTCCCAAACGGCTGAACTTTCGACAGGTTTTTCGACGGCGTCGCGTGGTCTTCGACCTCCCGCATCCGATGAGACCTATCCCGACTCGGTCCGACGCACCGTTTAGAAGTTGGCGATTTAAAAACCGGGGCGGCGTCGGTTTTTGAAATTTTAAACGCGGTCATCGGACGTCGCACGTCGTCCCCCGTCCGATGCGACCTATCCCGACGCCGTGCGACGCACCGTTTAGAAGTTGGCGAATCGAAAACTTGGACGGCGTCGGTTTTTGAAATTTTTTACGCGGCCATCGGACGTCGTCCGGCGTCCCCCGTCCGACGAGACCTATCGCGATTCCGTAAAACGAGTCGTTTAGAAGTTAGAAATGCAAAAACCTAGAGGGCGCCACTTTTTGACAGTTTTGACGACGGATTCGGATAGAGCTCGCTCCGCACTACACGGTAGTCAAAATCCCGACGCTCTAGGACGTCCCGTTCAAAAGTTAGCAATTTTTATTAATTCGATATACGGGGTCCGTCCAGGAAGTTTTTGGACAAAAGCTCGTAACTCCCAAACGGCTGAACTTTCGACAGGTTATTCGACGGCGTCGGGTAGTCTTCGACCTCCCGCATCCGATGAGACCTATCCCGACTCGGTCCGACGCTCCGTTTAGAAGTTGGCGAATTAAAAACCGGGGCGGCGTCGGTTTTTGAAATTTTAAACGCGGTCATCGGACGTCGCACATCGTCCCCCGTCCGATGCGACCTATCCCGACGCCGTGCGACGCACCGTTTAGAAGTTGGCGAATTGAAAACCTGGACGGCGTCGGTTTTTGAAATTTTTTACGCGGCCATCGGACGTCGTCCGGCGTCCCCCGTCCGACGATACCTATCGCGATTCCGTAAAACGAGTCGTTTAGAAGTTAGAAATGCAAAAACCTAGAGGGCGCCACTTTTTGACAGTTTTGACGACGGATTCGGATAGAGCTCGCTCCGCACTACACGGTAGTCAAAATCCCGACGCTCTAGGACGTCCCGTTCAAAAGTTAGCAATTTTTATTAATTCGATATACGGGGTCCGTCCAGGAAGTTTTTGGACAAAAGCTCGTAACTCCCAAACGGTTGAACTTTCGACAGGTTTTTCGACGGCGTCGGGTAGTCTTCGACCTCCCGCATCCGATGAGACCTATCCCGACTCGGTCCGACGCACCGTTTAGAAGTTGGCGAATTAAAACCCGGGGCGGCGTCGGTTTTTGAAATTTTAAACGCGGTCATCGGACGTCGCACGTCGTCCCCCGTCCGATGCGACCTATCCCGACGCCGTGCGACGCACCGTTTAGAAGTTGGCGAATTGAAAACCTGGACGGCGTCGGTTTTTGAAATTTTTTACGCGGCCATCGGACGTCGTCCGGCGTCCCCCGTCCGACGATACCTATCGCGATTCCGTAAAACGAGTCGTTTAGAAGTTAGAAATGCAAAAACCTAGAGGGCGCCACTTTTTGACAGTTTTGACGACGGATTCGGATAGAGCTCGCTCCGCACTACAAGGTAGTCAAAATCCCGACGCTCTAGGACGTCCCGTTCAAAAGTTAGCAATTTTTATTAATTCGATATACGGGGTCCGTCCAGGAAGTTTTTGGACAAAAGCTCGTAACTCCCAAACGGCTGAACTTTCGACAGGTTTTTCGACGGCGTCGGGTAGTCTTCGACCTCCCGCATCCGATGAGACCTATCCCGACTCGGTCCGACGCACCGTTTAGAAGTTGGCGAATTAAAAACCGGGGCGGCGTCGGTTTTTGAAATTTTTTACGCGGCCATCGGACGTCGTCCGGCGTCCCCCGTCCGACGAGACCTATCGCGATTCCGTGAAACGAGTTGTTTAGAAGTTAGAAATGCAAAAACCTAGAGGGCGCCACTTTTTGACAGTTTTGACGACGGATTCGGATAGAGCTCGCTCCGTACTACACGGTAGTCAAAATCCCGACGCTCTAGGACGTCCCGTTCAAAAGTTAGCAATTTTTATTAATTCGATATACGGGGTCCGTCCAGGAAGTTTTTGGACAAAAGCTCGTAACTCCCAAACGGCTGAACTTTCGACAGGTTTTTCGACGGCGTCGGGTAGTCTTCGACCTCCCGCATCCGATGAGACCTATCCCGACTCGTTCCGACGCACCGTTTAGAAGTTGGCAAATTAAAAACCGGGGCGGCGTCGGTTTTTGAAATTTTTTACGCGGCCATCGGACGTCGTCCGGCGTCCCCCGTCCGACGAGACCTATCGCGATTCCGTAAAACGAGTCGTTTAGAAGTTAGAAATGCAAAAACCTAGAGGGCGCCACTTTTTGACAGTTTTGACGACGGATTCGGATAGAGCTCGCTCCGCACTACACGGTTGTCAAAATCCCGACGCTCTAGGACGTCCCGTTCAAAAGTTAGCAATTTTTATTAATTCGATATACGGGGTCCGTCCAGGAAGTTTTTGGACAAAAGCTCGTAACTCCCAAACGGCTGAACTTTCGACAGGTTTTTCGACGGCGTCGATTAGTCTTCGACCTCCCACATCCGATGAGACCTATCCCGACTCGGTCCGACGCACCGTTTAGAAGTTGGCGAATTAAAAACCGGGGCGGCGTGGGTTTTTGATATTTTAAACGCGGTCATCGGACGTCGCACGTCGTCCCCCGTCCAATGCGACCTATCCCGACGCCGTGCGACGCACCGTTTAGAAGTTGGCGAATTGAAAACCTGGACGGCGTCGGTTTTTGAAATTTTTGACGCGGCCATCGGACGTCGTCCGGCGTCCCCCGTCCGACGATACCTATCGCGATTCCGTAAAACGAGTCGTTTAGAAGTTAGAAATGCAAAAACCTAGAGGGCGCCACTTTTTGACAGTTTTGACGACGGATTCGGATAGAGCTCGCTCCGCACTACACGGTAGTCAAAATTCCGACGCTCTAGGACGTCCCGTTCAAAAGTTAGCAATTTTTATTAATTCGATATACGGGGTCCGTCCAGGAAGTTTTTGGACAAAAGCTCGTAACTCCCAAACGGCTGAACTTTCGACAGGTTTTTCGACGGCGTCGGGTAGTCTTCGACCTCCCGCATCCGATGAGACCTATCCCGACTCGGTCCGACGCACCGTTTAGAAGTTGGCGAATTAAAAACCGGGGCGGCGTCGGTTTTTGAAATTTTTTACGCGGCCATCGGACGTCGTCCGGCGTCCCCCGTCCGACGAGACCTATCGCGATTCCGTAAAACGAGTCGTTTAGAAGTTAGAAATGCAAAAACCTAGAGGGCGCCACTTTTTGACAGTTTTGACGACGGATTCGGATAGAGCTCGCTCCGCACTACACGGTAGTCAAAATCCCGACGCTCTAGGACGTCCCGTTCAAAAGTTAGCAATTTTTATTAATTCGATATACGGGGTCCGTCCAGGAAGTTTTTGGACAAAAGCTCGTAACTCCCAAACGGCTGAACTTTCGACAGGTTTTTCGACGGCGTCGGGTAGTCTTCGACCTCCCGCATCCGATGAGACCTATCCCGACTCGGTCCGACGCACCGTTTAGAAGTTGGCGAATTAAAAACCGGGGCGGCGTCGGTTTTTGAAATTTTAAACGCGGTCATCGGACGTCGCACGTCGTCCCCCGTCCGATGCGACCTATCCCGACGCCGTGCGACGCACCGTTTAGAACTTGGCGAATTGAAAACCTGGACGGCGTCGGTTTTAGAAATTTTTTACGCGGCCATCGGACGTCGTCCGGCGTCCCCCGTCCGACGAGACCTATCGCGATTCCGTAAAACGAGTCGTTTAGAAGTTAGAAATGCAAAAACCTAGAGGGCGCCACTTTTTGACAGTTTTGACGACGGATTCGGATAGAGCTCACGCCGCACTACACGGTAGTCAAAATCCCGACGCTCTAGGACGTCCCGTTCAAAAGTTAGCAATTTTTATTAATTCGATATACGGGGTCCGTCCAGGAAGTTTTTGGACAAAAGCTCGTAACTTCCAAACGGCTAAACTTTCGACAGGTTTTTCGACGGCGTCGGGTAGTCTTCGACTTCCCGCATCCGATGAGACCTATCCCGGCTCGGTCCGACGCACCGTTTAGAAGTTGGCGAATTAAAAACCGGGGCGGCGTCGGTTTTTGAAATTTTTTTACGCGGCCATCGGACGTCGTCCGGCGTCCCCCGTCCGACGACACCTATCGCGATTCCGTAAAACGAGTCGTTTAGAAGTTAGAAATGCAAAAACCTAGAGGGCGCTACTTTTTGACAGTTTTGACGACGGATTCGGATAGAGCTCGCTCCGCACTACACGGTAGTCAAAATCCCGACGCTCTAGGACGTCCCGTTCAAAAGTTAGCAATTTTTATTAATTCGATATACGGGGTCCGTCCAGGAAGTTTTTGGACAAAAGCTCGTAACTCCCAAACGGCTGAACTTTCGACAGGTTTTTCGACGGCGTCGCGTGGTCTTCGACCTCCCGCATCCGATGAGACCTATCCCGACTCGGTCCGACGCACCGTTTAGAAGTTGGCGATTTAAAAACCGGGGCGGCGTCGGTTTTTGAAATTTTAAACGCGGTCATCGGACGTCGCACGTCGTCCCCCGTCCGATGCGACCTATCCCGACGCCGTGCTACGCACCGTTTAGAAGTTGGCGAATCGAAAACCTGGACGGAGTCGGTTTTTGAAATTTTTTACGCCGCCATCGGACGTCGTCCGGCGTCCCCCGTCCGACGATACCTATCGCGATTCCGTCAAACGAGTCGTTTAGAAGTTAGAAATGCAAAAACCTAGAGGGCGCCACTTTTTGACAGTTTTGACGACGGATTCGGATAGAGCTCGCTCCGCACTACACGGTAGTCAAAATCCCGACGCTCTAGGACGTCCCGTTCAAAAGTTAGCAATTTTTATTAATTCGATATACGGGGTCCGTCCAGGAAGTTTTTGGACAAAAGCTCGTAACTCCCAAACGGCTGAACTTTCGACAGGTTATTCGACGGCGTCGGGTAGTCTTCGACCTCCCGCATCCGATGAGACCTATCCCGACTCGGTCCGACGCACCGTTTAGAAGTTGGCGAATTAAAAACCGGGGCGGCGTCGGTTTTTGAAATTTTAAACGCGGTCATCGGACGTCGCACGTCGTCCCCCGTCCGATGCGACCTATCCCGACGCCGTGCGACGCACCGTTTAGAAGTTGGCGAATTGAAAACCTGGACGGCGTCGGTTTTTGAAATTTTTTACGCGGCCATCGGACGTCGTCCGGCGTCCCCCGTCCGACGATACCTATCGCGATTCCGTAAAACGAGTCGTTTAGAAGTTAGAAATGCAAAAACCTAGAGGGCGCCACTTTTTGACAGTTTTGACGACGGATTCGGATAGAGCTCGCTCCGCACTACACGGTAGTCAAAATCCCGACGCTCTAGGACGTCCCGTTCAAAAGTTAGCAATTTTTATTAATTCGATATACGTGGTCCGTCCAGGAAGTTTTTGGACAAAAGCTCGTAACTCCCAAACGGCTGAACTTTCGACAGGTTTTTCGACGGCGTCGGGTAGTCTTCGACCTCCCGCATCCGATGAGACCTATCCCGACTCGGTCCGACGCACCGTTTAGAAGTTGGCGAATTAAAACCCGGGGCGGCGTCGGTTTTTGAAATTTTAAACGCGGTCATCGGACGTCGCACGTCGTCCCCCGTCCGATGCGACCTATCCCGACGCCGTGCGACGCACCGTTTAGAAGTTGGCGAATTGAAAACCTGGACGGCGTCGGTTTTTGAAATTTTTTACGCGGCCATCGGACGTCGTCCGGCGTCCCCCGTCCGACGATACCTATCGCGATTCCGTAAAACGAGTCGTTTAGAAGTTAGAAATGCAAAAACCTAGAGGGCGCCACTTTTTGACAGTTTTGACGACGGATTCGGATAGAGCTCGCTCCGCACTACAAGGTAGTCAAAATCCCGACGCTCTAGGACGTCCCGTTCAAAAGTTAGCAATTTTTATTAATTCGATATACGGGGTCCGTCCAGGAAGTTTTTGGACAAAAGCTCGTAACTCCCAAACGGCTGAACTTTCGACAGGTTTTTCGACGGCGTCGGGTAGTCTTCGACCTCCCGCATCCGATGAGACCTATCCCGACTCGGTCCGACGCACCGTTTAGAAGTTGGCGAATTAAAAACCGGGGCGGCGTCGGTTTTTGAAATTTTTTACGCGGCCATCGGACGTCGTCCGGCGTCCCCCGTCCGACGAGACCTATCGCGATTCCGTGAAACGAGTCGTTTAGAAGTTAGAAATGCAAAAACCTAGAGGGCGCCACTTTTTGACAGTTTTGACGACGGATTCGGATAGAGCTCGCTCCGTACTACACGGTAGTCAAAATCCCGACGCTCTAGGACGTCCCGTTCAAAAGTTAGCAATTTTTATTAATTCGATATACGGGGTCCGTCCAGGAAGTTTTTGGACAAAAGCTCGTAACTCCCAAACGGCTGAACTTTCGACAGGTTTTTCGACGGCGTCGGGTAGTCTTCGACCTCCCGCATCCGATGAGACCTATCCCGACTCGTTCCGATGCACCGTTTAGAAGTTGGCAAATTAAAAACCGGGGCGGCGTCGGTTTTTGAAATTTTTGACGCGGCCATCGGACGTCGTCCGGCGTCCCCCGTCCGACGAGACCTATCGCGATTCCGTAAAACGAGTCGTTTAGAAGTTAGAAATGCAAAAACCTAGAGGGCGCCACTTTTTGACAGTTTTGACGACGGATTCGGATAGAGCTCGCTCCGCACTACACGGTAGTCAAAATCCCGACGCTCTAGGACGTCCCGTTCAAAAGTTAGCAATTTTTATTAATTCGATATACGGGGTCCGTCCAGGAAGTTTTTGGACAAAAGCTCGTAACTCCCAAACGGCTGAACTTTCGACAGGTTTTTCGACGGCGTCGGGTAGTCTTCGACCTCCCGCATCCGATGAGACCTATCCCGACTCGGTCCGACGCACCGTTTAGAAGTTGGCGAATTAAACACCGGGGCGGCGTCGGTTTTTGAAATTTTAAACGCGGTCATCGGACGTCGCACGTCGTCCCCCGTCCGATGCGACCTATCCCGACGCCGTGCGACGCACCGTTTAGAAGTTGGCGAATTGAAAACCTGGACGGCGTCGGTTTTTGAAATTTTTTACGCGGCCATCGGACGTCGTCCGGCGTCCCCCGTCCGACGAGACCTATCGCGATTCCGTAAAACGAGTCGTTTAGAAGTTAGAAATGCAAAAACCTAGAGGGCGCCACTTTTTGACAGTTTTGACGACGGATTCGGATAGAGCTCGCGCCGCACTACACGGTAGTCAAAATCCCGACGCTCTAGGACGTCCCGTTCAAAAGTTAGCAATTTTTATTAATTCGATATACGGGGTCCGTCCAGGAAGTTTTTGGACAAAAGCTCGTAACTTCCAAACGGCTGAACTTTCGACAGGTTTTTCGACGGCGTCGGGTAGTCTTCGACTTCCCGCATCCGATGAGACCTATCCCGGCTCGGTCCGACGCACCGTTTAGAAGTTGGCGAATTAAAAACCGGGGCGGCGTCGGTTTTTGAAATTTTTTACGCGGCCATCGGACGTCGTCCGGCGTCCCCCGTCCGACGACACCTATCGCGATTCCGTAAAACGAGTCGTTTAGAAGTTAGAAATGCAAAAACCTAGAGGGCGCTACTTTTTAACAGTTTTGACGACGGATTCGGATAGAGCTCGCTCCGCACTACACGGTAGTCAAAATCCCGACGCTCTAGGACGTCCCGTTCAAAAGTTAGCAATTTTTATTAATTCGATATACGGGGTCCGTCCAGGAAGTTTTTGGACAAAAGCTCGTAACTCCCAAACGGCTGAACTTTCGACAGGTTTTTCGACGGCGTCGGGTAGTCTTCGACCTCCCGCATCCGATGAGACCTATCCCGACTCGGTCCGACGCACCGTTTAGAAGTTGGCGAATTAAAAACCGGGGCGGCGTCGGTTTTTGAAATTTTAAACGCGGTCATCGGATGTCGCACGTCGTCCCCCGTCCGATGCGACCTATCCCGACGCCGTGCGACGCACCGTTTAGAAGTTGGCGAATTGAAAACCTGGACGGCGTCGGTTTTTGAAATTTTTTACGCGGCCATCGGACGTCGTCCGGCGTCCCCCGTCCGACGATACCTATCGCGATTCCGTAAAACGAGCCGTTTAGAAGTTAGAAATGCAAAAACCTAGAGGGCGCCACTTTTTGCCAGTTTTGACGACGGATTCGGATAGAGCTCGCGCCGCACAACACGGTAGTCAAAATCCCGACGCTCTAGGACGTCCCGTTCAAAAGTTAGCAATTTTTATTAATTCGATATACGGGGTCCGTCCAGGAAGTTTTTGGACAAAAGCTCGTAACTCCCAAACGGCTGAACTTTCGACAGGTTTTTCGACGGCGTCGGGTAGTCTTCGACCTCCCGCATCCGATGAGACCTATCCCGACTCGGTCCGACGCACCGTTTAGAAGTTGGCGAATTAAAAACCGGGGCGGCGTCGGTTTTTGAAATTTTTTACGCGGCCATCGGACGTCGTCCGGCGTCCCCCGTCCGACGAGACCTATCGCGATTCCGTAAAACGAGTCGTTTAGAAGTTAGAAATGCAAAAACCTACAGGGCGCCACTTTTTGACAGTTTTGACGACGGATTCGGATAGAGCTCGCTCCGCACTACACGGTAGTCAAAATCCCGACGCTCTAGGACGTCCCGTTCAAAAGTTAGCAATTTTTATTAATTCGATATACGGGGTCCGTCCAGGAAGTTTTTGGACAAAAGCTCGTAACTCCCAAACGGCTGAACTTTCGACAGGTTTTTCGACGGCGTCGGGTAGTCTTCGACCTCCCGCATCCGATGAGACCTATCCCGGCTCGGTCCGACGCACCGTTTAGAAGTTGGCGAATCGAAAACCTGGACGGCGTCGGTTTTTGAAATTTTTTGCGCGGCCATCGGATGTCGTCCGGCGACCCCTGTCCGACGACACCTATCGCGATTCCGTAAAACGAGTCGTTTAGAAGTTAGAAATGCAAAAACCTAGAGGGCGCCACTTTTTGACAGTTTTGACGACGGATTCGGATAGAGCTCGCTCCGCACTACACGGTAGTCAAAATCCCGACGCTCTAGGACGTCCCGTTCAAAAGTTAGCAATTTTTATTAATTCGATATACGGGGTCCGTCCAGGAAGTTTTTGGACAAAAGCTCGTAACTCCCAAACGGCTGAACTTTCGACAGGTTTTTCGACGGCGTCGGGTAGTCTTCGACCTCCCGCATCCGATGAGACCTATCCCAACTCGGTCCGACGCACCGTTTAGAAGTTGGCGAATTAAAAACCGGGGCGGCGTCGGTTTTTGAATATTAAACGCGGTCATCGGACGTCGCACGGCGTCCCCCGTCCGATGCGACCTATCCCGACGCCGTGCGACGCACCGTTTAGAAGTTGGCGAATCGAAAACCTGGACGGCGTCGGTTTTTGAAATTTTTTACGCGGCCATCGGACGTCGTCCGGCGTCCCCCGTCCGACGAGACCTATCGCGATTCCGTAAAACGAGTCGTTTAGAAGTTAGAAATGCAAAAACCTAGAGGGCGCCACTTTTTGACAGTTTTGACGACGGATTCGGATAGAGCTCGCTCCGAACTACACGGTAGTCAAAATCCCGACGCTCTAGGACGTCCCGTTCAAAAGTTAGCAATTTTTATTAATTCGATATACGGGGTCCGTCCAGGAAGTTTTTGGACAAAAGCTCGTAACTCCCAAACGGCTGAACTTTCGACAGGTTTTTCGACGGCGTCGGGTAGTCTTCGACCTCCCGCATCCGATGAGACCTATCCCGACTCGGTCCGACGCACCGTTTAGAAGTTGGCGAATTAAAAACCGGGGCGGCGTCGGTTTTTGAAATTTTAAACGCGGTCATCGGACGTCGCACGTCGTCCCCCGTCCGATGCGACCTATCCCGACGCCGTGCGACGCACCGTTTAGAAGTTGGCGAATGGAAAACCTGGACGGCGTCGGTTTTTGAAATTTTTTACGCGGCCATCGGACGTCGTCCGGCGTCCCCCGTCCGACGATCCCCATCGCGATTCCGTAAAACGAGTCGTTTAGAAGTTAGAAATGCAAAAACTAGAGGGCGCCACTTTTTGACAGTTTTGACGACGGATTCGGATAGAGCTCGCTCCGCACTACACGGTAGTCAAAATCCCGACGCTCTAGGACGTCCCGTTCAAAAGTTAGCAATTTTTATTAATTCGATATACGGGGTCCGTCCAGGAAGTTTTTGGACAAAAGCTCGTAACTCCCAAACGGCTGAACTTTCGACAGGTTTTTCGACGGCGTCGGGTAGTCTTCGACCTCCCGCATCCGATGAGACCTATCCCGACTCGGTCCGACGCACCGTTTAGAAGTTGGCGAATTAAAAACCGGGACGGCGTCGGTTTTTGATATTTTAAACGCGGTCAACGGACGTCGCACGTCGTCCCCCGTCCGATGCGACCTATCCCGACGCCGTGCGACGCACCGTTTAGAAGTTGGCGAATCGAAAACCTGGACGGCGTCGGTTTTTGAAATTTTTTACGCGGCCATCGGACGTCGTCCGGCGTCCCCCGTCCGACGATCCCCATCGCGATTCCGTAAAACGAGTCGTTTAGAAGTTAGAAATGCAAAAACTAGAGGGCGCCACTTTTTGACAGTTTTGACGACGGATTCGGATAGAGCTCGCTCCGCACTACACGGTAGTCAAAATCCCGACGCTCTAGGACGTCCCGTTCAAAAGTTAGCAATTTTTATTAATTCGATATACGGGGTCCGTCCAGGAAGTTTTTGGACAAAAGCTCGTAACTCCCAAACGGCTGAACTTTCGACAGGTTTTTCGACGGCGTCGGGTAGTCTTCGACCTCCCGCATCCGATTAGACCTATCCCGACTCGGTCCGACGCACCGTTTAGAAGTTGGCGAATTAAAAACCGGGGCGGCGTCGGTTTTTGAAATTTTAAACGCGGTCATCGGACGTCGCACGTCGTCCCCCGTCCGATGCGACCTATCCCGACGCCGTGCGACGCACCGTTTAGAAGTTGGTGAATGGAAAACCTGGACGGCGTCGGTTTTTGAAATTTTTTACGCGGCCATCGGACGTCGTCCGGCGTCCCCCGTCCGACGATCCCTATCGCGATTCCGTAAAACGAGTCGTTTAGAAGTTAGAAATGCAAAAACTAGAGGGCGCCACTTTTTGACAGTTTTGACGACGGATTCGGATAGAGCTCGCTCCGCACTACACGGTAGTCAAAATCCCGACGCTCTAGGACGTCCCGTTCAAAAGTTAGCAATTTTTATTAATTCGATATACGGGGTCCGTCCAGGAAGTTTTTGGACAAAAGCTCGTAACTCCCAAACGGCTGAACTTTCGACAAGTTTTTCGACGGCGTCGGGTAGTCTTCGACCTCCCGCATCCGATGAGACCTATCCCGACTCGGTCCGACGTACCGTTTAGAAGTTGGCGAATTAAAAACCGGGGCGGCGTCGGATTTTGAAATTTTAAACGCGGTCATCGGACGTCGCACGTCGTGCCCCGTCCGATGCGACCTATCCCGACGCCGTGCGACGCACCGTTTAGAAGTTGGCGAATGGAAAACCTGGACGGCGTCGGTTTTTGAAATTATTTACGCGGCCATCGGACGTCGTCCGGCGTCCCCCGTCCGACGAGACCTATCGCGATTCCGTAAAACGAGTCGTTTAGAAGTTAGAAATGCAAAAACCTAGAGGGCGCCACTTTTTGACAGTTTTGACGACGGATTCGGATAGAGCTCGCTCCGCACTACACGGTTGTCAAAATCCCGACGCTCTATGACGTCCCGTTCAAAAGTTAGCAATTTTTATTAATTCGATATACGGGGTCCGTCTAGGAAGTTTTTGGACAAAAGCTCGTAACTCCCAAACGGCTGAACTTTCGACAGGTTTTTCGACGGCGTCGGGTAGTCTTCGACCTCCCGCATCCGATGAGACCTATCCCGACTCGGTCCGACGCACCGTTTAGAAGTTGGCGAATTAAAAACCGGGGCGGCGTCGGTTTTTGAAATTTTAAACGCGGTCATCGGACGTCGCACGTCGTCCCCCGTCCGATGCGACCTATCCCGACGCCGTGCGACGCACCGTTTAGAAGTTGGCGAATTGAAAACCTGGACGGCGTCGGTTTTTGAAATTATTTACGCGGCCATCGGACGTCGTCCGGCGTCCCCCGTCCGACGAGACCTATCGCGATTCCGTAAAACGAGTCGTTTAGAAGTTAGAAATGCAAAAACCTAGAGGGCGCCACTTTTTGACAGTTTTGACGACGGATTCGGATAGAGCTCGCTCCGCACTACACGGTAGTCAAAATCCCGACGCTCTAGGACGTCCCGTTCAAAAGTTAGCAATTTTTATTAATTCGATATACGGAGTCCGTCCAGGAAGTTTTTGGACAAAAGCTCGTAACTCCCAAACGGCTGAACTTTCGACAGGTTTTTCGACGGCGTCGGGTAGTCTTCGACCTCCCGCATCCGATGAGACCTATCCCGACTCGGTCCGACGCACCGTTTAGAAGTTGGCGAATTAAAAACCGGGACGGCGTCGGTTTTTGATATTTTAAACGCGGTCATCGGACGTCGCACGTCGTCCCCCGTCCGATGCGACCTATCCCGACGCCGTGCGACGCACCGTTTAGAAGTTGGCGAATCGAAAACCTGGACGGCGTCGGTTTTTGAAATTTTTTACGCGGCCATCGGACGTCGTCCGGCGTCCCCCGTCCGACGATACCTATCGCGATTCCGTAAAACGAGTCGTTTAGAAGTTAGAAATGCAAAAACCTAGAGTGCGCCACTTTTTGACAGTTTTGACGACGGATTCGGATAGAGCTCGCTCCGCACTACACGGTAGTCAAAATCCCGACGCTCTAGGACGTCCCTTTCAAAAGTTAGCAATTTTTATTAATTCGATATACGGGGTCCGTCCAGGAAGTTTTTGGACAAAAGCTCGTAACTCCCAAACGGCTGAACTTTCGACAGGTTTTTCGACGGCGTCGGGTAGTCTTCGACCTCCCGCATCCGATGAGACCTATGCCGACTCGGTCCAACGCACCGTTTAGAAGTTGGCGAATTAAAAACCGGGGCGGCGTTGGTTTTTGAAATTTTAAACGCGGGCATCGGACGTCGCACGTCGTCCCCCGTCCGATGCGACCTATCCCGACGCCGTGCGACGCACCGTTTAGACGTTGGCGAATCGAAAACCTGGACGGCGTCGGTTTTTGAAATTTTTTACGCGGCCATCGGACGTCGTCCGGCGTCCCCCGTCCGACGACACCTATCGCGATTCCGTAAAACGAGCCGTTTAGAAGTTAGAAATGCAAACACCTAGAGGGCGCCACTTTTTGACAGTTTTGACGACGGATTCGGATAGAGCTCGCGCCGCACTACACGGTAGTCAAAATCCCGACGCTCTAGGACGTCCCGTTCAAAAGTTAGCAATTTTTATTAATTCGATATACGGGGTCCGTCCAGGATGTTTTTGGACAAAAGCTCGTAACTCCCAAACGGCTGAACTTTCGACAGGTTTTTCGACGGCGTCGGGTAGTCTTCGACCTCCCGCATCCGATGAGACCTATCCCGACTCGGTCCGACGCACCGTTTAGAAGTTGGCGAATCGAAAACCTGGACGGCGTCGGTTTTTGAAATTTTTTACGCGGCCATCGGACGTCGTCAGACGTCTCCCGTCCGACGAGACCTATCGCGATTCCGTAAAACGAGTCGTTTAGAAGTTAGAAATGCAAAAGCCTAGAGGGCGCCACTTTTTGACAGTTTTGACGACGGATTCGGTTAGAGCTCGCTCCGCACTACACGGTAGTCAAAATCCAGACGCTCTAGGACGTCCCGTTCAAAAGTTAGCAATTTTTATTAATTCTTTTGCTAAACAAACATGAACAATTAAATTTCACTCCACTATACAACACTTTTATCTAACACACCAACACACTACATATTTTTAAATTAATATACACCCACTTTTTTATTTCATTTTCATTGACTACCAATGACATCTTACTTTTGACAAACAACTTCAAAAAATACGTTTTTTCAAAAAAATTTTAAAATTTTTAATACGTATTCTCAAATATTTCATTTTCAAATTTAGTAAATAAGTTTTTTAATAATTTTATTATTTTAAACCTATTTATTTAATTTATTACTCAAGGTTTGCATAATCATATTTTTAATATGTTAATTGTTAATATTTATTCTTTTCTGTAGCCACCAGATGATGTACACCAGTTGTACGAAACTAGTTGTGGATTTTATTATATAAAAAATAATAACCATTTGCGAAGAAGTACATTTTTAATTTTGATTTTATTAATTCGATATACGGGGTCCGTCCAGGAAGTTTTTGGACAAAAGCTCGTAACTCCCAAACGGCTGAACTTTCGACAGGTTTTTCGACGGCGTCGGGTAGTCTTCGACCTCCCGCATCCGATGCGACCTATCCCGACGCCGTGCGGCGCACCGTTTAGAAGTTGGCGAATCGAAAACCTGGACGGCGTCGGTTTTTGAAATTTTTTACGCGGCCATCGGACGTCGTCCGGCGTCCCCCGTCCGACGAGACCTATCGCGATTCCGTAAAACGAGTCGTTTAGAAGTTAGAAATGCAAAAACCTAGAGGGCGCCACTTTTTGACAGTTTTGACGACCGATTCGGATAGAGCTCGCTCCGCACTACACGGTGGTCAAAATCCCGACGCTCTAGGACGTCCCGTTCAAAAGTTAGCAATTTTTATTAATTCGATATACGGGGTCCGTCCAGGAAGTTTTTGGACAAAAGCTCGTAACTCCCAAACGGCTGAACTTTCGACAGGTTTTTCGACGGCGTCGGGTAGTCTTCGACCTCCCGCATCCGATGAGACCTATCCCGACTCGGTCCGACGCACCGTTTAGAAGTTGGCGAATTAAAAACCGGGGCGGCGTCGGTTTTTGAAATTTTAAACGCGGTCATCGGACGTCGCACGTCGTCCCCCGTCCGATGCGACCTATCCCGACGCCGTGCGACGCACCGTTTAGAAGTTGGCGAATTGAAAACCTGGACGGCGTCGGTTTTTGAAATTTTTTACGCGGCCATCGGACGTCGTCCGGCGTCCCCCGTCCGACGAGACCTATCGCGATTCCGTAAAACGAGTCGTTTAGAAGTTAGAAATGCAAAAACCTAGAGGGCGCCACTTTTTGACAGTTTTGACGACGGATTCGGATAGAGCTCGCGCCGCACTACACGGTAGTCAAAATCCCGACGCTCTAGGACGTCCCGTTCAAAAGTTAGCAATTTTTATTAATTCGATATACGGGGTCCGTCCAGGAAGTTTTTGGACAAAAGCTCGTAACTTCCAAACGGCTGAACTTTCGACAGGTTTTTCGACGGCGTCGGGTAGTCTTCGACTTCCCGCATCCGATGAGACCTATCCCGGCTCGGTCCGACGCACCGTTTAGAAGTTGGCGAATTAAAAACCGGGGCGGCGTCGGTTTTTGAAATTTTTTACGCGGCCATCGGACGTCGTCCGGCGTCCCCCGTCCGACGACACCTATCGCGATTCCGTAAAACGAGTCGTTTAGAAGTTAGAAATGCAAAAACCTAGAGGGCGCTACTTTTTAACAGTTTTGACGACGGATTCGGATAGAGCTCGCTTCGCACTACACGGTAGTCAAAATCCCGACGCTCTAGGACGTCCCGTTCAAAAGTTAGCAATTTTTATTAATTCGATATACGGGGTCCGTCCAGGAAGTTTTTGGACAAAAGCTCGTAACTCCCAAACGGCTGAACTTTCGACAGGTTTTTCGACGGCGTCGGGTAGTCTTCGACCTCCCGCATCCGATGAGACCTATCCCGACTCGGTCCGACGCACCGTTTAGAAGTTGGCGAATTAAAAACCGGGGCGGCGTCGGTTTTTGAAATTTTAAACGCGGTCATCGGATGTCGCACGTCGTCCCCCGTCCGATGCGACCTATCCCGACGCCGTGCGACGCACCGTTTAGAAGTTGGCGAATTGAAAACCTGGACGGCGTCGGTTTTTGAAATTTTTTACGCGGCCATCGGACGTCGTCCGGCGTCCCCCGTCCGACGATACCTATCGCGATTCCGTAAAACGAGCCGTTTAGAAGTTAGAAATGCAAAAACCTAGAGGGCGCCACTTTTTGCCAGTTTTGACGACGGATTCGGATAGAGCTCGCGCCGCACAACACGGTAGTCAAAATCCCGACGCTCTAGGACGTCCCGTTCAAAAGTTAGCAATTTTTATTAATTCGATATACGGGGTCCGTCCAGGAAGTTTTTGGACAAAAGCTCGTAACTCCCAAACGGCTGAACTTTCGACAGGTTTTTCGACGGCGTCGGGTAGTCTTCGACCTCCCGCATCCGATGAGACCTATCCCGACTCGGTCCGACGCACCGTTTAGAAGTTGGCGAATTAAAAACCGGGGCGGCGTCGGTTTTTGAAATTTTTTACGCGGCCATCGGACGTCGTCCGGCGTCCCCCGTCCGACGAGACCTATCGCGATTCCGTAAAACGAGTCGTTTAGAAGTTAGAAATGCAAAAACCTACAGGGCGCCACTTTTTGACAGTTTTGACGACGGATTCGGATAGAGCTCGCTCCGCACTACACGGTAGTCAAAATCCCGACGCTCTAGGACGTCCCGTTCAAAAGTTAGCAATTTTTATTAATTCGATATACGGGGTCCGTCCAGGAAGTTTTTGGACAAAAGCTCGTAACTCCCAAACGGCTGAACTTTCGACAGGTTTTTCGACGGCGACGGGTAGTCTTCGACCTCCCGCATCCGATGAGACCTATCCCGACTCGGTCCGACGCACCGTTTAGAAGTTGGCGATTTAAAAACCGGGGCGGCGTCGGTTTTTGAAATTTTTTACGCGGCCATCGGACGTCGTCCGGCGTCCCCCGTCCGACGATACCTATCGCGATTCCGTAAAACGAGTCGTTTAGAAGTTAGAAATGCAAAAACCTAGAGGGCGCCACTTTTTCACAGTTTTGACGACGGATTCGGATAGAGCTCGCTCCGCACTACACGGTAGTCAAAATCCCGACGCTCTAGGACGTCCCGTTCAAAAGTTAGCAATTTTTATTAATTCGATATACGGGGTCCGTCCAGGAAGTTTTTGGACAAAAGCTCGTAACTCCCAAACGGCTGAACTTTCGACAGGTTTTTCGACGGCGTCGGGTAGTATTCGACCTCCCGCATCCGGTGAGACCTATCCCGACTCGGTCCGACGCACCGTTTAGAAGTTGGCGAATTAAAAACCGGGACGGCGTCGGATTTTGAAATTTTAAACGCGGTCATCGGACGTCGCACGTCGTCCCCCGTCCGATGCGACCTATCCCGACGCCGTGCGACGCACCGTTTAGAAGTTGGCGAATGGAAAACCTGGACGGCGTCGGTTTTTGAAATTTTTTACGCGGCCATCGGACGTCGTCCGGCGTCCCCCGTCCGACGATCCCCATCGCGATTCCGTAAAACGAGTCGTTTAGAAGTTAGAAATGCAAAAACTAGAGGGCGCCACTTTTTGACAGTTTTGACGACGGATTCGGATAGAGCTCGCTCCGCACTACACGGTAGTCAAAATCCCGACGCTCTAGGACGTCCCGTTCAAAAGTTAGCAATTTTTATTAATTCGATATACGGGGTCCGTCCAGGAAGTTTTTGGACAAAAGCTCGTAACTCCCAAACGGCTGAACTTTCGACAGGTTTTTCGACGGCGTCGGGTAGTCTTCGACCTCCCGCATCCGATGAGACCTATCCCGACTCGGTCCGACGCACCGTTTAGAAGTTGGCGAATTAAAAACCGGGGCGGCGTCGGTTTTTGAAATTTTAAACGCGGTCATCGGACGTCGCACGTCGTCCCCCGTCCGATGCGACCTATCCCGACGCCGTGCGACGCACCGTTTAGAAGTTGGTGAATGGAAAACCTGGACGGCGTCGGTTTTTGAAATTTTTTACGCGGCCATCGGACGTCGTCCGGCGTCCCCCGTCCGACGATCCCTATCGCGATTCCGTAAAACGAGTCGTTTAGAAGTTAGAAATGCAAAAACTAGAGGGCGCCACTTTTTGACAGTTTTGACGACGGATTCGGATAGAGCTCGCTTCGCACTACACGGTAGTCAAAATCCCGACGCTCTAGGACGTCCCGTTCAAAAGTTAGCAATTTTTATTAATTCGATATACGGGGTCCGTCCAGGAAGTTTTTGGACAAAAGCTCGTAACTCCCAAACGGCTGAACTTTCGACAGGTTTTTCGACGGCGTCGGGTAGTCTTCGACCTCCCGCATCCGATGAGACCTATCCCGACTCGGTCCGACGCACCGTTTAGAAGTTGGCGAATTAAAAACCGGGGCGGCGTCGGTTTTTGAAATTTTAAACGCGGTCATCGGACGTCGCACGTCGTCCCCCGTCCGATGCGACCTATCCCGACGCCGTGCGACGCACCGTTTAGAAGTTGGCGAATTGAAAACCTGGACGGCGTCGGTTTTTGAAATTATTTACGCGGCCATCGGACGTCGTCCGGCGTCCCCCGTCCGACGAGACCTATCGCGATTCCGTAAAACGAGTCGTTTAGAAGTTAGAAATGCAAAAACCTAGAGGGCGCCACTTTTTGACAGTTTTGACGACGGATTCGGATAGAGCTCGCTCCGCACTACACGGTAGTCAAAATCCCGACGCTCTAGGACGTCCCGTTCAAAAGTTAGCAATTTTTATTAATTCGATATACGGAGTCCGTCCAGGAAGTTTTTGGACAAAAGCTCGTAACTCCCAAACGGCTGAACTTTCGACAGGTTTTTCGACGGCGTCGGGTAGTCTTCGACCTCCCGCATCCGATGAGACCTATCCCGACTCGGTCCGACGCACCGTTTAGAAGTTGGCGAATTAAAAACCGGGACGGCGTCGGTTTTTGATATTTTAAACGCGGTCATCGGACGTCGCACGTCGTCCCCCGTCCGATGCGACCTATCCCGACGCCGTGCGACGCACCGTTTAGAAGTTGGCGAATCGAAAACCTGGACGGCGTCGGTTTTTGAAATTTTTTACGCGGCCATCGGACGTCGTCCGGCGTCCCCCGTCCGACGATACCTATCGCGATTCCGTAAAACGAGTCGTTTAGAAGTTAGAAATGCAAAAACCTAGAGTGCGCCACTTTTTGACAGTTTTGACGACGGATTCGGATAGAGCTCGCTCCGCACTACACGGTAGTCAAAATCCCGACGCTCTAGGACGTCCCTTTCAAAAGTTAGCAATTTTTATTAATTCGATATACGGGGTCCGTCCAGGAAGTTTTTGGACAAAAGCTCGTAACTCCCAAACGGCTGAACTTTCGACAGGTTTTTCGACGGCGTCGGGTAGTCTTCGACCTCCCGCATCCGATGAGACCTATGCCGACTCGGTCCAACGCACCGTTTAGAAGTTGGCGAATTAAAAACCGGGGCGGCGTTGGTTTTTGAAATTTTAAACGCGGGCATCGGACGTCGCACGTCGTCCCCCGTCCGATGCGACCTATCCCGACGCCGTGCGACGCACCGTTTAGACGTTGGCGAATCGAAAACCTGGACGGCGTCGGTTTTTGAAATTTTTTACGCGGCCATCGGACGTCGTCCGGCGTCCCCCGTCCGACGACACCTATCGCGATTCCGTAAAACGAGCCGTTTAGAAGTTAGAAATGCAAACACCTAGAGGGCGCCACTTTTTGACAGTTTTGACGACGGATTCGGATAGAGCTCGCGCCGCACTACACGGTAGTCAAAATCCCGACGCTCTAGGACGTCCCGTTCAAAAGTTAGCAATTTTTATTAATTCGATATACGGGGTCCGTCCAGGAAGTTTTTGGACAAAAGCTCGTAACTCCCAAACGGCTGAACTTTCGACAGGTTTTTCGACGGCGTCGGGTAGTCTTCGACCTCCCGCATCCGATGCGACCTATCCCGACGCCGTGCGGCGCACCGTTTAGAAGTTGGCGAATCGAAAACCTGGACGGCGTCGGTTTTTGAAATTTTTTACGCGGCCATCGGACGTCGTCAGACGTCTCCCGTCCGACGAGACCTATCGCGATTCCGTAAAACGAGTCGTTTAGAAGTTAGAAATGCAAAAACCTAGAGGGCGCCACTTTTTGACAGTTTTGACGACCGATTCGGATAGAGCTCGCTCCGCACTACACGGTGGTCAAAATCCCGACGCTCTAGGACGTCCCGTTCAAAAGTTAGCAATTTTTATTAATTCGATATACGGGGTCCGTCCAGGAAGTTTTTGGACAAAAGCTCGTAACTCCCAAACGGCTGAACTTTCGACAGGTTTTTCGACGGCGTCGGGTAGTCTTCGACCTCCCGCATCCGATGAGACCTATCCCGACTCGGTCCGACGCACCGTTTAGAAGTTGGCGAATTAAAAACCGGGGCGGCGTCGGTTTTTGAAATTTTAAACGCGGTCATCGGACGTCGCACGTCGTCCCCCGTCCGATGCGACCTATCCCGACGCCGTGCGACGCACCGTTTAGAAGTTGGCGAATTGAAAACCTGGACGGCGTCGGTTTTTGAAATTTTTTACGCGGCCATCGGACGTCGTCCGGCGTCCCCCGTCCGACGAAACCTATCGCGATTCCGTAAAACGAGTCGTTTAGAAGTTAGAAATGCAAAAACCTAGAGGGCGCCACTTTTTGACAGTTTTGACGACGGATTCGGATAGAGCTCGCTCCGCACTACACGGTAGTCAAAATCCCGACGCTCTAGGACGTCCCGTTCAAAAGTTAGCAATTTTTATTAATTCGATATACGGGGTCCGTCCAGGAAGTTTTTGGACAAAAGCTCGTAACTCCCAAACGGCTGAACTTTCGACAGGTTTTTCGACGGCGTCGGGTAGTCTTCGACCTCCCGCATCCGATGAGACCTATCCCGACTCGGTCCGACGCACCGTTTAGAAGTTGGCGAATTAAAAACCGGGGCGGCGTCGGTTTTTGAAATTTTAAACGCGGTCATCGGACGTCGCACGTCGTCCCCCGTCCGATGCGACCTATCCCGACGCCGTGCGACGCACCGTTTAGAAGTTGGCGAATTGAAAACCTGGACGGCGTCGGTTTTTGAAATTATTTACGCGGCCATCGGACGTCGTCCGGCGTCCCCCGTCCGACGAGACCTATCGCGATTCCGTAAAATTAGTCGTTTAGAAGTTAGAAATGCAAAAACCTAGAGGGCGCCACTTTTTGACAGTTTTGACGACGGATTCGGATAGAGCTCGCTCCGCACTACACAGTCGTCAAAATCCCGACGCTCTAGGACGTCCCGTTCAAAAGTTAGCAATTTTTATTAATTCGATATACGGGGTCCGTCCAGGAAGTTTTTGGACAAAAGCTCGTAACTCCCAAACGGCTGAACTTTCGACAGGTTTTTCGACGGCGTCGGGTAGTCTTCGACCTCCCGCATCCGATGAGACCTATCCCGACTCGGTCCGACGCACCGTTTAGAAGTTGGCGAATTAAAAACCGGGACGGCGTCGGTTTTTGATATTTTAAACGGCGACGTCATCGGACGTCGCACGTCGTCCCCCGTCCGATGCGACCTATCCCGACGCCGTGCGACGCACCGTTTAGAAGTTGGCGAATCGAAAACCTGGACGGCGTCGGTTTTTGAAATTTTTTACGCGGCCGTCGGACGTCGTCCGGCGTCCCCCGTCCGACGATACCTATCGCGATTCCGTAAAACGAGTCGTTTAGAAGTTAGAAATGCAAAAACCTAGAGTGCGCCACTTTTTGACAGTTTTGACGACGGATTCGGATAGAGCTCGCTCCGCACTACACGGTAGTCAAAATCCCGACGCTCTAGGACGTCCCGTTCAAAAGTTAGCAATTTTTATTAATTCGATATACGGGGTCCGTCCAGGAAGTTTTTGGACAAAAGCTCGTAACTCCCAAACGGCTGAACTTTCGACAGGTTTTTCGACGGCGTCGGGTAGTCTTCGACCTCCCGCATCCGATGAGACCTATCCCGACTCGGTCCGACGCACCGTTTAGAAGTTGGCGAATTAAAAACCTGGACGGCGTCGGTTTTTGAAATTTTTTACGCGGCCATCGGACGTCGTCCGGCGTCCCCCGTCCGACGATACCTATCGCGATTCCGTAAAACGAGTCGTTTAGAAGTTAGAAATGCAAAAACCTAGAGGGCGCCACTTTTTCACAGTTTTGACGACGGATTCGGATAGAGCTCGCTCCGCACTACACGGTAGTCAAAATCCCGACGCTCTAGGACGTCCCGTTCAAAAGTTAGCAATTTTTATTAATTCGATATACGGGGTCCGTCCAGGAAGTTTTTGGACAAAAGCTCGTAACTCCCAAACGGCTGAACTTTCGACAGGTTTTTCGACGGCGTCGGGTAGTATTCGACCTCCCGCATCCGATGAGACCTATCCCGACTCGGTCCGACGCACCGTTTAGAAGTTGGCGAATTAAAAACCGGGACGGCGTCGGATTTTGAAATTTTAAACGCGGTCATCGGACGTCGCACGTCGTCCCCCGTCCGATGCGACCTATCCCGACGCCGTGCGACGCACCGTTTAGAAGTTGGCGAATGGAAAACCTGGACGGCGTCGGTTTTTGAAATTTTTTACGCGGCCATCGGACGTCGTCCGGCGTCCCCCGTCCGACGATCCCCATCGCGATTCCGTAAAACGAGCCGTTTAGAAGTTAGAAATTCAAACACCTAGAGGGCGCCACTTTTTGACAGTTTTGACGACGGATTCGGATAGAGCTCGCGCCGCACTACACGGTAGTCAAAATCCCGACGCTCTAGGACGTCCCGTTCAAAAGTTAGCAATTTTTATTAATTCGATATACGGGGTCCGTCCAGGAAGTTTTTGGACAAAAGCTCGTAACTCCCAAACGGCTGAACTTTCGACAGGTTTTTCGACGGCGTCGGGTAGTCTTCGACCTCCCGCATCCGATGAGACCTATCCCGACTCGGTCCGACGCACCGTTTAGAAGTTGGCGAATCGAAAACCTGGACGGCGTCGGTTTTTGAAATTTTTTACGCGGCCATCGGACGTCGTCAGACGTCTCCCGTCCGACGAGACCTATCGCGATTCCGTAAAACTAGTCGTTTAGAAGTTAGAAATGCAAAAGCCTAGAGGGCGCCACTTTTTGACAGTTTTGACGACGGATTCGGATAGAGCTCGCTCCGCACTACACGGTAGTCAAAATCCAGACGCTCTAGGACGTCCCGTTCAAAAGTTAGCAATTTTTATTAATTCGATATACGGGGTCCGTCCAGGAAGTTTTTGGACAAAAGCTCGTAACTCCCAAACGGCTGAACTTTCGACAGGTTTTTCGACGGCGTCGGGTAGTCTTCGACCTCCCGCATCCGATGCGACCTATCCCGACGCCGTGCGGCGCACCGTTTAGAAGTTGGCGAATCGAAAACCTGGACGGCGTCGGTTTTTGAAATTTTTTACGCGGCCATCGGACGTCGTCCGGCGTCCCCCGTCCGACGAGACCTATCGCGATTCCGTAAAACGAGTCGTTTAGAAGTTAGAAATGCAAAAACCTAGAGGGCGCCACTTTTTGACAGTTTTGACGACCGATTCGGATAGAGCTCGCTCCGAACTACACGGTAGTCAAAATCCCGATGCTCTAGGACGTCCCGTTCAAAAGTTAGCAATTTTTATTAATTCGATATACGGGGTCCGTCCAGGAAGTTTTTGGACAAAAGCTCGTAACTCCCAAACGGCTGAACTTTCGACAGGTTTTTCGACGGCGTCGGGTAGTCTTCGACCTCCCGCATCCGATGAGACCTATCCCGACTCGGTCCGACGCACCGTTTAGAAGTTGGCGAATTAAAAACCGGGGCGGCGTCGGTTTTTGAAATTTTAAACGCGGTCATCGGACGTCGCACGTCGTCCCCCGTCCGATGCGACCTATCCCGACGCCGTGCGACGCACCGTTTAGAAGTTGGCGAATGGAAAACCTGGACGGCGTCGGTTTTTGAAATTTTTTACGCGGCCATCGGACGTCGTCCGGCGTCCCCCGTCCGACGATCCCCATCGCGATTCCGTAAAACGAGTCGTTTAGAAGTTAGAAATGCAAAAACTAGAGGGCGCCACTTTTTGACAGTTTTGACGACGGATTCGGATAGAGCTCGCTCCGCACTACACGGTAGTCAAAATCCCGACGCTCTAGGACGTCCCGTTCAAAAGTTAGCAATTTTTATTAATTCGATATACGGGGTCCGTCCAGGAAGTTTTTGGACAAAAGCTCGTAACTCCCAAACGGCTGAACTTTCGACAGGTTTTTCGACGGCGTCGGGTAGTCTTCGACCTCCCGCATCCGATGAGACCTATCCCGACTCGGTCCGACGCACCGTTTAGAAGTTGGCGAATTAAAAACCGGGGCGGCGTCGGTTTTTGAAATTTAAACGCGGTCATCGGACGTCGCACGTCGTCCCCCGTCCGATGCGACCTATCCCGACGCCGTGCGACGCACCGTTTAGAAGTTGGCGAATCGAAAACCTGGACGGCGTCGGTTTTTGAAATTTTTTACGCGGCCATCGGACGTCGTCCGGCGTCCCCCGTCCGACGAGACCTATCGCGATTCCGTAAAACGAGTCGTTTAGAAGTTAGAAATGCAAAAACCTAGAGGGCGCCACTTTTTGACAGTTTTGACGACGGATTCGGATAGAGCTCGCTCCGCACTACACGGTGGTCAAAATCCCGACGCTCTAGGACGTCCCGTTCAAAAGTTAGCAATTTTTATTAATTCGATATACGGGGTCCGTCCAGGAAGTTTTTGGACAAAAGCTCGTAACTCCCAAACGGCTGAACTTTCGACAGGTTTTTCGACGGCGTCGGGTAGTCTTCGACCTCCCGCATCCGATGAGACCTATCCCGACTCGGTCCGACGCACCGTTTAGAAGTTGGCGAATTAAAAACCGGGGCGGCGTCGGTTTTTGAAATTTTAAACGCGGTCATCGGACGTCGCACGTCGTCCCCCGTCCGATGCGACCTATCCCGACGCCCTGCGACGCACCGTTTAGAAGTTGGCGAATTGAAAACCTGGACGGCGTCGGTTTTTGAAATTATTTACGCGGCCATCGGACGTCGTCCGGCGTCCCCCGTCCGACGAGACCTATCGCGATTCCGTAAAACGAGTCGTTTAGAAGTTAGAAATGCAAAAACCTAGAGGGCGCCACTTTTTGACAGTTTTGACGACGGATTCGGATAGAGCTCGCTCCGCATTACACGGTAGTCAAAATCCCGACGCTCTAGGACGTCCCGTTCAAAAGTTAGCAATTTTTATTAATTCGATATACGGAGTCCGTCCAGGAAGTTTTTGGACAAAAGCTCGTAACTCCCAAACGGCTGAACTTTCGACAGGTTTTTCGACGGCGTCGGGTAGTATTCGACCTCCCGCATCCGATGAGACCTATCCCGACTCGGTCCGACGCACCGTTTAGAAGTTGGCGAATTAAAAACCGGGACGGCGTCGGTTTTTGATATTTTAAACGCGGTCATCGGACGTCGCACGTCGTCCCCCGTCCGATGCGACCTATCCCGACGCCGTGCGACGCACCGTTTAGAAGTTGGCGAATCGAAAACCTGGACGGCGTCGGTTTTTGAAATTTTTTACGCGGCCATCGGACGGCGTCCGGTGTCCCCCGTCCGACGATACCTATCGCGATTCCGTAAAACTAGTCGTTTAGAAGTTAGAAATGCAAAAACCTAGAGTGCGCCACTTTTTGACAGTTTTGACGACGGATTCGGATAGAGCTCGCTCCGCACTACACGGTAGTCAAAATCCCGACGCTCTAGGACGTCCCTTTCAAAAGTTAGCAATTTTTATTAATTCGATATACGGGGTCCGTCCAGGAAGTTTTTGGACAAAAGCTCGTAACTCCCAAACGGCTGAACTTTCGACAGGTTTTTCGACGGCGTCGGGTAGTCTTCGACCTCCCGCATCCGATGAGACCTATCCCGACTCGTTCCGACGCACCGTTTAGAAGTTGGCAAATTAAAAACCGGGGCGGCGTCGGTTTTTGAAATTTTTTACGCGGCCATCGGACGTCGTCTGGCGTCCCCCGTCCGACGAGACCTATCGCGATTCCGTAAAACGAGTCGTTTAGAAGTTAGAAATGCAAAAACCTAGAGGGCGCCACTTTTTGACAGTTTTGACGACGGATTCGGATAGAGCTCGCTCCGCACTACACGGTAGTCAAAATCCCGACGCTCTAGGACGTCCCGTTCAAAAGTTAGCAATTTTTATTAATTCGATATACGGGGTCCGTCCAGGAAGTTTTTGGACAAAAGCTCGTAACTCCCAAACGGCTGAACTTTCGACAGGTTTTTCGACGGCGTCGGGTAGTCTTCGACCTCCCGCATCCGATGAGACCTATCCCGACTCGGTCCGACGTACCGTTTAGAAGTTGGCGAATTAAAAACCGGGGCGGCGTCGGATTTTGAAATTTTAAACGCGGTCATCGGACGTCGCACGTCGTCCCCCGTCCGATGCGACCTATCCCGACGCCGTGCGACGCACCGTTTAGAAGTTGGCGAATGGAAAACCTGGACGGCGTCGGTTTTTGAAATTATTTACGCGGCCATCGGACGTCGTCCGGCGTCCCCCGTCCGACGAGACCTATCGCGATTCCGTAAAACGAGTCGTTTAGAAGTTAGAAATGCAAAAACCTAGAGGGCGCCACTTTTTGACAGTTTTGACGACGGATTCGGATAGAGCTCGCTCCGCACTACACGGTTGTCAAAATCCCGACGCTCTAGGACGTCCCGTTCAAAAGTTAGCAATTTTTATTAATTCGATATACGGGGTCCGTCCAGGAAGTTTTTGGACAAAAGCTCGTAACTCCCAAACGGCTGAACTTTCGACAGGTTTTTCGACGGCGTCGGGTAGTCTTCGACCTCCCGCATCCGATGAGACCTATCCCGACTCGGTCCGACGCACCGTTTAGAAGTTGGCGAATTAAAAACCGGGGCGGCGTCGGTTTTTGAAATTTTAAACGCGGTCATCGGACGTCGCACGTCGTCCCCCGTCCGATGCGACCTATCCCGACGCCGTGCGACGCACCGTTTAGAAGTTGGCGAATTGAAAACCTGGACGGCGTCGGTTTTTGAAATTATTTACGCGGCCATCGGACGTCGTCCGGCGTCCCCCGTCCGACGAGACCTATCGCGATTCCGTAAAACGAGTCGTTTAGAAGTTAGAAATGCAAAAACCTAGAGGGCGCCACTTTTTGACAGTTTTGACGACGGATTCGGATAGAGCTCGCTCCGCACTACACGGTAGTCAAAATCCCGACGCTCTAGGACGTCCCGTTCAAAAGTTAGCAATTTTTATTAATTCGATATACGGAGTCCGTCCAGGAAGTTTTTGGACAAAAGCTCGTAACTCCCAAACGGCTGAACTTTCGACAGGTTTTTCGACGGCGTCGGGTAGTCTTCGACCTCCCGCATCCGATGAGACCTATCCCGACTCGGTCCGACGCACCGTTTAGAAGTTGGCGAATTAAAAACCGGGACGGCGTCGGTTTTTGATATTTTAAACGCGGTCATCGGACGTCGCACGTCGTCCCCCGTCCGATGCGACCTATCCCGACGCCGTGCGACGCACCGTTTAGAAGTTGGCGAATCGAAAACCTGGACGGCGTCGGTTTTTGAAATTTTTTACGCGGCCATCGGACGTCGTCCGGCGTCCCCCGTCCGACGATACCTATCGCGATTCCGTAAAACGAGTCGTTTAGAAGTTAGAAATGCAAAAACCTAGAGTGCGCCACTTTTTGACAGTTTTGACGACGGATTCGGATAGAGCTCGCTCCGCACTACACGGTAGTCAAAATCCCGACGCTCTAGGACGTCCCTTTCAAAAGTTAGCAATTTTTATTAATTCGATATACGGGATCCGTCCAGGAAGTTTTTGGACAAAAGCTCGTAACTCCCAAACGGCTGAACTTTCGACAGGTTTTTCGACGGCGTCGGGTAGTCTTCGACCTCCCGCATCCGATGAGACCTATGCCGACTCGGTCCAACGCACCGTTTAGAAGTTGGCGAATTAAAAACCGGGGCGGCGTTGGTTTTTGAAATTTTAAACGCGGGCATCGGACGTCGCACGTCGTCCCCCGTCCGATGCGACCTATCCCGACGCCGTGCGACGCACCGTTTAGACGTTGGCGAATCGAAAACCTGGACGGCGTCGGTTTTTGAAATTTTTTACGCGGCCATCGGACGTCGTCCGGCGTCCCCCGTCCGACGACACCTATCGCGATTCCGTAAAACGAGCCGTTTAGAAGTTAGAAATTCAAACACCTAGAGGGCGCCACTTTTTGACAGTTTTG
This sequence comes from Cantharis lateralis, assembly GCA_963170105.1. Lineage (NCBI taxonomy): Eukaryota > Metazoa > Arthropoda > Insecta > Coleoptera > Cantharidae > Cantharis > Cantharis lateralis. The sequence continues at coordinate 38,420,110 of OY720629.1, forward strand.
ACGACGGATTCGGATAGAGCTCGCGCCGCACTACACGGTAGTCAAAATCCCGACGCTCTAGGACGTCCCGTTCAAAAGTTAGCAATTTTTATTAATTCGATATACGGGGTCCGTCCAGGAAGTTTTTGGACAAAAGCTCGTAACTCCCAAACGGCTGAACTTTCGACAGGTTTTTCGACGGCGTCGGGTAGTCTTCGACCTCCCGCATCCGATGAGACCTATCCCGACTCGGTCCGACGCACCGTTTAGAAGTTGGCGAATCGAAAACCTGGACGGCGTCGGTTTTTGAAATTTTTTACGCGGCCATCGGACGTCGTCAGACGTCTCCCGTCCGACGAGACCTATCGCGATTCCGTAAAACTAGTCGTTTAGAAGTTAGAAATGCAAAAGCCTAGAGGGCGCCACTTTTTGACAGTTTTGACGACGGATTCGGATAGAGCTCGCTCCGCACTACACGGTAGTCAAAATCCAGACGCTCTAGGACGTCCCGTTCAAAAGTTAGCAATTTTTATTAATTCGATATACGGGGTCCGTCCAGGAAGTTTTTGGACAAAAGCTCGTAACTCCCAAACGGCTGAACTTTCGACAGGTTTTTCGACGGCGTCGGGTAGTCTTCGACCTCCCGCATCCGATGCGACCTATCCCGACGCCGTGCGGCGCACCGTTTAGAAGTTGGCGAATCGAAAACCTGGACGGCGTCGGTTTTTGAAATTTTTTACGCGGCCATCGGACGTCGTCCGGCGTCCCCCGTCCGACGAGACCTATCGCGATTCCGTAAAACGAGTCGTTTAGAAGTTAGAAATGCAAAAACCTAGAGGGCGCCACTTTTTGACAGTTTTGACGACCGATTCGGATAGAGCTCGCTCCGAACTACACGGTAGTCAAAATCCCGATGCTCTAGGACGTCCCGTTCAAAAGTTAGCAATTTTTATTAATTCGATATACGGGGTCCGTCCAGGAAGTTTTTGGACAAAAGCTCGTAACTCCCAAACGGCTGAACTTTCGACAGGTTTTTCGACGGCGTCGGGTAGTCTTCGACCTCCCGCATCCGATGAGACCTATCCCGACTCGGTCCGACGCACCGTTTAGAAGTTGGCGAATTAAAAACCGGGGCGGCGTCGGTTTTTGAAATTTTAAACGCGGTCATCGGACGTCGCACGTCGTCCCCCGTCCGATGCGACCTATCCCGACGCCGTGCGACGCACCGTTTAGAAGTTGGCGAATGGAAAACCTGGACGGCGTCGGTTTTTGAAATTTTTTACGCGGCCATCGGACGTCGTCCGGCGTCCCCCGTCCGACGATCCCCATCGCGATTCCGTAAAACGAGTCGTTTAGAAGTTAGAAATGCAAAAACTAGAGGGCGCCACTTTTTGACAGTTTTGACGACGGATTCGGATAGAGCTCGCTCCGCACTACACGGTAGTCAAAATCCCGACGCTCTAGGACGTCCCGTTCAAAAGTTAGCAATTTTTATTAATTCGATATACGGGGTCCGTCCAGGAAGTTTTTGGACAAAAGCTCGTAACTCCCAAACGGCTGAACTTTCGACAGGTTTTTCGACGGCGTCGGGTAGTCTTCGACCTCCCGCATCCGATGAGACCTATCCCGACTCGGTCCGACGCACCGTTTAGAAGTTGGCGAATTAAAAACCGGGGCGGCGTCGGTTTTTGAAATTTAAACGCGGTCATCGGACGTCGCACGTCGTCCCCCGTCCGATGCGACCTATCCCGACGCCGTGCGACGCACCGTTTAGAAGTTGGCGAATCGAAAACCTGGACGGCGTCGGTTTTTGAAATTTTTTACGCGGCCATCGGACGTCGTCCGGCGTCCCCCGTCCGACGAGACCTATCGCGATTCCGTAAAACGAGTCGTTTAGAAGTTAGAAATGCAAAAACCTAGAGGGCGCCACTTTTTGACAGTTTTGACGACGGATTCGGATAGAGCTCGCTCCGCACTACACGGTGGTCAAAATCCCGACGCTCTAGGACGTCCCGTTCAAAAGTTAGCAATTTTTATTAATTCGATATACGGGGTCCGTCCAGGAAGTTTTTGGACAAAAGCTCGTAACTCCCAAACGGCTGAACTTTCGACAGGTTTTTCGACGGCGTCGGGTAGTCTTCGACCTCCCGCATCCGATGAGACCTATCCCGACTCGGTCCGACGCACCGTTTAGAAGTTGGCGAATTAAAAACCGGGGCGGCGTCGGTTTTTGAAATTTTAAACGCGGTCATCGGACGTCGCACGTCGTCCCCCGTCCGATGCGACCTATCCCGACGCCGTGCGACGCACCGTTTAGAAGTTGGCGAATTGAAAACCTGGACGGCGTCGGTTTTTGAAATTATTTACGCGGCCATCGGACGTCGTCCGGCGTCCCCCGTCCGACGAGACCTATCGCGATTCCGTAAAACGAGTCGTTTAGAAGTTAGAAATGCAAAAACCTAGAGGGCGCCACTTTTTGACAGTTTTGACGACGGATTCGGATAGAGCTCGCTCCGCATTACACGGTAGTTAAAAATCCCGACGCTCTAGGACGTCCCGTTCAAAAGTTAGCAATTTTTATTAATTCGATATACGGAGTCCGTCCAGGAAGTTTTTGGACAAAAGCTCGTAACTCCCAAACGGCTGAACTTTCGACAGGTTTTTCGACGGCGTCGGGTAGTATTCGACCTCCCGCATCCGATGAGACCTATCCCGACTCGGTCCGACGCACCGTTTAGAAGTTGGCGAATTAAAAACCGGGACGGCGTCGGTTTTTGATATTTTAAACGCGGTCATCGGACGTCGCACGTCGTCCCCCGTCCGATGCGACCTATCCCGACGCCGTGCGACGCACCGTTTAGAAGTTGGCGAATCGAAAACCTGGACGGCGTCGGTTTTTGAAATTTTTTACGCGGCCATCGGACGGCGTCCGGTGTCCCCCGTCCGACGATACCTATCGCGATTCCGTAAAACTAGTCGTTTAGAAGTTAGAAATGCAAAAACCTAGAGTGCGCCACTTTTTGACAGTTTTGACGACGGATTCGGATAGAGCTCGCTCCGCACTACACGGTAGTCAAAATCCCGACGCTCTAGGACGTCCCTTTCAAAAGTTAGCAATTTTTATTAATTCGATATACGGGGTCCGTCCAGGAAGTTTTTGGACAAAAGCTCGTAACTCCCAAACGGCTGAACTTTCGACAGGTTTTTCGACGGCGTCGGGTAGTCTTCGACCTCCCGCATCCGATGAGACCTATCCCGACTCGTTCCGACGCACCGTTTAGAAGTTGGCAAATTAAAAACCGGGGCGGCGTCGGTTTTTGAAATTTTTTACGCGGCCATCGGACGTCGTCTGGCGTCCCCCGTCCGACGAGACCTATCGCGATTCCGTAAAACGAGTCGTTTAGAAGTTAGAAATGCAAAAACCTAGAGGGCGCCACTTTTTGACAGTTTTGACGACGGATTCGGATAGAGCTCGCTCCGCACTACACGGTAGTCAAAATCCCGACGCTCTAGGACGTCCCGTTCAAAAGTTAGCAATTTTTATTAATTCGATATACGGGGTCCGTCCAGGAAGTTTTTGGACAAAAGCTCGTAACTCCCAAACGGCTGAACTTTCGACAGGTTTTTCGACGGCGTCGGGTAGTCTTCGACCTCCCGCATCCGATGAGACCTATCCCGACTCGGTCCGACGTACCGTTTAGAAGTTGGCGAATTAAAAACCGGGGCGGCGTCGGATTTTGAAATTTTAAACGCGGTCATCGGACGTCGCACGTCGTCCCCCGTCCGATGCGACCTATCCCGACGCCGTGCGACGCACCGTTTAGAAGTTGGCGAATGGAAAACCTGGACGGCGTCGGTTTTTGAAATTATTTACGCGGCCATCGGACGTCGTCCGGCGTCCCCCGTCCGACGAGACCTATCGCGATTCCGTAAAACGAGTCGTTTAGAAGTTAGAAATGCAAAAACCTAGAGGGCGCCACTTTTTGACAGTTTTGACGACGGATTCGGATAGAGCTCGCTCCGCACTACACGGTTGTCAAAATCCCGACGCTCTAGGACGTCCCGTTCAAAAGTTAGCAATTTTTATTAATTCGATATACGGGGTCCGTCCAGGAAGTTTTTGGACAAAAGCTCGTAACTCCCAAACGGCTGAACTTTCGACAGGTTTTTCGACGGCGTCGGGTAGTCTTCGACCTCCCGCATCCGATGAGACCTATCCCGACTCGGTCCGACGCACCGTTTAGAAGTTGGCGAATTAAAAACCGGGGCGGCGTCGGTTTTTGAAATTTTAAACGCGGTCATCGGACGTCGCACGTCGTCCCCCGTCCGATGCGACCTATCCCGACGCCGTGCGACGCACCGTTTAGAAGTTGGCGAATTGAAAACCTGGACGGCGTCGGTTTTTGAAATTATTTACGCGGCCATCGGACGTCGTCCGGCGTCCCCCGTCCGACGAGACCTATCGCGATTCCGTAAAACGAGTCGTTTAGAAGTTAGAAATGCAAAAACCTAGAGGGCGCCACTTTTTGACAGTTTTGACGACGGATTCGGATAGAGCTCGCTCCGCACTACACGGTAGTCAAAATCCCGACGCTCTAGGACGTCCCGTTCAAAAGTTAGCAATTTTTATTAATTCGATATACGGAGTCCGTCCAGGAAGTTTTTGGACAAAAGCTCGTAACTCCCAAACGGCTGAACTTTCGACAGGTTTTTCGACGGCGTCGGGTAGTCTTCGACCTCCCGCATCCGATGAGACCTATCCCGACTCGGTCCGACGCACCGTTTAGAAGTTGGCGAATTAAAAACCGGGACGGCGTCGGTTTTTGATATTTTAAACGCGGTCATCGGACGTCGCACGTCGTCCCCCGTCCGATGCGACCTATCCCGACGCCGTGCGACGCACCGTTTAGAAGTTGGCGAATCGAAAACCTGGACGGCGTCGGTTTTTGAAATTTTTTACGCGGCCATCGGACGTCGTCCGGCGTCCCCCGTCCGACGATACCTATCGCGATTCCGTAAAACGAGTCGTTTAGAAGTTAGAAATGCAAAAACCTAGAGTGCGCCACTTTTTGACAGTTTTGACGACGGATTCGGATAGAGCTCGCTCCGCACTACACGGTAGTCAAAATCCCGACGCTCTAGGACGTCCCTTTCAAAAGTTAGCAATTTTTATTAATTCGATATACGGGATCCGTCCAGGAAGTTTTTGGACAAAAGCTCGTAACTCCCAAACGGCTGAACTTTCGACAGGTTTTTCGACGGCGTCGGGTAGTCTTCGACCTCCCGCATCCGATGAGACCTATGCCGACTCGGTCCAACGCACCGTTTAGAAGTTGGCGAATTAAAAACCGGGGCGGCGTTGGTTTTTGAAATTTTAAACGCGGGCATCGGACGTCGCACGTCGTCCCCCGTCCGATGCGACCTATCCCGACGCCGTGCGACGCACCGTTTAGACGTTGGCGAATCGAAAACCTGGACGGCGTCGGTTTTTGAAATTTTTTACGCGGCCATCGGACGTCGTCCGGCGTCCCCCGTCCGACGACACCTATCGCGATTCCGTAAAACGAGCCGTTTAGAAGTTAGAAATTCAAACACCTAGAGGGCGCCACTTTTTGACAGTTTTGACGACGGATTCGGATAGAGCTCGCGCCGCACTACACGGTAGTCAAAATCCCGACGCTCTAGGACGTCCCGTTCAAAAGTTAGCAATTTTTATTAATTCGATATACGGGGTCCGTCCAGGAAGTTTTTGGACAAAAGCTCGTAACTCCCAAACGGCTGAACTTTCGACAGGTTTTTCGACGGCGTCGGGTAGTCTTCGACCTCCCGCATCCGATGAGACCTATCCCGACTCGGTCCGACGCACCGTTTAGAAGTTGGCGAATCGAAAACCTGGACGGCGTCGGTTTTTGAAATTTTTTACGCGGCCATCGGACGTCGTCAGACGTCTCCCGTCCGACGAGACCTATCGCGATTCCGTAAAACGAGTCGTTTAGAAGTTAGAAATGCAAAAGCCTAGAGGGCGCCACTTTTTGACAGTTTTGACGACGGATTCGGATAGAGCTCGCTCCGCACTACACGGTAGTCAAAATCCAGACGCTCTAGGACGTCCCGTTCAAAAGTTAGCAATTTTTATTAATTCGATATACGGGGTCCGTCCAGGAAGTTTTTGGACAAAAGCTCGTAACTCCCAAACGGCTGAACTTTCGACAGGTTTTTCGACGGCGTCGGGTAGTCTTCGACCTCCCGCATCCGATGCGACCTATCCCGACGCCGTGCGGCGCACCGTTTAGAAGTTGGCGAATCGAAAACCTGGACGGCGTCGGTTTTTGAAATTTTTTACGCGGCCATCGGACGTCGTCCGGCGTCCCCCGTCCGACGAGACCTATCGCGATTCCGTAAAACGAGTCGTTTAGAAGTTAGAAATGCAAAAACCTAGAGGGCGCCACTCTTTGACAGTTTTGACGACCGATTCGGATAGAGCTCGCTCCGAACTACACGGTAGTCAAAATCCCGATGCTCTAGGACGTCCCGTTCAAAAGTTAGCAATTTTTATTAATTCGATATACGGGGTCCGTCCAGGAAGTTTTTGGACAAAAGCTCGTAACTCCCAAACGGCTGAACTTTCGACAGGTTTTTCGACGGCGTCGGGTAGTCTTCGACCTCCCGCATCCGATGAGACCTATCCCGACTCGGTCCGACGCACCGTTTAGAAGTTGGCGAATTAAAAACCGGGGCGGCGTCGGTTTTTGAAATTTTAAACGCGGTCATCGGACGTCGCACGTCGTCCCCCGTCCGATGCGACCTATCCCGACGCCGTGCGACGCACCGTTTAGAAGTTGGCGAATGGAAAACCTGGACGGCGTCGGTTTTTGAAATTTTTTACGCGGCCATCGGACGTCGTCCGGCGTCCCCCGTCCGACGATCCCCATCGCGATTCCGTAAAACGAGTCGTTTAGAAGTTAGAAATGCAAAAACTAGAGGGCGCCACTTTTTGACAGTTTTGACGACGGATTCGGATAGAGCTCGCTCCGCACTACACGGTAGTCAAAATCCCGACGCTCTAGGACGTCCCGTTCAAAAGTTAGCAATTTTTATTAATTCGATATACGGGGTCCGTCCAGGAAGTTTTTGGACAAAAGCTCGTAACTCCCAAACGGCTGAACTTTCGACAGGTTTTTCGACGGCGTCGGGTAGTCTTCGACCTCCCGCATCCGATGAGACCTATCCCGACTCGGTCCGACGCACCGTTTAGAAGTTGGCGAATTAAAAACCGGGGCGGCGTCGGTTTTTGAAATTTAAACGCGGTCATCGGACGTCGCACGTCGTCCCCCGTCCGATGCGACCTATCCCGACGCCGTGCGACGCACCGTTTAGAAGTTGGCGAATCGAAAACCTGGACGGCGTCGGTTTTTGAAATTTTTTACGCGGCCATCGGACGTCGTCCGGCGTCCCCCGTCCGACGAGACCTATCGCGATTCCGTAAAACGAGTCGTTTAGAAGTTAGAAATGCAAAAACCTAGAGGGCGCCACTTTTTGACAGTTTTGACGACGGATTCGGATAGAGCTCGCTCCGCACTACACGGTGGTCAAAATCCCGACGCTCTAGGACGTCCCGTTCAAAAGTTAGCAATTTTTATTAATTCGATATACGGGGTCCGTCCAGGAAGTTTTTGGACAAAAGCTCGTAACTCCCAAACGGCTGAACTTTCGACAGGTTTTTCGACGGCGTCGGGTAGTCTTCGACCTCCCGCATCCGATGAGACCTATCCCGACTCGGTCCGACGCACCGTTTAGAAGTTGGCGAATTAAAAACCGGGGCGGCGTCGGTTTTTGAAATTTTAAACGCGGTCATCGGACGTCGCACGTCGTCCCCCGTCCGATGCGACCTATCCCGACGCCGTGCGACGCACCGTTTAGAAGTTGGCGAATTGAAAACCTGGACGGCGTCGGTTTTTGAAATTATTTACGCGGCCATCGGACGTCGTCCGGCGTCCCCCGTCCGACGAGACCTATCGCGATTCCGTAAAACGAGTCGTTTAGAAGTTAGAAATGCAAAAACCTAGAGGGCGCCACTTTTTGACAGTTTTGACGACGGATTCGGATAGAGCTCGCTCCGCATTACACGGTAGTCAAAATCCCGACGCTCTAGGACGTCCCGTTCAAAAGTTAGCAATTTTTATTAATTCGATATACGGAGTCCGTCCAGGAAGTTTTTGGACAAAAGCTCGTAACTCCCAAACGGCTGAACTTTCGACAGGTTTTTCGACGGCGTCGGGTAGTATTCGACCTCCCGCATCCGATGAGACCTATCCCGACTCGGTCCGACGCACCGTTTAGAAGTTGGCGAATTAAAAACCGGGACGGCGTCGGTTTTTGATATTTTAAACGCGGTCATCGGACGTCGCACGTCGTCCCCCGTCCGATGCGACCTATCCCGACGCCGTGCGACGCACCGTTTAGAAGTTGGCGAATCGAAAACCTGGACGGCGTCGGTTTTTGAAATTTTTTACGCGGCCATCGGACGGCGTCCGGCGTCCCCCGTCCGACGATACCTATCGCGATTCCGTAAAACTAGTCGTTTAGAAGTTAGAAATGCAAAAACCTAGAGTGCGCCACTTTTTGACAGTTTTGACGACGGATTCGGATAGAGCTCGCTCCGCACTACACGGTAGTCAAAATCCCGACGCTCTAGGACGTCCCTTTCAAAAGTTAGCAATTTTTATTAATTCGATATACGGGGTCCGTCCAGGAAGTTTTTGGACAAAAGCTCGTAACTCCCAAACGGCTGAACTTTCGACAGGTTTTTCGACGGCGTCGGGTAGTCTTCGACCTCCCGCATCCGATGAGACCTATCCCGACTCGTTCCGACGCACCGTTTAGAAGTTGGCAAATTAAAAACCGGGGCGGCGTCGGTTTTTGAAATTTTTTACGCGGCCATCGGACGTCGTCTGGCGTCCCCCGTCCGACGAGACCTATCGCGATTCCGTAAAACGAGTCGTTTAGAAGTTAGAAATGCAAAAACCTAGAGGGCGCCACTTTTTGACAGTTTTGACGACGGATTCGGATAGAGCTCGCTCCGCACTACACGGTTGTCAAAATCCCGACGCTCTAGGACGTCCCGTTCAAAAGTTAGCAATTTTTATTAATTCGATATACGGGGTCCGTCCAGGAAGTTTTTGGACAAAAGCTCGTAACTCCCAAACGGCTGAACTTTCGACAGGTTTTTCGACGGCGTCGGGTAGTCTTCGACCTCCCACATCCGATGAGACCTATCCCGACTCGGTCCGACGCACCGTTTAGAAGTTGGCGAATTAAAAACCGGGGCGGCGTCGGTTTTTGAAATTTTTTACGCGGCCATCGGACGTCGTCCGGCGTCCCCCGTCCGACGAGACCTATCGCGATTCCGTAAAACGAGTCGTTTAGAAGTTAGAAATGCAAAAACCTAGAGGGCGCCACTTTTTGTCAGTTTAGACGACGGATTCGGATAGAGCTCGCTCCGCACTACACGGTAGTCAAAATCCCGACGCTCTAGGACGTCCCGTTCAAAAGTTAGCAATTTTTATTAATTCGATATACGGGGTCCGTCCAGGAAGTTTTTGGACAAAAGCTCGTAACTCCCAAACGGCTGAACTTTCGACAGGTTTTTCGACGGCGTCGGGTAGTATTCGACCTCCCGCATCCGGTGAGACCTATCCCGACTCGGTCCGACGCACCGTTTAGAAGTTGGCGAATTAAAAACCGGGACGGCGTCGGATTTTGAAATTTTAAACGCGGTCATCGGACGTCGCACGTCGTCCCCCGTCCGATGCGACCTATCCCGACGCCGTGCGACGCACCGTTTAGAAGTTGGCGAATGGAAAACCTGGACGGCGTCGGTTTTTGAAATTTTTTACGCGGCCATCGGACGTCGTCCGGCGTCCCCCGTCCGACGATCCCCATCGCGATTCCGTAAAACGAGTCGTTTAGAAGTTAGAAATGCAAAAACTAGAGGGCGCCACTTTTTGACAGTTTTGACGACGGATTCGGATAGAGCTCGCTCCGCACTACACGGTAGTCAAAATCCCGACGCTCTAGGACGTCCCGTTCAAAAGTTAGCAATTTTTATTAATTCGATATACGGGGTCCGTCCAGGAAGTTTTTGGACAAAAGCTCGTAACTCCCAAACGGCTGAACTTTCGACAGGTTTTTCGACGGCGTCGGGTAGTCTTCGACCTCCCGCATCCGATGAGACCTATCCCGACTCGGTCCGACGCACCGTTTAGAAGTTGGCGAATTAAAAACCGGGGCGGCGTCGGTTTTTGAAATTTTAAACGCGGTCATCGGACGTCGCACGTCGTCCCCCGTCCGATGCGACCTATCCCGACGCCGTGCGACGCACCGTTTAGAAGTTGGTGAATGGAAAACCTGGACGGCGTCGGTTTTTGAAATTTTTTACGCGGCCATCGGACGTCGTCCGGCGTCCCCCGTCCGACGATCCCTATCGCGATTCCGTAAAACGAGTCGTTTAGAATTTAGAAATGCAAAAACTAGAGGGCGCCACTTTTTGACAGTTTTGACGACGGATTCGGATAGAGCTCGCTCCGCACTACACGGTAGTCAAAATCCCGACGCTCTAGGACGTCCCGTTCAAAAGTTAGCAATTTTTATTAATTCGATATACGGGGTCCGTCCAGGAAGTTTTTGGACAAAAGCTCGTAACTCCCAAACGGCTGAACTTTCGACAGGTTTTTCGACGGCGTCGGGTAGTCTTCGACCTCCCGCATCCGATGAGACCTATCCCGACTCGGTCCGACGTACCGTTTAGAAGTTGGCGAATTAAAAACCGGGGCGGCGTCGGATTTTGAAATTTTAAACGCGGTCATCGGACGTCGCACGTCGTCCCCCGTCCGATGCGACCTATCCCGACGCCGTGCGACGCACCGTTTAGAAGTTGGCGAATGGAAAACCTGGACGGCGTCGGTTTTTGAAATTATTTACGCGGCCATCGGACGTCGTCCGGCGTCCCCCGTCCGACGAGACCTATCGCGATTCCGTAAAACGAGTCGTTTAGAAGTTAGAAATGCAAAAACCTAGAGGGCGCCACTTTTTGACAGTTTTGACGACGGATTCGGATAGAGCTCGCTCCGCACTACACGGTTGTCAAAATCCCGACGCTCTAGGACGTCCCGTTCAAAAGTTAGCAATTTTTATTAATTCGATATACGGGGTCCGTCCAGGAAGTTTTTGGACAAAAGCTCGTAACTCCCAAACGGCTGAACTTTCGACAGGTTTTTCGACGGCGTCGGGTAGTCTTCGACCTCCCGCATCCGATGAGACCTATCCCGACTCGGTCCGACGCACCGTTTAGAAGTTGGCGAATTAAAAACCGGGGCGGCGTCGGTTTTTGAAATTTTAAACGTGGTCATCGGACGTCGCACGTCGTCCCCCGTCCGATGCGACCTATCCCGACGCCGTGCGACGCACCGTTTAGAAGTTGGCGAATGGAAAACCTGGACGTCGTCGGTTTTTGAAATTTTTTACGCGGCCATCGGACGTCGTCCGGCGTCCCCCGTCCGACGATCCCCATCGCGATTCCGTAAAACGAGTCGTTTAGAAGTTAGAAATGCAAAAACTAGAGGGCGCCACTTTTTGACAGTTTTGACGACGGATTCGGATAGAGCTCGCTCCGCACTACACGGTAGTCAAAATCCCGACGCTCTAGGACGTCCCGTTCAAAAGTTAGCAATTTTTATTAATTCGATATACGGGGTCCGTCCAGGAAGTTTTTGGACAAAAGCTCGTAACTCCCAAACGGCTAAACTTTCGACAGGTTTTTCGACGGCGTCGGGTAGTCTTCGACCTCCCGCATCCGATGAGACCTATCCCGACTCGGTCCGACGCACCGTTTTGAAGTTGGCGAATTAAAAACCGGGGCGGCGTCGGTTTTTGAAATTTTAAACGCGGTCATCGGACGTCGCACGTCGTCCCCCGTCCGATGCGACCTATCCCGACGCCGTGCGACGCACCGTTTAGAAGTTGGCGAATTGAAAACCTGGACGGCGTCGGTTTTTGAAATTTTTTACGCGGCCATCGGACGTCGTCCGGCGTCCCCCGTCCGACGAAACCTATCGCGATTCCGTAAAACGAGTCGTTTAGAAGTTAGAAATGCAAAAACCTAGAGGGCGCCACTTTTTGACAGTTTTGACGACGGATTCGGATAGAGCTCGCTCCGCACTACACGGTAGTCAAAATCCCGACGCTCTAGGACGTCCCGTTCAAAAGTTAGCAATTTTTATTAATTCGATATACGGGGTCCGTCCAGGAAGTTTTTGGACAAAAGCTCGTAACTCCCAAACGGCTGAACTTTCGACAGGTTTTTCGACGGCGTCGGGTAGTCTTCGACCTCCCGCATCCGATGAGACCTATCCCGACTCGGTCCGACGCACCGTTTAGAAGTTGGCGAATTAAAAACCGGGGAGGCGTCGGTTTTTGAAATTTTAAACGCGGTCATCGGACGTCGCACGTCGTCCCCCGTCCGATGCGACCTATCCCGACGCCGTGCGACGCACCGTTTAGAAGTTGGCGAATTGAAAACCTGGACGGCGTCGGTTTTTGAAATTATTTACGCGGCCATCGGACGTCGTCCGGCGTCCCCCGTCCGACGAGACCTATCGCGATTCCGTAAAATTAGTCGTTTAGAAGTTAGAAATGCAAAAACCTAGAGGGCGCCACTTTTTGACAGTTTTGACGACGGATTCGGATAGAGCTCGCTCCGCACTACACAGTCGTCAAAATCCCGACGCTCTAGGACGTCCCGTTCAAAAGTTAGCAATTTTTATTAATTCGATATACGGGGTCCGTCCAGGAAGTTTTTGGACAAAAGCTCGTAACTCCCAAACGGCTGAACTTTCGACAGGTTTTTCGACGGCGTCGGGTAGTCTTCGACCTCCCGCATCCGATGAGACCTATCCCGACTCGGTCCGACGCACCGTTTAGAAGTTGGCGAATTAAAAACCGGGACGGCGTCGGTTTTTGATATTTTAAACGGCGACGTCATCGGACGTCGCACGTCGTCCCCCGTCCGATGCGACCTATCCCGACGCCGTGCGACGCACCGTTTAGAAGTTGGCGAATCGAAAACCTGGACGGCGTCGGTTTTTGAAATTTTTTACGCGGCCGTCAGACGTCGTCCGGCGTCCCCCGTCCGACGATACCTATCGCGATTCCGTAAAACGAGTCGTTTAGAAGTTAGAAATGCAAAAACCTAGAGTGCGCCACTTTTTGACAGTTTTGACGACGGATTCGGATAGAGCTCGCTCCGCACTACACGGTAGTCAAAATCCCGACGCTCTAGGACGTCCCGTTCAAAAGTTAGCAATTTTTATTAATTCGATATACGGGGTCCGTCCAGGAAGTTTTTGGACAAAAGCTCGTAACTCCCAAACGGCTGAACTTTCGACAGGTTTTTCGACGGCGTCGGGTAGTCTTCGACCTCCCGCATCCGATGAGACCTATCCCGACTCGGTCCGACGCACCGTTTAGAAGTTGGCGAATTAAAAACCTGGACGGCGTCGGTTTTTGAAATTTTTTACGCGGCCATCGGACGTCGTCCGGCGTCCCCCGTCCGACGATACCTATCGCGATTCCGTAAAACGAGTCGTTTAGAAGTTAGAAATGCAAAAACCTAGAGGGCGCCACTTTTTCACAGTTTTGACGACGGATTCGGATAGAGCTCGCTCCGCACTACACGGTAGTCAAAATCCCGACGCTCTAGGACGTCCCGTTCAAAAGTTAGCAATTTTTATTAATTCGATATACGGGGTCCGTCCAGGAAGTTTTTGGACAAAAGCTCGTAACTCCCAAACGGCTGAACTTTCGACAGGTTTTTCGACGGCGTCGGGTAGTATTCGACCTCCCGCATCCGATGAGACCTATCCCGACTCGGTCCGACGCACCGTTTAGAAGTTGGCGAATTAAAAACCGGGACGGCGTCGGATTTTGAAATTTTAAACGCGGTCATCGGACGTCGCACGTCGTCCCCCGTCCGATGCGACCTATCCCGACGCCGTGCGACGCACCGTTTAGAAGTTGGCGAATGGAAAACCTGGACGGCGTCGGTTTTTGAAATTTTTTACGCGGCCATCGGACGTCGTCCGGCGTCCCCCGTCCGACGATCCCCATCGCGATTCCGTAAAACGAGTCGTTTAGAAGTTAGAAATGCAAAAACTAGAGGGCGCCACTTTTTGACAGTTTTGACGACGGATTCGGATAGAGCTCGCTCCGCACTACACGGTAGTCAAAATCCCGACGCTCTAGGACGTCCCGTTCAAAAGTTAGCAATTTTTATTAATTCGATATACGGGGTCCGTCCAGGAAGTTTTTGGACAAAAGCTCGTAACTCCCAAACGGCTGAACTTTCGACAGGTTTTTCGACGGCGTCGGGTAGTCTTCGACCTCCCGCATCCGATGAGACCTATCCCGACTCGGTCCGACGCACCGTTTAGAAGTTGGCGAATTAAAAACCGGGGCGGCGTCGGTTTTTGAAATTTTAAACGCGGTCATCGGACGTCGCACGTCGTCCCCCGTCCGATGCGACCTATCCCGACGCCGTGCGACGCACCGTTTAGAAGTTGGCGAATGGAAAACCTGGACGGCGTCGGTTTTTGAAATTATTTACGCGGCCATCGGACGTCGTCCGGCGTCCCCCGTCCGACGAGACCTATCGCGATTCCGTAAAACGAGTCGTTTAGAAGTTAGAAATGCAAAAACCTAGAGGGCGCCACTTTTTGACAGTTTTGACGACGGATTCGGATAGAGCTCGCTCCGCACTACACGGTAGTCAAAATCCCGACGCTCTAGGACGACCCGTTCAAAAGTTAGCAATTTTTATTAATTCGATATACGGAGTCCGTCCAGGAAGTTTTTGGACAAAAGCTCGTAACTCCCAAACGGCTGAACTTTCGACAGGTTTTTCGACGGCGTCGGGTAGTCTTCGACCTCCCGCATCCGATGAGACCTATCCCGACTCGGTCCGACGCACCGTTTAGAAGTTGGCGAATTAAAAACCGGGACGGCGTCGGTTTTTGATATTTTAAACGCGGTCATCGGACGTCGCACGTCGTCCCCCGTCCGATGCGACCTATCCCGACGCCGTGCGACGCACCGTTTAGAAGTTGGCGAATCGAAAACCTGGACGGCGTCGGTTTTTGAAATTTTTTACGCGGCCATCGGACGTCGTCCGGCGTCCCCCGTCCGACGATACCTATCGCGATTCCGTAAAACGAGTCGTTTAGAAGTTAGAAATGCAAAAACCTAGAGTGCGCCACTTTTTGACAGTTTTGACGACGGATTCGGATAGAGCTCGCTCCGCACTACACGGTAGTCAAAATCCCGACGCTCTAGGACGTCCCTTTCAAAAGTTAGCAATTTTTATTAATTCGATATACGGGGTCCGTCCAGGAAGTTTTTGGACAAAAGCTCGTAACTCCCAAACGGCTGAACTTTCGACAGGTTTTTCGACGGCGTCGGGTAGTCTTCGACCTCCCGCATCCGATGAGACCTATGCCGACTCGGTCCAACGCACCGTTTAGAAGTTGGCGAATTAAAAACCGGGGCGGCGTTGGTTTTTGAAATTTTAAACGCGGGCATCGGACGTCGCACGTCGTCCCCCGTCCGATGCGACCTATCCCGACGCCGTGCGACGCACCGTTTAGACGTTGGCGAATCGAAAACCTGGACGGCGTCGGTTTTTGAAATTTTTTACGCGGCCATCGGACGTCGTCCGGCGTCCCCCGTCCGACGACACCTATCGCGATTCCGTAAAACGAGCCGTTTAGAAGTTAGAAATTCAAACACCTAGAGGGCGCCACTTTTTGACAGTTTTGACGACGGATTCGGATAGAGCTCGCGCCGCACTACACGGTAGTCAAAATCCCGACGCTCTAGGACGTCCCGTTCAAAAGTTAGCAATTTTTATTAATTCGATATACGGGGTCCGTCCAGGAAGTTTTTGGACAAAAGCTCGTAACTCCC
This sequence comes from Cantharis lateralis, assembly GCA_963170105.1. NCBI lineage: Eukaryota > Metazoa > Arthropoda > Insecta > Coleoptera > Cantharidae > Cantharis > Cantharis lateralis. The sequence goes on from OY720629.1 coordinate 38,436,103, forward strand.
AAACGGCTGAACTTTCGACAGGTTTTTCGACGGCGTCGGGTAGTCTTCGACCTCCCGCATCCGATGAGACCTATCCCGACTCGGTCCGACGCACCGTTTAGAAGTTGGCGAATCGAAAACCTGGACGCCGTCGGTATTTGAAATTTTTTACGCGGCCATCGGACGTCGTCAGACGTCTCCCGTCCGACGAGACCTATCGCGATTCCGTAAAACGAGTCGTTTAGAAGTTAGAAATGCAAAAGCCTAGAGGGCGCCACTTTTTGACAGTTTTGACGACGGATTCGGATAGAGCTCGCTCCGCACTACACGGTAGTCAAAATCCAGACGCTCTAGGACGTCCCGTTCAAAAGTTAGCAATTTTTATTAATTCGATATACGGGGTCCGTCCAGGAAGTTTTTGGACAAAAGCTCGTAACTCCCAAACGGCTGAACTTTCGACAGGTTTTTCGACGGCGTCGGGTAGTCTTCGACCTCCCGCATCCGATGCGACCTATCCCGACGCCGTGCGGCGCACCGTTTAGAAGTTGGCGAATCGAAAACCTGGACGGCGTCGGTTTTTGAAATTTTTTACGCGGCCGTCAGACGTCGTCCGGCGTCCCCCGTCCGACGATACCTATCGCGATTCCGTAAAACGAGTCGTTTAGAAGTTAGAAATGCAAAAACCTAGAGTGCGCCACTTTTTGACAGTTTTGACGACGGATTCGGATAGAGCTCGCTCCGCACTACACGGTAGTCAAAATCCCGACGCTCTAGGACGTCCCGTTCAAAAGTTAGCAATTTTTATTAATTCGATATACGGGGTCCGTCCAGGAAGTTTTTGGACAAAAGCTCGTAACTCCCAAACGGCTGAACTTTCGACAGGTTTTTCGACGGCGTCGGGTAGTCTTCGACCTCCCGCATCCGATGAGACCTATCCCGACTCGGTCCGACGCACCGTTTAGAAGTTGGCGAATTAAAAGCCTGGACGGCGTCGGTTTTTGAAATTTTTTACGCGGCCATCGGACGTCGTCCGGCGTCCCCCGTCCGACGATACCTATCGCGATTCCGTAAAACGAGTCGTTTAGAAGTTAGAAATGCAAAAACCTAGAGGGCGCCACTTTTTCACAGTTTTGACGACGGATTCGGATAGAGCTCGCTCCGCACTACACGGTAGTCAAAATCCCGACGCTCTAGGACGTCCCGTTCAAAAGTTAGCAATTTTTATTAATTCGATATACGGGGTCCGTCCAGGAAGTTTTTGGACAAAAGCTCGTAACTCCCAAACGGCTGAACTTTCGACAGGTTTTTCGACGGCGTCGGGTAGTATTCGACCTCCCGCATCCGATGAGACCTATCCCGACTCGGTCCGACGCACCGTTTAGAAGTTGGCGAATTAAAAACCGGGACGGCGTCGGATTTTGAAATTTTAAACGCGGTCATCGGACGTCGCACGTCGTCCCCCGTCCGATGCGACCTATCCCGACGCCGTGCGACGCACCGTTTAGAAGTTGGCGAATGGAAAACCTGGACGGCGTCGGTTTTTGAAATTTTTTACGCGGCCATCGGACGTCGTCCGGCGTCCCCCGTCCGACGATCCCCATCGCGATTCCGTAAAACGAGTCGTTTAGAAGTTAGAAATGCAAAAACTAGAGGGCGCCACTTTTTGACAGTTTTGACGACGGATTCGGATAGAGCTCGCTCCGCACTACACGGTAGTCAAAATCCCGACGCTCTAGGACGTCCCGTTCAAAAGTTAGCAATTTTTATTAATTCGATATACGGGGTCCGTCCAGGAAGTTTTTGGACAAAAGCTCGTAACTCCCAAACGGCTGAACTTTCGACAGGTTTTTCGACGGCGTCGGGTAGTCTTCGACCTCCCGCATCCGATGAGACCTATCCCGACTCGGTCCGACGCACCGTTTAGAAGTTGGCGAATTAAAAACCGGGGCGGCGTCGGTTTTTGAAATTTTAAACGCGGTCATCGGACGTCGCACGTCGTCCCCCGTCCGATGCGACCTATCCCGACGCCGTGCGACGCACCGTTTAGAAGTTGGCGAATGGAAAACCTGGACGGCGTCGGTTTTTGAAATTATTTACGCGGCCATCGGACGTCGTCCGGCGTCCCCCGTCCGACGAGACCTATCGCGATTCCGTAAAACGAGTCGTTTAGAAGTTAGAAATGCAAAAACCTAGAGGGCGCCACTTTTTGACAGTTTTGACGACGGATTCGGATAGAGCTCGCTCCGCACTACACGGTAGTCAAAATCCCGACGCTCTAGGACGACCCGTTCAAAAGTTAGCAATTTTTATTAATTCGATATACGGAGTCCGTCCAGGAAGTTTTTGGACAAAAGCTCGTAACTCCCAAACGGCTGAACTTTCGACAGGTTTTTCGACGGCGTCGGGTAGTCTTCGACCTCCCGCATCCGATGAGACCTATCCCGACTCGGTCCGACGCACCGTTTAGAAGTTGGCGAATTAAAAACCGGGACGGCGTCGGTTTTTGATATTTTAAACGCGGTCATCGGACGTCGCACGTCGTCCCCCGTCCGATGCGACCTATCCCGACGCCGTGCGACGCACCGTTTAGAAGTTGGCGAATCGAAAACCTGGACGGCGTCGGTTTTTGAAATTTTTTACGCGGCCATCGGACGTCGTCCGGCGTCCCCCGTCCGACGATACCTATCGCGATTCCGTAAAACGAGTCGTTTAGAAGTTAGAAATGCAAAAACCTAGAGTGCGCCACTTTTTGACAGTTTTGACGACGGATTCGGATAGAGCTCGCTCCGCACTACACGGTAGTCAAAATCCCGACGCTCTAGGACGTCCCTTTCAAAAGTTAGCAATTTTTATTAATTCGATATACGGGGTCCGTCCAGGAAGTTTTTGGACAAAAGCTCGTAACTCCCAAACGGCTGAACTTTCGACAGGTTTTTCGACGGCGTCGGGTAGTCTTCGACCTCCCGCATCCGATGAGACCTATGCCGACTCGGTCCAACGCACCGTTTAGAAGTTGGCGAATTAAAAACCGGGGCGGCGTTGGTTTTTGAAATTTTAAACGCGGGCATCGGACGTCGCACGTCGTCCCCCGTCCGATGCGACCTATCCCGACGCCGTGCGACGCACCGTTTAGACGTTGGCGAATCGAAAACCTGGACGGCGTCGGTTTTTGAAATTTTTTACGCGGCCATCGGACGTCGTCCGGCGTCCCCCGTCCGACGACACCTATCGCGATTCCGTAAAACGAGCCGTTTAGAAGTTAGAAATTCAAACACCTAGAGGGCGCCACTTTTTGACAGTTTTGACGACGGATTCGGATAGAGCTCGCGCCGCACTACACGGTAGTCAAAATCCCGACGCTCTAGGACGTCCCGTTCAAAAGTTAGCAATTTTTATTAATTCGATATACGGGGTCCGTCCAGGAAGTTTTTGGACAAAAGCTCGTAACTCCCAAACGGCTGAACTTTCGACAGGTTTTTCGACGGCGTCGGGTAGTCTTCGACCTCCCGCATCCGATGAGACCTATCCCGACTCGGTCCGACGCACCGTTTAGAAGTTGGCGAATCGAAAACCTGGACGCCGTCGGTATTTGAAATTTTTTACGCGGCCATCGGACGTCGTCAGACGTCTCCCGTCCGACGAGACCTATCGCGATTCCGTAAAACGAGTCGTTTAGAAGTTAGAAATGCAAAAGCCTAGAGGGCGCCACTTTTTGACAGTTTTGACGACGGATTCGGATAGAGCTCGCTCCGCACTACACGGTAGTCAAAATCCAGACGCTCTAGGACGTCCCGTTCAAAAGTTAGCAATTTTTATTAATTCGATATACGGGGTCCGTCCAGGAAGTTTTTGGACAAAAGCTCGTAACTCCCAAACGGCTGAACTTTCGACAGGTTTTTCGACGGCGTCGGGTAGTCTTCGACCTCCCGCATCCGATGCGACCTATCCCGACGCCGTGCGGCGCACCGTTTAGAAGTTGGCGAATCGAAAACCTGGACGGCGTCGGTTTTTGAAATTTTTTACGCGGCCATCGGACGTCGTCCGGCGTCCCCCGTCCGACGAGACCTATCGCGATTCCGTAAAACGAGTCGTTTAGAAGTTAGAAATGCAAAAACCTAGAGGGCGCCACTTTTTGACAGTTTTGACGACCGATTCGGATAGAGCTCGCTCCGAACTACACGGTAGTCAAAATCCCGATGCTCTAGGACGTCCCGTTCAAAAGTTAGCAATTTTTATTAATTCGATATACGGGGTCCGTCCAGGAAGTTTTTGGACAAAAGCTCGTAACTCCCAAACGGCTGAACTTTCGACAGGTTTTTCGACGGCGTCGGGTAGTCTTCGACCTCCCGCATCCGATGAGACCTATCCCGACTCGGTCCGACGCACCGTTTAGAAGTTGGCGAATTAAAAACCGGGGCGGCGTCGGTTTTTGAAATTTTAAACGCGGTCATCGGACGTCGCACGTCGTCCCCCGTCCGATGCGACCTATCCCGACGCCGTGCGACGCACCGTTTAGAAGTTGGCGAATGGAAAACCTGGACGGCGTCGGTTTTTGAAATTTTTTACGCGGCCATCGGACGTCGTCCGGCGTCCCCCGTCCGACGATCCCCATCGCGATTCCGTAAAACGAGTCGTTTAGAAGTTAGAAATGCAAAAACTAGAGGGCGCCACTTTTTGACAGTTTTGACGACGGATTCGGATAGAGCTCGCTCCGCACTACACGGTAGTCAAAATCCCGACGCTCTAGGACGTCCCGTTCAAAAGTTAGCAATTTTTATTAATTCGATATACGGGGTCCGTCCAGGAAGTTTTTGGACAAAAGCTCGTAACTCCCAAACGGCTGAACTTTCGACAGGTTTTTCGACGGCGTCGGGTAGTCTTCGACCTCCCGCATCCGATGAGACCTATCCCGACTCGGTCCGACGCACCGTTTAGAAGTTGGCGAATTAAAAACCGGGGCGGCGTCGGTTTTTGAAATTTAAACGCGGTCATCGGACGTCGCACGTCGTCCCCCGTCCGATGCGACCTATCCCGACGCCGTGCGACGCACCGTTTAGAAGTTGGCGAATCGAAAACCTGGACGGCGTCGGTTTTTGAAATTTTTTACGCGGCCATCGGACGTCGTCCGGCGTCCCCCGTCCGACGAGACCTATCGCGATTCCGTAAAACGAGTCGTTTAGAAGTTAGAAATGCAAAAACCTAGAGGGCGCCACTTTTTGACAGTTTTGACGACGGATTCGGATAGAGCTCGCTCCGCACTACACGGTGGTCAAAATCCCGACGCTCTAGGACGTCCCGTTCAAAAGTTAGCAATTTTTATTAATTCGATATACGGGGTCCGTCCAGGAAGTTTTTGGACAAAAGCTCGTAACTCCCAAACGGCTGAACTTTCGACAGGTTTTTCGACGGCGTCGGGTAGTCTTCGACCTCCCGCATCCGATGAGACCTATCCCGACTCGGTCCGACGCACCGTTTAGAAGTTGGCGAATTAAAAACCGGGGCGGCGTCGGTTTTTGAAATTTTAAACGCGGTCATCGGACGTCGCACGTCGTCCCCCGTCCGATGCGACCTATCCCGACGCCGTGCGACGCACCGTTTAGAAGTTGGCGAATTGAAAACCTGGACGGCGTCGGTTTTTGAAATTATTTACGCGGCCATCGGACGTCGTCCGGCGTCCCCCGTCCGACGAGACCTATCGCGATTCCGTAAAACGAGTCGTTTAGAAGTTAGAAATGCAAAAACCTAGAGGGCGCCACTTTTTGACAGTTTTGACGACGGATTCGGATAGAGCTCGCTCCGCATTACACGGTAGTCAAAATCCCGACGCTCTAGGACGTCCCGTTCAAAAGTTAGCAATTTTTATTAATTCGATATACGGAGTCCGTCCAGGAAGTTTTTGGACAAAAGCTCGTAACTCCCAAACGGCTGAACTTTCGACAGGTTTTTCGACGGCGTCGGGTAGTATTCGACCTCCCGCATCCGATGAGACCTATCCCGACTCGGTCCGACGCACCGTTTAGAAGTTGGCGAATTAAAAACCGGGACGGCGTCGGTTTTTGATATTTTAAACGCGGTCATCGGACGTCGCACGTCGTCCCCCGTCCGATGCGACCTATCCCGACGCCGTGCGACGCACCGTTTAGAAGTTGGCGAATCGAAAACCTGGACGGCGTCGGTTTTTGAAATTTTTTACGCGGCCATCGGACGGCGTCCGGCGTCCCCCGTCCGACGATACCTATCGCGATTCCGTAAAACTAGTCGTTTAGAAGTTAGAAATGCAAAAACCTAGAGTGCGCCACTTTTTGACAGTTTTGACGACGGATTCGGATAGAGCTCGCTCCGCACTACACGGTAGTCAAAATCCCGACGCTCTAGGACGTCCCTTTCAAAAGTTAGCAATTTTTATTAATTCGATATACGGGGTCCGTCCAGGAAGTTTTTGGACAAAAGCTCGTAACTCCCAAACGGCTGAACTTTCGACAGGTTTTTCGACGGCGTCGGGTAGTCTTCGACCTCCCGCATCCGATGAGACCTATCCCGACTCGTTCCGACGCACCGTTTAGAAGTTGGCAAATTAAAAACCGGGGCGGCGTCGGTTTTTGAAATTTTTTACGCGGCCATCGGACGTCGTCTGGCGTCCCCCGTCCGACGAGACCTATCGCGATTCCGTAAAACGAGTCGTTTAGAAGTTAGAAATGCAAAAACCTAGAGGGCGCCACTTTTTGACAGTTTTGACGACGGATTCGGATAGAGCTCGCTCCGCACTACACGGTTGTCAAAATCCCGACGCTCTAGGACGTCCCGTTCAAAAGTTAGCAATTTTTATTAATTCGATATACGGGGTCCGTCCAGGAAGTTTTTGGACAAAAGCTCGTAACTCCCAAACGGCTGAACTTTCGACAGGTTTTTCGACGGCGTCGGGTAGTCTTCGACCTCCCACATCCGATGAGACCTATCCCGACTCGGTCCGACGCACCGTTTAGAAGTTGGCGAATTAAAAACCGGGGCGGCGTCGGTTTTTGAAATTTTTTACGCGGCCATCGGACGTCGTCCGGCGTCCCCCGTCCGACGAGACCTATCGCGATTCCGTAAAACGAGTCGTTTAGAAGTTAGAAATGCAAAAACCTAGAGGGCGCCACTTTTTGTCAGTTTAGACGACGGATTCGGATAGAGCTCGCTCCGCACTACACGGTAGTCAAAATCCCGACGCTCTAGGACGTCCCGTTCAAAAGTTAGCAATTTTTATTAATTCGATATACGGGGTCCGTCCAGGAAGTTTTTGGACAAAAGCTCGTAACTCCCAAACGGCTGAACTTTCGACAGGTTTTTCGACGGCGTCGGGTAGTCTTCGACCTCCCGCATCCGATGAGACCTATCCCGACTCGGTCCGACGCACCGTTTAGAAGTTGGCGAATTAAAAACCGGGGCGGCGTCGGTTTTTGAAATTTAAACGCGGTCATCGGACGTCGCACGTCGTCCCCCGTCCGATGCGACCTATCCCGACGCCGTGCGACGCACCGTTTAGAAGTTGGCGAATCGAAAACCTGGACGGCGTCGGTTTTTGAAATTTTTTACGCGGCCATCGGACGTCGTCCGGCGTCCCCCGTCCGACGAGACCTATCGCGATTCCGTAAAACGAGTCGTTTAGAAGTTAGAAATGCAAAAACCTAGAGGGCGCCACTTTTTGACAGTTTTGACGACGGATTCGGATAGAGCTCGCTCCGCACTACACGGTGGTCAAAATCCCGACGCTCTAGGACGTCCCGTTCAAAAGTTAGCAATTTTTATTAATTCGATATACGGGGTCCGTCCAGGAAGTTTTTGGACAAAAGCTCGTAACTCCCAAACGGCTGAACTTTCGACAGGTTTTTCGACGGCGTCGGGTAGTCTTCGACCTCCCGCATCCGATGAGACCTATCCCGACTCGGTCCGACGCACCGTTTAGAAGTTGGCGAATTAAAAACCGGGGCGGCGTCGGTTTTTGAAATTTTAAACGCGGTCATCGGACGTCGCACGTCGTCCCCCGTCCGATGCGACCTATCCCGACGCCGTGCGACGCACCGTTTAGAAGTTGGCGAATTGAAAACCTGGACGGCGTCGGTTTTTGAAATTATTTACGCGGCCATCGGACGTCGTCCGGCGTCCCCCGTCCGACGAGACCTATCGCGATTCCGTAAAACGAGTCGTTTAGAAGTTAGAAATGCAAAAACCTAGAGGGCGCCACTTTTTGACAGTTTTGACGACGGATTCGGATAGAGCTCGCTCCGCATTACACGGTAGTCAAAATCCCGACGCTCTAGGACGTCCCGTTCAAAAGTTAGCAATTTTTATTAATTCGATATACGGAGTCCGTCCAGGAAGTTTTTGGACAAAAGCTCGTAACTCCCAAACGGCTGAACTTTCGACAGGTTTTTCGACGGCGTCGGGTAGTATTCGACCTCCCGCATCCGATGAGACCTATCCCGACTCGGTCCGACGCACCGTTTAGAAGTTGGCGAATTAAAAACCGGGACGGCGTCGGTTTTTGATATTTTAAACGCGGTCATCGGACGTCGCACGTCGTCCCCCGTCCGATGCGACCTATCCCGACGCCGTGCGACGCACCGTTTAGAAGTTGGCGAATCGAAAACCTGGACGGCGTCGGTTTTTGAAATTTTTTACGCGGCCATCGGACGGCGTCCGGCGTCCCCCGTCCGACGATACCTATCGCGATTCCGTAAAACTAGTCGTTTAGAAGTTAGAAATGCAAAAACCTAGAGTGCGCCACTTTTTGACAGTTTTGACGACGGATTCGGATAGAGCTCGCTCCGCACTACACGGTAGTCAAAATCCCGACGCTCTAGGACGTCCCTTTCAAAAGTTAGCAATTTTTATTAATTCGATATACGGGGTCCGTCCAGGAAGTTTTTGGACAAAAGCTCGTAACTCCCAAACGGCTGAACTTTCGACAGGTTTTTCGACGGCGTCGGGTAGTCTTCGACCTCCCGCATCCGATGAGACCTATCCCGACTCGTTCCGACGCACCGTTTAGAAGTTGGCAAATTAAAAACCGGGGCGGCGTCGGTTTTTGAAATTTTTTACGCGGCCATCGGACGTCGTCTGGCGTCCCCCGTCCGACGAGACCTATCGCGATTCCGTAAAACGAGTCGTTTAGAAGTTAGAAATGCAAAAACCTAGAGGGCGCCACTTTTTGACAGTTTTGACGACGGATTCGGATAGAGCTCGCTCCGCACTACACGGTTGTCAAAATCCCGACGCTCTAGGACGTCCCGTTCAAAAGTTAGCAATTTTTATTAATTCGATATACGGGGTCCGTCCAGGAAGTTTTTGGACAAAAGCTCGTAACTCCCAAACGGCTGAACTTTCGACAGGTTTTTCGACGGCGTCGGGTAGTCTTCGACCTCCCACATCCGATGAGACCTATCCCGACTCGGTCCGACGCACCGTTTAGAAGTTGGCGAATTAAAAACCGGGGCGGCGTCGGTTTTTGAAATTTTTTACGCGGCCATCGGACGTCGTCCGGCGTCCCCCGTCCGACGAGACCTATCGCGATTCCGTAAAACGAGTCGTTTAGAAGTTAGAAATGCAAAAACCTAGAGGGCGCCACTTTTTGTCAGTTTAGACGACGGATTCGGATAGAGCTCGCTCCGCACTACACGGTAGTCAAAATCCCGACGCTCTAGGACGTCCCGTTCAAAAGTTAGCAATTTTTATTAATTCGATATACGGGGTCCGTCCAGGAAGTTTTTGGACAAAAGCTCGTAACTCCCAAACGGCTGAACTTTCGACAGGTTTTTCGACGGCGTCGGGTAGTCTTCGACCTCCCGCATCCGATGAGACCTATCCCGACTCGGTCCGACGCACCGTTTAGAAGTTGGCGAATTAAAAACCGGGGCGGCGTCGGTTTTTGATATTTTAAACGCGGTCATCGGACGTCGCACGTCGTCCCCCGTCCGATGCGACCTATCCCGACGCCGTGCGACGCACCGTTTAGAAGTTGGCGAATCGAAAACCTGGACGGCGTCGGTTTTTGAAATTTTTTACGCGGCCATCGGACGTCGTCCGGCGTCCCCCGTCCGACGATACCTATCGCGATTCCGTAAAACGAGTCGTTTAGAAGTTAGAAATGCAAAAACCTAGAGGGCGCCACTTTTTGACAGTTTTGACGACGGATTCGGATAGAGCTCGCTCCGCACTACACGGTAGTCAAAATCCCGACGCTCTAGGACGTCCCGTTCAAAAGTTAGCAATTTTTATTAATTCGATATACGGGGTCCGTCCAGGAAGTTTTTGGACAAAAGCTCGTAACTCCCAAACGGCTGAACTTTCGACAGGTTTTTCGACGGCGTCGGGTAGTCTTCGACCTCCCGCATCCGATGAGACCTATCCCGACTCGGTCCGACGCACCGTTTAGAAGTTGGCGAATTAAAAACCGGGGCGGCGTCGGTTTTTGAAATTTTAAACGCGGTCATCGGACGTCGCACGTCGTCCCCCGTCCGATGCGACCTATCCCGACGCCGTGCGACGCACCGTTTAGAAGTTGGCGAATTGAAAACCTGGACGGCGTCGGTTTTTGAAATTTTTTACGCGGCCATCGGACGTCGTCCGGCGTCCCCCGTCCGACGAGACCTATCGCGATTCCGTAAAACGAGTCGTTTAGAAGTTAGAAATGCAAAAACCTAGAGGGCGCCACTTTTTGACAGTTTTGACGACGGATTCGGATAGAGCTCGCGCCGCACTACACGGTAGTCAAAATCCCGACGCTCTAGGACGTCCCGTTCAAAAGTTAGCAATTTTTATTAATTCGATATACGGGGTCCGTCCAGGAAGTTTTTGGACAAAAGCTCGTAACTTCCAAACGGCTGAACTTTCGACAGGTTTTTCGACGGCGTCGGGTAGTCTTCGACTTCCCGCATCCGATGAGACCTATCCCGGCTCGGTCCGACGCACCGTTTAGAAGTTGGCGAATTAAAAACCGGGGCGGCGTCGGTTTTTGAAATTTTTTACGCGGCCATCGGACGTCGTCCGGCGTCCCCCGTCCGACGACACCTATCGCGATTCCGTAAAACGAGTCGTTTAGAAGTTAGAAATGCAAAAACCTAGAGGGCGCTACTTTTTGACAGTTTTGACGACGGATTCGGATAGAGCTCGCTCCGCACTACACGGTAGTCAAAATCCCGACGCTCTAGGACGTCCCGTTCAAAAGTTAGCAATTTTTATTAATTCGATATACGGGGTCCGTCCAGGAAGTTTTTGGACAAAAGCTCGTAACTCCCAAACGGCTGAACTTTCGACAGGTTTTTCGACGGCGTCGCGTGGTCTTCGACCTCCCGCATCCGATGAGACCTATCCCGACTCGGTCCGACGCACCGTTTAGAAGTTGGCGATTTAAAGACCGGGGCGGCGTCGGTTTTTGAAATTTTAAACGCGGTCATCGGACGTCGCACGTCGTCCCCCGTCCGATGCGACCTATCCCGACGCCGTGCGACGCACCGTTTAGAAGTTGGCGAATCGAAAACTTGGACGGCGTCGGTTTTTGAAATTTTTTACGCGGCCATCGGACGTCGTCCGGCGTCCCCCGTCCGACGAGACCTATCGCGATTCCGTAAAACGAGTCGTTTAGAAGTTAGAAATGCAAAAACCTAGAGGGCGCCACTTTTTCACAGTTTTGACGACGGATTCGGATAGAGCTCGCTCCGCACTACACGGTAGTCAAAATCCCGACGCTCTAGGACGTTGTAACGATTTAATCATTTTGTTTAGTTCAAATTTAAGAATTTAATTAATAAATTCAAATATTGAACACCTGATTGTGTGAGCTGGAATTACTCGGGAGATGAATGGGTTGCATAGGTTGAAATGCGGAAATATCAGTTGTTAGATAGCTTTAATCTTTTACAGAAAACTAAAATTAAATTCAAATAGTAACATTCATTAAAGGTGAATAAGATGTCAGTATCGAGATTTGCTCCTAGTAGAATTTCCAGCAGAATAAAAGTTAGATGCCAACATTTTATGTTTCTGGGAGAGCTCTTGAGCTTGATCTTGAGATACTTCCGAGCCGTCTTCGTTTACAAGATAGCTATTCCGAAAATACCTCTCGGCGTTGTTTACGTTTACTAGGCAACTACCGAATCCGTCCTTCTTAAACAACCACCAAAAACCTCCGATCGCTTACGTTCTTCTAGGCGAGCTTCCGTTCCTACAAATTGTCTTTAGTTTTCGGTAACAAGACTAAACCTGGCAGCTCCTGAAACATTTGATACATCCCGCCGTTATAATCAAAGAGATTACCTTCCAGATTTTCCAGTAGGAGTCAGGTAGCTGTTCCCATGTTACACTGCAGGTTGACTCATAGGTAAAAATCAGTTGGTGATAAAAACGAGTAACGTTTTCCGAATCCCGTACCAGTTTAAATCCTATCCAAATTAGATACCAACAATTCCGTTCCGTAGAGAGATTAGCTTCCGTGTTGGTAGTCAGATTAGATAGTAATTTATTGGTAGCCGTTAATTTTCAAAGTACAAATTTTCTTAAGTAAAGTCAGGTAGTTCCGAGAACAAAAACGATTAAGATTAGATTAGAATATAGTAATTAGGATCAACTCACCGTTAGTAATAGTTTCAGTAGGATTGGCATCAACCCGAATAAAATCAGCTCCGTTTGTTTACGAACATAAAATTTATAACCTAAAAAGTAAGAAAAGCCAGGAAGTTATTAGGAAGTTATTAGGAAATCATTCAGGTAGGGGAATTAAAATAGTAGGAGTAATTTCATAACTTACCAGTACACAATCACTCCTTAATGCAATTTAATAGGTAAAAATTTTCATACGCCACTAATTACCGTGTGTTACAAATAGTAAACACTACACCGACATTGCCGTATCAAAATTAGTTTATTCAGGGTTCACATTTTTATTTTCAGTTTTGCTAAAAAGAAATTCCGTTTAATTTAGTTTTAATTAATCACATTAATTACCGCCAAAATAATATTAGCTACATAATTAGTGGTTCGCTAATAATTAAGTTTTGGAAATCTATTTTATATTTTGTTTGAGTTTAATACAGTTTAGTTTTAAGTTTTGTAAATAAATTATTATAATAAAATTCTGTTTATATTTTAACGTACATTTATTTTTATTTTCTTGTTTTAAAACTTTCATAAAAGTTTTTGGCGCCTGCGACCGAAGAAGTGAAACTCCGACGACATAGACGTCCTAAAAAAAAACCTTGGGCCAGTCCGAAAAGTCCGACACTGGGTATTGTGCCGGAACCTTTCATTTAGAAAGGTCAAATTCGCTACAAATTTGACGCCTACGCGCAGGGACCTTTTTACGTTTCACTCACCGTAAAGATTAGAATTAGGGAAAAATCATTATCCCTGATCCTCTCCTACCTAAATTAACAAAATTTGATTTCAGGATGAACACAATAGCAATAGGAAAGCCGGATAACTTGATAGAAATCAACACTCCTGAAATAACTCCGCAATGGCCAGTACCGAATGGCTCACCAATTGAAGAAGCCCCGGAAAAAGTACCAACACCACCACCGAAAAGTAATTCATTTGCATGGCTAAATTCATTGAAGAAACCGGCATTAATTACTTTAGCCGAAGATTTTGGATTAATTCCGTATGGCACGATAGTGGAATTACGAGATCGAATTAAGAAATATTTTTTGACAGGAGAGAAACAGAGACCAAGAGTCATTATAACAGACCACTCCAGAGCGGACCCAGAACCGAGAATTGCACCAACACCCGCAGATGTGTGCAATACCGTGCGGAAGTGGAACCTTCGTTTCGATGGAAAAGGAGACCCGGTATCATTCTTAGAAAGATTGGAAGAATTAAAAGATAGCTACAGCCTCTCCGAGGAAACGCTACTGTTAGCGCTACCAGAGCTGTTTAAAGATAGGCCATTATTATGGTACCGAAACAATAGAATATGTTGGACTGAATGGACCCAATTCTTGCAAGCATTCAAACAACAGTATTGCCCCGATCAGGGTCGGTTACAGTTAGGAGCTGAAATCCTGAATAAACGACAGGGCATAGAGCCGGTCATGGAGTTCATCACGGACATGTTGACTCTGATGCGCCGTTATGGGAAATATACCGCCTCCGAACAGGCAGAGATAATTCATAATAATTTACGACCCGAATTTAAATTGGCAATCCGACAGAAGGATTTTACTACCGTCCGTGAATTAATCCCATTGGTCCAAGAAACCGACCGGGTTTTGAAAGAAACAAAAAAGGGCATACAGCTATTGACCATAGAAGACACTTCCAAAACCCAACCCGCAGTCTCGCAAGCGACAGTTACAGGTGTAGCACCTCGACCGACTCTCTCATGGAGAAACCGCCCAGAGACCGTATCTCCAGGTAACCGATGCTTCCAGTGTGGAGCCTTAGGCCACTGGCGAAATGATTGCCGAAACCCCCCCAAGCTGTGCTGTTCGCGATGCGGGAAGGCCAATATACAAACCCGAAATTGCCGATGTATGGCGGGAAACGAAGGAGGCCGAAGAGAGTAAAGAGACGCTCCTTTCACCGTCCGGCCGTAGTCTCGACCATGAATTACAAACAACCCTTCTTGCAAGACGACAAACGCCCGTATGTCAAAATCGGCATTAATAAAAATGAATACTTGGCTCTAGTGGATACCGGCGCGGCGGAATGCTTCATGGGCAAGAAAATCTACCACCGAGAAAAAAACCAACGCCGCTGCATCATCAGTCATACTCCGCAGAGAGTATTATTGGCGGATGGCCGTACCACCCAGATAAAAGCCAAATTACGCATGCCGGTACAGATAGGCACCCGAACTATCAATATACTCTGGAACTACGTACCAGAGTTAACCGCCGAGGCCATATTGGGTGTAGATGCTTTACACGATCTGGAAGCCATAATTAGGCTCAACCCGCCCCGCCTACTAGTGCCCCCGCCATCTCCAAACACCCCACTGGGGGCAGCGATACCCGTCCGAAACACCGACGCCGAACAACTACAAGTATTCCTACAACAACATTTACCGGAGTTAGAGAAGAATTCGGGCCCCATTAAAACGACCTGCCACCACATCCGCCTTAAGCCAGACATCAACCCCATTAAACAACGATATTATCCTCGTAACCCGAAGATGCAAGAAGTCATAAATCAAGAAGTTGACCAGATGCTCCAGGAAGGAGTAATCGAGCCCTCCCAGAGTGCATGGAGCTCACCCGTCGTACTGGTAAGGAAGACAAACGGAAAGTACCGTTTTTGTATAGATTTTAGAGGTGTTAACGAAGCATCGATGAAGGACGCCTATCCTATCCCCCACATTCAGGCAATTCTGGATAAACTTCGCGGAGCAAAGTATTTTAGTACGATCGACCTGAAAAATGGGTACTGGCAGATCCCACTGGCAGAAGAAAGTAAGCCGTACACTGCTTTTACCGTGCCAGGACGGGGCCTATTCCAATTTACCGTAATGCCGTTCGGATTGCATTCTGCCCCTGCAACCTTCCAAAGGTTGTTAGACAATACGTTGGGACCAGAACTGGAACCGCATACTTTTTGTTATCTGGATGACATTATAGTGGTGAGTGCCACCTTCGAAGAACACCTGATACGGTTAACCGAAGTATTTACTCGACTTAAGAAGGCCGGGCTTAGGCTGCAACCCGACAAATGCAAATTCGGCAAAACCGAACTGAAATATTTAGGGCACGTGGTAAATGGTTCTGGAATAAAGACGGACCCAGAGAAAGTGGAAGCGATTAAAAATATCGATCATCCAACCACCGTCCGACAAGTCCGAAGCTTCCTGGGAGCCGCCTCATGGTATAGAAGATTTATACCAAATTTCTCGGTCATAGCGGGACCTTTGACCACCCTACTGAAAAAGGCACATAAATTCCAATGGGCGGAGGAACAGGCCGAGTCCTTTCACAAGTTGAAAGAAGCTTTAACTAATGCGCCGGTCCTGGCATGCCCAGATTTTTCGAAACTGTTCATCTTAAGAACAGACGCCAGTACACGGGGATTAGGAGCTGTCCTAGAGCAAGAAGACCCAGAAGGGTACCGACCCATCCTTTTTATCAGCCGCAGTTTGCTCCCCGCAGAAAAAAACTACTCCATCACCGAGTTGGAATGTTTGGCGGTTGTGTGGGCGGTAAAAAAGCTTCGCAGCTATCTGGAAGGATATAGATTTACCGTCATTAGCGATCACCGAAGCCTCCGTTGGCTCAGACAACAGAAGAACCCCACCGGACGTTTGACACGATGGATACTCGAGTTACAACAGTACGATTTCACCATCGAATATCAACCTGGGAAAAACAATTGTGTGGCAGACATCCTGTCTAGAAGTCATCAAGAAGAGGTCGTACCGATAGCCGCCATAAATTCCCCCGTCAAGCCCCAGTGTAAATGGTATCGACAATTGTGGAGGAGCATACGCCGACAGCCTACCCGCTTGGCCGACTACAAAGTAAGGAAGGGGAAAATCTTTAAAAAATTCCCGACCCCCACAAGTACCATTACCGGAGAATTTGAGTCACCATGGAAACAGTGTGTCCCCACGCCAGATCGACCCAAGATTCTTAGCGAATGCCACGATGAGGCAACCGCCGGCCATATGGGAGTGGCAAAAACCGCGGCTCGAATAAGCCGTCGCTACTATTGGCCAGGATTATTGCGAGACGTGGCGAAATACGTAAAAACATGTGAGTCATGCAATAGGTACAAACCAGCGGTAGGATTTCCAGTGGGGCGCATGTATCCTCGAATACCGCAACGACCCTGGCAGACGGTGAGTTCGGATTTGGTTGGTCCGTTTCCACGATCAACTAAAGGCTACCAGTATCTGCTGGTATTCCAGGACACCTTCACGAAGTGGGTCGAACTCAGTCCCCTTCGCAAGGCTACTGCAACCGAAGTATGTAAAGCCTTCAAAAACCAGATAATCTTGAGGTTTGGGGCCCCCGAGCAGATCATGACTGATAATGGGACGCAATATACTAGCCGGGAGATGGCGAGAATTACCCAGGCCGCCGGCATTAAGCACGTCTTTACCCCCCCATATACACCGCAGAGTAATCCAGTGGAACGTACAAACAAAACCATTGGAACCATGATTGCACAAGCATGCAAGGATCAACATAGAAAATGGGACGCCACCCTCCCAGAGGTTCAATTCGCCCTAAATACGGCTCAACATGCTTCCACCGGATACTCCCCCTGCCTCCTCAACTACGGCCGGGAAATATATTGCATGGCCGACCAATCAACTGCATTCCAGGACGCACTCGACCCGGACAAGCAGCGAGAAAAATTGGTGCAATTGGAACACCTACATGAGATCGCCCGTACCCACCTAGCCACTGCCTTCACTAACCAGAGCCGATACTACGATCGCCGGCGAAGAGATAAGGTCCCTAGGGTGGGAGATATCGTCTATAAGAGATGCCACACTCTTTCCAATGCCGCAGCCGGGGTGATGGGTAAGCTAGCCCCCAAATATCAAGGCCCCTTCTTCATCCATAAAGTACTGTCACCAGTAGTGGTGGAAGTCGTTCCATGTGAGGGCGGAAAAGAGGCAAGAGTGCACGTGAAGGACCTTAAATGGGGAGAGATCTCCAGGACGCCAGCGGCCTAAATGAATCCGTCCGAAAACGACGTTAAACTAAATACACCCGTCCGAAAACGACGTTAAACTAAATACATCAACATCGTTCCGTAGAGAGGATCCGTCCGAAAACGACGTTAAACTAAATAAATCCGTCCGAAAACGACGTTAAACTAAATAAATCCGTCCGAAAACGACGTTAAACTAAATAAATCCGTCCGAAAACGACGTTAAACTAATTACATCAACATCGTTCCGTAGAGAGGATCCGTCCGGAAAACCGACGATTTCCCCGATGCCGAAGATAGGAAGCCGACCGCCGCCCGAGGTATTAGAGTTTTTTTTGATAACCATTTCTTTTTATTATTTTTTAGCTGAACACTGTTGCCGAGGATAGCCGACCGAAGCATAGCTGTGTGTGGGGTCGACACTAGGTGTTAAATTTTGTTTGCTCCCCCGGTCCGAATTGTTTTCTTGGGGCGATGATAGGTTCCGCTGTCGAGAAGGGTCCGAGGTTGATTCCGTCGCTGACCCGCCGATGCCGCTGTGTCCGGATTCGCCATCCAGTCATCATTCCGATACCGTTTGTTTTTTTCCGAAAAGATTGGCTTGGCGTATCAACCAGCGGCGACCAACCAGCTCCGGAAGAGGCTAAGGATACCCAAGAGTGGATAGGAGAAGAGGCCGCCGCAAGAAAATTTTGTGACTGCAGATCGATTTACCCAAGGAGGGACGAGCCCCACCACACATAGAGCAAAGCC
The DNA here is from genome assembly GCA_963170105.1 of Cantharis lateralis. NCBI lineage: Eukaryota > Metazoa > Arthropoda > Insecta > Coleoptera > Cantharidae > Cantharis > Cantharis lateralis. The sequence continues at coordinate 38,454,466 of OY720629.1, forward strand.
GGTCCTGACCTCCGTGATATAATTTATAAATTTATATTTTCAGTTTTTGATGCAAGTTTGAGGCCAACCAAAGAACGTTAGTTTTTGATACAAATTTGAGGCCAACCAGAAGATGGAAGCAAGAAGAAAACCCGCCAGACCAGGGAGTGTGGCTCCACCACGTCAACGACCGCAGCCGCCGTCCCGGATTGTTGTGGAGGAGAGCCCAACGAGACGCAGAATTTCTACAAAAGAGGTTGAAGCGGCTGGTGAAAAGTTCCAGTTTCTTTACCCAACCGTAAACACAGTAGCCGCGTTTTTCTTTTTGTTTATTTTGGTAGTAGCGAACCACTTTTTTTTTGGTGAGACTTAGTTTTTTAGTTTATTTTAACACCACCGTATCTTCAGTTTTTTTTTCTTTAGTGAGTGGGGGGTTGTAACGATTTAATCATTTTGTTTAGTTCAAATTTAAGAATTTAATTAATAAATTCAAATATTGAACACCTGATTGTGTGAGCTGGAATTACTCGGGAGATGAATGGGTTGCATAGGTTGAAATGCGGAAATATCAGTTGTTAGATAGCTTTAATCTTTTACAGAAAACTAAAATTAAATTCAAATAGTAACATTCATTAAAGGTGAATAAGATGTCAGTATCGAGATTTGCTCCTAGTAGAATTTCCAGCAGAATAAAAGTTAGATGCCAACATTTTATGTTTCTGGGAGAGCTCTTGAGCTTGATCTTGAGATACTTCCGAGCCGTCTTCGTTTACAAGATAGCTATTCCGAAAATACCTCTCGGCGTTGTTTACGTTTACTAGGCAACTACCGAATCCGTCCTTCTTAAACAACCACCAAAAACCTCCGATCGCTTACGTTCTTCTAGGCGAGCTTCCGTTCCTACAAATTGTCTTTAGTTTTCGGTAACAAGACTAAACCTGGCAGCTCCTGAAACATTTGAAACATCCCGCCGTTATAATCAAAGAGATTACCTTCCAGATTTTCCAGTAGGAGTCAGGTAGCTGTTCCCATGTTACACTGCAGGTTGACTCATAGGTAAAAATCAGTTGGTGATAAAAACGAGTAACGTTTTCCGAATCCCGTACCAGTTTAAATCCTATCCAAATTAGATACCAACAATTCCGTTCCGTAGAGAGATTAGCTTCCGTGTTGGTAGTCAGATTAGATAGTAATTTATTGGTAGCCGTTAATTTTCAAAGTACAAATTTTCTTAAGTAAAGTCAGGTAGTTCCGAGAACAAAAACGATTAAGATTAGATTAGAATATAGTAATTAGGATCAACTCACCGTTAGTAATAGTTTCAGTAGGATTGGCATCAACCCGAATAAAATCAGCTCCGTTTGTTTACGAACATAAAATTTATAACCTAAAAAGTAAGAAAAGCCAGGAAGTTATTAGGAAGTTATTAGGAAATCATTCAGGTAGGGGAATTAAAATAGTAGGAGTAATTTCATAACTTACCAGTACACAATCACTCCTTAATGCAATTTAATAGGTAAAAATTTTCATACGCCACTAATTACCGTGTGTTACAAATAGTAAACACTACACCGACATTGCCGTATCAAAATTAGTTTATTCAGGGTTCACATTTTTATTTTCAGTTTTGCTAAAAAGAAATTCCGTTTAATTTAGTTTTAATTAATCACATTAATTACCGCCAAAATAATATTAGCTACATAATTAGTGGTTCGCTAATAATTAAGTTTTGGAAATCTATTTTATATTTTGTTTGAGTTTAATACAGTTTAGTTTTAAGTTTTGTAAATAAATTATTATAATAAAATTCTGTTTATATTTTAACGTACATTTATTTTTATTTTCTTGTTTTAAAACTTTCATAAAAGTTTTTGGCGCCTGCGACCGAAGAAGTGAAACTCCGACGACATAGACGTCCTAAAAAAAAACCTTGGGCCAGTCCGAAAAGTCCGACACTGGGTATTGTGCCGGAACCTTTCATTTAGAAAGGTCAAATTCGCTACAACGTCCCGTTCAAAAGTTAGCAATTTTTATTAATTCGATATACGTGGTCCGTCCAGGAAGTTTTTGGACAAAAGCTCGTAACTCCCAAACGGCTGAACTTTCGACAGGTTTTTCGACGGCGTCGGGTAGTCTTCGACCTCCCGCATCCGATGAGACCTATCCCGACTCGGTCCGACGCACCGTTTAGAAGTTGGCGAATTAAAAACCGGGACGGCGTCGGTTTTTGATATTTTAAACGCGGTCATCGGACGTCGCACGTCGTCCCCCGTCCGATGCGACCTATCCCGACGCCGTGCTACGCACCGTTTAGAAGTTGGCGAATCGAAAACCTGGACGGAGTCGGTTTTTGAAATTTTTTACGCCGCCATCGGACGTCGTCCGGCGTCCCCCGTCCGACGATACCTATCGCGATTCCGTAAAACGAGTCGTTTAGAAGTTAGAAATGCAAAAACCTAGAGGGCGCCACTTTTTGACAGTTTTGACGACGGATTCGGATAGAGCTCGCTCCGCACTACACGGTAGTCAAAATCCCGACGCTCTAGGACGTCCCGTTCAAAAGTTAGCAATTTTTATTAATTCGATATACGGGGTCCGTCCAGGAAGTTTTTGGACAAAAGCTCGTAACTCCCAAACGGCTGAACTTTCGACAGGTTATTCGACGGCGTCGGGTAGTCTTCGACCTCCCGCATCCGATGAGACCTATCCCGACTCGGTCCGACGCACCGTTTAGAAGTTGGCGAATTAAAAACCGGGGCGGCGTCGGTTTTTGAAATTTTAAACGCGGTCATCGGACGTCGCACGTCGTCCCCCGTCCGATGCGACCTATCCCGACGCCGTACGACGCACCGTTTAGAAGTTGGCGAATTGAAAACCTGGACGGCGTCGGTTTTTGAAATTTTTTACGCGGCCATCGGACGTCGTCCGGCGTCCCCCGTCCGACGATACCTATCGCGATTCCGTAAAACGAGTCGTTTAGAAGTTAGAAATGCAAAAACCTAGAGGGCGCCACTTTTTGACAGTTTTGACGACGGATTCGGATAGAGCTCGCTCCGCACTACACGGTAGTCAAAATCCCGACGCTCTAGGACGTCCCGTTCAAAAGTTAGCAATTTTTATTAATTCGATATACGGGGTCCGTCCAGGAAGTTTTTGGACAAAAGCTCGTAACTCCCAAACGGTTGAACTTTCGACAGGTTTTTCGACGGCGTCGGGTAGTCTTCGACCTCCCGCATCCGATGAGACCTATCCCGACTCGGTCCGACGCACCGTTTAGAAGTTGGCGAATTAAAACCCAGGGCGGCGTCGGTTTTTGAAATTTTAAACGCGGTCATCGGACGTCGCACGTCGTCCCCCGTCCGATGCGACCTATCCCGACGCCGTGCGACGCACCGTTTAGAAGTTGGCGAATTGAAAACCTGGACGGCGTCGGTTTTTGAAATTTTTTACGCGGCCATCGGACGTCGTCCGGCGTCCCCCGTCCGACGATACCTATCGCGATTCCGTAAAACGAGTCGTTTAGAAGTTAGAAATGCAAAAACCTAGAGGGCGCCACTTTTTGACAGTTTTGACGACGGATTCGGATAGAGCTCGCTCCGCACTACAAGGTAGTCAAAATCCCGACGCTCTAGGACGTCCCGTTCAAAAGTTAGCAATTTTTATTAATTCGATATACGGGGTCCGTCCAGGAAGTTTTTGGACAAAAGCTCGTAACTCCCAAACGGCTGAACTTTCGACAGGTTTTTCGACGGCGTCGGGTAGTCTTCGACCTCCCGCATCCGATGAGACCTATCCCGACTCGGTCCGACGCACCGTTTAGAAGTTGGCGAATTAAAAACCGGGGCGGCGTCGGTTTTTGAAATTTTTTACGCGGCCATCGGACGTCGTCCGGCGTCCCCCGTCCGACGAGACCTATCGCGATTCCGTGAAACGAGTCGTTTAGAAGTTAGAAATGCAAAAACCTAGAGGGCGCCACTTTTTGACAGTTTTGACGACGGATTCGGATAGAGCTCGCTCCGTACTACACGGTATACAAAATCCCGACGCTCTAGGACGTCCCGTTCAAAAGTTAGCAATTTTTATTAATTCGATATACGGGGTCCGTCCAGGAAGTTTTTGGACAAAAGCTCGTAACTCCCAAACGGCTGAACTTTCGACAGGTTTTTCGACGGCGTCGGGTAGTCTTCGACCTCCCGCATCCGATGAGACCTATCCCGACTCGGTCCGACGCACCGTTTAGAAGTTGGCGAATTAAAAACCGGGGCGGCGTCGGTTTTTGATATTTTAAACGCGGTCATCGGACGTCGCACGTCGTCCCCCGTCCAATGCGACCTATCCCGACGCTGTGCGACGCACCGTTTAGAAGTTGGCGAATTGAAAACCTGGACGGCGTCGGTTTTTGAAATTTTTGACGCGGCCATCGGACGTCGTCCGGCGTCCCCCGTCCGACGATACCTATCGCGATTCCGTAAAACGAGTCGTTTAGAAGTTAGAAATGCAAAAACCTAGAGGGCGCCACTTTTTGACAGTTTTGACGACGGATTCGGATAGAGCTCGCTCCGCACTACACGGTAGTCAAAATCCCGACGCTCTAGGACGTCCCGTTCAAAAGTTAGCAATTTTTATTAATTCGATATACGGGGTCCGTCCAGGAAGTTTTTGGACAAAAGCTCGTAACTCCCAAACGGCTGAACTTTCGACAGGTTTTTCGACGGCGTCGGGTAGTCTTCGACCTCCCGCATCCGATGAGACCTATCCCGACTCGGTCCGACGCACCGTTTAGAAGTTGGCGAATTAAAAACCGGGGCGGCGTCGGTTTTTGAAATTTTTTACGCGGCCATCGGACGTCGTCCGGCGTCCCCCGTCCGACGAGACCTATCGCGATTCCGTAAAACGAGTCGTTTAGAAGTTAGAAATGCAAAAACCTAGAGGGCGCCACTTTTTGACAGTTTTGACGACGGATTCGGATAGAGCTCGCTCCGCACTACACGGTAGTCAAAATCCCGACGCTCTAGGACGTCCCGTTCAAAAGTTAGCAATTTTTATTAATTCGATATACGGGGTCCGTCCAGGAAGTTTTTGGACAAAAGCTCGTAACTCCCAAACGGCTGAACTTTCGACAGGTTTTTCGACGGCGTCGGGTAGTCTTCGACCTCCCGCATCCGATGAGACCTATCCCGACTCGGTCCGACGCACCGTTTAGAAGTTGGCGAATTAAAAACCGGGGCGGCGTCGGTTTTTGAAATTTTTTACGCGGCCATCGGACGTCGTCCGGCGTCCCCCGTCCGACGAGACCTATCGCGATTCCGTAAAACGAGTCGTTTAGAAGTTAGAAATGCAAAAACCTAGAGGGCGCCACTTTTTGACAGTTTTGACGACGGATTCGGATAGAGCTCGCTCCGCACTACACGGTAGTCAAAATCCCGACGCTCTAGGACGTCCCGTTCAAAAGTTAGCAATTTTTATTAATTCGATATACGGGGTCCGTCCAGGAAGTTTTTGGACAAAAGCTCGTAACTCCCAAACGGCTGAACTTTCGACAGGTTTTTCGACGGCGTCGGGTAGTCTTCGACCTCCCGCATCCGATGAAACCTATCCCGACTCGGTCCGACGCACCGTTTAGAAGTTGGCGAATTAAAAACCGGGGCGGCGTCGGTTTTTGAAATTTTAAACGCGGTCATCGGACGTCGCACGTCGTCCCCCGTCCGATGCGACCTATCCCGACGCCGTGCGACGCACCGTTTAGAAGTTGGCGAATTGAAAACCTGGACGGCGTCGGTTTTTGAAATTTTTTACGCGGCCATCGGACGTCGTCCGGCGTCCCCCGTCCGACGAGACCTATCGCGATTCCGTAAAACGAGTCGTTTAGAAGTTAGAAATGCAAAAACCTAGAGGGCGCCACTTTTTGACAGTTTTGACGACGGATTCGGATAGAGCTCGCGCCGCACTACACGGTAGTCAAAATCCCGACGCTCTAGGACGTCCCGTTCAAAAGTTAGCAATTTTTATTAATTCGATATACGGGGTCCGTCCAGGAAGTTTTTGGACAAAAGCTCGTAACTTCCAAACGGCTGAACTTTCGACAGGTTTTTCGAGGGCGTCGGGTAGTCTTCGACCTCCCGCATCCGATGAGACCTATCCCGACTCGGTCCGACGCACCGTTTAGAAGTTGGCGAATTAAAAACCGGGGCGGCGTCGGTTTTTGAAATTTTAAACGCGGTCATCGGATGTCGCACGTCGTCCCCCGTCCGATGCGACCTATCCCGACTCCGTGCGACGCACCGTTTAGAAGTTGGCGAATTGAAAACCTGGACGGCGTCGGTTTTTGAAATTTTTTACGCGGCCATCGGACGTCGTCCGGCGTCCCCCGTCCGACGATACCTATCGCGATTCCGTAAAACGAGCCGTTTAGAAGTTAGAAATGCAAAAACCTAGAGGGCGCCACTTTTTGCCAGTTTTGACGACGGATTCGGATAGAGCTCGCGCCGCACAACACGGTAGTCAAAATCCCGACGCTCTAGGACGTCCCGTTCAAAAGTTAGCAATTTTTATTAATTCGATATACGGGGTCCGTCCAGGAAGTTTTTGGACAAAAGCTCGTAACTCCCAAACGGCTGAACTTTCGACAGGTTTTTCGACGGCGTCGGGTAGTCTTCGACCTCCCGCATCCGATGAGACCTATCCCGACTCGGTCCGACGCACCGTTTAGAAGTTGGCGAATTAAAAACCGGGGCGGCGTCGGTTTTTGAAATTTTTTACGCGGCCATCGGACGTCGTCCGGCGTCCCCCGTCCGACGAGACCTATCGCGATTCCGTAAAACGAGTCGTTTAGAAGTTAGAAATGCAAAAACCTACAGGGCGCCACTTTTTGACAGTTTTGACGACGGATTCGGATAGAGCTCGCTCCGCACTACACGGTAGTCAAAATCCCGACGCTCTAGGACGTCCCGTTCAAAAGTTAGCAATTTTTATTAATTCGATATACGGGGTCCGTCCAGGAAGTTTTTGGACAAAAGCTCGTAACTCCCAAACGGCTGAACTTTCGACAGGTTTTTCGACGGCGACGGGTAGTCTTCGACCTCCCGCATCCGATGAGACCTATCCCGACTCGGTCCGACGCACCGTTTAGAAGTTGGCGATTTAAAAACCGGGGCGGCGTCGGTTTTTGAAATTTTAAACGCGGTCATCGGACGTCGCACGTCGTCCCCCGTCCGATGCGACCTATCCCGACGCCGTGCGACGCACCGTTTAGACGTTGGCGAATCGAAAACCTGGACGGCGTCGGTTTTTGAAATTTTTTACGCGGCCATCGGACGTCGTCCGGCGTCCCCCGTCCGACGACACCTATCGCGATTCCGTAAAACGAGCCGTTTAGAAGTTAGAAATGCAAACACCTAGAGGGCGCCACTTTTTGACAGTTTTGACGACGGATTCGGATAGAGCTCGCGCCGCACTACACGGTAGTCAAAATCCCGACGCTCTAGGACGTCCCGTTCAAAAGTTAGCAATTTTTATTAATTCGATATACGGGGTCCGTCCAGGAAGTTTTTGGACAAAAGCTCGTAACTCCCAAACGGCTGAACTTTCGACAGGTTTTTCGACGGCGTCGGGTAGTCTTCGACCTCCCGCATCCGATGAGACCTATCCCGACTCGGTCCGACGCACCGTTTAGAAGTTGGCGAATTAAAAACCGGGGCGGCGTCGGTTTTTGAAATTTTAAACGCGGTCATCGGACGTCGCACGTCGTCCCCCGTCCGATGCGACCTATCCCGACGCCGTGCGACGCACCGTTTAGAAGTTGGCGAATCGAAAACCTGGACGGCGTCGGTTTTTGAAATTTTTTACGCGGCCATCGGACGTCGTCAGACGTCCCCCGTCCGACGAGACCTATCGCGATTCCGTAAAACGAGTCGTTTAGAAGTTAGAAATGCAAAAGCCTAGAGGGCGCCACTTTTTGACAGTTTTGACGACGGATTCGGATAGAGCTCGCTCCGCACTACACGGTAGTCAAAATCCAGACGCTCTAGGACGTCCCGTTCAAAAGTTAGCAATTTTTATTAATTCGATATACGGGGTCCGTCCAGGAAGTTTTTGGACAAAAGCTCGTAACTCCCAAACGGCTGAACTTTCGACAGGTTTTTCGACGGCGTCGGGTAGTCTTCGACCTCCCGCATCCGATGCGACCTATCCCGACGCCGTGCGGCGCACCGTTTAGAAGTTGGCGAATCGAAAACCTGGACGGCGTCGGTTTTTGAAATTTTTTACGCGGCCATCGGACGTCGTCCGGCGTCCCCCGTCCGACGAGACCTATCGCGATTCCGTAAAACGAGTCGTTTAGAAGTTAGAAATGCAAAAACCTAGAGGGCGCCACTTTTTGACAGTTTTGACGACGGATTCGGATAGAGCTCGCTCCGCACTACACGGTGGTCAAAATCCCGACGCTCTAGGACGTCCCGTTCAAAAGTTAGCAATTTTTATTAATTCGATATACGGGGTCCGTCCAGGAAGTTTTTGGACAAAAGCTCGAAACTCCCAAACGGCTGAACTTTCGACAGGTTTTTCGACGGCGTCGGGTAGTCTTCGACCTCCCGCATCCGATGAGACCTATCCCGACTCGGTCCGACGCACCGTTTAGAAGTTGGCGAATTAAAAACCGGGGCGGCGTCGGTTTTTGAAATTTTAAACGCGGTCATCGGACGTCGCACGTCGTCCCCCGTCCGATGCGACCTATCCCGACGCCGTGCGACGCACCGTTTAGAAGTTGGCGAATTGAAAACCTGGACGGCGTCGGTTTTTGAAATTATTTACGCGGCCATCGGACGTCGTCCGGCGTCCCCCGTCCGACGAGACCTATCGCGATTCCGTAAAACGAGTCGTTTAGAAGTTAGAAATGCAAAAACCTAGAGGGCGCCACTTTTTGACAGTTTTGACGACGGATTCGGATAGAGCTCGCTCCGCACTACACGGTAGTCAAAATCCCGACGCTCTAGGACGTCCCGTTCAAAAGTTAGCAATTTTTATTAATTCGATATACGGGGTCCGTCCAGGAAGTTTTTGGACAAAAGCTCGTAACTCCCAAACGGCTGAACTTTCGACAGGTTTTTCGACGGCGTCGGGTAGTATTCGACCTCCCGCATCCGATGAGACCTATCCCGACTCGGTCCGACGCACCGTTTAGAAGTTGGCGAATTAAAAACCGGGACGGCGTCGGTTTTTGATATTTTAAACGCGGTCATCGGACGTCGCACGTCGTCCCCCGTCCGATGCGACCTATCCCGACGCCGTGCGACGCACCGTTTAGAAGTTGGCGAATCGAAAACCTGGACGGCGTCGGTTTTTGAAATTTTTTACGCGGCCATCGGACGGCGTCCGGCGTCCCCCGTCCGACGATACCTATCGCGATTCCGTAAAACTAGTCGTTTAGAAGTTAGAAATGCAAAAACCTAGAGTGCGCCACTTTTTGACAGTTTTGACGACGGATTCGGATAGAGCTCGCTCCGCACTACACGGTAGTCAAAATCCCGACGCTCTAGGACGTCCCTTTCAAAAGTTAGCAATTTTTATTAATTCGATATACGGGGTCCGTCCAGGAAGTTTTTGGACAAAAGCTCGTAACTCCCAAACGGCTGAACTTTCGACAGGTTTTTCGACGGCGTCGGGTAGTCTTCGACCTCCCGCATCCGATGAGACCTATCCCGACTCGTTCCGACGCACCGTTTAGAAGTTGGCAAATTAAAAACCGGGGCGGCGTCGGTTTTTGAAATTTTTTACGCGGCCATCGGACGTCGTCCGGCGTCCCCCGTCCGACGAGACCTATCGCGATTCCGTAAAACGAGTCGTTTAGAAGTTAGAAATGCAAAAACCTAGAGGGCGCCACTTATTGACAGTTTTGACGACGGATTCGGATAGAGCTCGCTCCGCACTACACGGTTGTCAAAATCCCGACGCTCTAGGACGTCCCGTTCAAAAGTTAGCAATTTTTATTAATTCGATATACGGGGTCCGTCCAGGAAGTTTTTGGACAAAAGCTCGTAACTCCCAAACGGCTGAACTTTCGACAGGTTTTTCGACGGCGTCGGGTAGTCTTCGACCTCCCGCATCCGATGAGACCTATCCCGACTCGTTCCGACGCACCGTTTAGAAGTTGGCAAATTAAAAACCGGGGCGGCGTCGGTTTTTGAAATTTTTTACGCGGCCATCGGACGTCGTCCGGCGTCCCCCGTCCGACGAGACCTATCGCGATTCCGTAAAACGAGTCGTTTAGAAGTTAGAAATGCAAAAACCTAGAGGGCGCCACTTTTTGACAGTTTTGACGACGGATTCGGATAGAGCTCGCTCCGCACTACACGGTAGTCAAAATCCCGACGCTCTAGGACGTCCCGTTCAAAAGTTAGCAATTTTTATTAATTCGATATACGGGGTCCGTCCAGGAAGTTTTTGGACAAAAGCTCGTAACTCCCAAACGGCTGAACTTTCGACTGGTTTTTCGACGGCGTCGGGTAGTCTTCGACCTCCCGCATCCGATGAGACCTATCCCGACTCGGTCCGACGCACCGTTTAGAAGTTGGCGAATTAAAACCCAGGGCGGCGTCGGTTTTTGAAATTTTAAACGCGGTCATCGGACGTCGCACGTCGTCCCCCGTCCGATGCGACCTATCCCGACGCCGTGCGACGCACCGTTTAGAAGTTGGCGAATTGAAAACCTGGACGGCGTCGGTTTTTGAAATTTTTTACGCGGCCATCGGACGTCGTCCGGCGTCCCCCGTCCGACGATACCTATCGCGATTCCGTAAAACGAGTCGTTTAGAAGTTAGAAATGCAAAAACCTAGAGGGCGCCACTTTTTGACAGTTTTGACGACGGATTCGGATAGAGCTCGCTCCGCACTACAAGGTAGTCAAAATCCCGACGCTCTAGGACGTCCCGTTCAAAAGTTAGCAATTTTTATTAATTCGATATACGGGGTCCGTCCAGGAAGTTTTTGGACAAAAGCTCGTAACTCCCAAACGGCTGAACTTTCGACAGGTTTTTCGACGGCGTCGGGTAGTCTTCGACCTCCCGCATCCGATGAGACCTATCCCGACTCGGTCCGACGCACCGTTTAGAAGTTGGCGAATTAAAAACCGGGGCGGCGTCGGTTTTTGAAATTTTTTACGCGGCCATCGGACGTCGTCCGGCGTCCCCCGTCCGACGAGACCTATCGCGATTCCGTGAAACGAGTCGTTTAGAAGTTAGAAATGCAAAAACCTAGAGGGCGCCACTTTTTGACAGTTTTGACGACGGATTCGGATAGAGCTCGCTCCGTACTACACGGTATACAAAATCCCGACGCTCTAGGACGTCCCGTTCAAAAGTTAGCAATTTTTATTAATTCGATATACGGGGTCCGTCCAGGAAGTTTTTGGACAAAAGCTCGTAACTCCCAAACGGCTGAACTTTCGACAGGTTTTTCGACGGCGTCGGGTAGTCTTCGACCTCCCGCATCCGATGAGACCTATCCCGACTCGGTCCGACGCACCGTTTAGAAGTTGGCGAATTAAAAACCGGGGCGGCGTCGGTTTTTGATATTTTAAACGCGGTCATCGGACGTCGCACGTCGTCCCCCGTCCAATGCGACCTATCCCGACGCTGTGCGACGCACCGTTTAGAAGTTGGCGAATTGAAAACCTGGACGGCGTCGGTTTTTGAAATTTTTGACGCGGCCATCGGACGTCGTCCGGCGTCCCCCGTCCGACGATACCTATCGCGATTCCGTAAAACGAGTCGTTTAGAAGTTAGAAATGCAAAAACCTAGAGGGCGCCACTTTTTGACAGTTTTGACGACGGATTCGGATAGAGCTCGCTCCGCACTACACGGTAGTCAAAATCCCGACGCTCTAGGACGTCCCGTTCAAAAGTTAGCAATTTTTATTAATTCGATATACGGGGTCCGTCCAGGAAGTTTTTGGACAAAAGCTCGTAACTCCCAAACGGCTGAACTTTCGACAGGTTTTTCGACGGCGTCGGGTAGTCTTCGACCTCCCGCATCCGATGAGACCTATCCCGACTCGGTCCGACGCACCGTTTAGAAGTTGGCGAATTAAAAACCGGGGCGGCGTCGGTTTTTGAAATTTTTTACGCGGCCATCGGACGTCGTCCGGCGTCCCCCGTCCGACGAGACCTATCGCGATTCCGTAAAACGAGTCGTTTAGAAGTTAGAAATGCAAAAACCTAGAGGGCGCCACTTTTTGACAGTTTTGACGACGGATTCGGATAGAGCTCGCTCCGCACTACACGGTAGTCAAAATCCCGACGCTCTAGGACGTCCCGTTCAAAAGTTAGCAATTTTTATTAATTCGATATACGGGGTCCGTCCAGGAAGTTTTTGGACAAAAGCTCGTAACTCCCAAACGGCTGAACTTTCGACAGGTTTTTCGACGGCGTCGGGTAGTCTTCGACCTCCCGCATCCGATGAGACCTATCCCGACTCGGTCCGACGCACCGTTTAGAAGTTGGCGAATTAAAAACCGGGGCGGCGTCGGTTTTTGAAATTTTTTACGCGGCCATCGGACGTCGTCCGGCGTCCCCCGTCCGACGAGACCTATCGCGATTCCGTAAAACGAGTCGTTTAGAAGTTAGAAATGCAAAAACCTAGAGGGCGCCACTTTTTGACAGTTTTGACGACGGATTCGGATAGAGCTCGCTCCGCACTACACGGTAGTCAAAATCCCGACGCTCTAGGACGTCCCGTTCAAAAGTTAGCAATTTTTATTAATTCGATATACGGGGTCCGTCCAGGAAGTTTTTGGACAAAAGCTCGTAACTCCCAAACGGCTGAACTTTCGACAGGTTTTTCGACGGCGTCGGGTAGTCTTCGACCTCCCGCATCCGATGAAACCTATCCCGACTCGGTCCGACGCACCGTTTAGAAGTTGGCGAATTAAAAACCGGGGCGGCGTCGGTTTTTGAAATTTTAAACGCGGTCATCGGACGTCGCACGTCGTCCCCCGTCCGATGCGACCTATCCCGACGCCGTGCGACGCACCGTTTAGAAGTTGGCGAATTGAAAACCTGGACGGCGTCGGTTTTTGAAATTTTTTACGCGGCCATCGGACGTCGTCCGGCGTCCCCCGTCCGACGAGACCTATCGCGATTCCGTAAAACGAGTCGTTTAGAAGTTAGAAATGCAAAAACCTAGAGGGCGCCACTTTTTGACAGTTTTGACGACGGATTCGGATAGAGCTCGCGCCGCACTACACGGTAGTCAAAATCCCGACGCTCTAGGACGTCCCGTTCAAAAGTTAGCAATTTTTATTAATTCGATATACGGGGTCCGTCCAGGAAGTTTTTGGACAAAAGCTCGTAACTTCCAAACGGCTGAACTTTCGACAGGTTTTTCGAGGGCGTCGGGTAGTCTTCGACCTCCCGCATCCGATGAGACCTATCCCGACTCGGTCCGACGCACCGTTTAGAAGTTGGCGAATTAAAAACCGGGGCGGCGTCGGTTTTTGAAATTTTAAACGCGGTCATCGGATGTCGCACGTCGTCCCCCGTCCGATGCGACCTATCCCGACTCCGTGCGACGCACCGTTTAGAAGTTGGCGAATTGAAAACCTGGACGGCGTCGGTTTTTGAAATTTTTTACGCGGCCATCGGACGTCGTCCGGCGTCCCCCGTCCGACGATACCTATCGCGATTCCGTAAAACGAGCCGTTTAGAAGTTAGAAATGCAAAAACCTAGAGGGCGCCACTTTTTGCCAGTTTTGACGACGGATTCGGATAGAGCTCGCGCCGCACAACACGGTAGTCAAAATCCCGACGCTCTAGGACGTCCCGTTCAAAAGTTAGCAATTTTTATTAATTCGATATACGGGGTCCGTCCAGGAAGTTTTTGGACAAAAGCTCGTAACTCCCAAACGGCTGAACTTTCGACAGGTTTTTCGACGGCGTCGGGTAGTCTTCGACCTCCCGCATCCGATGAGACCTATCCCGACTCGGTCCGACGCACCGTTTAGAAGTTGGCGAATTAAAAACCGGGGCGGCGTCGGTTTTTGAAATTTTTTACGCGGCCATCGGACGTCGTCCGGCGTCCCCCGTCCGACGAGACCTATCGCGATTCCGTAAAACGAGTCGTTTAGAAGTTAGAAATGCAAAAACCTACAGGGCGCCACTTTTTGACAGTTTTGACGACGGATTCGGATAGAGCTCGCTCCGCACTACACGGTAGTCAAAATCCCGACGCTCTAGGACGTCCCGTTCAAAAGTTAGCAATTTTTATTAATTCGATATACGGGGTCCGTCCAGGAAGTTTTTGGACAAAAGCTCGTAACTCCCAAACGGCTGAACTTTCGACAGGTTTTTCGACGGCGACGGGTAGTCTTCGACCTCCCGCATCCGATGAGACCTATCCCGACTCGGTCCGACGCACCGTTTAGAAGTTGGCGATTTAAAAACCGGGGCGGCGTCGGTTTTTGAAATTTTAAACGCGGTCATCGGACGTCGCACGTCGTCCCCCGTCCGATGCGACCTATCCCGACGCCGTGCGACGCACCGTTTAGACGTTGGCGAATCGAAAACCTGGACGGCGTCGGTTTTTGAAATTTTTTACGCGGCCATCGGACGTCGTCCGGCGTCCCCCGTCCGACGACACCTATCGCGATTCCGTAAAACGAGCCGTTTAGAAGTTAGAAATGCAAACACCTAGAGGGCGCCACTTTTTGACAGTTTTGACGACGGATTCGGATAGAGCTCGCGCCGCACTACACGGTAGTCAAAATCCCGACGCTCTAGGACGTCCCGTTCAAAAGTTAGCAATTTTTATTAATTCGATATACGGGGTCCGTCCAGGAAGTTTTTGGACAAAAGCTCGTAACTCCCAAACGGCTGAACTTTCGACAGGTTTTTCGACGGCGTCGGGTAGTCTTCGACCTCCCGCATCCGATGAGACCTATCCCGACTCGGTCCGACGCACCGTTTAGAAGTTGGCGAATTAAAAACCGGGGCGGCGTCGGTTTTTGAAATTTTAAACGCGGTCATCGGACGTCGCACGTCGTCCCCCGTCCGATGCGACCTATCCCGACGCCGTGCGACGCACCGTTTAGAAGTTGGCGAATCGAAAACCTGGACGGCGTCGGTTTTTGAAATTTTTTACGCGGCCATCGGACGTCGTCAGACGTCCCCCGTCCGACGAGACCTATCGCGATTCCGTAAAACGAGTCGTTTAGAAGTTAGAAATGCAAAAGCCTAGAGGGCGCCACTTTTTGACAGTTTTGACGACGGATTCGGATAGAGCTCGCTCCGCACTACACGGTAGTCAAAATCCAGACGCTCTAGGACGTCCCGTTCAAAAGTTAGCAATTTTTATTAATTCGATATACGGGGTCCGTCCAGGAAGTTTTTGGACAAAAGCTCGTAACTCCCAAACGGCTGAACTTTCGACAGGTTTTTCGACGGCGTCGGGTAGTCTTCGACCTCCCGCATCCGATGCGACCTATCCCGACGCCGTGCGGCGCACCGTTTAGAAGTTGGCGAATCGAAAACCTGGACGGCGTCGGTTTTTGAAATTTTTTACGCGGCCATCGGACGTCGTCCGGCGTCCCCCGTCCGACGAGACCTATCGCGATTCCGTAAAACGAGTCGTTTAGAAGTTAGAAATGCAAAAACCTAGAGGGCGCCACTTTTTGACAGTTTTGACGACGGATTCGGATAGAGCTCGCTCCGCACTACACGGTGGTCAAAATCCCGACGCTCTAGGACGTCCCGTTCAAAAGTTAGCAATTTTTATTAATTCGATATACGGGGTCCGTCCAGGAAGTTTTTGGACAAAAGCTCGAAACTCCCAAACGGCTGAACTTTCGACAGGTTTTTCGACGGCGTCGGGTAGTCTTCGACCTCCCGCATCCGATGAGACCTATCCCGACTCGGTCCGACGCACCGTTTAGAAGTTGGCGAATTAAAAACCGGGGCGGCGTCGGTTTTTGAAATTTTAAACGCGGTCATCGGACGTCGCACGTCGTCCCCCGTCCGATGCGACCTATCCCGACGCCGTGCGACGCACCGTTTAGAAGTTGGCGAATTGAAAACCTGGACGGCGTCGGTTTTTGAAATTATTTACGCGGCCATCGGACGTCGTCCGGCGTCCCCCGTCCGACGAGACCTATCGCGATTCCGTAAAACGAGTCGTTTAGAAGTTAGAAATGCAAAAACCTAGAGGGCGCCACTTTTTGACAGTTTTGACGACGGATTCGGATAGAGCTCGCTCCGCACTACACGGTAGTCAAAATCCCGACGCTCTAGGACGTCCCGTTCAAAAGTTAGCAATTTTTATTAATTCGATATACGGAGTCCGTCCAGGAAGTTTTTGGACAAAAGCTCGTAACTCCCAAACGGCTGAACTTTCGACAGGTTTTTCGACGGCGTCGGGTAGTATTCGACCTCCCGCATCCGATGAGACCTATCCCGACTCGGTCCGACGCACCGTTTAGAAGTTGGCGAATTAAAAACCGGGACGGCGTCGGTTTTTGATATTTTAAACGCGGTCATCGGACGTCGCACGTCGTCCCCCGTCCGATGCGACCTATCCCGACGCCGTGCGACGCACCGTTTAGAAGTTGGCGAATCGAAAACCTGGACGGCGTCGGTTTTTGAAATTTTTTACGCGGCCATCGGACGGCGTCCGGCGTCCCCCGTCCGACGATACCTATCGCGATTCCGTAAAACTAGTCGTTTAGAAGTTAGAAATGCAAAAACCTAGAGTGCGCCACTTTTTGACAGTTTTGACGACGGATTCGGATAGAGCTCGCTCCGCACTACACGGTAGTCAAAATCCCGACGCTCTAGGACGTCCCTTTCAAAAGTTAGCAATTTTTATTAATTCGATATACGGGGTCCGTCCAGGAAGTTTTTGGACAAAAGCTCGTAACTCCCAAACGGCTGAACTTTCGACAGGTTTTTTCGACGGCGTCGGGTAGTCTTCGACCTCCCGCATCCGATGAGACCTATCCCGACTCGTTCCGACGCACCGTTTAGAAGTTGGCAAATTAAAAACCGGGGCGGCGTCGGTTTTTGAAATTTTTTACGCGGCCATCGGACGTCGTCCGGCGTCCCCCGTCCGACGAGACCTATCGCGATTCCGTAAAACGAGTCGTTTAGAAGTTAGAAATGCAAAAACCTAGAGGGCGCCACTTTTTGACAGTTTTGACGACGGATTCGGATAGAGCTCGCTCCGCACTACACGGTTGTCAAAATCCCGACGCTCTAGGACGTCCCGTTCAAAAGTTAGCAATTTTTATTAATTCGATATACGGGGTCCGTCCAGGAAGTTTTTGGACAAAAGCTCGTAACTCCCAAACGGCTGAACTTTCGACAGGTTTTTCGACGGCGTCGGGTAGTCTTCGACCTCCCGCATCCGATGAGACCTATCCCGACTCGTTCCGACGCACCGTTTAGAAGTTGGCAAATTAAAAACCGGGGCGGCGTCGGTTTTTGAAATTTTTTACGCGGCCATCGGACGTCGTCCGGCGTCCCCCGTCCGACGAGACCTATCGCGATTCCGTAAAACGAGTCGTTTAGAAGTTAGAAATGCAAAAACCTAGAGGGCGCCACTTTTTGACAGTTTTGACGACGGATTCGGATAGAGCTCGCTCCGCACTACACGGTTGTCAAAATCCCGACGCTCTAGGACGTCCCGTTCAAAAGTTAGCAATTTTTATTAATTCGATATACGGGGTCCGTCCAGGAAGTTTTTGGACAAAAGCTCGTAACTCCCAAACGGCTGAACTTTCGACAGGTTTTTCGACGGCGTCGGGTGGTCTTCGACCTCCCACATCCGATGAGACCTATCCCGACTCGGTCCGACGCACCGTTTAGAAGTTGGCGAATTAAAAACCGGGGCGGCGTCGGTTTTTGAAATTTTTTACGCGGCCATCGGACGTCGTCCGGCGTCCCCCGTCCGACGAGACCTATCGCGATTCCGTAAAACGAGTCGTTTAGAAGTTAGAAATGCAAAAACCTAGAGGGCGCCACTTTTTGACAGTTTTGACGACGGATTCGGATAGAGCTCGCTCCGCACTACACGGTAGTCAAAATCCCGACGCTCTAGGACGTCCCGTTCAAAAGTTAGCAATTTTTATTAATTCGATATACGGGGTCCGTCCAGGAAGTTTTTGGACAAAAGCTCGTAACTCCCAAACGGCTGAACTTTCGACAGGTTTTTCGACGGCGTCGGGTAGTCTTCGACCTCCCGCATCCGATGAGACCTATCCCGACTCGGTCCGACGCACCGTTTAGAAGTTGGCGAATCGAAAACCTGGACGGCGTCGGTTTTTGAAATTTTTTACGCGGCCATCGGACGTCGTCCGGCGTCCCCCGTCCGACGATACCTATCGCGATTCCGTAAAACGAGTCGTTTAGAAGTTAGAAATGCAAAAACCTAGAGGGCGCCACTTTTTGACAGTTTTGACGACGGATTCGGATAGAGCTCGCTCCGCACTACACGGTAGTCAAAATCCCGACGCTCTAGGACGTCCCGTTCAAAAGTTAGCAATTTTTATTAATTCGATATACGGGGTCCGTCCAGGAAGTTTTTGGACAAAAGCTCGTAACTCCCAAACGGCTGAACTTTCGACAGGTTTTTCGACGGCGTCGGGTAGTCTTCGACCTCCCGCATCCGATGAGACCTATCCCGACTCGGTCCGACGCACCGTTTAGAAGTTGGCGAATTAAAAACCGGGGCGGCGTCGGTTTTTGAAATTTTAAACGCGGTCATCGGACGTCGCACGTCGTCCCCCGTCCGATGCGACCTATCCCGACGCCGTGCGACGCACCGTTTAGAAGTTGGCGAATTGAAAACCTGGACGGCGTCGGTTTTTGAAATTTTTTACGCGGCCATCGGACGTCGTCCGGCGTCCCCCGTCCGACGAGACCTATCGCGATTCCGTAAAACGAGTCGTTTAGAAGTTAGAAATGCAAAAACCTAGAGGGCGCCACTTTTTGACAGTTTTGACGACGGATTCGGATAGAGCTCGCGCCGCACTACACGGTAGTCAAAATCCCGACGCTCTAGGACGTCCCGTTCAAAAGTTAGCAATTTTTATTAATTCGATATACGGGGTCCGTCCAGGAAGTTTTTGGACAAAAGCTCGTAACTTCCAAACGGCTGAACTTTCGACAGGTTTTTCGACGGCGTCGGGTAGTCTTCGACTTCCCGCATCCGATGAGACCTATCCCGGCTCGGTCCGACGCACCGTTTAGAAGTTGGCGAATTAAAAACCGGGGCGGCGTCGGTTTTTGAAATTTTTTACGCGGCCATCGGACGTCGTCCGGCGTCCCCCGTCCGACGACACCTATCGCGATTCCGTAAAACGAGTCGTTTAGAAGTTAGAAATGCAAAAACCTAGAGGGCGCTACTTTTTGACAGTTTTGACGACGGATTCGGATAGAGCTCGCTCCGCACTACACGGTAGTCAAAATCCCGACGCTCTAGGACGTCCCGTTCAAAAGTTAGCAATTTTTATTAATTCGATATACGGGGTCCGTCCAGGAAGTTTTTGGACAAAAGCTCGTAACTCCCAAACGGCTGAACTTTCGACAGGTTTTTCGACGGCGTCGGGTAGTCTTCGACCTCCCGCATCCGATGAGACCTATCCCGACTCGGTCCGACGCACCGTTTAGAAGTTGGCGAATTAAAAACCGGGGCGGCGTCGGTTTTTGAAATTTTAAACGCGGTCATCGGACGTCGCACGTCGTCCCCCGTCCGATGCGACCTATCCCGACGCCGTGCGACGCACCGTTTAGAAGTTGGCGAATTGAAAACCTGGACGGCGTCGGTTTTTGAAATTTTTTACGCGGCCATCGGACGTCGTCCGGCGTCCCCCGTCCGACGAGACCTATCGCGATTCCGTAAAACGAGTCGTTTAGAAGTTAGAAATGCAAAAACCTAGAGGGCGCCACTTTTTGTCAGTTTTGACGACGGATTCGGATAGAGCTCGCGCCGCACTACACGGTAGTCAAAATCCCGACGCTCTAGGACGTCCCGTTCAAAAGTTAGCAATTTTTATTAATTCGATATACGGGGTCCGTCCAGGAAGTTTTTGGACAAAAGCTCGTAACTCCCAAACGGCTGAACTTTCGACAGGTTTTTCGACGGCGTCGGGTAGTCTTCGACTTCCCGCATCCGATGAGACCTATCCCGGCTCGGTCCGACGCACCGTTTAGAAGTTGGCGAATTAAAAACCGGGGCGGCGTCGGTTTTTGAAATTATTTACGCGGCCATCGGACGTCGTCCGGCGTCCCCCGTCCGACGAGACCTATCGCGATTCCGTAAAACGAGTCGTTTAGAAGTTAGAAATGCAAAAACCTAGAGGGCGCCACTTTTTGACAGTTTTGACGACGGATTCGGATAGAGCTCGCTCCGCACTACACGGTAGTCAAAATCCCGACGCTCTAGGACGTCCCGTTCAAAAGTTAGCAATTTTTATTAATTCGATATACGGAGTCCGTCCAGGAAGTTTTTGGACAAAAGCTCGTAACTCCCAAACGGCTGAACTTTCGACAGGTTTTTCGACGGCGTCGGGTAGTATTCGACCTCCCGCATCCGATGAGACCTATCCCGACTCGGTCCGACGCACCGTTTAGAAGTTGGCGAATTAAAAACCGGGACGGCGTCGGTTTTTGATATTTTAAACGCGGTCATCGGACGTCGCACGTCGTCCCCCGTCCGATGCGACCTATCCCGACGCCGTGCGACGCACCGTTTAGAAGTTGGCGAATCGAAAACCTGGACGGCGTCGGTTTTTGAAATTTTTTACGCGGCCATCGGACGGCGTCCGGCGTCCCCCGTCCGACGATACCTATCGCGATTCCGTAAAACTAGTCGTTTAGAAGTTAGAAATGCAAAAACCTAGAGTGCGCCACTTTTTGACAGTTTTGACGACGGATTCGGATAGAGCTCGCTCCGCACTACACGGTAGTCAAAATCCCGACGCTCTAGGACGTCCCTTTCAAAAGTTAGCAATTTTTATTAATTCGATATACGGGGTCCGTCCAGGAAGTTTTTGGACAAAAGCTCGTAACTCCCAAACGGCTGAACTTTCGACAGGTTTTTCGACGGCGTCGGGTAGTCTTCGACCTCCCGCATCCGATGAGACCTATCCCGACTCGTTCCGACGCACCGTTTAGAAGTTGGCAAATTAAAAACCGGGGCGGCGTCGGTTTTTGAAATTTTTTACGCGGCCATCGGACGTCGTCCGGCGTCCCCCGTCCGACGAGACCTATCGCGATTCCGTAAAACGAGTCGTTTAGAAGTTAGAAATGCAAAAACCTAGAGGGCGCCACTTTTTGACAGTTTTGACGACGGATTCGGATAGAGCTCGCTCCGCACTACACGGTTGTCAAAATCCCGACGCTCTAGGACGTCCCGTTCAAAAGTTAGCAATTTTTATTAATTCGATATACGGGGTCCGTCCAGGAAGTTTTTGGACAAAAGCTCGTAACTCCCAAACGGCTGAACTTTCGACAGGTTTTTCGACGGCGTCGGGTAGTCTTCGACCTCCCGCATCCGATGAGACCTATCCCGACTCGTTCCGACGCACCGTTTAGAAGTTGGCAAATTAAAAACCGGGGCGGCGTCGGTTTTTGAAATTTTTTACGCGGCCATCGGACGTCGTCCGGCGTCCCCCGTCCGACGAGACCTATCGCGATTCCGTAAAACGAGTCGTTTAGAAGTTAGAAATGCAAAAACCTAGAGGGCGCCACTTTTTGACAGTTTTGACGACGGATTCGGATAGAGCTCGCTCCGCACTACACGGTTGTCAAAATCCCGACGCTCTAGGACGTCCCGTTCAAAAGTTAGCAATTTTTATTAATTCGATATACGGGGTCCGTCCAGGAAGTTTTTGGACAAAAGCTCGTAACTCCCAAACGGCTGAACTTTCGACAGGTTTTTCGACGGCGTCGGGTGGTCTTCGACCTCCCACATCCGATGAGACCTATCCCGACTCGGTCCGACGCACCGTTTAGAAGTTGGCGAATTAAAAACCGGGGCGGCGTCGGTTTTTGAAATTTTTTACGCGGCCATCGGACGTCGTCCGGCGTCCCCCGTCCGACGAGACCTATCGCGATTCCGTAAAACGAGTCGTTTAGAAGTTAGAAATGCAAAAACCTAGAGGGCGCCACTTTTTGTCAGTTTAGACGACGGATTCGGATAGAGCTCGCTCCGCACTACACGGTAGTCAAAATCCCGACGCTCTAGGACGTCCCGTTCAAAAGTTAGCAATTTTTATTAATTCGATATACGGGGTCCGTCCAGGAAGTTTTTGGACAAAAGCTCGTAACTCCCAAACGGCTGAACTTTCGACAGGTTTTTCGACGGCGTCGGGTAGTCTTCGACCTCCCGCATCCGATGAGACCTATCCCGACTCGGTCCGACGCACCGTTTAGAAGTTGGCGAATTAAAAACCGGGGCGGCGTCGGTTTTTGATATTTTAAACGCGGTCATCGGACGTCGCACGTCGTCCCCCGTCCAATGCGACCTATCCCGACGCCGTGCGACGCACCGTTTAGAAGTTGGCGAATTGAAAACCTGGACGGCGTCGGTTTTTGAAATTTTTGACGCGGCCATCGGACGTCGTCCGGCGTCCCCCGTCCGACGATACCTATCGCGATTCCGTAAAACGAGTCGTTTAGAAGTTAGAAATGCAAAAACCTAGAGGGCGCCACTTTTTGACAGTTTTGACGACGGATTCGGATAGAGCTCGCTCCGCACTACACGGTAGTCAAAATCCCGACGCTCTAGGACGTCCCGTTCAAAAGTTAGCAATTTTTATTAATTCGATATACGGGGTCCGTCCAGGAAGTTTTTGGACAAAAGCTCGTAACTCCCAAACGGCTGAACTTTCGACAGGTTTTTCGACGGCGTCGGGTAGTCTTCGACCTCCCGCATCCGATGAGACCTATCCCGACTCGGTCCGACGCACCGTTTAGAAGTTGGCGAATTAAAAACCGGGGCGGCGTCGGTTTTTGAAATTTTTTACGCGGCCATCGGACGTCGTCCGGCGTCCCCCGTCCGACGAGACCTATCGCGATTCCGTAAAACGAGTCGTTTAGAAGTTAGAAATGCAAAAACCTAGAGGGCGCCACTTTTTGACAGTTTTGACGACGGATTCGGATAGAGCTCGCTCCGCACTACACGGTAGTCAAAATCCCGACGCTCTAGGACGTCCCGTTCAAAAGTTAGCAATTTTTATTAATTCGATATACGGGGTCCGTCCAGGAAGTTTTTGGACAAAAGCTCGTAACTCCCAAACGGCTGAACTTTCGACAGGTTTTTCGACGGCGTCGGGTAGTCTTCGACCTCCCGCATCCGATGAGACCTATCCCGACTCGGTCCGACGCACCGTTTAGAAGTTGGCGAATCGAAAACCTGGACGGCGTCGGTTTTTGAAATTTTTTACGCGGCCATCGGACGTCGTCCGGCGTCCCCCGTCCGACGATACCTATCGCGATTCCGTAAAACGAGTCGTTTAGAAGTTAGAAATGCAAAAACCTAGAGGGCGCCACTTTTTGACAGTTTTGACGACGGATTCGGATAGAGCTCGCTCCGCACTACACGGTAGTCAAAATCCCGACGCTCTAGGACGTCCCGTTCAAAAGTTAGCAATTTTTATTAATTCGATATACGGGGTCCGTCCAGGAAGTTTTTGGACAAAAGCTCGTAACTCCCAAACGGCTGAACTTTCGACAGGTTTTTCGACGGCGTCGGGTAGTCTTCGACCTCCCGCATCCGATGAGACCTATCCCGACTCGGTCCGACGCACCGTTTAGAAGTTGGCGAATTAAAAACCGGGGCGGCGTCGGTTTTTGAAATTTTAAACGCGGTCATCGGACGTCGCACGTCGTCCCCCGTCCGATGCGACCTATCCCGACGCCGTGCGACGCACCGTTTAGAAGTTGGCGAATTGAAAACCTGGACGGCGTCGGTTTTTGAAATTTTTTACGCGGCCATCGGACGTCGTCCGGCGTCCCCCGTCCGACGAGACCTATCGCGATTCCGTAAAACGAGTCGTTTAGAAGTTAGAAATGCAAAAACCTAGAGGGCGCCACTTTTTGACAGTTTTGACGACGGATTCGGATAGAGCTCGCGCCGCACTACACGGTAGTCAAAATCCCGACGCTCTAGGACGTCCCGTTCAAAAGTTAGCAATTTTTATTAATTCGATATACGGGGTCCGTCCAGGAAGTTTTTGGACAAAAGCTCGTAACTTCCAAACGGCTGAACTTTCGACAGGTTTTTCGACGGCGTCGGGTAGTCTTCGACTTCCCGCATCCGATGAGACCTATCCCGGCTCGGTCCGACGCACCGTTTAGAAGTTGGCGAATTAAAAACCGGGGCGGCGTCGGTTTTTGAAATTTTTTACGCGGCCATCGGACGTCGTCCGGCGTCCCCCGTCCGACGACACCTATCGCGATTCCGTAAAACGAGTCGTTTAGAAGTTAGAAATGCAAAAACCTAGAGGGCGCTACTTTTTGACAGTTTTGACGACGGATTCGGATAGAGCTCGCTCCGCACTACACGGTAGTCAAAATCCCGACGCTCTAGGACGTCCCGTTCAAAAGTTAGCAATTTTTATTAATTCGATATACGGGGTCCGTCCAGGAAGTTTTTGGACAAAAGCTCGTAACTCCCAAACGGCTGAACTTTCGACAGGTTTTTCGACGGCGTCGGGTAGTCTTCGACCTCCCGCATCCGATGAGACCTATCCCGACTCGGTCCGACGCACCGTTTAGAAGTTGGCGAATTAAAAACCGGGGCGGCGTCGGTTTTTGAAATTTTAAACGCGGTCATCGGACGTCGCACGTCGTCCCCCGTCCGATGCGACCTATCCCGACGCCGTGCGACGCACCGTTTAGAAGTTGGCGAATTGAAAACCTGGACGGCGTCGGTTTTTGAAATTTTTTACGCGGCCATCGGACGTCGTCAGACGTCTCCCGTCCGACGAGACCTATCGCGATTCCGTAAAACGAGTCGTTTAGAAGTTAGAAATGCAAAAACCTAGAGGGCGCCACTTTTTGTCAGTTTTGACGACGGATTCGGATAGAGCTCGCGCCGCACTACACGGTAGTCAAAATCCCGACGCTCTAGGACGTCCCGTTCAAAAGTTAGCAATTTTTATTAATTCGATATACGGGGTCCGTCCAGGAAGTTTTTGGACAAAAGCTCGTAACTTCCAAACGGCTGAACTTTCGACAGGTTTTTCGACGGCGTCGGGTAGTCTTCGACTTCCCGCATCCGATGAGACCTATCCCGGCTCGGTCCGACGCACCGTTTAGAAGTTGGCGAATTAAAAACCGGGGCGGCGTCGGTTTTTGAAATTTTTTACGCGGCCATCGGACGTCGTCCGGCGTCCCCCGTCCGACGACACCTATCGCGATTCCGTAAAACGAGTCGTTTAGAAGTTAGAAATGCAAAAACCTAGAGGGCGCTACTTTTTGACAGTTTTGACGACGGATTCGGATAGAGCTCGCTCCGCACTACACGGTAGTCAAAATCCCGACGCTCTAGGACGTCCCGTTCAAAAGTTAGCAATTTTTATTAATTCGATATACGGGGTCCGTCCAGGAAGTTTTTGGACAAAAGCTCGTAACTCCCAAACGGCTGAACTTTCGACAGGTTTTTCGACGGCGTCGCGTGGTCTTCGACCTCCCGCATCCGATGAGACCTATCCCGACTCGGTCCGACGCACCGTTTAGAAGTTGGCGATTTAAAAACCGGGGCGGCGTCGGTTTTTGAAATTTTAAACGCGGTCATCGGACGTCGCACGTCGTCCCCCGTCCGATGCGACCTATCCCGACGCCGTGCGACGCACCGTTTAGAAGTTGGCGAATTGAAAACCTGGACGGCGTCGGTTTTTGAAATTTTTTACGCGGCCATCGGACGTCGTCCGGCGTCCCCCGTCCGACGAGACCTATCGCGATTCCGTAAAACGAGTCGTTTAGAAGTTAGAAATGCAAAAACCTAGAGGGCGCCACTTTTTGTCAGTTTTGACGACGGATTCGGATAGAGCTCGCGCCGCACTACACGGTAGTCAAAATCCCGACGCTCTAGGACGTCCCGTTCAAAAGTTAGCAATTTTTATTAATTCGATATACGGGGTCCGTCCAGGAAGTTTTTGGACAAAAGCTCGTAACTCCCAAACGGCTGAACTTTCGACAGGTTATTCGACGGCGTCGGGTAGTCTTCGACCTCCCGCATCCGATGAGACCTATCCCGACTCGGTCCGACGCACCGTTTAGAAGTTGGCGAATTAAAAACCGGGGCGGCGTCGGTTTTTGAAATTTTAAACGCGGTCATCGGACGTCGCACGTCGTCCCCCGTCCGATGCGACCTATCCCGACGCCGTACGACGCACCGTTTAGAAGTTGGCGAATTGAAAACCTGGACGGCGTCGGTTTTTGAAATTTTTTACGCGGCCATCGGACGTCGTCCGGCGTCCCCCGTCCGACGATACCTATCGCGATTCCGTAAAACGAGTCGTTTAGAAGTTAGAAATGCAAAAACCTAGAGGGCGCCACTTTTTGACAGTTTTGACGACGGATTCGGATAGAGCTCGCTCCGCACTACACGGTAGTCAAAATCCCGACGCTCTAGGACGTCCCGTTCAAAAGTTAGCAATTTTTATTAATTCGATATACGGGGTCCGTCCAGGAAGTTTTTGGACAAAAGCTCGTAACTCCCAAACGGTTGAACTTTCGACAGGTTTTTCGACGGCGTCGGGTAGTCTTCGACCTCCCGCATCCGGTGAGACCTATCCCGACTCGGTCCGACGCACCGTTTAGAAGTTGGCGAATTAAAACCCGGGGCGGCGTCGGTTTTTGAAATTTTAAACGCGGTCATCGGACGTCGCACGTCGTCCCCCGTCCGATGCGACCTATCCCGACGCCGTGCGACGCACCGTTTAGAAGTTGGCGAATTGAAAACCTGGACGGCGTCGGTTTTTGAAATTTTTTACGCGGCCATCGGACGTCGTCCGGCGTCCCCCGTCCGACGATACCTATCGCGATTCCGTAAAACGAGTCGTTTAGAAGTTAGAAATGCAAAAACCTAGAGGGCGCCACTTTTTGACAGTTTTGACGACGGATTCGGATAGAGCTCGCTCCGCACTACAAGGTAGTCAAAATCCCGACGCTCTAGGACGTCCCGTTCAAAAGTTAGCAATTTTTATTAATTCGATATACGGGGTCCGTCCAGGAAGTTTTTGGACAAAAGCTCGTAACTCCCAAACGGCTGAACTTTCGACAGGTTTTTAGACGGCGTCGGGTAGTCTTCGACCTCCCGCATCCGATGAGACCTATCCCGACTCGGTCCGACGCACCGTTTAGAAGTTGGCGAATTAAAAACCGGGGCGGCGTCGGTTTTTGAAATTTTTTACGCGGCCATCGGACGTCGTCCGGCGTCCCCCGTCCGACGAGACCTATCGCGATTCCGTGAAACGAGTCGTTTAGAAGTTAGAAATGCAAAAACCTAGAGGGCGCCACTTTTTGACAGTTTTGACGACGGATTCGGATAGAGCTCGCTCCGTACTACACGGTATACAAAATCCCGACGCTCTAGGACGTCCCGTTCAAAAGTTAGCAATTTTTATTAATTCGATATACGGGGTCCGTCCAGGAAGTTTTTGGACAAAAGCTCGTAACTCCCAAACGGCTGAACTTTCGACAGGTTTTTCGACGGCGTCGGGTAGTCTTCGACCTCCCGCATCCGATGAGACCTATCCCGACTCGTTCCGACGCACCGTTTAGAAGTTGGCAAATTAAAAACCGGGGCGGCGTCGGTTTTTGAAATTTTTTACGCGGCCATCGGACGTCGTCCGGCGTCCCCCGTCCGACGAGACCTATCGCGATTCCGTAAAACGAGTCGTTTAGAAGTTAGAAATGCAAAAACCTAGAGGGCGCCACTTTTTGACAGTTTTGACGACGGATTCGGATAGAGCTCGCTCCGCACTACACGGTTGTCAAAATCCCGACGCTCTAGGACGTCCCGTTCAAAAGTTAGCAATTTTTATTAATTCGATATACGGGGTCCGTCCAGGAAGTTTTTGGACAAAAGCTCGTAACTCCCAAACGGCTGAACTTTCGACAGGTTTTTCGACGGCGTCGGGTAGTCTTCGACCTCCCACATCCGATGAGACCTATCCCGACTCGGTCCGACGCACCGTTTAGAAGTTGGCGAATTAAAAACCGGGGCGGCGTCGGTTTTTGAAATTTTTTACGCGGCCATCGGACGTCGTCCGGCGTCCCCCGTCCGACGAGACCTATCGCGATTCCGTAAAACGGGTCGTTTAGAAGTTAGAAATGCAAAAACCTAGAGGGCGCCACTTTTTGTCAGTTTAGACGACGGATTCGGATAGAGCTCGCTCCGCACTACACGGTAGTCAAAATCCCGACGCTCTAGGACGTCCCGTTCAAAAGTTAGCAATTTTTATTAATTCGATATACGGGGTCCGTCCAGGAAGTTTTTGGACAAAAGCTCGTAACTCCCAAACGGCTGAACTTTCGACAGGTTTTTCGACGGCGTCGGGTAGTCTTCGACCTCCCGCATCCGATGAGACCTATCCCGACTCGGTCCGACGCACCGTTTAGAAGTTGGCGAATTAAAAACCGGGGCGGCGTCGGTTTTTGATATTTTAAACGCGGTCATCGGACGTCGCACGTCGTCCCCCGTCCAATGCGACCTATCCCGACGCCGTGCGACGCACCGTTTAGAAGTTGGCGAATTGAAAACCTGGACGGCGTCGGTTTTTGAAATTTTTGACGCGGCCATCGGACGTCGTCCGGCGTCCCCCTTCCGACGATACCTATCGCGATTCCGTAAAACGAGTCGTTTAGAAGTTAGAAATGC
This sequence comes from Cantharis lateralis, assembly GCA_963170105.1. Taxonomy (NCBI): domain Eukaryota; kingdom Metazoa; phylum Arthropoda; class Insecta; order Coleoptera; family Cantharidae; genus Cantharis; species Cantharis lateralis. The sequence goes on from OY720629.1 coordinate 38,483,317, forward strand.
AAAAACCTAGAGGGCGCCACTTTTTGACAGTTTTGACGACGGATTCGGATAGAGCTCGCTCCGCACTACACGGTAGTCAAAATCCCGACGCTCTAGGACGTCCCGTTCAAAAGTTAGCAATTTTTATTAATTCGATATACGGGGTCCGTCCAGGAAGTTTTTGGACAAAAGCTCGTAACTCCCAAACGGCTGAACTTTCGACAGGTTTTTCGACGGCGTCGGGTAGTCTTCGACCTCCCGCATCCGATGAGACCTATCCCGACTCGGTCCGACGCACCGTTTAGAAGTTGGCGAATTAAAAACCGGGGCGGCGTCGGTTTTTGAAATTTTTTACGCGGCCATCGGACGTCGTCCGGCGTCCCCCGTCCGACGAGACCTATCGCGATTCCGTAAAACGAGTCGTTTAGAAGTTAGAAATGCAAAAACCTAGAGGGCGCCACTTTTTGACAGTTTTGACGACGGATTCGGATAGAGCTCGCTCCGCACTACACGGTAGTCAAAATCCCGACGCTCTAGGACGTCCCGTTCAAAAGTTAGCAATTTTTATTAATTCGATATACGGGGTCCGTCCAGGAAGTTTTTGGACAAAAGCTCGTAACTCCCAAACGGCTGAACTTTCGACAGGTTTTTCGACGGCGTCGGGTAGTCTTCGCATTCCCGCATCCGATGAGACCTATCCCGACTCGGTCCGACGCACCGTTTAGAAGTTGGCGAATTAAAAACCGGGGCGGCGTCGGTTTTTGAAATTTTAAACGCGGTCATCGGACGTCGCACGTCGTCCCCCGTCCGATGCGACCTATCCCGACGCCGTGCGACGCACCGTTTAGAAGTTGGCGAATTGAAAACCTGGACGGCGTCGGTTTTTGAAATTTTTTACGCGGCCATCGGACGTCGTCCGGCGTCCCCCGTCCGACGAGACCTATCGCGATTCCGTAAAACGAGTCGTTTAGAAGTTAGAAATGCAAAAACCTAGAGGGCGCCACTTTTTGACAGTTTTGACGACGGATTCGGATAGAGCTCGCGCCGCACTACACGGTAGTCAAAATCCCGACGCTCTAGGACGTCCCGTTCAAAAGTTAGCAATTTTTATTAATTCGATATACGGGGTCCGTCCAGGAAGTTTTTGGACAAAAGCTCGTAACTTCCAAACGGCTGAACTTTCGACAGGTTTTTCGACGGCGTCGGGTAGTCTTCGACTTCCCGCATCCGATGAGACCTATCCCGGCTCGGTCCGACGCACCGTTTAGAAGTTGGCGAATTAAAAACCGGGGCGGCGTCGGTTTTTGAAATTTTTTACGCGGCCATCGGACGTCGTCCGGCGTCCCCCGTCCGACGACACCTATCGCGATTCCGTAAAACGAGTCGTTTAGAAGTTAGAAATGCAAAAACCTAGAGGGCGCTACTTTTTAACAGTTTTGACGACGGATTCGGATAGAGCTCGCTCCGCACTACACGGTAGTCAAAATCCCGACGCTCTAGGACGTCCCGTTCAAAAGTTAGCAATTTTTATTAAGGGGTTACATCTTAATGAAATTATTTTTTTTATTTAATTCGTTTTATTGGATAAACGGCTATGAAAAATTCCAAAAATGAAACCTAATAGCAATTTTGGCAATGGTACACGAATCAGCAAGCTCTTTTTTTGAATATTTATTTTGGTAAATCTATAGCAGAACTTGGAGGGCGCTCTTCGCGGAACCATGTTTTTCAAATTGGCAAGATGAATAACTTTTGCAATTTTTATCCGATCGCCTTCAAATTCAAACTGTAGTATCTTAGATATATTTTAAATAGAAGTACACACGATTTTAAAGATTGATTAACAAATACGTCTTTTATAAGCGTTTAAAAGTCAAATTTTGATTAAAAAAACGAAAAGAAAAGTTCAAATTGACGTCAACTTGCGAAAAATTAATATTTTTTAAAAATCATGTGTACTTCTGTGACAAATTTAGTGTACATTATGAAAAAAATTTTTATTTCATCCAAGGTGCAGATGGAAAAATGTTATTCATCTTGCCGCAGACCTCCTCCAGAAAAAAACCCTCTATTTCAACCGTCTGTACTGCCGCCATTTTGGAAAAAAAATTGAAAAAAAAATTGTTTTTGTACTCCTCATTATGTATATAATGTTCCCTTAAAAACTGCATTAGGATTGTTGTACTGCTTCATAGAAAAAAAAATTTCCGAAAAAATGTCTGCTTTAAGAGCATTCAGATAGATGTAACCCCTTAATTCGATATACGGGGTCCGTCCAGGAAGTTTTTGGACAAAAGCTCGTAACTCCCAAACGGCTGAACTTTCGACAGGTTTTTCGACGGCGTCGGGTAGTCTTCGACCTCCCGCATCCGATGAGACCTATCCCGACTCGGTCCGACGCACCGTTTAGAAGTTGGCGAATTAAAAACCGGGGCGGCGTCGGTTTTTGAAATTTTAAACGCGGTCATCGGATGTCGCACGTCGTCCCCCGTCCGATGCGACCTATCCCGACGCCGTGCGACGCACCGTTTAGAAGTTGGCGAATTGAAAACCTGGACGGCGTCGGTTTTTGAAATTTTTTACGCGGCCATCGGACGTCGTCCGGCGTCCCCCGTCCGACGATACCTATCGCGATTCCGTAAAACGAGCCGTTTAGAAGTTAGAAATGCAAAAACCTAGAGGGCGCCACTTTTTGCCAGTTTTGACGACGGATTCGGATAGAGCTCGCGCCGCACAACACGGTAGTCAAAATCCCGACGCTCTAGGACGTCCCGTTCAAAAGTTAGCAATTTTTATTAATTCGATATACGGGGTCCGTCCAGGAAGTTTTTGGACAAAAGCTCGTAACTCCCAAACGGCTGAACTTTCGACAGGTTTTTCGACGGCGTCGGGTAGTCTTCGACCTCCCGCATCCGATGAGACCTATCCCGACTCGGTCCGACGCACCGTTTAGAAGTTGGCGAATTAAAAACCGGGGCGGCGTCGGTTTTTGAAATTTTTTACGCGGCCATCGGACGTCGTCCGGCGTCCCCCGTCCGACGAGACCTATCGCGATTCCGTAAAACGAGTCGTTTAGAAGTTAGAAATGCAAAAACCTACAGGGCGCCACTTTTTGACAGTTTTGACGACGGATTCGGATAGAGCTCGCTCCGCACTACACGGTAGTCAAAATCCCAACGCTCTAGGACGTCCCGTTCAAAAGTTAGCAATTTTTATTAATTCGATATACGGGGTCCGTCCAGGAAGTTTTTGGACAAAAGCTCGTAACTCCCAAACGGCTGAACTTTCGACAGGTTTTTCGACGGCGACGGGTAGTCTTCGACCTCCCGCATCCGATGAGACCTATCCCGACTCGGTCCGACGCACCGTTTAGAAGTTGGCGATTTAAAAACCGGGGCGGCGTCGGTTTTTGAAATTTTAAACGCGGTCATCGGACGTCGCACGTCGTCCCCCGTCCGATGCGACCTATCCCGACGCCGTGCGACGCACCGTTTAGACGTTGGCGAATCGAAAACCTGGACGGCGTCGGTTTTTGAAATTTTTTACGCGGCCATCGGACGTCGTCCGGCGTCCCCCGTCCGACGACACCTATCGCGATTCCGTAAAACGAGCCGTTTAGAAGTTAGAAATGCAAACACCTAGAGGGCGCCACTTTTTGACAGTTTTGACGACGGATTCGGATAGAGCTCGCGCCGCACTACACGGTAGTCAAAATCCCGACGCTCTAGGACGTCCCGTTCAAAAGTTAGCAATTTTTATTAATTCGATATACGGGGTCCGTCCAGGAAGTTTTTGGACAAAAGCTCGTAACTCCCAAACGGCTGAACTTTCGACAGGTTTTTCGACGGCGTCGGGTAGTCTTCGACCTCCCGCATCCGATGAGACCTATCCCGACTCGGTCCGACGCACCGTTTAGAAGTTGGCGAATTAAAAACCGGGGCGGCGTCGGTTTTTGAAATTTTAAACGCGGTCATCGGACGTCGCACGTCGTCCCCCGTCCGATGCGACCTATCCCGACGCCGTGCGACGCACCGTTTAGAAGTTGGCGAATCGAAAACCTGGACGGCGTCGGTTTTTGAAATTTTTTACGCGGCCATCGGACGTCGTCAGACGTCTCCCGTCCGACGAGACCTATCGCGATTCCGTAAAACGAGTCGTTTAGAAGTTAGAAATGCAAAAGCCTAGAGGGCGCCACTTTTTGACAGTTTTGACGACGGATTCGGATAGAGCTCGCTCCGCACTACACGGTAGTCAAAATCCAGACGCTCTAGGACGTCCCGTTCAAAAGTTAGCAATTTTTATTAATTCGATATACGGGGTCCGTCCAGGAAGTTTTTGGACAAAAGCTCGTAACTCCCAAACGGCTGAACTTTCGACAGGTTTTTCGACGGCGTCGGGTAGTCTTCGACCTCCCGCATCCGATGCGACCTATCCCGACTCGGTCCGACGCACCGTTTAGAAGTTGGCGAATTAAAACCCGGGGCGGCGTCGGTTTTTGAAATTTTAAACGCGGTCATCGGACGTCGCACGTCGTCCCCCGTCCGATGCGACCTATCCCGACGCCGTGCGACGCACCGTTTAGAAGTTGGCGAATTGAAAACCTGGACGGCGTCGGTTTTTGAAATTTTTTACGCGGCCATCGGACGTCGTCCGGCGTCCCCCGTCCGACGATACCTATCGCGATTCCGTAAAACGAGTCGTTTAGAAGTTAGAAATGCAAAAACCTAGAGGGCGCCACTTTTTGACAGTTTTGACGACGGATTCGGATAGAGCTCGCTCCGCACCACAAGGTAGTCAAAATCCCGACGCTCTAGGACGTCCCGTTCAAAAGTTAGCAATTTTTATTAATTCGATATACGGGGTCCGTCCAGGAAGTTTTTGGACAAAAGCTCGTAACTCCCAAACGGCTGAACTTTCGACAGGTTTTTCGACGGCGTCGGGTAGTCTTCGACCTCCCGCATCCGATGAGACCTATCCCGACTCGGTCCGACGCACCGTTTAGAAGTTGGCGAATTAAAAACCGGGGCGGCGTCGGTTTTTGAAATTTTTTACGCGGCCATCGGACGTCGTCCGGCGTCCCCCGTCCGACGAGACCTATCGCGATTCCGTGAAACGAGTCGTTTAGAAGTTAGAAATGCAAAAACCTAGAGGGCGCCACTTTTTGACAGTTTTGACGACGGATTCGGATAGAGCTCGCTCCGTACTACACGGTATACAAAATCCCGACGCTCTAGGACGTCCCGTTCAAAAGTTAGCAATTTTTATTAATTCGATATACGGGGTCCGTCCAGGAAGTTTTTGGACAAAAGCTCGTAACTCCCAAACGGCTGAACTTTCGACAGGTTTTTCGACGGCGTCGGGTAGTCTTCGACCTCCCGCATCCGATGAGACCTATCCCGACTCGTTCCGACGCACCGTTTAGAAGTTGGCAAATTAAAAACCGGGGCGGCGTCGGTTTTTGAAATTTTTTACGCGGCCATCGGACGTCGTCCGGCGTCCCCCGTCCGACGAGACCTATCGCGATTCCGTAAAACGAGTCGTTTAGAAGTTAGAAATGCAAAAACCTAGAGGGCGCCACTTTTTGACAGTTTTGACGACGGATTCGGATAGAGCTCGCTCCGCACTACACGGTTGTCAAAATCCCGACGCTCTAGGACGTCCCGTTCAAAAGTTAGCAATTTTTATTAATTCGATATACGGGGTCCGTCCAGGAAGTTTTTGGACAAAAGCTCGTAACTCCCAAACGGCTGAACTTTCGACAGGTTTTTCGACGGCGTCGGGTAGTCTTCGACCTCCCACATCCGATGAGACCTATCCCGACTCGGTCCGACGCACCGTTTAGAAGTTGGCGAATTAAAAACCGGGGCGGCGTCGGTTTTTGAAATTTTTTACGCGGCCATCGGACGTCGTCCGGCGTCCCCCGTCCGACGAGACCTATCGCGATTCCGTAAAACGGGTCGTTTAGAAGTTAGAAATGCAAAAACCTAGAGGGCGCCACTTTTTGTCAGTTTAGACGACGGATTCGGATAGAGCTCGCTCCGCACTACACGGTAGTCAAAATCCCGACGCTCTAGGACGTCCCGTTCAAAAGTTAGCAATTTTTATTAATTCGATATACGGGGTCCGTCCAGGAAGTTTTTGGACAAAAGCTCGTAACTCCCAAACGGCTGAACTTTCGACAGGTTTTTCGACGGCGTCGGGTAGTCTTCGACCTCCCGCATCCGATGAGACCTATCCCGACTCGGTCCGACGCACCGTTTAGAAGTTGGCGAATTAAAAACCGGGGCGGCGTCGGTTTTTGATATTTTAAACGCGGTCATCGGACGTCGCACGTCGTCCCCCGTCCAATGCGACCTATCCCGACGCCGTGCGACGCACCGTTTAGAAGTTGGCGAATTGAAAACCTGGACGGCGTCGGTTTTTGAAATTTTTGACGCGGCCATCGGACGTCGTCCGGCGTCCCCCGTCCGACGATACCTATCGCGATTCCGTAAAACGAGTCGTTTAGAAGTTAGAAATGCAAAAACCTAGAGGGCGCCACTTTTTGACAGTTTTGACGACGGATTCGGATAGAGCTCGCTCCGCACTACACGGTAGTCAAAATCCCGACGCTCTAGGACGTCCCGTTCAAAAGTTAGCAATTTTTATTAATTCGATATACGGGGTCCGTCCAGGAAGTTTTTGGACAAAAGCTCGTAACTCCCAAACGGCTGAACTTTCGACAGGTTTTTCGACGGCGTCGGGTAGTCTTCGACCTCCCGCATCCGATGAGACCTATCCCGACTCGGTCCGACGCACCGTTTAGAAGTTGGCGAATTAAAAACCGGGGCGGCGTCGGTTTTTGAAATTTTTTACGCGGCCATCGGACGTCGTCCGGCGTCCCCCGTCCGACGAGACCTATCGCGATTCCGTAAAACGAGTCGTTTAGAAGTTAGAAATGCAAAAACCTAGAGGGCGCCACTTTTTGACAGTTTTGACGACGGATTCTAATAGAGCTCGCTCCGCACTACACGGTAGTCAAAATCCCGACGCTCTAGGACGTCCCGTTCAAAAGTTAGCAATTTTTATTAATTCGATATACGGGGTCCGTCCAGGAAGTTTTTGGACAAAAGCTCGTAACTCCCAAACGGCTGAACTTTCGACAGGTTTTTCGACGGCGTCGGGTAGTCTTCGACCTCCCGCATCCGATGAGACCTATCCCGACTCGGTCCGACGCACCGTTTAGAAGTTGGCGAATCGAAAACCTGGACGGCGTCGGTTTTTGAAATTTTTTACGCGGCCATCGGACGTCGTCCGGCGTCCCCCGTCCGACGATACCTATCGCGATTCCGTAAAACGAGTCGTTTAGAAGTTAGAAATGCAAAAACCTAGAGGGCGCCACTTTTTGACAGTTTTGACGACGGATTCGGATAGAGCTCGCTCCGCACTACACGGTAGTCAAAATCCCGACGCTCTAGGACGTCCCGTTCAAAAGTTAGCAATTTTTATTAATTCGATATACGGGGTCCGTCCAGGAAGTTTTTGGACAAAAGCTCGTAACTCCCAAACGGCTGAACTTTCGACAGGTTTTTCGACGGCGTCGGGTAGTCTTCGACCTCCCGCATCCGATGAGACCTATCCCGACTCGGTCCGACGCACCGTTTAGAAGTTGGCGAATTAAAAACCGGGGCGGCGTCGGTTTTTGAAATTTTAAACGCGGTCATCGGACGTCGCACGTCGTCCCCCGTCCGATGCGACCTATCCCGACGCCGTGCGACGCACCGTTTAGAAGTTGGCGAATTGAAAACCTGGACGGCGTCGGTTTTTGAAATTTTTTACGCGGCCATCGGACGTCGTCCGGCGTCCCCCGTCCGACGAGACCTATCGCGATTCCGTAAAACGAGTCGTTTAGAAGTTAGAAATGCAAAAACCTAGAGGGCGCCATTTTTTGACAGTTTTGACGACGGATTCGGATAGAGCTCGCTCCGCACTACACGGTAGTCAAAATCCCGACGCTCTAGGACGTCCCGTTCAAAAGTTAGCAATTTTTATTAATTCGATATACGGGGTCCGTCCAGGAAGTTTTTGGACAAAAGCTCGTAACTCCCAAACGGTTGAACTTTCGACAGGTTTTTCGACGGCGTCGGGTAGTCTTCGACCTCCCGCATCCGATGAGACCTATCCCGACTCGGTCCGACGCACCGTTTAGAAGTTGGCGAATTAAAAACCGGGGCGGCGTCGGTTTTTGAAATTTTAAACGCGGTCATCGGACGTCGCACGTCGTCCCCCGTCCGATGCGACCTATCCCGACGCCGTGCGACGCACCGTTTAGAAGTTGGCGAATTGAAAACCTGGACGGCGTCGGTTTTTGAAATTTTTTACGCGGCCATCGGACGTCGTCCGGCGTCCCCCGTCCGACGAGACCTATCGCGATTCCGTAAAACGAGTCGTTTAGAAGTTAGAAATGCAAAAACCTAGAGGGCGCTACTTTTTAACAGTTTTGACGACGGATTCGGATAGAGCTCGCTCCGCACTACACGGTAGTCAAAATCCCGACGCTCTAGGACGTCCCGTTCAAAAGTTAGCAATTTTTATTAATTCGATATACGGGGTCCGTCCAGGAAGTTTTTGGACAAAAGCTCGTAACTCCCAAACGGCTGAACTTTCGACAGGTTTTTCGACGGCGTCGGGTAGTCTTCGACCTCCCGCATCCGATGAGACCTATCCCGACTCGGTCCGACGCACCGTTTAGAAGTTGGCGAATTAAAAACCGGGGCGGCGTCGGTTTTTGAAATTTTAAACGCGGTCATCGGATGTCGCACGTCGTCCCCCGTCCGATGCGACCTATCCCGACGCCGTGCGACGCACCGTTTAGAAGTTGGCGAATTGAAAACCTGGACGGCGTCGGTTTTTGAAATTTTTTACGCGGCCATCGGACGTCGTCCGGCGTCCCCCGTCCGACGATACCTATCGCGATTCCGTAAAACGAGCCGTTTAGAAGTTAGAAATGCAAAAACCTAGAGGGCGCCACTTTTTGCCAGTTTTGACGACGGATTCGGATAGAGCTCGCGCCGCACAACACGGTAGTCAAAATCCCGACGCTCTAGGACGTCCCGTTCAAAAGTTAGCAATTTTTATTAATTCGATATACGGGGTCCGTCCAGGAAGTTTTTGGACAAAAGCTCGTAACTCCCAAACGGCTGAACTTTCGACAGGTTTTTCGACGGCGTCGGGTAGTCTTCGACCTCCCGCATCCGATGAGACCTATCCCGACTCGGTCCGACGCACCGTTTAGAAGTTGGCGAATTAAAAACCGGGGCGGCGTCGGTTTTTGAAATTTTTTACGCGGCCATCGGACGTCGTCCGGCGTCCCCCGTCCGACGAGACCTATCGCGATTCCGTAAAACGAGTCGTTTAGAAGTTAGAAATGCAAAAACCTACAGGGCGCCACTTTTTGACAGTTTTGACGACGGATTCGGATAGAGCTCGCTCCGCACTACACGGTAGTCAAAATCCCGACGCTCTAGGACGTCCCGTTCAAAAGTTAGCAATTTTTATTAATTCGATATACGGGGTCCGTCCAGGAAGTTTTTGGACAAAAGCTCGTAACTCCCAAACGGCTGAACTTTCGACAGGTTTTTCGACGGCGACGGGTAGTCTTCGACCTCCCGCATCCGATGAGACCTATCCCGACTCGGTCCGACGCACCGTTTAGAAGTTGGCGAATTAAAAACCGGGGCGGCGTCGGTTTTTGAAATTTTAAACGCGGTCATCGGACGTCGCACGTCGTCCCCCGTCCGATGCGACCTATCCCGACGCCGTGCGACGCACCGTTTAGAAGTTGGCGAATCGAAAACCTGGACGGCGTCGGTTTTTGAAATTTTTTACGCGGCCATCGGACGTCGTCAGACGTCTCCCGTCCGACGAGACCTATCGCGATTCCGTAAAACGAGTCGTTTAGAAGTTAGAAATGCAAAAGCCTAGAGGGCGCCACTTTTTGACAGTTTTGACGACGGATTCGGATAGAGCTCGCTCCGCACTACACGGTAGTCAAAATCCAGACGCTCTAGGACGTCCCGTTCAAAAGTTAGCAATTTTTATTAATTCGATATACGGGGTCCGTCCAGGAAGTTTTTGGACAAAAGCTCGTAACTCCCAAACGGCTGAACTTTCGACAGGTTTTTCGACGGCGTCGGGTAGTCTTCGACCTCCCGCATCCGATGCGACCTATCCCGACGCCGTGCGGCGCACCGTTTAGAAGTTGGCGAATCGAAAACCTGGACGGCGTCGGTTTTTGAAATTTTTTACGCGGCCATCGGACGTCGTCCGGCGTCCCCCGTCCGACGAGACCTATCGCGATTCCGTAAAACGAGTCGTTTAGAAGTTAGAAATGCAAAAACCTAGAGGGCGCCACTTTTTGACAGTTTTGACGACGGATTCGGATAGAGCTCGCTCCGCACTACACGGTGGTCAAAATCCCGACGCTCTAGGACGTCCCGTTCAAAAGTTAGCAATTTTTATTAATTCGATATACGGGGTCCGTCCAGGAAGTTTTTGGACAAAAGCTCGTAACTCCCAAACGGCTGAACTTTCGACAGGTTTTTCGACGGCGTCGGGTAGTCTTCGACCTCCCGCATCCGATGAGACCTATCCCGACTCGGTCCGACGCACCGTTTAGAAGTTGGCGAATTAAAAACCGGGGCGGCGTCGGTTTTTGAAATTTTAAACGCGGTCATCGGACGTCGCACGTCGTCCCCCGTCCGATGCGACCTATCCCGACGCCGTGCGACGCACCGTTTAGAAGTTGGCGAATTGAAAACCTGGACGGCGTCGGTTTTTGAAATTATTTACGCGGCCATCGGACGTCGTCCGGCGTCCCCCGTCCGACGAGACCTATCGCGATTCCGTAAAACGAGTCGTTTAGAAGTTAGAAATGCAAAAACCTAGAGGGCGCCACTTTTTGACAGTTTTGACGACGGATTCGGATAGAGCTCGCTCCGCACTACACGGTAGTCAAAATCCCGACGCTCTAGGACGTCCCGTTCAAAAGTTAGCAATTTTTATTAATTCGATATACGGAGTCCGTCCAGGAAGTTTTTGGACAAAAGCTCGTAACTCCCAAACGGCTGAACTTTCGACAGGTTTTTCGACGGCGTCGGGTAGTATTCGACCTCCCGCATCCGATGAGACCTATCCCGACTCGGTCCGACGCACCGTTTAGAAGTTGGCGAATTAAAAACCGGGACGGCGTCGGTTTTTGATATTTTAAACGCGGTCATCGGACGTCGCACGTCGTCCCCCGTCCGATGCGACCTATCCCGACGCCGTGCGACGCACCGTTTAGAAGTTGGCGAATCGAAAACCTGGACGGCGTCGGTTTTTGAAATTTTTTACGCGGCCATCGGACGGCGTCCGGCGTCCCCCGTCCGACGATACCTATCGCGATTCCGTAAAACTAGTCGTTTAGAAGTTAGAAATGCAAAAACCTAGAGTGCGCCACTTTTTGACAGTTTTGACGACGGATTCGGATAGAGCTCGCTCCGCACTACACGGTAGTCAAAATCCCGACGCTCTAGGACGTCCCTTTCAAAAGTTAGCAATTTTTATTAACTCGATATACGGGGTCCGTCCAGGAAGTTTTTGGACAAAAGCTCGTAACTCCCAAACGGCTGAACTTTCGACAGGTTTTTCGACGGCGTCGGGTAGTCTTCGACCTCCCGCATCCGATGAGACCTATCCCGACTCGGTCCGACGCACCGTTTAGAAGTTGGCGAATTAAAAACCGGGGCGGCGTTGGTTTTTGAAATTTTAAACGCGGGCATCGGACGTCGCACGTCGTCCCCCGTCCGATGCGACCTATCCCGACGCCGTGCGACGCACCGTTTAGAAGTTGGCGAATTGAAAACCTGGACGGCGTCGGTTTTTGAAATTTTTTACGCGGCCATCGGACGTCGTCCGGCGTCCCCCGTCCGACGATACCTATGGCGATTCCGTAAAACGAGTCGTTTAGAAGTTAGAAATGCAAAAACCTAGAGGGCGCCACTTTTTCACAGTTTTGACGACGGATTCGGATAGAGCTCGCTCCGCACTACACGGTAGTCAAAATCCCGACGCTCTAGGACGTCCCGTTCAAAAGTTAGCAATTTTTATTAATTCGATATACGGGGTCCGTCCAGGAAGTTTTTGGACAAAAGCTCGTAACTCCCAAACGGCTGAACTTTCGACAGGTTTTTCGACGGCGTCGGGTAGTCTTCGACCTCCCGCATCCGATGAGACCTATCCCGGCTCGGTCCGACGCACCGTTTAGAAGTTGGCGAATCGAAAACCTGGACGGCGTCGGTTTTTGAAATTTTTTACGCGGCCATCGGACGTCGTCCGGCGTCCCCCGTCCGACGATACCTATCGCGATTCCGTAAAGCGAGTCGTTTTGAAGTTAGAAATGCAAAAACCTAGAGGGCGCCACTTTTTGACAGTTTTGACGACGGATTCGGATAGAGCTCGCTCCGCACTACACGGTGGTCAAAATCCCGACGCTCTAGGACGTCCCGTTCAAAAGTTAGCAAATTTTATTAATTCGATATACGGGGTCCGTCCAGGAAGTTTTTGGACAAAAGCTCGTAACTCCCAAACGGCTGAACTTTCGACAGGTTTTTCGACGGCGTCGGGTAGTCTTCGACCTCCCGCATCCGATGAGACCTATCCCGACTCGGTCCGACGCACCGTTTAGAAGTTGGCGAATTAAAAACCGGGGCGGCGTCGGTTTTTGAAATTTTAAACGCGGTCATCGGACGTCGCACGTCGTCCCCCGTCCGATGCGACCTATCCCGACGCCGTGCGACGCACCGTTTAGAACTTGGCGAATTGAAAACCTGGACGGCGTCGGTTTTTGAAATTATTTACGCGGCCATCGGACGTCGTCCGGCGTCCCCCGTCCGACGAGACCTATCGCGATTCCGTAAAACGAGTCGTTTAGAAGTTAGAAATGCAAAAACCTAGAGGGCGCCACTTTTTGACAGTTTTGACGACGGATTCGGATAGAGCTCGCTCCGCACTACACGGTAGTCAAAATCCCGACGCTCTAGGACGTCCCGTTCAAAAGTTAGCAATTTTTATTAATTCGATATACGGGGTCCGTCCAGGAAGTTTTTGGACAAAAGCTCGTAACTCCCAAACGGCTAAACTTTCGACAGGTTTTTCGACGGCGACGGGTAGTCTTCGACCTCCCGCATCCGATGAGACCTATCCCGACTCGGTCCGACGCACCGTTTTGAAGTTGGCGAATTAAACACCGGGGCGGCGTCGGTTATTGAAATTTTAAACGCGGTCATCGGACGTCGCACGTCGTCCCCCGTCCGATGCGACCTATCCCGACGCCGTGCGACGCACCGTTTAGAAGTTGGCGAATCGAAAACCTGGACGGCGTCGGTTTTTGAAATTTTTTACGCGGCCATCGGACGTCGTCCGGCGTCCCCCGTCCGACGAGACCTATCGCGATTCCGTAAAACGAGTCGTTTAGAAGTTAGAAATGCAAAAACCTAGAGGGCGCCACTTTTTGACAGTTTTGACGACGGATTCGGATAGAGCTCGCTCCGAACTACACGGTAGTCAAAATCCCGACGCTCTAGGACGTCCCGTTCAAAAGTTAGCAATTTTTATTAATTCGATATACGGGGTCCGTCCAGGAAGTTTTTGGACAAAAGCTCGTAACTCCCAAACGGCTGAACTTTCGACAGGTTTTTCGACGGCGTCGGGTAGTCTTCGACCTCCCGCATCCGATGAGACCTATCCCGACTCGGTCCGACGCACCGTTTAGAAGTTGGCGAATTAAAAACCGGGGCGGCGTCGGTTATTGAAATTTTAAACGCGGTCATCGGACGTCGCACGTCGTCCCCCGTCCGATGCGACCTATCCCGACGCCGTGCGACGCACCGTTTAGAAGTTGGCGAATTGAAAACCTGGACGGCGTCGGTTTTTGAAATTTTTTACGCGGCCATCGGACGTCGTCCGGCGTCCCCCGTCCGACGAAACCTATCGCGATTCCGTAAAACGAGTCGTTTAGAAGTTAGAAATGCAAAAACCTAGAGGGCGCCACTTTTTGACAGTTTTGACGACGAATTCGGATAGAGCTCGCTCCGCACTACACGGTAGTCAAAATCCCGACGCTCTAGGACGTCCCGTTCAAAAGTTAGCAATTTTTATTAATTCGATATACGGGGTCCGTCCAGGAAGTTTTTGGACAAAAGCTCGTAACTCCCAAACGGCTGAACTTTCGACAGGTTTTTCGACGGCGTCGGGTAGTCTTCGACCTCCCGCATCCGATGAGACCTATCCCGACTCGGTCCGACGCACCGTTTAGAAGTTGGCGAATTAAAAACCGGGGCGGCGTCGGTTTTTGAAATTTTAAACGCGGTCATCGGACGTCGCACGTCGTCCCCCGTCCGATGCGACCTATCCCGACGCCGTGCGACGCACCGTTTAGAAGTTGGCGAATTGAAAACCTGGACGGCGTCGGTTTTTGAAATTATTTACGCGGCCATCGGACGTCGTCCGGCGTCCCCCGTCCGACGAGACCTATCGCGATTCCGTAAAACGAGTCGTTTAGAAGTTAGAAATGCAAAAACCTAGAGGGCGCCACTTTTTGACAGTTTTGACGACGGATTCGGATAGAGCTCGCTCCGCACTACACGGTAGTCAAAATCCCGACGCTCTAGGACGTCCCGTTCAAAAGTTAGCAATTTTTATTAATTCGATATACGGGGTCCGTCCAGGAAGTTTTTGGACAAAAGCTCGTAACTCCCAAACGGCTAAACTTTCGACAGGTTTTTCGACGGCGTCGGGTAGTCTTCGACCTCCCGCATCCGATGAGACCTATCCCGACTCGGTCCGACGCACCGTTTTGAAGTTGGCGAATTAAACACCGGGGCGGCGTCGGTTATTGAAATTTTAAACGCGGTCATCGGACGTCGCACGTCGTCCCCCGTCCGATGCGACCTATCCCGACGCCGTGCGACGCACCGTTTAGAAGTTGGCGAATTGAAAACCTGGACGGCGTCGGTTTTTGAAATTTTTTACGCGGCCATCGGACGTCGTCCGGCGTCCCCCGTCCGACGAAACCTATCGCGATTCCGTAAAACGAGTCGTTTAGAAGTTAGAAATGCAAAAACCTAGAGGGCGCCACTTTTTGACAGTTTTGACGACGAATTCGGATAGAGCTCGCTCCGCACTACACGCTAGTCAAAATCCCGACGCTCTAGGACGTCCCGTTCAAAAGTTAGCAATTTTTATTAATTCGATATACGGGGTCCGTCCAGGAAGTTTTTGGACAAAAGCTCGTAACTCCCAAACGGCTGAACTTTCGAAAGGTTTTTCGACGGCGTCGGGTAGTCTTCGACCTCCCGCATCCGATGAGACCTATCCCGACTCGGTCCGACGCACCGTTTAGAAGTTGGCGAATTAAAAACCGGGGCGGCGTCGGTTTTTGAAATTTTAAACGCGGTCATCGGACGTCGCACGTCGTCCCCCGTCCGATGCGACCTATCCCGACGCCGTGCGACGCACCGTTTAGAAGTTGGCGAATTGAAAATCTGGACGGCGTCGGTTTTTGAAATTATTTACGCGGCCATCGGACGTCGTCCGGTGTCCCCCGTCCGACGAGACCTATCGCGATTCCGTAAAACGAGTCGTTTAGAAGTTAGAAATGCAAAAACCTAGAGGGCGCCACTTTTTGACAGTTTTGACGACGGATTCGGATAGAGCTCGCTCCGCACTACACAGTCGTCAAAATCCCGACGCTCTAGGACGTCCCGTTCAAAAGTTAGCAATTTTTATTAATTCGATATACGGGGTCCGTCCAGGAAGTTTTTGGACAAAAGCTCGTAACTCCCAAACGGCTGAACTTTCGACAGGTTTTTCGACGGCGTCGGGTAGTCTTCGACCTCCCGCATCCGATGAGACCTATCCCGACTCGGTCCGACGCACCGTTTAGAAGTTGGCGAATTAAAAACCGGGACGGCGTCGGTTTTTGATATTTTAAACGCGGTCATCGGACGTCGCACGTCGTCCCCCGTCCGATGCGACCTATCCCGACGCCGTGCGACGCACCGTTTAGAAGTTGGCGAATCGAAAACCTGGACGGCGTCGGTTTTTGAAATTTTTTACGCGGCCGTCGGACGTCGTCCGGCGTCCCCCGTCCGACGATACCTATCGCGATTCCGTAAAACGAGTCGTTTAGAAGTTAGAAATGCAAAAACCTAGAGTGCGCCACTTTTTGACAGTTTTGACGACGGATTCGGATAGAGCTCGCTCCGCACTACACGGTAGTCAAAATCCCGACGCTCTAGGACGTCCCGTTCAAAAGTTAGCAATTTTTATTAATTCGATATACGGGGTCCGTCCAGGAAGTTTTTGGACAAAAGCTCGTAACTCCCAAACGGCTGAACTTTCGACAGGTTTTTCGACGGCGTCGGGTAGTCTTCGACCTCCCGCATCCGATGAGACCTATCCCGACTCGGTCCGACGCACCGTTTAGAAGTTGGCGAATTAAAAACCTGGACGGCGTCGGTTTTTGAAATTTTTTACGCGGCCATCGGACGTCGTCCGGCGTCCCCCGTCCGACGATCCCCATCGCGATTCCGTAAAACGAGTCGTTTAGAAGTTAGAAATGCAAAAACTAGAGGGCGCCACTTTTTGACAGTTTTGACGACGGATTCGGATAGAGCTCGCTCCGCACTACACGGTAGTCAAAATCCCGACGCTCTAGGACGTCCCGTTCAAAAGTTAGCAATTTTTATTAATTCGATATACGGGGTCCGTCCAGGAAGTTTTTGGACAAAAGCTCGTAACTCCCAAACGGCTGAACTTTCGACAGGTTTTTCGACGGCGTCGGGTAGTCTTCGACCTCCCGCATCCGATGAGACCTATCCCGACTCGGTCCGACGCACCGTTTAGAAGTTGGCGAATTAAAAACCGGGACGGCGTCGGTTTTTGATATTTTAAACGCGGTCATCGGACGTCGCACGTCGTCCCCCGTCCGATGCGATCTATCCCGACGCCGTGCGACGCACCGTTTAGAAGTTGGCGAATCGAAAACCTGGACGGCGTCGGTTTTTGAAATTTTTTACGCGGCCGTCGGACGTCGTCCGGCGTCCCCCGTCCGACGATACCTATCGCGATTCCGTAAAACGAGTCGTTTAGAAGTTAGAAATGCAAAAACCTAGAGTGCGCCACTTTTTGACAGTTTTGACGACGGATTCGGATAGAGCTCGCTCCGCACTACACGGTAGTCAAAATCCCGACGCTCTAGGACGTCCCGTTCAAAAGTTAGCAATTTTTTATTAATTCGATATACGGGGTCCGTCCAGGAAGTTTTTGGACAAAAGCTCGTAACTCCCAAACGGCTGAACTTTCGACAGGTTTTTCGACGGCGTCGGGTAGTCTTCGACCTCCCGCATCCGATGAGACCTATCCCGACTCGGTCCGACGCACCGTTTAGAAGTTGGCGAATTAAAAACCGGGGCGGCATCGGTTTTTGAAATTTAAACGCGGTCATCGGACGTCGCACGTCGTCCCCCGTCCGATGCGACCTATCCCGACGCCGTGCGACGCACCGTTTAGAAGTTGGCGAATCGAAAACCTGGACGGCGTCGGTTTTTGAAATTTTTTACGCGGCCATCGGACGTCGTCCGGCGTCCCCCGTCCGACGAGACCTATCGCGATTCCGTAAAACGAGTCGTTTAGAAGTTAGAAATGCAAAAACCTAGAGGGCGCCACTTTTTGACAGTTTTGACGACGGATTCGGATAGAGCTCGCTCCGAACTACACGGTAGTCAAAATCCCGACGCTCTAGGACGTCCCGTTCAAAAGTTAGCAATTTTTATTAATTCGATATACGGGGTCCGTCCAGGAAGTTTTTGGACAAAAGCTCGTAACTCCCAAACGGCTGAACTTTCGACAGGTTTTTCGACGGCGTCGGGTAGTCTTCGACCTCCCGCATCCGATGAGACCTATCCCGACTCGGTCCGACGCACCGTTTAGAAGTTGGCGAATTAAAAACCGGGGCGGCGTCGGTTTTTGAAATTTTAAACGCGGTCATCGGACGTCGCACGTCGTCCCCCGTCCGATGCGACCTATCCCGACGCCGTGCGACGCACCGTTTAGAAGTTGGCGAATTGAAAACCTGGACGGCGTCGGTTTTTGAACTTATTTACGCGGCCATCGGACGTCGTCCGGCGTCCCCCGTCCGACGAGACCTATCGCGATTCCGTAAAACGAGTCGTTTAGAAGTTAGAAATGCAAAAACCTAGAGGGCGCCACTTTTTGACAGTTTTGACGACGGATTCGGATAGAGCTCGCTCCGCACTACACGGTAGTCAAAATCCCGACGCTCTAGGACGTCCCGTTCAAAAGTTAGCAATTTTTATTAATTCGATATACGGGGTCCGTCCAGGAAGTTTTTGGACAAAAGCTCGTAACTCCCAAACGGCTAAACTTTCGACAGGTTTTTCGACGGCGTCGGGTAGTCTTCGACCTCCCGCATCCGATGAGACCTATCCCGACTCGGTCCGACGCACCGTTTTGAAGTTGGCGAATTAAAAACCGGGGCGGCGTCGGTTATTGAAATTTTAAACGCGGTCATCGGACGTCGCACGTCGTCCCCCGTCCGATGCGACCTATCCCGACGCCGTGCGACGCACCGTTTAGAAGTTGGCGAATTGAAAACCTGGACGGCGTCGGTTTTTGAAATTTTTTACGCGGCCATCGGACGTCGTCCGGCGTCCCCCGTCCGACGAAACCTATCGCGATTCCGTAAAACGAGTCGTTTAGAAGTTAGAAATGCAAAAACCTAGAGGGCGCCACTTTTTGACAGTTTTGACGACGAATTCGGATAGAGCTCGCTCCGCACTACACGGTAGTCAAAATCCCGACGCTCTAGGACGTCCCGTTCAAAAGTTAGCAATTTTTATTAATTCGATATACGGGGTCCGTCCAGGAAGTTTTTGGACAAAAGCTCGTAACTCCCAAACGGCTGAACTTTCGACAGGTTTTTCGACGGCGTCGGGTAGTCTTCGACCTCCCGCATCCGATGAGACCTATCCCGACTCGGTCCGACGCACCGTTTAGAAGTTGGCGAATTAAAAACCGGGGCGGCGTCGGTTTTTGAAATTTTAAACGCGGTCATCGGACGTCGCACGTCGTCCCCCGTCCGATGCGACCTATCCCGACGCCGTGCGACGCACCGTTTAGAAGTTGGCGAATTGAAAACCTGGACGGCGTCGGTTTTTGAAATTATTTACGCGGCCATCGGACGTCGTCCGGCGTCCCCCGTCCGACGAGACCTATCGCGATTCCGTAAAACGAGTCGTTTAGAAGTTAGAAATGCAAAAACCTAGAGGGCGCCACTTTTTGACAGTTTTGACGACGGATTCGGATAGAGCTCGCTCCGCACTACACGGTAGTCAAAATCCCGACGCTCTAGGACGTCCCGTTCAAAAGTTAGCAATTTTTATTAATTCGATATACGGGGTCCGTCCAGGAAGTTTTTGGACAAAAGCTCGTAACTCCCAAACGGCTAAACTTTCGACAGGTTTTTCGACGGCGTCGGGTAGTCTTCGACCTCCCGCATCCGATGAGACCTATCCCGACTCGGTCCGACGCACCGTTTTGAAGTTGGCGAATTAAACACCGGGGCGGCGTCGGTTATTGAAATTTTAAACGCGGTCATCGGACGTCGCACGTCGTCCCCCGTCCGATGCGACCTATCCCGACGCCGTGCGACGCACCGTTTAGAAGTTGGCGAATTGAAAACCTGGACGGCGTCGGTTTTTGAAATTTTTTACGCGGCCATCGGACGTCGTCCGGCGTCCCCCGTCCGACGAAACCTATCGCGATTCCGTAAAACGAGTCGTTTAGAAGTTAGAAATGCAAAAACCTAGAGGGCGCCACTTTTTGACAGTTTTGACGACGAATTCGGATAGAGCTCGCTCCGCACTACACGCTAGTCAAAATCCCGACGCTCTAGGACGTCCCGTTCAAAAGTTAGCAATTTTTATTAATTCGATATACGGGGTCCGTCCAGGAAGTTTTTGGACAAAAGCTCGTAACTCCCAAACGGCTGAACTTTCGAAAGGTTTTTCGACGGCGTCGGGTAGTCTTCGACCTCCCGCATCCGATGAGACCTATCCCGACTCGGTCCGACGCACCGTTTAGAAGTTGGCGAATTAAAAACCGGGGCGGCGTCGGTTTTTGAAATTTTAAACGCGGTCATCGGACGTCGCACGTCGTCCCCCGTCCGATGCGACCTATCCCGACGCCGTGCGACGCACCGTTTAGAAGTTGGCGAATTGAAAATCTGGACGGCGTCGGTTTTTGAAATTATTTACGCGGCCATCGGACGTCGTCCGGCGTCCCCCGTCCGACGAGACCTATCGCGATTCCGTAAAACGAGTCGTTTAGAAGTTAGAAATGCAAAAACCTAGAGGGCGCCACTTTTTGACAGTTTTGACGACGGATTCGGATAGAGCTCGCTCCGCACTACACAGTCGTCAAAATCCCGACGCTCTAGGACGTCCCGTTCAAAAGTTAGCAATTTTTATTAATTCGATATACGGGGTCCGTCCAGGAAGTTTTTGGACAAAAGCTCGTAACTCCCAAACGGCTGAACTTTCGACAGGTTTTTCGACGGCGTCGGGTAGTCTTCGACCTCCCGCATCCGATGAGACCTATCCCGACTCGGTCCGACGCACCGTTTAGAAGTTGGCGAATTAAAAACCGGGACGGCGTCGGTTTTTGATATTTTAAACGCGGTCATCGGACGTCGCACGTCGTCCCCCGTCCGATGCGACCTATCCCGACGCCGTGCGACGCACCGTTTAGAAGTTGGCGAATCGAAAACCTGGACGGCGTCGGTTTTTGAAATTTTTTACGCGGCCGTCGGACGTCGTCCGGCGTCCCCCGTCCGACGATACCTATCGCGATTCCGTAAAACGAGTCGTTTAGAAGTTAGAAATGCAAAAACCTAGAGTGCGCCACTTTTTGACAGTTTTGACGACGGATTCGGATAGAGCTCGCTCCGCACTACACGGTAGTCAAAATCCCGACGCTCTAGGACGTCCCGTTCAAAAGTTAGCAATTTTTATTAATTCGATATACGGGGTCCGTCCAGGAAGTTTTTGGACAAAAGCTCGTAACTCCCAAACGGCTGAACTTTCGACAGGTTTTTCGACGGCGTCGGGTAGTCTTCGACCTCCCGCATCCGATGAGACCTATCCCGACTCGGTCCGACGCACCGTTTAGAAGTTGGCGAATTAAAAACCTGGACGGCGTCGGTTTTTGAAATTTTTTACGCGGCCATCGGACGTCGTCCGGCGTCCCCCGTCCGACGATCCCCATCGCGATTCCGTAAAACGAGTCGTTTAGAAGTTAGAAATGCAAAAACTAGAGGGCGCCACTTTTTGACAGTTTTGACGACGGATTCGGATAGAGCTCGCTCCGCACTACACGGTAGTCAAAATCCCGACGCTCTAGGACGTCCCGTTCAAAAGTTAGCAATTTTTATTAATTCGATATACGGGGTCCGTCCAGGAAGTTTTTGGACAAAAGCTCGTAACTCCCAAACGGCTGAACTTTCGACAGGTTTTTCGACGGCGTCGGGTAGTCTTCGACCTCCCGCATCCGATGAGACCTATCCCGACTCGGTCCGACGCACCGTTTAGAAGTTGGCGAATTAAAAACCGGGACGGCGTCGGTTTTTGATATTTTAAACGCGGTCATCGGACGTCGCACGTCGTCCCCCGTCCGATGCGATCTATCCCGACGCCGTGCGACGCACCGTTTAGAAGTTGGCGAATCGAAAACCTGGACGGCGTCGGTTTTTGAAATTTTTTACGCGGCCGTCGGACGTCGTCCGGCGTCCCCCGTCCGACGATACCTATCGCGATTCCGTAAAACGAGTCGTTTAGAAGTTAGAAATGCAAAAACCTAGAGTGCGCCACTTTTTGACAGTTTTGACGACGGATTCGGATAGAGCTCGCTCCGCACTACACGGTAGTCAAAATCCCGACGCTCTAGGACGTCCCGTTCAAAAGTTAGCAATTTTTATTAATTCGATATACGGGGTCCGTCCAGGAAGTTTTTGGACAAAAGCTCGTAACTCCCAAACGGCTGAACTTTCGACAGGTTTTTCGACGGCGTCGGGTAGTCTTCGACCTCCCGCATCCGATGAGACCTATCCCGACTCGGTCCGACGCACCGTGTAGAAGTTGGCGAATTAAAAACCTGGACGGCGTCGGTTTTTGAAATTTTTTACGCGGCCATCGGACGTCGTCCGGCGTCCCCCGTCCGACGATCCCCATCGCGATTCCGTAAAACGAGTCGTTTAGAAGTTAGAAATGCAAAAACTAGAGGGCGCCACTTTTTGACAGTTTTGACGACGGATTCGGATAGAGCTCGCTCCGCACTACACGGTAGTCAAAATCCCGACGCTCTAGGACGTCCCGTTCAAAAGTTAGCAATTTTTATTAATTCGATATACGGGGTCCGTCCAGGAAGTTTTTGGACAAAAGCTCGTAACTCCCAAACGGCTGAACTTTCGACAGGTTTTTCGACGGCGTCGGGTAGTCTTCGACCTCCCGCATCCGATGAGACCTATCCCGACTCGGTCCGACGCACCGTTTAGAAGTTGGCGAATTAAAAACCGGGGCGGCGTCGGTTTTTGAAATTTAAACGCGGTCATCGGACGTCGCACGTCGTCCCCCGTCCGATGCGACCTATCCCGACGCCGTGCGAGGCACCGTTTAGAAGTTGGCGAATCGAAAACCTGGACGGCGTCGGTTTTTGAAATTTTTTACGCGGCCATCGGACGTCGTCCGGCGTCCCCCGTCCGACGAGACCTATCGCGATTCCGTAAAACGAGTCGTTTAGAAGTTAGAAATGCAAAAACCTAGAGGGCGCCACTTTTTGACAGTTTTGACGACGGATTCGGATAGAGCTCGCTCCGAACTACACGGTAGTCAAAATCCCGACGCTCTAGGACGTCCCGTTCAAAAGTTAGCAATTTTTATTAATTCGATATACGGGGTCCGTCCAGGAAGTTTTTGGACAAAAGCTCGTAACTCCCAAACGGCTGAACTTTCGACAGGTTTTTCGACGGCGTCGGGTAGTCTTCGACCTCCCGCATCCGATGAGACCTATCCCGACTCGGTCCGACGCACCGTTTAGAAGTTGGCGAATTAAAAACCGGGGCGGCGTCGGTTTTTGAAATTTTAAACGCGGTCATCGGACGTCGCACGTCGTCCCCCGTCCGATGCGACCTATCCCGACGCCGTGCGACGCACCGTTTAGAAGTTGGCGAATTGAAAACCTGGACGGCGTCGGTTTTTGAAATTATTTACGCGGCCATCGGACGTCGTCCGGCGTCCCCCGTCCGACGAGACCTATCGCGATTCCGTAAAACGAGTCGTTTAGAAGTTAGAAATGCAAAAACTAGAGGGCGCCACTTTTTGACAGTTTTGACGACGGATTCGGATAGAGCTCGCTCCGCACTACACGGTAGTCAAAATCCCGACGCTCTAGGACGTCCCGTTCAAAAGTTAGCAATTTTTATTAATTCGATATACGGGGTCCGTCCAGGAAGTTTTTGGACAAAAGCTCGTAACTCCCAAACGGCTAAACTTTCGACAGGTTTTTCGACGGCGTCGGGTAGTCTTCGACCTCCCGCATCCGATGAGACCTATCCCGACTCGGTCCGACGCACCGTTTTGAAGTTGGCGAATTAAAAACCGGGGCGGCGTCGGTTATTGAAATTTTAAACGCGGTCATCGGACGTCGCACGTCGTCCCCCGTCCGATGCGACTTATCCCGACGCCGTGCGACGCACCGTTTAGAAGTTGGCGAATTGAAAACCTGGACGGCGTCGGTTTTTGAAATTTTTTACGCGGCCATCGGACGTCGTCCGGCGTCCCCCGTCCGACGAAACCTATCGCGATTCCGTAAAACGAGTCGTTTAGAAGTTAGAAATGCAAAAACCTAGAGGGCGCCACTTTTTGACAGTTTTGACGACGAATTCGGATAGAGCTCGCTCCGCACTACACGGTAGTCAAAATCCCGACGCTCTAGGACGTCCCGTTCAAAAGTTAGCAATTTTTATTAATTCGATATACGGGGTCCGTCCAGGAAGTTTTTGGACAAAAGCTCGTAACTCCCAAACGGCTGAACTTTCGACAGGTTTTTCGACGGCGTCGGGTAGTCTTCGACCTCCCGCATCCGATGAGACCTATCCCGACTCGGTCCGACGCACCGTTTAGAAGTTGGCGAATTAAAAACCGGGGCGGCGTCGGTTTTTGAAATTTTAAACGCGGTCATCGGACGTCGCACGTCGTCCCCCATCCGATGCGACCTATCCCGACGCCGTGCGACGCACCGTTTAGAAGTTGGCGAATTGAAAACCTGGACGGCGTCGGTTTTTGAAATTATTTACGCGGCCATCGGACGTCGTCCGGCGTCCCCCGTCCGACGAGACCTATCGCGATTCCGTAAAATTAGTCGTTTAGAAGTTAGAAATGCAAAAACCTAGAGGGCGCCACTTTTTGACAGTTTTGACGACGGATTCGGATAGAGCTCGCTCCGCACTACACAGTCGTCAAAATCCCGACGCTCTAGGACGTCCCGTTCAAAAGTTAGCAATTTTTATTAATTCGATATACGGGGTCCGTCCAGGAAGTTTTTGGACAAAAGCTCGTAACTCCCAAACGGCTGAACTTTCGACAGGTTTTTCGACGGCGTCGGGTAGTCTTCGACCTCCCGCATCCGATGAGACCTATCCCGACTCGGTCCGACGCACCGTTTAGAAGTTGGCGAATTAAAAACCGGGACGGCGTCGGTTTTTGATATTTTAAACGCGGTCATCGGACGTCGCACGTCGTCCCCCGTCCGATGCGACCTATCCCGACGCCGTGCGACGCACCGTTTAGAAGTTGGCGAATCGAAAACCTGGACGGCGTCGGTTTTTGAAATTTTTTACGCGGCCGTCGGACGTCGTCCGGCGTCCCCCGTCCGACGATACCTATCGCGATTCCGTAAAACGAGTCGTTTAGAAGTTAGAAATGCAAAAACCTAGAGTGCGCCACTTTTTGACAGTTTTGACGACGGATTCGGATAGAGCTCGCTCCGCACTACACGGTAGTCAAAATCCCGACGCTCTAGGACGTCCCGTTCAAAAGTTAGCAATTTTTATTAATTCGATATACGGGGTCCGTCCAGGAAGTTTTTGGACAAAAGCTCGTAACTCCCAAACGGCTGAACTTTCGACAGGTTTTTCGACGGCGTCGGGTAGTATTCGACCTCCCGCATCCGATGAGACCTATCCCGACTCGGTCCGACGCACCGTTTAGAAGTTGGCGAATTAAAAACCGGGACGGCGTCGGATTTTGAAATTTTAAACGCGGTCATCGGACGTCGCACGTCGTCCCCCGTCCGATGCGACCTATCCCGACGCCGTGCGACGCACCGTTTAGAAGTTGGCGAATGGCAAACCTGGACGGCGTCGGTTTTTGAAATTTTTTACGCGGCCATCGGACGTCGTCCGGCGTCCCCCGTCCGACGATCCCCATCGCGATTCCGTAAAACGAGTCGTTTAGAAGTTAGAAATGCAAAAACTAGAGGGCGCCACTTTTTGACAGTTTTGACGACGGATTCGGATAGAGCTCGCTCCGAACTACACGGTAGTCAAAATCCCGACGCTCTAGGACGTCCCGTTCAAAAGTTAGCAATTTTTATTAATTCGATATACGGGGTCCGTCCAGGAAGTTTTTGGACAAAAGCTCGTAACTCCCAAACGGCTGAACTTTCGACAGGTTTTTCGACGGCGTCGGGTAGTCTTCGACCTCCCGCATCCGATGAGACCTATCCCGACTCGGTCCGACGCACCGTTTAGAAGTTGGCGAATTAAAAACCGGGGCGGCGTCGGTTTTTGAAATTTTAAACGCGGTCATCGGACGTCGCACGTCGTCCCCCGTCCGATGCGACCTATCCCGACGCCGTGCGACGCACCGTTTAGAAGTTGGCGAATTGAAAACCTGGACGGCGTCGGTTTTTGAAATTATTTACGCGGCCATCGGACGTCGTCCGGCGTCCCCCGTCCGACGAGACCTATCGCGATTCCGTAAAACGAGTCGTTTAGAAGTTAGAAATGCAAAAACTAGAGGGCGCCACTTTTTGACAGTTTTGACGACGGATTCGGATAGAGCTCGCTCCGCACTACACGGTAGTCAAAATCCCGACGCTCTAGGACGTCCCGTTCAAAAGTTAGCAATTTTTATTAATTCGATATACGGGGTCCGTCCAGGAAGTTTTTGGACAAAAGCTCGTAACTCCCAAACGGCTAAACTTTCGACAGGTTTTTCGACGGCGTCGGGTAGTCTTCGACCTCCCGCATCCGATGAGACCTATCCCGACTCGGTCCGACGCACCGTTTTGAAGTTGGCGAATTAAAAACCGGGGCGGCGTCGGTTATTGAAATTTTAAACGCGGTCATCGGACGTCGCACGTCGTCCCCCGTCCGATGCGACTTATCCCGACGCCGTGCGACGCACCGTTTAGAAGTTGGCGAATTGAAAACCTGGACGGCGTCGGTTTTTGAAATTTTTTACGCGGCCATCGGACGTCGTCCGGCGTCCCCCGTCCGACGAAACCTATCGCGATTCCGTAAAACGAGTCGTTTAGAAGTTAGAAATGCAAAAACCTAGAGGGCGCCACATTTTGACAGTTTTGACGACGAATTCGGATAGAGCTCGCTCCGCACTACACGGTAGTCAAAATCCCGACGCTCTAGGACGTCCCGTTCAAAAGTTAGCAATTTTTATTAATTCGATATACGGGGTCCGTCCAGGAAGTTTTTGGACAAAAGCTCGTAACTCCCAAACGGCTGAACTTTCGACAGGTTTTTCGACGGCGTCGGGTAGTCTTCGACCTCCCGCATCCGATGAGACCTATCCCGACTCGGTCCGACGCACCGTTTAGAAGTTGGCGAATTAAAAACCGGGGCGGCGTCGGTTTTTGAAATTTTAAACGCGGTCATCGGACGTCGCACGTCGTCCCCCGTCCGATGCGACCTATCCCGACGCCGTGCGACGCACCGTTTAGAAGTTGGCGAATTGAAAACCTGGACGGCGTCGGTTTTTGAAATTATTTACGCGGCCATCGGACGTCGTCCGGCGTCCCCCGTCCGACGAGACCTATCGCGATTCCGTAAAATTAGTCGTTTAGAAGTTAGAAATGCAAAAACCTAGAGGGCGCCACTTTTTGACAGTTTTGACGACGGATTCGGATAGAGCTCGCTCCGCACTACACAGTCGTCAAAATCCCGACGCTCTAGGACGTCCCGTTCAAAAGTTAGCAATTTTTATTAATTCGATATACGGGGTCCGTCCAGGAAGTTTTTGGACAAAAGCTCGTAACTCCCAAACGGCTGAACTTTCGACAGGTTTTTCGACGGCGTCGGGTAGTCTTCGACCTCCCGCATCCGATGAGACCTATCCCGACTCGGTCCGACGCACCGTGTAGAAGTTGGCGAATTAAAAACCTGGACGGCGTCGGTTTTTGAAATTTTTTACGCGGCCATCGGACGTCGTCCGGCGTCCCCCGTCCGACGATCCCCATCGCGATTCCGTAAAACGAGTCGTTTAGAAGTTAGAAATGCAAAAACTAGAGGGCGCCACTTTTTGACAGTTTTGACGACGGATTCGGATAGAGCTCGCTCCGCACTACACGGTAGTCAAAATCCCGACGCTCTAGGACGTCCCGTTCAAAAGTTAGCAATTTTTATTAATTCGATATACGGGGTCCGTCCAGGAAGTTTTTGGACAAAAGCTCGTAACTCCCAAACGGCTGAACTTTCGACAGGTTTTTCGACGGCGTCGGGTAGTCTTCGACCTCCCGCATCCGATGAGACCTATCCCGACTCGGTCCGACGCACCGTTTTGAAGTTGGCGAATTAAAAACCGGGGCGGCGTCGGTTATTGAAATTTTAAACGCGGTCATCGGACGTCGCACGTCGTCCCCCGTCCGATGCGACCTATCCCGACGCCGTGCGACGCACCGTTTAGAAGTTGGCGAATTGAAAACCTGGACGGCGTCGGTTTTTGAAATTTTTTACGCGGCCATCGGACGTCGTCCGGCGTCCCCCGTCCGACGAAACCTATCGCGATTCCGTAAAACGAGTCGTTTAGAAGTTAGAAATGCAAAAACCTAGAGGGCGCCACTTTTTGACAGTTTTGACGACGAATTCGGATAGAGCTCGCTCCGCACTACACGGTAGTCAAAATCCCGACGCTCTAGGACGTCCCGTTCAAAAGTTAGCAATTTTTATTAATTCGATATACGGGGTCCGTCCAGGAAGTTTTTGGACAAAAGCTCGTAACTCCCAAACGGCTGAACTTTCGACAGGTTTTTCGACGGCGTCGGGTAGTCTTCGACCTCCCGCATCCGATGAGACCTATCCCGACTCGGTCCGACGCACCGTTTAGAAGTTGGCGAATTAAAAACCGGGGCGGCGTCGGTTTTTGAAATTTTAAACGCGGTCATCGGACGTCGCACGTCGTCCCCCGTCCGATGCGACCTATCCCGACGCCGTGCGACGCACCGTTTAGAAGTTGGCGAATTGAAAACCTGGACGGCGTCGGTTTTTGAAATTATTTACGCGGCCATCGGACGTCGTCCGGCGTCCCCCGTCCGACGAGACCTATCGCGATTCCGTAAAATTAGTCGTTTAGAAGTTAGAAATGCAAAAACCTAGAGGGCGCCACTTTTTGACAGTTTTGACGACGGATTCGGATAGAGCTCGCTCCGCACTACACAGTCGTCAAAATCCCGACGCTCTAGGACGTCCCGTTCAAAAGTTAGCAATTTTTATTAATTCGATATACGGGGTCCGTCCAGGAAGTTTTTGGACAAAAGCTCGTAACTCCCAAACGGCTGAACTTTCGACAGGTTTTTCGACGGCGTCGGGTAGTCTTCGACCTCCCGCATCCGATGAGACCTATCCCGACTCGGTCCGACGCACCGTGTAGAAGTTGGCGAATTAAAAACCTGGACGGCGTCGGTTTTTGAAATTTTTTACGCGGCCATCGGACGTCGTCCGGCGTCCCCCGTCCGACGATCCCCATCGCGATTCCGTAAAACGAGTCGTTTAGAAGTTAGAAATGCAAAAACTAGAGGGCGCCACTTTTTGACAGTTTTGACGACGGATTCGGATAGAGCTCGCTCCGCACTACACGGTAGTCAAAATCCCGACGCTCTAGGACGTCCCGTTCAAAAGTTAGCAATTTTTATTAATTCGATATACGGGGTCCGTCCAGGAAGTTTTTGGACAAAAGCTCGTAACTCCCAAACGGCTGAACTTTCGACAGGTTTTTCGACGGCGTCGGGTAGTCTTCGACCTCCCGCATCCGATGAGACCTATCCCGACTCGGTCCGACGCACCGTTTAGAAGTTGGCGAATTAAAAACCGGGGCGGCGTCGGTTTTTGAAATTTAAACGCGGTCATCGGACGTCGCACGTCGTCCCCCGTCCGATGCGACCTATCCCGACGCCGTGCGAGGCACCGTTTAGAAGTTGGCGAATCGAAAACCTGGACGGCGTCGGTTTTTGAAATTTTTTACGCGGCCATCGGACGTCGTCCGGCGTCCCCCGTCCGACGAGACCTATCGCGATTCCGTAAAATTAGTCGTTTAGAAGTTAGAAATGCAAAAACCTAGAGGGCGCCACTTTTTGACAGTTTTGACGACGGATTCGGATAGAGCTCGCTCCGAACTACACGGTAGTCAAAATCCCGACGCTCTAGGACGTCCCGTTCAAAAGTTAGCAATTTTTATTAATTCGATATACGGGGTCCGTCCAGGAAGTTTTTGGACAAAAGCTCGTAACTCCCAAACGGCTGAACTTTCGACAGGTTTTTCGACGGCGTCGGGTAGTCTTCGACCTCCCGCATCCGATTAGACCTATCCCGACTCGGTCCGACGCACCGTTTAGAAGTTGGCGAATTAAAAACCGGGGCGGCGTCGGTTTTTGAAATTTTAAACGCGGTCATCGGACGTCGCACGTCGTCCCCCGTCCGATGCGACCTATCCCGACGCCGTGCGACGCACCGTTTAGAAGTTGGCGAATTGAAAATCTGGACGGCGTCGGTTTTTGAAATTATTTACGCGGCCATCGGACGTCGTCCGGCGACCCCCGTCCGACGAGACCTATCGCGATTCCGTAAAACGAGTCGTTTAGAAGTTAGAAATGCAAAAACCTAGAGGGCGCCACTTTTTGACAGTTTTGACGACGGATTCGGATAGAGCTCGCTCCGCACTACACGGTAGTCAAAATCCCGACGCTCTAGGACGTCCCGTTCAAAAGTTAGCAATTTTTATTAATTCGATATACGGGGTCCGTCCAGGAAGTTTTTGGACAAAAGCTCGTAACTCCCAAACGCTAAACTTTCGACAGGTTTTTCGACGGCGTCGGGTAGTCTTCGACCTCCCGCATCCGATGAGACCTATCCCGACTCGGTCCGACGCACCGTTTTGAAGTTGGCGAATTAAAAACCGGGGCGGCGTCGGTTTTTGAAATTTTAAACGCGGTCATCGGACGTCGCACGTCGTCCCCCGTCCGATGCGACCTATCCCGACGCCGTGCGACGCACCGTTTAGAAGTTGGCGAATTGAAAACCTGGACGGCGTCGGTTTTTGAAATTATTTACGCGGCCATCGGACGTCGTCCGGCGTCCCCCGTCCGACGAGACCTATCGCGATTCCGTAAAACGAGTCGTTTAGAAGTTAGAAATGCAAAAACTAGAGGGCGCCACTTTTTGACAGTTTTGACGACGGATTCGGATAGAGCTCGCTCCGCACTACACGGTAGTCAAAATCCCGACGCTCTAGGACGTCCCGTTCAAAAGTTAGCAATTTTTATTAATTCGATATACGGGGTCCGTCCAGGAAGTTTTTGGACAAAAGCTCGTAACTCCCAAACGGCTAAACTTTCGACAGGTTTTTCGACGGCGTCGGGTAGTCTTCGACCTCCCGCATCCGATGAGACCTATCCCGACTCGGTCCGACGCACCGTTTTGAAGTTGGCGAATTAAAAACCGGGGCGGCGTCGGTTATTGAAATTTTAAACGCGGTCATCGGACGTCGCACGTCGTCCCCCGTCCGATGCGACCTATCCCGACGCCGTGCGACGCACCGTTTAGAAGTTGGCGAATTGAAAACCTGGACGGCGTCGGTTTTTGAAATTTTTTACGCGGCCATCGGACGTCGTCCGGCGTCCCCCGTCCGACGAAACCTATCGCGATTCCGTAAAACGAGTCGTTTAGAAGTTAGAAATGCAAAAACCTAGAGGGCGCCACTTTTTGACAGTTTTGACGACGAATTCGGATAGAGCTCGCTCCGCACTACACGGTAGTCAAAATCCCGACGCTCTAGGACGTCCCGTTCAAAAGTTAGCAATTTTTATTAATTCGATATACGGGGTCCGTCCAGGAAGTTTTTGGACAAAAGCTCGTAACTCCCAAACGGCTGAACTTTCGACAGGTTTTTCGACGGCGTCGGGTAGTCTTCGACCTCCCGCATCCGATGAGACCTATCCCGACTCGGTCCGACGCACCGTTTAGAAGTTGGCGAATTAAAAACCGGGGCGGCGTCGGTTTTTGAAATTTTAAACGCGGTCATCGGACGTCGCACGTCGTCCCCCGTCCGATGCGACCTATCCCGACGCCGTGCGACGCACCGTTTAGAAGTTGGCGAATTGAAAACCTGGACGGCGTCGGTTTTTGAAATTATTTACGCGGCCATCGGACGTCGTCCGGCGTCCCCCGTCCGACGAGACCTATCGCGATTCCGTAAAATTAGTCGTTTAGAAGTTAGAAATGCAAAAACCTAGAGGGCGCCACTTTTTGACAGTTTTGACGACGGATTCGGATAGAGCTCGCTCCGCACTACACAGTCGTCAAAATCCCGACGCTCTAGGACGTCCCGTTCAAAAGTTAGCAATTTTTATTAATTCGATATACGGGGTCCGTCCAGGAAGTTTTTGGACAAAAGCTCGTAACTCCCAAACGGCTGAACTTTCGACAGGTTTTTCGACGGCGTCGGGTAGTCTTCGACCTCCCGCATCCGATGAGACCTATCCCGACTCGGTCCGACGCACCGTGTAGAAGTTGGCGAATTAAAAACCTGGACGGCGTCGGTTTTTGAAATTTTTTACGCGGCCATCGGACGTCGTCCGGCGTCCCCCGTCCGACGATCCCCATCGCGATTCCGTAAAACGAGTCGTTTAGAAGTTAGAAATGCAAAAACTAGAGGGCGCCACTTTTTGACAGTTTTGACGACGGATTCGGATAGAGCTCGCTCCGCACTACACGGTAGTCAAAATCCCGACGCTCTAGGACGTCCCGTTCAAAAGTTAGCAATTTTTATTAATTCGATATACGGGGTCCGTCCAGGAAGTTTTTGGACAAAAGCTCGTAACTCCCAAACGGCTGAACTTTCGACAGGTTTTTCGACGGCGTCGGGTAGTCTTCGACCTCCCGCATCCGATGAGACCTATCCCGACTCGGTCCGACGCACCGTTTAGAAGTTGGCGAATTAAAAACCGGGGCGGCGTCGGTTTTTGAAATTTAAACGCGGTCATCGGACGTCGCACGTCGTCCCCCGTCCGATGCGACCTATCCCGACGCCGTGCGAGGCACCGTTTAGAAGTTGGCGAATCGAAAACCTGGACGGCGTCGGTTTTTGAAATTTTTTACGCGGCCATCGGACGTCGTCCGGCGTCCCCCGTCCGACGAGACCTATCGCGATTCCGTAAAACGAGTCGTTTAGAAGTTAGAAATGCAAAAACCTAGAGGGCGCCACTTTTTGACAGTTTTGACGACGGATTCGGATAGAGCTCGCTCCGAACTACACGGTAGTCAAAATCCCGACGCTCTAGGACGTCCCGTTCAAAAGTTAGCAATTTTTATTAATTCGATATACGGGGTCCGTCCAGGAAGTTTTTGGACAAAAGCTCGTAACTCCCAAACGGCTGAACTTTCGACAGGTTTTTCGACGGCGTCGGGTAGTCTTCGACCTCCCGCATCCGATGAGACCTATCCCGACTCGGTCCGACGCACCGTTTAGAAGTTGGCGAATTAAAAACCGGGGCGGCGTCGGTTTTTGAAATTTTAAACGCGGTCATCGGACGTCGCACGTCGTCCCCCGTCCGATGCGACCTATCCCGACGCCGTGCGACGCACCGTTTAGAAGTTGGCGAATTGAAAACCTGGACGGCGTCGGTTTTTGAAATTATTTACGCGGCCATCGGACGTCGTCCGGCGTCCCCCGTCCGACGAGACCTATCGCGATTCCGTAAAACGAGTCGTTTAGAAGTTAGAAATGCAAAAACTAGAGGGCGCCACTTTTTGACAGTTTTGACGACGGATTCGGATAGAGCTCGCTCCGCACTACACGGTAGTCAAAATCCCGACGCTCTAGGACGTCCCGTTCAAAAGTTAGCAATTTTTATTAATTCGATATACGGGGTCCGTCCAGGAAGTTTTTGGACAAAAGCTCGTAACTCCCAAACGGCTAAACTTTCGACAGGTTTTTCGACGGCGTCGGGTAGTCTTCGACCTCCCGCATCCGATGAGACCTATCCCGACTCGGTCCGACGCACCGTTTTGAAGTTGGCGAATTAAAAACCGGGGCGGCGTCGGTTATTGAAATTTTAAACGCGGTCATCGGACGTCGCACGTCGTCCCCCGTCCGATGCGACCTATCCCGACGCCGTGCGACGCACCGTTTAGAAGTTGGCGAATTGAAAACCTGGACGGCGTCGGTTTTTGAAATTTTTTACGCGGCCATCGGACGTCGTCCGGCGTCCCCCGTCCGACGAAACCTATCGCGATTCCGTAAAACGAGTCGTTTAGAAGTTAGAAATGCAAAAACCTAGAGGGCGCCACTTTTTGACAGTTTTGACGACGAATTCGGATAGAGCTCGCTCCGCACTACACGGTAGTCAAAATCCCGACGCTCTAGGACGTCCCGTTCAAAAGTTAGCAATTTTTATTAATTCGATATACGGGGTCCGTCCAGGAAGTTTTTGGACAAAAGCTCGTAACTCCCAAACGGCTGAACTTTCGACAGGTTTTTCGACGGCGTCGGGTAGTCTTCGACCTCCCGCATCCGATGAGACCTATCCCGACTCGGTCCGACGCACCGTTTAGAAGTTGGCGAATTAAAAACCGGGGCGGCGTCGGTTTTTGAAATTTTAAACGCGGTCATCGGACGTCGCACGTCGTCCCCCGTCCGATGCGACCTATCCCGACGCCGTGCGACGCACCGTTTAGAAGTTGGCGAATTGAAAACCTGGACGGCGTCGGTTTTTGAAATTATTTACGCGGCCATCGGACGTCGTCCGGCGTCCCCCGTCCGACGAGACCTATCGCGATTCCGTAAAATTAGTCGTTTAGAAGTTAGAAATGCAAAAACCTAGAGGGCGCCACTTTTTGACAGTTTTGACGACGGATTCGGATAGAGCTCGCTCCGCACTACACAGTCGTCAAAATCCCGACGCTCTAGGACGTCCCGTTCAAAAGTTAGCAATTTTTATTAATTCGATATACGGGGTCCGTCCAGGAAGTTTTTGGACAAAAGCTCGTAACTCCCAAACGGCTGAACTTTCGACAGGTTTTTCGACGGCGTCGGGTAGTCTTCGACCTCCCGCATCCGATGAGACCTATCCCGACTCGGTCCGACGCACCGTTTAGAAGTTGGCGAATTAAAAACCGGGACGGCGTCGGTTTTTGATATTTTAAACGCGGTCATCGGACGTCGCACGTCGTCCCCCGTCCGATGCGACCTATCCCGACGCCGTGCGACGCACCGTTTAGAAGTTGGCGAATCGAAAACCTGGACGGCGTCGGTTTTTGAAATTTTTTACGCGGCCGTCGGACGTCGTCCGGCGTCCCCCGTCCGACGATACCTATCGCGATTCCGTAAAACGAGTCGTTTAGAAGTTAGAAATGCAAAAACCTAGAGTGCGCCACTTTTTGACAGTTTTGACGACGGATTCGGATAGAGCTCGCTCCGCACTACACGGTAGTCAAAATCCCGACGCTCTAGGACGTCCCGTTCAAAAGTTAGCAATTTTTATTAATTCGATATACGGGGTCCGTCCAGGAAGTTTTTGGACAAAAGCTCGTAACTCCCAAACGGCTGAACTTTCGACAGGTTTTTCGACGGCGTCGGGTAGTATTCGACCTCCCGCATCCGATGAGACCTATCCCGACTCGGTCCGACGCACCGTTTAGAAGTTGGCGAATTAAAAACCGGGACGGCGTCGGATTTTGAAATTTTAAACGCGGTCATCGGACGTCGCACGTCGTCCCCCGTCCGATGCGACCTATCCCGACGCCGTGCGACGCACCGTTTAGAAGTTGGCGAATGGCAAACCTGGACGGCGTCGGTTTTTGAAATTTTTTACGCGGCCATCGGACGTCGTCCGGCGTCCCCCGTCCGACGATCCCCATCGCGATTCCGTAAAACGAGTCGTTTAGAAGTTAGAAATGCAAAAACTAGAGGGCGCCACTTTTTGACAGTTTTGACGACGGATTCGGATAGAGCTCGCTCCGAACTACACGGTAGTCAAAATCCCGACGCTCTAGGACGTCCCGTTCAAAAGTTAGCAATTTTTATTAATTCGATATACGGGGTCCGTCCAGGAAGTTTTTGGACAAAAGCTCGTAACTCCCAAACGGCTGAACTTTCGACAGGTTTTTCGACGGCGTCGGGTAGTCTTCGACCTCCCGCATCCGATGAGACCTATCCCGACTCGGTCCGACGCACCGTTTAGAAGTTGGCGAATTAAAAACCGGGGCGGCGTCGGTTTTTGAAATTTTAAACGCGGTCATCGGACGTCGCACGTCGTCCCCCGTCCGATGCGACCTATCCCGACGCCGTGCGACGCAC
Source organism: Cantharis lateralis (assembly GCA_963170105.1). NCBI lineage: Eukaryota > Metazoa > Arthropoda > Insecta > Coleoptera > Cantharidae > Cantharis > Cantharis lateralis. Next base: position 38,519,256 of record OY720629.1, read on the forward strand.
CGTTTAGAAGTTGGCGAATTGAAAACCTGGACGGCGTCGGTTTTTGAAATTATTTACGCGGCCATCGGACGTCGTCCGGCGTCCCCCGTCCGACGAGACCTATCGCGATTCCGTAAAACGAGTCGTTTAGAAGTTAGAAATGCAAAAACTAGAGGGCGCCACTTTTTGACAGTTTTGACGACGGATTCGGATAGAGCTCGCTCCGCACTACACGGTAGTCAAAATCCCGACGCTCTAGGACGTCCCGTTCAAAAGTTAGCAATTTTTATTAATTCGATATACGGGGTCCGTCCAGGAAGTTTTTGGACAAAAGCTCGTAACTCCCAAACGGCTAAACTTTCGACAGGTTTTTCGACGGCGTCGGGTAGTCTTCGACCTCCCGCATCCGATGAGACCTATCCCGACTCGGTCCGACGCACCGTTTTGAAGTTGGCGAATTAAAAACCGGGGCGGCGTCGGTTATTGAAATTTTAAACGCGGTCATCGGACGTCGCACGTCGTCCCCCGTCCGATGCGACCTATCCCGACGCCGTGCGACGCACCGTTTAGAAGTTGGCGAATTGAAAACCTGGACGGCGTCGGTTTTTGAAATTTTTTACGCGGCCATCGGACGTCGTCCGGCGTCCCCCGTCCGACGAAACCTATCGCGATTCCGTAAAACGAGTCGTTTAGAAGTTAGAAATGCAAAAACCTAGAGGGCGCCACTTTTTGACAGTTTTGACGACGAATTCGGATAGAGCTCGCTCCGCACTACACGGTAGTCAAAATCCCGACGCTCTAGGACGTCCCGTTCAAAAGTTAGCAATTTTTATTAATTCGATATACGGGGTCCGTCCAGGAAGTTTTTGGACAAAAGCTCGTAACTCCCAAACGGCTGAACTTTCGACAGGTTTTTCGACGGCGTCGGGTAGTCTTCGACCTCCCGCATCCGATGAGACCTATCCCGACTCGGTCCGACGCACCGTTTAGAAGTTGGCGAATTAAAAACCGGGGCGGCGTCGGTTTTTGAAATTTTAAACGCGGTCATCGGACGTCGCACGTCGTCCCCCGTCCGATGCGACCTATCCCGACGCCGTGCGACGCACCGTTTAGAAGTTGGCGAATTGAAAACCTGGACGGCGTCGGTTTTTGAAATTATTTACGCGGCCATCGGACGTCGTCCGGCGTCCCCCGTCCGACGAGACCTATCGCGATTCCGTAAAATTAGTCGTTTAGAAGTTAGAAATGCAAAAACCTAGAGGGCGCCACTTTTTGACAGTTTTGACGACGGATTCGGATAGAGCTCGCTCCGCACTACACAGTCGTCAAAATCCCGACGCTCTAGGACGTCCCGTTCAAAAGTTAGCAATTTTTATTAATTCGATATACGGGGTCCGTCCAGGAAGTTTTTGGACAAAAGCTCGTAACTCCCAAACGGCTGAACTTTCGACAGGTTTTTCGACGGCGTCGGGTAGTCTTCGACCTCCCGCATCCGATGAGACCTATCCCGACTCGGTCCGACGCACCGTTTAGAAGTTGGCGAATTAAAAACCGGGACGGCGTCGGTTTTTGATATTTTAAACGCGGTCATCGGACGTCGCACGTCGTCCCCCGTCCGATGCGACCTATCCCGACGCCGTGCGACGCACCGTTTAGAAGTTGGCGAATCGAAAACCTGGACGGCGTCGGTTTTTGAAATTTTTTACGCGGCCGTCGGACGTCGTCCGGCGTCCCCCGTCCGACGATACCTATCGCGATTCCGTAAAACGAGTCGTTTAGAAGTTAGAAATGCAAAAACCTAGAGTGCGCCACTTTTTGACAGTTTTGACGACGGATTCGGATAGAGCTCGCTCCGCACTACACGGTAGTCAAAATCCCGACGCTCTAGGACGTCCCGTTCAAAAGTTAGCAATTTTTATTAATTCGATATACGGGGTCCGTCCAGGAAGTTTTTGGACAAAAGCTCGTAACTCCCAAACGGCTGAACTTTCGACAGGTTTTTCGACGGCGTCGGGTAGTATTCGACCTCCCGCATCCGATGAGACCTATCCCGACTCGGTCCGACGCACCGTTTAGAAGTTGGCGAATTAAAAACCGGGACGGCGTCGGATTTTGAAATTTTAAACGCGGTCATCGGACGTCGCACGTCGTCCCCCGTCCGATGCGACCTATCCCGACGCCGTGCGACGCACCGTTTAGAAGTTGGCGAATGGCAAACCTGGACGGCGTCGGTTTTTGAAATTTTTTACGCGGCCATCGGACGTCGTCCGGCGTCCCCCGTCCGACGATCCCCATCGCGATTCCGTAAAACGAGTCGTTTAGAAGTTAGAAATGCAAAAACTAGAGGGCGCCACTTTTTGACAGTTTTGACGACGGATTCGGATAGAGCTCACTCCGCACTACACGGTAGTCAAAATCCCGACGCTCTAGGACGTCCCGTTCAAAAGTTAGCAATTTTTATTAATTCGATATACGGGGTCCGTCCAGGAAGTTTTTGGACAAAAGCTCGTAACTCCCAAACGGCTGAACTTGCGACAGGTTTTTCGACGGCGTCGGGTAGTCTTCGACCTCCCGCATCCGATGAGACCTATCCCGACTCGGTCCGACGCACCGTTTAGAAGTTGGCGAATTAAAAACCGGGGCGGCGTCGGTTTTTGAAATTTTAAACGCGGTCATCGGACGTCGCACGTCGTCCCCCGTCCGATGCGACCTATCCCGACGCCGTGCGACGCACCGTTTAGAAGTTGGCGAATGGAAAACCTGGACGGCGTCGGTTTTTGAAATTTTTTACGCGGCCATCGGACGTCGTCCGGCGTCCCCCGTCCGACGATCCCTATCGCGATTCCGTAAAACGAGTCGTTTAGAAGTTAGAAATGCAAAAACTAGAGGGCGCCACTTTTTGACAGTTTTGACGACGGATTCGGATAGAGCTCGCTCCGTACTACACGGTAGTCAAAATCCCGACGCTCTAGGACGTCCCGTTCAAAAGTTAGCAATTTTTATTAATTCGATATACGGGGTCCGTCCAGGAAGTTTTTGGACAAAAGCTCGTAACTCCCAAACGGCTGAACTTTCGACAGGTTTTTCGACGGCGTCGGGTAGTCTTCGACCTCCCGCATCCGATGAGACCTATCCCGACTCGGTCCGACGTACCGTTTAGAAGTTGGCGAATTAAAAACCGGGGCGGCGTCGGATTTTGAAATTTTAAACGCGGTCATCGGACGTCGCACGTCGTCCCCCGTCCGATGCGACCTATCCCGACGCCGTGCGACGCACCGTTTAGAAGTTGGCGAATGGAAAACCTGGACGGCGTCGGTTTTTGAAATTATTTACGCGGCCATCGGACGTCGTCCGGCGTCCCCCGTCCGACGAGACCTATCGCGATTCCGTAAAACGAGTCGTTTAGAAGTTAGAAATGCAAAAACCTAGAGGGCGCCACTTTTTGACAGTTTTGACGACGGATTCGGATAGAGCTCGCTCCGCACTACACGGTTGTCAAAATCCCGACGCTCTAGGACGTCCCGTTCAAAAGTTAGCAATTTTTATTAATTCGATATACGGGGTCCGTCCAGGAAGTTTTTGGACAAAAGCTCGTAACTCCCAAACGGCTGAACTTTCGACAGGTTTTTCGACGGCGTCGGGTAGTCTTCGACCTCCCGCATCCGATGAGACCTATCCCGACTCGGTCCGACGCACCGTTTAGAAGTTGGCGAATTAAAAACCGGGGCGGCGTCGGTTTTTGAAATTTTAAACGCGGTCATCGGACGTCGCACGTCGTCCCCCGTCCGATGCGACCTATCCCGACGCCGTGCGACGCACCGTTTAGAAGTTGGCGAATTGAAAATCTGGACGGCGTCGGTTTTTGAAATTATTTACGCGGCCATCGGACGTCGTCCGGCGACCCCCGTCCGACGAGACCTATCGCGATTCCGTAAAACGAGTCGTTTAGAAGTTAGAAATGCAAAAACCTAGAGGGCGCCACTTTTTGACAGTTTTGACGACGGATTCGGATAGAGCTCGCTCCGCACTACACGGTAGTCAAAATCCCGACGCTCTAGGACGTCCCGTTCAAAAGTTAGCAATTTTTATTAATTCGATATACGGGGTCCGTCCAGGAAGTTTTTGGACAAAAGCTCGTAACTCCCAAACGCTAAACTTTCGACAGGTTTTTCGACGGCGTCGGGTAGTCTTCGACCTCCCGCATCCGATGAGACCTATCCCGACTCGGTCCGACGCACCGTTTTGAAGTTGGCGAATTAAAAACCGGGGCGGCGTCGGTTATTGAAATTTTAAACGCGGTCATCGGACGTCGCACGTCGTCCCCCGTCCGATGCGACCTATCCCGACGCCGTGCGACGCACCGTTTAGAAGTTGGCGAATTGAAAACCTGGACGGCGTCGGTTTTTGAAATTTTTTACGCGGCCATCGGACGTCGTCCGGCGTCCCCCGTCCGACGAAACCTATCGCGATTCCGTAAAACGAGTCGTTTAGAAGTTAGAAATGCAAAAACCTAGAGGGCGCCACTTTTTGACAGTTTTGACGACGAATTCGGATAGAGCTCGCTCCGCACTACACGGTAGTCAAAATCCCGACGCTCTAGGACGTCCCGTTCAAAAGTTAGCAATTTTTATTAATTCGATATACGGGGTCCGTCCAGGAAGTTTTTGGACAAAAGCTCGTAACTCCCAAACGGCTGAACTTTCGAAAGGTTTTTCGACGGCGTCGGGTAGTCTTCGACCTCCCGCATCCGATGAGACCTATCCCGACTCGGTCCGACGCACCGTTTAGAAGTTGGCGAATAAAAACCGGGGCGGCGTCGGTTTTTGAAATTTTAAACGCGGTCATCGGACGTCGCACGTCGTCCCCCGTCCGATGCGACCTATCCCGACGCCGTGCGACGCACCGTTTAGAAGTTGGCGAATTGAAAACCTGGACGGCGTCGGTTTTTGAAATTATTTACGCGGCCATCGGACGTCGTCCGGCGTCCCCCGTCCGACGAGACCTATCGCGATTCCGTAAAACGAGTCGTTTAGAAGTTAGAAATGCAAAAACCTAGAGGGCGCCACTTTTTGACAGTTTTGACGACGGATTCGGATAGAGCTCGCTCCGCACTACACAGTCGTCAAAATCCCGACGCTCTAGGACGTCCCGTTCAAAAGTTAGCAATTTTTATTAATTCGATATACGGGGTCCGTCCAGGAAGTTTTTGGACAAAAGCTCGTAACTCCCAAACGGCTGAACTTTCGACAGGTTTTTCGACGGCGTCGGGTAGTCTTCGACCTCCCGCATCCGATGAGACCTATCCCGACTCGGTCCGACGCACCGTTTAGAAGTTGGCGAATTAAAAACCGGGACGGCGTCGGTTTTTGATATTTTAAACGCGGTCATCGGACGTCGCACGTCGTCCCCCGTCCGATGCGACCTATCCCGACGCCGTGCGACGCACCGTTTAGAAGTTGGCGAATCGAAAACCTGGACGGCGTCGGTTTTTGAAATTTTTTACGCGGCCGTCGGACGTCGTCCGGCGTCCCCCGTCCGACGATACCTATCGCGATTCCGTAAAACGAGTCGTTTAGAAGTTAGAAATGCAAAAACCTAGAGTGCGCCACTTTTTGACAGTTTTGACGACGGATTCGGATAGAGCTCGTTCCGCACTACACGGTAGTCAAAATCCCGACGCTCTAGGACGTCCCGTTCAAAAGTTAGCAATTTTTATTAATTCGATATACGGGGTCCGTCCAGGAAGTTTTTGGACAAAAGCTCGTAACTCCCAAACGGCTGAACTTTCGACAGGTTTTTCGACGGCGTCGGGTAGTCTTCGACCTCCCGCATCCGATGAGACCTATCCCGACTCGGTCCGACGCACCGTTTAGAAGTTGGCGAATTAAAAACCTGGACGGCGTCGGTTTTTGAAATTTTTTACGCGGCCATCGGACGTCGTCCGGCGTCCCCCGTCCGACGATACCTATCGCGATTCCGTAAAACGAGTCGTTTAGAAGTTAGAAATGCAAAAACCTAGAGGGCGCCACTTTTTCACAGTTTTGACGACGGATTCGGATAGAGCTCGCTCCGCACTACACGGTAGTCAAAATCCCGACGCTCTAGGACGTCCCGTTCAAAAGTTAGCAATTTTTATTAATTCGATATACGGGGTCCGTCCAGGAAGTTTTTGGACAAAAGCTCGTAACTCCCAAACGGCTGAACTTTCGACAGGTTTTTCGACGGCGTCGGGTAGTCTTCGACCTCCCGCATCCGATGAGACCTATCCCGACTCGGTCCGACGCACCGTTTAGAAGTTGGCGAATTAAAAACCGGGGCGGCGTCGGTTTTTGAAATTTAAACGCGGTCATCGGACGTCGCACGTCGTCCCCCGTCCGATGCGAACTATCCCGACGCCGTGCGACGCACCGTTTAGAAGTTGGCGAATCGAAAACCTGGACGGCGTCGGTTTTTGAAATTTTTTACGCGGCCATCGGACGTCGTCCGGCGTCCCCCGTCCGACGAGACCTATCGCGATTCCGTAAAACGAGTCGTTTAGAAGTTAGAAATGCAAAAACCTAGAGGGCGCCACTTTTTGACAGTTTTGCCGACGGATTCGGATAGAGCTCGCTCCGAACTACACGGTAGTCAAAATCCCGACGCTCTAGGACGTCCCGTTCAAAAGTTAGCAATTTTTATTAATTCGATATACGGGGTCCGTCCAGGAAGTTTTTGGACAAAAGCTCGTAACTCCCAAACGGCTGAACTTTCGACAGGTTTTTCGACGGCGTCGGGTAGTCTTCGACCTCCCGCATCCGATGAGACCTATCCCGACTCGGTCCGACGCACCGTTTAGAAGTTGGCGAATTAAAAACCGGGGCGGCGTCGGTTTTTGAAATTTTAAACGCGGTCATCGGACGTCGCACGTCGTCCCCCGTCCGATGCGACCTATCCCGACGCCGTGCGACGCACCGTTTAGAAGTTGGCGAATGGAAAACCTGGACGGCGTCGGTTTTTGAAATTTTTTACGCGGCCATCGGACGTCGTCCGGCGTCCCCCGTCCGACGATCCCCATCGCGATTCCGTAAAACGAGTCGTTTAGAAGTTAGAAATGCAAAAACTAGAGGGCGCCACTTTTTGACAGTTTTGCCGACGGATTCGGATAGAGCTCGCTCCGAACTACACGGTAGTCAAAATCCCGACGCTCTAGGACGTCCCGTTCAAAAGTTAGCAATTTTTATTAATTCGATATACGGGGTCCGTCCAGGAAGTTTTTGGACAAAAGCTCGTAACTCCCAAACGGCTGAACTTTCGACAGGTTTTTCGACGGCGTCGGGTAGTCTTCGACCTCCCGCATCCGATGAGACCTATCCCGACTCGGTCCGACGCACCGTTTAGAAGTTGGCGAATTAAAAACCGGGGCGGCGTCGGTTTTTGAAATTTTAAACGCGGTCATCGGACGTCGCACGTCGTCCCCCGTCCGATGCGACCTATCCCGACGCCGTGCGACGCACCGTTTAGAAGTTGGCGAATTGAAAACCTGGACGGCGTCGGTTTTTGAAATTTTTTACGCGGCCATCGGACGTCGTCCGGCGTCCCCCGTCCGACGAAACCTATCGCGATTCCGTAAAACGAGTCGTTTAGAAGTTAGAAATGCAAAAACCTAGAGGGCGCCACTTTTTGACAGTTTTGACGACGAATTCGGATAGAGCTCGCTCCGCACTACACGGTAGTCAAAATCCCGACGCTCTAGGACGTCCCGTTCAAAAGTTAGCAATTTTTATTAATTCGATATACGGGGTCCGTCCAGGAAGTTTTTGGACAAAAGCTCGTAACTCCCAAACGGCTGAACTTTCGAAAGGTTTTTCGACGGCGTCGGGTAGTCTTCGACCTCCCGCATCCGATGAGACCTATCCCGACTCGGTCCGACGCACCGTTTAGAAGTTGGCGAATTAAAAACCGGGGCGGCGTCGGTTTTTGAAATTTTAAACGCGGTCATCGGACGTCGCACGTCGTCCCCCGTCCGATGCGACCTATCCCGACGCCGTGCGACGCACCGTTTAGAAGTTGGCGAATTGAAAACCTGGACGGCGTCGGTTTTTGAAATTATTTACGCGGCCATCGGACGTCGTCCGGCGTCCCCCGTCCGACGAGACCTATCGCGATTCCGTAAAACGAGTCGTTTAGAAGTTAGAAATGCAAAAACCTAGAGGGCGCCACTTTTTGACAGTTTTGACGACGGATTCGGATAGAGCTCGCTCCGCACTACACAGTCGTCAAAATCCCGACGCTCTAGGACGTCCCGTTCAAAAGTTAGCAATTTTTATTAATTCGATATACGGGGTCCGTCCAGGAAGTTTTTGGACAAAAGCTCGTAACTCCCAAACGGCTGAACTTTCGACAGGTTTTTCGACGGCGTCGGGTAGTCTTCGACCTCCCGCATCCGATGAGACCTATCCCGACTCGGTCCGACGCACCGTTTAGAAGTTGGCGAATTAAAAACCGGGACGGCGTCGGTTTTTGATATTTTAAACGCGGTCATCGGACGTCGCACGTCGTCCCCCGTCCGATGCGACCTATCCCGACGCCGTGCGACGCACCGTTTAGAAGTTGGCGAATCGAAAACCTGGACGGCGTCGGTTTTTGAAATTTTTTACGCGGCCGTCGGACGTCGTCCGGCGTCCCCCGTCCGACGATACCTATCGCGATTCCGTAAAACGAGTCGTTTAGAAGTTAGAAATGCAAAAACCTAGAGTGCGCCACTTTTTGACAGTTTTGACGACGGATTCGGATAGAGCTCGTTCCGCACTACACGGTAGTCAAAATCCCGACGCTCTAGGACGTCCCGTTCAAAAGTTAGCAATTTTTATTAATTCGATATACGGGGTCCGTCCAGGAAGTTTTTGGACAAAAGCTCGTAACTCCCAAACGGCTGAACTTTCGACAGGTTTTTCGACGGCGTCGGGTAGTCTTCGACCTCCCGCATCCGATGAGACCTATCCCGACTCGGTCCGACGCACCGTTTAGAAGTTGGCGAATTAAAAACCTGGACGGCGTCGGTTTTTGAAATTTTTTACGCGGCCATCGGACGTCGTCCGGCGTCCCCCGTCCGACGATACCTATCGCGATTCCGTAAAACGAGTCGTTTAGAAGTTAGAAATGCAAAAACCTAGAGGGCGCCACTTTTTCACAGTTTTGACGACGGATTCGGATAGAGCTCGCTCCGCACTACACGGTAGTCAAAATCCCGACGCTCTAGGACGTCCCGTTCAAAAGTTAGCAATTTTTATTAATTCGATATACGGGGTCCGTCCAGGAAGTTTTTGGACAAAAGCTCGTAACTCCCAAACGGCTGAACTTTCGACAGGTTTTTCGACGGCGTCGGGTAGTCTTCGACCTCCCGCATCCGATGAGACCTATCCCGACTCGGTCCGACGCACCGTTTAGAAGTTGGCGAATTAAAAACCGGGGCGGCGTCGGTTTTTGAAATTTAAACGCGGTCATCGGACGTCGCACGTCGTCCCCCGTCCGATGCGAACTATCCCGACGCCGTGCGACGCACCGTTTAGAAGTTGGCGAATCGAAAACCTGGACGGCGTCGGTTTTTGAAATTTTTTACGCGGCCATCGGACGTCGTCCGGCGTCCCCCGTCCGACGAGACCTATCGCGATTCCGTAAAACGAGTCGTTTAGAAGTTAGAAATGCAAAAACCTAGAGGGCGCCACTTTTTGACAGTTTTGCCGACGGATTCGGATAGAGCTCGCTCCGAACTACACGGTAGTCAAAATCCCGACGCTCTAGGACGTCCCGTTCAAAAGTTAGCAATTTTTATTAATTCGATATACGGGGTCCGTCCAGGAAGTTTTTGGACAAAAGCTCGTAACTCCCAAACGGCTGAACTTTCGACAGGTTTTTCGACGGCGTCGGGTAGTCTTCGACCTCCCGCATCCGATGAGACCTATCCCGACTCGGTCCGACGCACCGTTTAGAAGTTGGCGAATTAAAAACCGGGGCGGCGTCGGTTTTTGAAATTTTAAACGCGGTCATCGGACGTCGCACGTCGTCCCCCGTCCGATGCGACCTATCCCGACGCCGTGCGACGCACCGTTTAGAAGTTGGCGAATGGAAAACCTGGACGGCGTCGGTTTTTGAAATTTTTTACGCGGCCATCGGACGTCGTCCGGCGTCCCCCGTCCGACGATCCCCATCGCGATTCCGTAAAACGAGTCGTTTAGAAGTTAGAAATGCAAAAACTAGAGGGCGCCACTTTTTGACAGTTTTGACGACGGATTCGGATAGAGCTCGCTCCGCACTACACGGTAGTCAAAATCCCGACGCTCTAGGACGTCCCGTTCAAAAGTTAGCAATTTTTATTAATTCGATATACGGGGTCCGTCCAGGAAGTTTTTGGACAAAAGCTCGTAACTCCCAAACGGCTGAACTTTCGACAGGTTTTTCGACGGCGTCGGGTAGTCTTCGACCTCCCGCATCCGATGAGACCCATCCCGACTCGGTCCGACGCACCGTTTAGAAGTTGGCGAATTAAAAACCGGGGCGGCGTCGGTTTTTGAAATTTAAACGCGGTCATCGGACGTCGCACGTCGTCCCCCGTCCGATGCGACCTATCCCGACGCCGTGCGACGCACCGTTTAGAAGTTGGCGAATCGAAAACCTGGACGGCGTCGGTTTTTGAAATTTTTTACGCGGCCATCGGACGTCGTCCGGCGTCCCCCGTCCGACGAGACCTATCGCGATTCCGTAAAACGAGTCGTTTAGAAGTTAGAAATGCAAAAACCTAGAGGGCGCCACTTTTTGACAGTTTTGACGACGGATTCGGATAGAGCTCGCTCCGAACTACACGGTAGTCAAAATCCCGACGCTCTAGGACGTCCCGTTCAAAAGTTAGCAATTTTTATTAATTCGATATACGGGGTCCGTCCAGGAAGTTTTTGGACAAAAGCTCGTAACTCCCAAACGGCTGAACTTTCGACAGGTTTTTCGACGGCGTCGGGTAGTCTTCGACCTCCCGCATCCGATGAGACCTATCCCGACTCGGTCCGACGCACCGTTTAGAAGTTGGCGAATTAAAAACCGGGACGGCGTCGGTTTTTGATATTTTAAACGCGGTCATCGGACGTCGCACGTCGTCCCCCGTCCGATGCGACCTATCCCGACGCCGTGCGACGCACCGTTTAGAAGTTGGCGAATCGAAAACCTGGACGGCGTCGGTTTTTGAAATTTTTTACGCGGCCGTCGGACGTCGTCCGGCGTCCCCCGTCCGACGATACCTATCGCGATTCCGTAAAACGAGTCGTTTAGAAGTTAGAAATGCAAAAACCTAGAGTGCGCCACTTTTTGACAGTTTTGACGACGGATTCGGATAGAGCTCGTTCCGCACTACACGGTAGTCAAAATCCCGACGCTCTAGGACGTCCCGTTCAAAAGTTAGCAATTTTTATTAATTCGATATACGGGGTCCGTCCAGGAAGTTTTTGGACAAAAGCTCGTAACTCCCAAACGGCTGAACTTTCGACAGGTTTTTCGACGGCGTCGGGTAGTCTTCGACCTCCCGCATCCGATGAGACCTATCCCGACTCGGTCCGACGCACCGTTTAGAAGTTGGCGAATTAAAAACCTGGACGGCGTCGGTTTTTGAAATTTTTTACGCGGCCATCGGACGTCGTCCGGCGTCCCCCGTCCGACGATACCTATCGCGATTCCGTAAAACGAGTCGTTTAGAAGTTAGAAATGCAAAAACCTAGAGGGCGCCACTTTTTCACAGTTTTGACGACGGATTCGGATAGAGCTCGCTCCGCACTACACGGTAGTCAAAATCCCGACGCTCTAGGACGTCCCGTTCAAAAGTTAGCAATTTTTATTAATTCGATATACGGGGTCCGTCCAGGAAGTTTTTGGACAAAAGCTCGTAACTCCCAAACGGCTGAACTTTCGACAGGTTTTTCGACGGCGTCGGGTAGTCTTCGACCTCCCGCATCCGATGAGACCTATCCCGACTCGGTCCGACGCACCGTTTAGAAGTTGGCGAATTAAAAACCGGGGCGGCGTCGGTTTTTGAAATTTAAACGCGGTCATCGGACGTCGCACGTCGTCCCCCGTCCGATGCGAACTATCCCGACGCCGTGCGACGCACCGTTTAGAAGTTGGCGAATCGAAAACCTGGACGGCGTCGGTTTTTGAAATTTTTTACGCGGCCATCGGACGTCGTCCGGCGTCCCCCGTCCGACGAGACCTATCGCGATTCCGTAAAACGAGTCGTTTAGAAGTTAGAAATGCAAAAACCTAGAGGGCGCCACTTTTTGACAGTTTTGCCGACGGATTCGGATAGAGCTCGCTCCGAACTACACGGTAGTCAAAATCCCGACGCTCTAGGACGTCCCGTTCAAAAGTTAGCAATTTTTATTAATTCGATATACGGGGTCCGTCCAGGAAGTTTTTGGACAAAAGCTCGTAACTCCCAAACGGCTGAACTTTCGACAGGTTTTTCGACGGCGTCGGGTAGTCTTCGACCTCCCGCATCCGATGAGACCTATCCCGACTCGGTCCGACGCACCGTTTAGAAGTTGGCGAATTAAAAACCGGGGCGGCGTCGGTTTTTGAAATTTTAAACGCGGTCATCGGACGTCGCACGTCGTCCCCCGTCCGATGCGACCTATCCCGACGCCGTGCGACGCACCGTTTAGAAGTTGGCGAATGGAAAACCTGGACGGCGTCGGTTTTTGAAATTTTTTACGCGGCCATCGGACGTCGTCCGGCGTCCCCCGTCCGACGATCCCCATCGCGATTCCGTAAAACGAGTCGTTTAGAAGTTAGAAATGCAAAAACTAGAGGGCGCCACTTTTTGACAGTTTTGCCGACGGATTCGGATAGAGCTCGCTCCGAACTACACGGTAGTCAAAATCCCGACGCTCTAGGACGTCCCGTTCAAAAGTTAGCAATTTTTATTAATTCGATATACGGGGTCCGTCCAGGAAGTTTTTGGACAAAAGCTCGTAACTCCCAAACGGCTGAACTTTCGACAGGTTTTTCGACGGCGTCGGGTAGTCTTCGACCTCCCGCATCCGATGAGACCTATCCCGACTCGGTCCGACGCACCGTTTAGAAGTTGGCGAATTAAAAACCGGGGCGGCGTCGGTTTTTGAAATTTTAAACGCGGTCATCGGACGTCGCACGTCGTCCCCCGTCCGATGCGACCTATCCCGACGCCGTGCGACGCACCGTTTAGAAGTTGGCGAATGGAAAACCTGGACGGCGTCGGTTTTTGAAATTTTTTACGCGGCCATCGGACGTCGTCCGGCGTCCCCCGTCCGACGATCCCCATCGCGATTCCGTAAAACGAGTCGTTTAGAAGTTAGAAATGCAAAAACTAGAGGGCGCCACTTTTTGACAGTTTTGCCGACGGATTCGGATAGAGCTCGCTCCGAACTACACGGTAGTCAAAATCCCGACGCTCTAGGACGTCCCGTTCAAAAGTTAGCAATTTTTATTAATTCGATATACGGGGTCCGTCCAGGAAGTTTTTGGACAAAAGCTCGTAACTCCCAAACGGCTGAACTTTCGACAGGTTTTTCGACGGCGTCGGGTAGTCTTCGACCTCCCGCATCCGATGAGACCTATCCCGACTCGGTCCGACGCACCGTTTAGAAGTTGGCGAATTAAAAACCGGGGCGGCGTCGGTTTTTGAAATTTTAAACGCGGTCATCGGACGTCGCACGTCGTCCCCCGTCCGATGCGACCTATCCCGACGCCGTGCGACGCACCGTTTAGAAGTTGGCGAATTGAAAACCTGGACGGCGTCGGTTTTTGAAATTATTTACGCGGCCATCGGACGTCGTCCGGCGTCCCCCGTCCGACGAAACCTATCGCGATTCCGTAAAACGAGTCGTTTAGAAGTTAGAAATGCAAAAACCTAGAGGGCGCCACTTTTTGACAGTTTTGACGACGAATTCGGATAGAGCTCGCTCCGCACTACACGGTAGTCAAAATCCCGACGCTCTAGGACGTCCCGTTCAAAAGTTAGCAATTTTTATTAATTCGATATACGGGGTCCGTCCAGGAAGTTTTTGGACAAAAGCTCGTAACTCCCAAACGGCTGAACTTTCGAAAGGTTTTTCGACGGCGTCGGGTAGTCTTCGACCTCCCGCATCCGATGAGACCTATCCCGACTCGGTCCGACGCACCGTTTAGAAGTTGGCGAATTAAAAACCGGGGCGGCGTCGGTTTTTGAAATTTTAAACGCGGTCATCGGACGTCGCACGTCGTCCCCCGTCCGATGCGACCTATCCCGACGCCGTGCGACGCACCGTTTAGAAGTTGGCGAATCGAAAACCTGGACGGCGTCGGTTTTTGAAATTATTTACGCGGCCATCGGACGTCGTCCGGCGTCCCCCGTCCGACGAGACCTATCGCGATTCCGTAAAACGAGTCGTTTAGAAGTTAGAAATGCAAAAACCTAGAGGGCGCCACTTTTTGACAGTTTTGACGACGGATTCGGATAGAGCTCGCTCCGCACTACACAGTCGTCAAAATCCCGACGCTCTAGGACGTCCCGTTCAAAAGTTAGCAATTTTTATTAATTCGATATACGGGGTCCGTCCAGGAAGTTTTTGGACAAAAGCTCGTAACTCCCAAACGGCTGAACTTTCGACAGGTTTTTCGACGGCGTCGGGTAGTCTTCGACCTCCCGCATCCGATGAGACCTATCCCGACTCGGTCCGACGCACCGTTTAGAAGTTGGCGAATTAAAAACCGGGACGGCGTCGGTTTTTGATATTTTAAACGCGGTCATCGGACGTCGCACGTCGTCCCCCGTCCGATGCGACCTATCCCGACGCCGTGCGACGCACCGTTTAGAAGTTGGCGAATCGAAAACCTGGACGGCGTCGGTTTTTGAAATTTTTTACGCGGCCGTCGGACGTCGTCCGGCGTCCCCCGTCCGACGATACCTATCGCGATTCCGTAAAACGAGTCGTTTAGAAGTTAGAAATGCAAAAACCTAGAGTGCGCCACTTTTTGACAGTTTTGACGACGGATTCGGATAGAGCTCGTTCCGCACTACACGGTAGTCAAAATCCCGACGCTCTAGGACGTCCCGTTCAAAAGTTAGCAATTTTTATTAATTCGATATACGGGGTCCGTCCAGGAAGTTTTTGGACAAAAGCTCGTAACTCCCAAACGGCTGAACTTTCGACAGGTTTTTCGACGGCGTCGGGTAGTCTTCGACCTCCCGCATCCGATGAGACCTATCCCGACTCGGTCCGACGCACCGTTTAGAAGTTGGCGAATTAAAAACCTGGACGGCGTCGGTTTTTGAAATTTTTTACGCGGCCATCGGACGTCGTCCGGCGTCCCCCGTCCGACGATACCTATCGCGATTCCGTAAAACGAGTCGTTTAGAAGTTAGAAATGCAAAAACCTAGAGGGCGCCACTTTTTCACAGTTTTGACGACGGATTCGGATAGAGCTCGCTCCGCACTACACGGTAGTCAAAATCCCGACGCTCTAGGACGTCCCGTTCAAAAGTTAGCAATTTTTATTAATTCGATATACGGGGTCCGTCCAGGAAGTTTTTGGACAAAAGCTCGTAACTCCCAAACGGCTGAACTTTCGACAGGTTTTTCGACGGCGTCGGGTAGTCTTCGACCTCCCGCATCCGATGAGACCTATCCCGACTCGGTCCGACGCACCGTTTAGAAGTTGGCGAATTAAAAACCGGGGCGGCGTCGGTTTTTGAAATTTAAACGCGGTCATCGGACGTCGCACGTCGTCCCCCGTCCGATGCGAACTATCCCGACGCCGTGCGACGCACCGTTTAGAAGTTGGCGAATCGAAAACCTGGACGGCGTCGGTTTTTGAAATTTTTTACGCGGCCATCGGACGTCGTCCGGCGTCCCCCGTCCGACGAGACCTATCGCGATTCCGTAAAACGAGTCGTTTAGAAGTTAGAAATGCAAAAACCTAGAGGGCGCCACTTTTTGACAGTTTTGCCGACGGATTCGGATAGAGCTCGCTCCGAACTACACGGTAGTCAAAATCCCGACGCTCTAGGACGTCCCGTTCAAAAGTTAGCAATTTTTATTAATTCGATATACGGGGTCCGTCCAGGAAGTTTTTGGACAAAAGCTCGTAACTCCCAAACGGCTGAACTTTCGACAGGTTTTTCGACGGCGTCGGGTAGTCTTCGACCTCCCGCATCCGATGAGACCTATCCCGACTCGGTCCGACGCACCGTTTAGAAGTTGGCGAATTAAAAACCGGGGCGGCGTCGGTTTTTGAAATTTTAAACGCGGTCATCGGACGTCGCACGTCGTCCCCCGTCCGATGCGACCTATCCCGACGCCGTGCGACGCACCGTTTAGAAGTTGGCGAATGGAAAACCTGGACGGCGTCGGTTTTTGAAATTTTTTACGCGGCCATCGGACGTCGTCCGGCGTCCCCCGTCCGACGATCCCCATCGCGATTCCGTAAAACGAGTCGTTTAGAAGTTAGAAATGCAAAAACTAGAGGGCGCCACTTTTTGACAGTTTTGACGACGGATTCGGATAGAGCTCGCTCCGCACTACACGGTAGTCAAAATCCCGACGCTCTAGGACGTCCCGTTCAAAAGTTAGCAATTTTTATTAATTCGATATACGGGGTCCGTCCAGGAAGTTTTTGGACAAAAGCTCGTAACTCCCAAACGGCTGAACTTTCGACAGGTTTTTCGACGGCGTCGGGTAGTCTTCGACCTCCCGCATCCGATGAGACCCATCCCGACTCGGTCCGACGCACCGTTTAGAAGTTGGCGAATTAAAAACCGGGGCGGCGTCGGTTTTTGAAATTTAAACGCGGTCATCGGACGTCGCACGTCGTCCCCCGTCCGATGCGACCTATCCCGACGCCGTGCGACGCACCGTTTAGAAGTTGGCGAATCGAAAACCTGGACGGCGTCGGTTTTTGAAATTTTTTACGCGGCCATCGGACGTCGTCCGGCGTCCCCCGTCCGACGAGACCTATCGCGATTCCGTAAAACGAGTCGTTTAGAAGTTAGAAATGCAAAAACCTAGAGGGCGCCACTTTTTGACAGTTTTGACGACGGATTCGGATAGAGCTCGCTCCGAACTACACGGTAGTCAAAATCCCGACGCTCTAGGACGTCCCGTTCAAAAGTTAGCAATTTTTATTAATTCGATATACGGGGTCCGTCCAGGAAGTTTTTGGACAAAAGCTCGTAACTCCCAAACGGCTGAACTTTCGACAGGTTTTTCGACGGCGTCGGGTAGTCTTCGACCTCCCGCATCCGATGAGACCTATCCCGACTCGGTCCGACGCACCGTTTAGAAGTTGGCGAATTAAAAACCGGGGCGGCGTCGGTTTTTGAAATTTTAAACGCGGTCATCGGACGTCGCACGTCGTCCCCCGTCCGATGCGACCTATCCCGACGCCGTGCGACGCACCGTTTAGAAGTTGGCGAATGGAAAACCTGGACGGCGTCGGTTTTTGAAATTATTTACGCGGCCATCGGACGTCGTCCGGCGTCCCCCGTCCGACGAGACCTATCGCGATTCCGTAAAACGAGTCGTTTAGAAGTTAGAAATGCAAAAACTAGAGGGCGCCACTTTTTGACAGTTTTGACGACGGATTCGGATAGAGCTCGCTCCGCACTACACGGTAGTCAAAATCCCGACGCTCTAGGACGTCCCGTTCAAAAGTTAGCAATTTTTATTAATTCGATATACGGGGTCCGTCCAGGAAGTTTTTGGACAAAAGCTCGTAACTCCCAAGCGGCTAAACTTTCGACAGGTTTTTCGACGGCGTCGGGTAGTCTTCGACCTCCCGCATCCGATGAGACCTATCCCGACTCGGTCCGACGCACCGTTTTGAAGTTGGCGAATTAAAAACCGGGGCGGCGTCGGTTATTGAAATTTTAAACGCGGTCATCGGACGTCGCACGTCGTCCCCCGTCCGATGCGACCTATCCCGACGCCGTGCGACGCACCGTTTAGAAGTTGGCGAATTGAAAACCTGGACGGCGTCGGTTTTTGAAATTTTTTACGCGGCCATCGGACGTCGTCCGGCGTCCCCCGTCCGACGAAACCTATCGCGATTCCGTAAAACGAGTCGTTTAGAAGTTAGAAATGCAAAAACCTAGAGGGCGCCACTTTTTGACAGTTTTGACGACGAATTCGGATAGAGCTCGCTCCGCACTACACGGTAGTCAAAATCCCGACGCTCTAGGACGTCCCGTTCAAAAGTTAGCAATTTTTATTAATTCGATATACGGGGTCCGTCCAGGAAGTTATTGGACAAAAGCTCGTAACTCCCAAACGGCTGAACTTTCGACAGGTTTTTCGACGGCGTCGGGTAGTCTTCGACCTCCCGCATCCGATGAGACCTATCCCGACTCGGTCCGACGCACCGTTTAGAAGTTGGCGAATTAAAAACCGGGGCGGCGTCGGTTTTTGAAATTTTAAACGCGGTCATCGGACGTCGCACGTCGTCCCCCGTCCGATGCGACCTATCCCGACGCCGTGCGACGCACCGTTTAGAAGTTGGCGAATTGAAAACCTGGACGGCGTCGGTTTTTGAAATTATTTACGCGGCCATCGGACGTCGTCCGGCGTCCCCCGTCCGACGAGACCTATCGCGATTCCGTAAAATTAGTCGTTTAGAAGTTAGAAATGCAAAAACCTAGAGGGCGCCACTTTTTGACAGTTTTGACGACGGATTCGGACAGAGCTCGCTCCGCACTACACAGTCGTCAAAATCCCGACGCTCTAGGACGTCCCGTTCAAAAGTTAGCAATTTTTATTAATTCGATATACGGGGTCCGTCCAGGAAGTTTTTGGACAAAAGCTCGTAACTCCCAAACGGCTGAACTTTCGACAGGTTTTTCGACGGCGTCGGGTAGTCTTCGACCTCCCGCATCCGATGAGACCTATCCCGACTCGGTCCGACGCACCGTTTAGAAGTTGGCGAATTAAAAACCGGGACGGCGTCGGTTTTTGATATTTTAAACGCGGTCATCGGACGTCGCACGTCGTCCCCCGTCCGATGCGACCTATCCCGACGCCGTGCGACGCACCGTTTAGAAGTTGGCGAATCGAAAACCTGGACGGCGTCGGTTTTTGAAATTTTTTACGCGGCCGTCGGACGTCGTCCGGCGTCCCCCGTCCGACGATACCTATCGCGATTCCGTAAAACGAGTCGTTTAGAAGTTAGAAATGCAAAAACCTAGAGTGCGCCACTTTTTGACAGTTTTGACGACGGATTCGGATAGAGCTCGCTCCGCACTACACGGTAGTCAAAATCCCGACGCTCTAGGACGTCCCGTTCAAAAGTTAGCAATTTTTATTAATTCGATATACGGGGTCCGTCCAGGAAGTTTTTGGACAAAAGCTCGTAACTCCCAAACGGCTGAACTTTCGACAGGTTTTTCGACGGCGTCGGGTAGTCTTCGACCTCCCGCATCCGATGAGACCTATCCCGACTCGGTCCGACGCACCGTTTAGAAGTTGGCG
The DNA here is from genome assembly GCA_963170105.1 of Cantharis lateralis. NCBI lineage: Eukaryota > Metazoa > Arthropoda > Insecta > Coleoptera > Cantharidae > Cantharis > Cantharis lateralis. The sequence goes on from OY720629.1 coordinate 38,538,731, forward strand.
AATTAAAAACCTGGACGGCGTCGGTTTTTGAAATTTTTTACGCGGCCATCGGACGTCGTCCGGCGTCCCCCGTCCGACGATACCTATCGCGATTCCGTAAAACGAGTCGTTTAGAAGTTAGAAATGCAAAAACCTAGAGGGCGCCACTTTTTCACAGTTTTGACGACGGATTCGGATAGAGCTCGCTCCGCACTACACGGTAGTCAAAATCCCGACGCTCTAGGACGTCCCGTTCAAAAGTTAGCAATTTTTATTAATTCGATATACGGGGTCCGTCCAGGAAGTTTTTGGACAAAAGCTCGTAACTCCCAAACGGCTGAACTTTCGACAGGTTTTTCGACGGCGTCGGGTAGTATTCGACCTCCCGCATCCGATGAGACCTATCCCGACTCGGTCCGACGCACCGTTTAGAAGTTGGCGAATTAAAAACCGGGACGGCGTCGGATTTTGAAATTTTAAACGCGGTCATCGGACGTCGCACGTCGTCCCCCGTCCGATGCGACCTATCCCGACGCCGTGCGACGCACCGTTTAGAAGTTGGCGAATGGCAAACCTGGACGGCGTCGGTTTTTGAAATTTTTTACGCGGCCATCGGACGTCGTCCGGCGTCCCCCGTCCGACGATCCCCATCGCGATTCCGTAAAACGAGTCGTTTAGAAGTTAGAAATGCAAAAACTAGAGGGCGCCACTTTTTGACAGTTTTGACGACGGATTCGGATAGAGCTCGCTCCGCACTACACGGTAGTCAAAATCCCGACGCTCTAGGACGTCCCGTTCAAAAGTTAGCAATTTTTATTAATTCGATATACGGGGTCCGTCCAGGAAGTTTTTGGACAAAAGCTCGTAACTCCCAAACGGCTGAACTTGCGACAGGTTTTTCGACGGCGTCGGGTAGTCTTCGACCTCCCGCATCCGATGAGACCTATCCCGACTCGGTCCGACGCACCGTTTAGAAGTTGGCGAATTAAAAACCGGGGCGGCGTCGGTTTTTGAAATTTTAAACGCGGTCATCGGACGTCGCACGTCGTCCCCCGTCCGATGCGACCTATCCCGACGCCGTGCGACGCACCGTTTAGAAGTTGGCGAATGGAAAACCTGGACGGCGTCGGTTTTTGAAATTTTTTACGCGGCCATCGGACGTCGTCCGGCGTCCCCCGTCCGACGATCCCTATCGCGATTCCGTAAAACGAGTCGTTTAGAAGTTAGAAATGCAAAAACTAGAGGGCGCCACTTTTTGACAGTTTTGACGACGGATTCGGATAGAGCTCGCTCCGCACTACACGGTAGTCAAAATCCCGACGCTCTAGGACGTCCCGTTCAAAAGTTAGCAATTTTTATTAATTCGATATACGGGGTCCGTCCAGGAAGTTTTTGGACAAAAGCTCGTAACTCCCAAACGGCTGAACTTTCGACAGGTTTTTCGACGGCGTCGGGTAGTCTTCGACCTCCCGCATCCGATGAGACCTATCCCGACTCGGTCCGACGTACCGTTTAGAAGTTGGCGAATTAAAAACCGGGGCGGCGTCGGATTTTGAAATTTTAAACGCGGTCATCGGACGTCGCACGTCGTCCCCCGTCCGATGCGACCTATCCCGACGCCGTGCGACGCACCGTTTAGAAGTTGGCGAATGGAAAACCTGGACGGCGTCGGTTTTTGAAATTATTTACGCGGCCATCGGACGTCGTCCGGCGTCCCCCGTCCGACGAGACCTATCGCGATTCCGTAAAACGAGTCGTTTAGAAGTTAGAAATGCAAAAACCTAGAGGGCGCCACTTTTTGACAGTTTTGACGACGGATTCGGATAGAGCTCGCTCCGCACTACACGGTTGTCAAAATCCCGACGCTCTAGGACGTCCCGTTCAAAAGTTAGCAATTTTTATTAATTCGATATACGGGGTCCGTCCAGGAAGTTTTTGGACAAAAGCTCGTAACTCCCAAACGGCTGAACTTTCGACAGGTTTTTCGACGGCGTCGGGTAGTCTTCGACCTCCCGCATCCGATGAGACCTATCCCGACTCGGTCCGACGCACCGTTTAGAAGTTGGCGAATTAAAAACCGGGGCGGCGTCGGTTTTTGAAATTTTAAACGCGGTCATCGGACGTCGCACGTCGTCCCCCGTCCGATGCGACCTATCCCGACGCCGTGCGACGCACCGTTTAGAAGTTGGCGAATTGAAAACCTGGACGGCGTCGGTTTTTGAAATTATTTACGCGGCCATCGGACGTCGTCCGGCGTCCCCCGTCCGACGAGACCTATCGCGATTCCGTAAAACGAGTCGTTTAGAAGTTAGAAATGCAAAAACCTAGAGGGCGCCACTTTTTGACAGTTTTGACGACGGATTCGGATAGAGCTCGCTCCGCACTACACGGTAGTCAAAATCCCGACGCTCTAGGACGTCCCGTTCAAAAGTTAGCAATTTTTATTAATTCGATATACGGAGTCCGTCCAGGAAGTTTTTGGACAAAAGCTCGTAACTCCCAAACGGCTGAACTTTTGACAGGTTTTTCGACGGCGTCGGGTAGTCTTCGACCTCCCGCATCCGATGAGACCTATCCCGACTCGGTCCGACGCACCGTTTAGAAGTTGGCGAATTAAAAACCGGGACGGCGTCGGTTTTTGATATTTTAAACGCGGTCATCGGACGTCGCACGTCGTCCCCCGTCCGATGCGACCTATCCCGACGCCGTGCGACGCACCGTTTAGAAGTTGGCGAATCGAAAACCTGGACGGCGTCGGTTTTTGAAATTTTTTACGCGGCCATCGGACGTCGTCCGGCGTCCCCCGTCCGACGATACCTATCGCGATTCCGTAAAACGAGTCGTTTAGAAGTTAGAAATGCAAAAACCTAGAGTGCGCCACTTTTTGACAGTTTTGACGACGGATTCGGATAGAGCTCGCTCCGCACTACACGGTAGTCAAAATCCCGACGCTCTAGGACGTCCCTTTCAAAAGTTAGCAATTTTTATTAATTCGATATACGGGGTCCGTCCAGGAAGTTTTTGGACAAAAGCTCGTAACTCCCAAACGGCTGAACTTTCGACAGGTTTTTCGACGGCGTCGGGTAGTCTTCGACCTCCCGCATCCGATGAGACCTATCCCGACTCGGTCCAACGCACCGTTTAGAAGTTGGCGAATTAAAAACCGGGGCGGCGTTGGTTTTTGAAATTTTAAACGCGGGCATCGGACGTCGCACGTCGTCCCCCGTCCGATGCGACCTATCCCGACGCCGTGCGACGCACCGTTTAGAAGTTGGCGAATTGAAAACCTAGACGGCGTCGGTTTTTGAAATTTTTTACGCGGCCATCGGACGTCGTCCGGCGTCCCCCGTCCGACGATACCTATCGCGATTCCGTAAAACGAGTCGTTTAGAAGTTAGAAATGCAAAAACCTAGAGGGCGCCACATTTTCACAGTTTTGACGACGGATTCGGATAGAGCTCGCTCCGCACTACACGGTAGTCAAAATCCCGACGCTCTAGGACGTCCCGTTCAAAAGTTAGCAATTTTTTTTAATTCGATATACGGGGTCCGTCCAGTAAGTTTTTGGACAAAAGCTCGTAACTCCCAAACGGCTGAACTTTCGACAGGTTTTTCGACGGCGTCGGGTAGTATTCGACCTCCCGCATCCGATGAGACCTATCCCGACTCGGTCCGACGCACCGTTTAGAAGTTGGCGAATTAAAAACCGGGACGGCGTCGGATTTTGAAATTTTAAACGCGGTCATCGGACGTCGCACGTCGTCCCCCGTCCGATGCGACCTATCCCGACGCCGTGCGACGCACCGTTTAGAAGTTGGCGAATGGAAAACCTGGACGGCGTCGGTTTTTGAAATTTTTTACGCGGCCATCGGACGTCGTCCGGCGTCCCCCGTCCGACGATCCCCATCGCGATTCCGTAAAACGAGTCGTTTAGAAGTTAGAAATGCAAAAACTAGAGGGCGCCACTTTTTGACAGTTTTGACGACGGATTCGGATAGAGCTCGCTCCGCACTACACGGTAGTCAAAATCCCGACGCTCTAGGACGTCCCGTTCAAAAGTTAGCAATTTTTATTAATTCGATATACGGGGTCCGTCCAGGAAGTGTTTGGACAAAAGCTCGTAACTCCCAAACGGCTGAACTTTCGACAGGTTTTTCGACGGCGTCGGGTAGTCTTCGACCTCCCGCATCCGATGAGACCTATCCCGACTCGGTCCGACGCACCGTTTAGAAGTTGGCGAATTAAAAACCGGGGCGGTTAGGTTAGGTTAGGTTAGGTTAGGTTAGGTTAGGTTAGGTTAGGTTGGGGACCAAAATCCTACTCACACCTCCTCGCTGGTGGTCCCCGGTAACTTGCGGAGGACTCTTCGAGATCGGGTATCCAACCCCGGTGGAGAAGGGAAGTCCGTAAGGCTGACGTGAGAGGTAACAGGGTAAGCGGCCCTGCCCAAAAATCGCAGAAACGCAAATGAAAATGGCCAACGAACAGGATAAAACGGTTACGGTGCAGGGGAGGGATACCCCAGTACCGGTCGCGGCGGACGTCGGAGTGGGCGCCCCGCGATCGTCATCCAGTGACCACTTAGGGACGCCGGTGGATGCCCAGGCCGGGTCCCTTCTCAATACGACTGGAAAGGAGAAGCCCAAATTAATGGACACTAAGCGTACACCAAATACCAGTGGTGCGGCCCCGACAGTGCAGGAATGTATTATTGGTATAAAGGCGGAACTGAAGAAGAACCCAAGAAACACCAGCAACAAAGTAAAAGATTTGCTTAACTCCATGTTCAAGGCACTGACGTTGGAAGACAAGAAAAAAACGCAACAGAAAGGAACCCCAGTAGATCGGGGTGAGGTGCTCTTGGAGAAGATTAATGAGCAACACATCACCCTCACTAGGGTCATGGAAGAAGTAGCTAGGTGCTCGTCGGAAATTGCGTGCATCAAGAACCAGAAGAAAAAAGATTCCCTGGAGCAAAACACGGCAGCGGATGGCCGGGTCACTGCTTTAGCGGATCAAATGACGGAAGTTGCAAGGGCTGTGGGCAGCCTTCACGAGAGGCAATTCGAGACCTCATTTCCCCCCGACTAAACAACCCAACTGACAGAATTTATAAGCCAGGCAAGGGAACTCGGGGAGGCGGTGAGCGGATTGAAGGCAATCCTAGAAAGAGTTGAATACAAAAACAAGAAGGCTCTCAAAGAACAGTCTACTAGTACGACTGGACTGCAAAGGACACACGTAGGGGTTGGTTCCATCGGCAACCCAAACGCGGCAAGCACTCCCATGGCAAACAACAGAGCTGGGATTAGTAACTTGGAAAGAGACAAGGAAAGAGAGCGGGAGGAAATGAGAATCCGTCTCAGGAAACTGCTCGAGGTGCCACACGCGGTATTGGCAACAACAGGCACCACCAGAAAGCCTAGCTCGGCATTGAACACAAAAATTGGCGAGAATGGTTCCACAGAAAAGCCGCGGACAGACCTACTGCTCGACGAAGTCCAAGAACTTTCCAGCCATGACTACAGGGACGAGGTCTGGAAGACCAAAGCAAATAAAAGAAAAGAAAAAAGAACTAGACAAAGGGAAAATAAGAGAATCAGGGCAGAACAACAAGAAGCCCAAAAAAGAGTTATGGAGACTCAAAAAGCAAGAAAAAAGCCGCCGGCCGTACTGGTCAAGACGACGGAGACTCTCTCCTATAAGGAGGTATTGTCGACTCTGAAGGACTGCCTAAAGGACAGCGACGACACAGTGGGCAAACCAGGAGAGGAGATGTACTCATCGAACCCGGTGCGAAGAAGGAAAATGCACAGTTGCACGCAAAACTAGTGGAAAGACTAAGCGCGGGACAAGTCCAGATTCTTTTCCCCAAAAAGGAAATTAAAATCTTAGATCTGGATGAACTCGTGGACGAAGGCGAACTAGTGGCATGCCTAAAGAAGCAGGTCGGCGAAGAGGGACACCTGCATCTGCGATCCCTCCGCCCGGCTTTTGGCGGAACGCAAACGGCAGTCCTTAGCTGTGACGAAACAAGTGCGAACACACTAATCGAGCGTGGCAGAGTAACAGTGGGTATGGTATCCAGATGTAGAGTCAGGGAGTTTTTTCTTGGATTCTGCCCAAGATGCTGGGGCACAGGACACCCCGCTCAGACCTGTAGAGGAAAAAGAGGGGAATGCTGCATCAATTGTGGCGCCCCCGGGCACAAGATCGCTGCGTGCAAGGAGGAGACAAAATGTTTCGACTGCGGGGGGGGCTCATCGGACGAAAAACCGAAACTGCACCAACCCGGGCGGAGGAAATAAAAGTAATACAAATTAATCTGAACTGTGCGAGGGCTGCCCAGGAACTGCTGTACAAAACTTTTAACGGCGAAAATATCAACGTCGCGCTAATCAGCGAACAAAACAAGCAGTGGGCAACAAATTGGATAGCCAGCACGGATGGAAAAGCGGCCATTGCCGTGGCGGATAACGTAAGAGTTAGAGACAGAGGTGCGGAGGACTCTTTCGCCTGGGTGGACCTGGGGGAATTCGACATGTATTCGTGTTATTACTCGCCGAACGAAGACGACACCATTGTTGAGAGAAAGCTGAGGACCCTCTTTGACTGCATAAGAACAAGAAGCAGACCCGCAATAGTAGGAGGCGACTTCAATGCAAAGTCTCCAGAATGGGGCAGCCAACTTGAAGACAAAAGGGGGACGCTACTCGCAGAACTGGTAGCGGAGTTGGAGTTGGTCGTCGCGAATGAGGGCGAGGAACCTACGTTTGAGAGAGGAGAGTCGAGGTCGATTCTGGACGTAACATTTGCCACACAGTCAATGGCGAAAAGAATCGATCAATGGCGGGTGTCGGACGAAGAAACCGGAAGTGACCACAAATACATTCGGTTTGTGGTCGGGGACAATAAGGTCCTACGGGCCCCGAGAACGAGATGGGCCTGGAGAAAGCTGAACCACGACAGGCTGACGGAGTTCCTTGACCACAACGACCCGACCGACCACACGAGCACGACACTTGACGAATATCTACAAGAGGCTTGCCGGGCCTGCATACCTAAGAGCGCTGTTGGCAGACCGTCAGCTTACTGGTGGACAAGTGAAATTGCGTCCCTCCGACGGGAGTGCACGATTGCGAGAAGGTTGTACTACCGAGCTAAGGCGAGACAACGGGAGGAAGAAGCCCAGAGCCTGAGGGTGCGACGTGGCGAGACCAAGAAAGCCCTCGCCCTGGAAATCGACAGGAGCAAACGACGGAAGTGGGAAGGTTTGCTGCTCGAACTAAACAACGACGTCTGGGGAACGGCATATAAGCTGGTGAATAAAAGGCTAGGGCGCAGGGCCCCAACTAACATAGCCGACGACCAATTAGAGGCCGTACTACACAAACTGTTTCCGAGGTGCACAGAAAGCAAGATCTCCGAAGAAGAAGAGGCAATAAACATTCCCCTAATCAACGAAGAAGAACTGAAAACGGCCCTGAAAACGATGAAAGTGGACAAAGCGCCGGGCCCGGACGAATTACCGGCGGTGCTGGTAAAGAAGGTGGGCGAATTGCGGCCGCAGGTTTACCTCCAGACGTTTAATTCCATTCTGGCGAGCGGAGAATACCCTGACGGATGGAAAGAGGCAAACTTGGTGCTTATACCAAAAGGAAGCAAACAGACCAAAGCAGGCCGTTGTGCCTGCTGAACCACCTGGGGAAGCTATTCGAGCGGGTCCTCCTGGGAAGACTGAAGGCAGAAGTCGACGGCGGAGAGGGCCTCTCGGACTCACAGTTTGGGTTCAGGGAGGGCAGATCCACCATCAATGCCATTCAAAAGATAGTGGACACTGCAAAGAAGGCGAAGAGCGGAACGAGACACACCAGAAGATATACGATCATAATAGCACTTGACGTAAAAAACGCTTTTAACACCGTGCGCTGGGGAGACGTAATAGGAGAGCTGAAGCGGAGGAAAGTAAGCCCCTATCTCCGAAGGCTGGTGGTCTCGTACTTCGCAAATCGCTGGATAAACGCAGGAGAAGATGGAAACAAAACAAGGTTCAAGATGACAGCCGGGGTACCACAAGGTTCGGTATTGGGGCCAGAGCTGTGGAACATTAGTTACGATGGTGTGCTGCGACTTCCAACCCCACCCGGAGTAGAGTTAACCGGCTTTGCTGATGATCTGACGGTGGAAGTAGTGGCGAGGACAGAAGGAGAGCTTATGGCCAACGCAGAGATAGCGATCCACGACATCTGCGTATGGATGAAGAGCAGGGGACTGGAAATAGTGCCCGAAAAGTCGGAGATGGTGCTGGTGTCTGGGAGGAGGAAACATGCTCCGATAAACATCGAGGTGGACGGAACAATTTTGAGCCCCACCGAAACTATAAAGGTGTTGGGGGTTTACGTAGATAGAAACCTCAGCTTCCGCGACCATCTGTGGAGGACTGCTGAAAAAGCCCTAAGGATGACGACGACTATTTCCAGGCTCCTCCCGAACATCGGCGGACCAGCCGAGCCGAAAAGGCGTATCCTCGCATCGGTAGCAGAGTCCATCCTGCTGTACGGTGCACCTATCTGGGCAGACGATCTTCTCCAAAAGAGTACATACGCCGGCAAGTATAATGGTGTACAGAGAAGAATGGCGCTGAGGGTGGCGAGGGCGTATAGGACAACCTCTACCGAAGCTCTGGGAGTGATTGCCTCAATGGTGCCCATCGACCTGCTGGCTGAGGAGAGGAAACTCGTCTACTACAAATCTCCACTAACATCCAAAGAGAGACGCAGTGAAACCTTGCGTAAATGGCAGAGCAGATGGGACACCTGCGAGAAAGGCAGATGGACTTACTCACTGATCAAAGACATAGAACCATGGTACAACAGAAGCCACGGTGAGACCACGTACGAACTAACACAGCTGCTTTCGGGACACGGTTGCTTCGAGGATTACCTGCACCGGTTCAAAAAAGCGAGTACCAGTAGCTGTCCATACTGTGGCGAGAGAGATACGGCGCACCACACCATCTTTGTGTGCCGGCAGTGGAAAGACCAGCGTGAGCGGGCCGAAGGGCTGCTGGAGACCAAGCTGTCATCCAACTCCATTGTGGCGTCAATGCTAGCCGATGCAAACGGCTGGGCGGCGATCCAGGACCTAGCAAAAGATATTATAGCGGAAAAAGAAAAGGACCAACGCGCAAAGCAAGAACTAGAAGGCAACGCGCTATAGGAGCGAGTATAGAGATGGTGCGCGCGGAAGGAATGCGTAATGCGAATCCCGGCGTATCGATGGAGTGGGGTTTTAGTCAGTAGGAATCTGACACTCCCCCCCGCACATTGGGGGGGGCCTATGTAAGGTTTCCCCACTCCCAACGCACACAAAAAAAAAAAAAAAAAAAAAAAAGGTTAGGTTAGGTTAGGTTAGGTTAGGTTAGGTTAGGTTAGGTTAGGTTAGGTTAGGTTAGGTTAGGTTAGGTTAGGTTAGGTTAGGTTAGGTTAGGTTAGGTTAGGTTAGGTTAGGTTAGGTTAGGTTAGGTTAGGTTAGGTTAGGTTAGGTTAGGTTAGGTTAGGTTAGGTTAGGTTAGGTTAGGTTAGGTTAGGTTAGGTTAGGTTAGGTTAGGTTAGGTTAGGTTAGGTTAGGTTAGGTTAGGTTAGGTTAGGTTAGGTTAGGTTAGGTTAGGTTAGGTTAGGTTAGGTTAGGTTAGGTTAGGTTAGGTTAGGTTAGGTTAGGTTAGGTTAGGTTAGGTTAGGTTAGGTTAGGTTAGGTTAGGTTAGGTTAGGTTAGGTTAGGTTAGGTTAGGTTAGGTTAGGTTAGGTTAGGTTAGGTTAGGTTGGGGACCAAAATCCTACTCACACCTCCTCGCTGGTGGTCCCCGGTAACTTGCGGAGGACTCTTCGAGATCGGGTATCCAACCCCGGTGGAGAAGGGAAGTCCGTAAGGCTGACGTGAGAGGTAACAGGGTAAGCGGCCCTGCCCAAAAATCGCAGAAACGCAAATGAAAATGGCCAACGAACAGGATAAAACGGTTACGGTGCAGGGGAGGGATACCCCAGTACCGGTCGCGGCGGACGTCGGAGTGGGCGCCCCGCGATCGTCATCCAGTGACCACTTAGGGACGCCGGTGGATGCCCAGGCCGGGTCCCTTCTCAATACGACTGGAAAGGAGAAGCCCAAATTAATGGACACTAAGCGTACACCAAATACCAGTGGTGCGGCCCCGACAGTGCAGGAATGTATTATTGGTATAAAGGCGGAACTGAAGAAGAACCCAAGAAACACCAGCAACAAAGTAAAAGATTTGCTTAACTCCATGTTCAAGGCACTGACGTTGGAAGACAAGAAAAAAACGCAACAGAAAGGAACCCCAGTAGATCGGGGTGAGGTGCTCTTGGAGAAGATTAATGAGCAACACATCACCCTCACTAGGGTCATGGAAGAAGTAGCTAGGTGCTCGTCGGAAATTGCGTGCATCAAGAACCAGAAGAAAAAAGATTCCCTGGAGCAAAACACGGCAGCGGATGGCCGGGTCACTGCTTTAGCGGATCAAATGACAGAAGTTGCAAGGGCTGTGGGCAGCCTTCACGAGAGGCAATTCGAGACCTCATTTCCCCCCGACCAAACAACCCAACTGACAGAATTTATAAGCCAGGCAAGGGAACTCGGGGAGGCGGTGAGCGGATTGAAGGCAATCCTAGAAAGAGTTGAATACAAAAACAAGAAGGCTCTCAAAGAACAGTCTACTAGTACGACTGGACTGCAAAGGACACACGTAGGGGTTGGTTCCATCGGCAACCCAAACGCGGCAAGCACTCCCATGGCAAACAACAGAGCTGGGATTAGTAACTTGGAAAGAGACAAGGAAAGAGAGCGGGAGGAAATGAGAATCCGTCTCAGGAAACTGCTCGAGGTGCCACACGCGGTATTGGCAACAACAGGCACCACCAGAAAGCCTAGCTCGGCATTGAACACAAAAATTGGCGAGAATGGTTCCACAGAAAAGCCGCGGACAGACCTACTGCTCGACGAAGTCCAAGAACTTTCCAGCCATGACTACAGGGACGAGGTCTGGAAGACCAAAGCAAATAAAAGAAAAGAAAAAAGAACTAGACAAAGGGAAAATAAGAGAATCAGGGCAGAACAACAAGAAGCCCAAAAAAGAGTTATGGAGACTCAAAAAGCAAGAAAAAAGCCGCCGGCCGTACTGGTCAAGACGACGGAGACTCTCTCCTATAAGGAGGTATTGTCGACTCTGAAGGACTGTCTAAAGGACAGCGACGACACAGTGGGCAGGGTTACAAAAACCAGGAGAGGAGATGTACTCATCGAACCCGGTGCGAAGAAGGAAAATGCACAGTTGCACGCAAAACTAGTGGAAAGACTAAGCGCGGGACAAGTCCAGATTCTTTTCCCCAAAAAGGAAATTAAAATCTTAGATCTGGATGAACTCGTGGACGAAGGCGAACTAGTGGCATGCCTAAAGAAGCAGGTCGGCGAAGAGGGACACCTGCATCTGCGATCCCTCCGCCCGGCTTTTGGCGGAACGCAAACGGCAGTCCTTAGCTGTGACGAAACAAGTGCGAACACACTAATCGAGCGTGGCAGAGTAACAGTGGGTATGGTATCCAGATGTAGAGTCAGGGAGTTTTTTCTTGGATTCTGCCCAAGATGCTGGGGCACAGGACACCCCGCTCAGACCTGTAGAGGAAAAAGAGGGGAATGCTGCATCAATTGTGGCGCCCCCGGGCACAAGATCGCTGCGTGCAAGGAAGAGACAAAATGTTTCGACTGCGGGGGGGCTCATCGGACGAAAAACCGAAACTGCACCAACCCGGGCGGAGGAAATAAAAGTAATACAAATTAATCTGAACTGTGCGAGGGCTGCCCAGGAACTGCTGTACAAAACTTTTAACGGCGAAAATATCAACGTCGCGCTAATCAGCGAACAAAACAAGCAGTGGGCAACAAATTGGATAGCCAGCACGGATGGAAAAGCGGCCATTGCCGTGGCGGATAACGTAAGAGTTAGAGACAGAGGTGCGGAGGACTCTTTCGCCTGGGTGGACCTGGGGGAATTCGACATGTATTCGTGTTATTACTCGCCGAACGAAGACGACACCATTGTTGAGAGAAGGCTGAGGACCCTCTTTGACTGCATAAGAACAAGAAGCAGACCCGCAATAGTAGGAGGCGACTTCAATGCAAAGTCTCCCGAATGGGGCAGCCAACTTGAAGACAAAAGGGGGACGCTACTCGCAGAACTGGTAGCGGAGCTGGAGTTGGTCGTCGCGAATGAGGGCGAGGAACCTACGTTTGAGAGAGGAGAGTCGAGGTCGATTCTGGACGTAACATTTGCCACACAGTCAATGGCGAAAAAAATCGATCAATGGCGGGTGTCGGACGAAGAAACCGGAAGTGACCACAAATACATTCGGTTTGTGGTCGGGGACAATAAGGTCCTACGGGCCCCGAGAACGAGATGGGCCTGGAGAAAGCTGAACCACGACAGGCTGACGGAGTTCCTTGACCACAACGACCCGACCGACCACACGAGCACGACACTTGACGAATATCTACAAGAGGCTTGCCGGGCCTGCATACCTAAGAGCGCTGTTGGCAGACCGTCAGCTTACTGGTGGACAAGCGAAATTGCGTCCCTCCGACGGGAGTGCACGATTGCGAGAAGGTTGTACTACCGAGCTAAGGCGAGACAACGGGAGGAAGAAGCCCAGAGCCTGAGGGTGCGACGTGGCGAGACCAAGAAAGCCCTCGCCCTGGAAATCGACAGGAGCAAACGACGGAAGTGGGAAGGTTTGCTGCTCGAACTAAACAACGACGTCTGGGGAACGGCATATAAGCTGGTGAATAAAAGGCTAGGGCGCAGGGCCCCAACTAACATAGCCGACGACCAATTAGAGGCCGTACTACACAAACTGTTTCCGAGGTGCACAGAAAGCAAGATCTCCGAAGAAGAAGAGGCAATAAACATTCCCCTAATCAACGAAGAAGAACTGAAAACGGCCCTGAAAACGATGAAAGTGGACAAAGCGCCGGGCCCGGACGAATTACCGGCGGTGCTGGTAAAGAAGGTGGGCGAATTGCGGCCGCAGGTTTACCTCCAGACGTTTAATTCCATTCTGGCGAGCGGAGAGTACCCTGACGGATGGAAAGAGGCAAACTTGGTGCTTATACCAAAAGGAAGCAAACAGACCAAAGAACCGTCTTTCAGGCCGTTGTGCCTGCTGAACCACCTGGGGAAGCTATTCGAGCGGGTCCTCCTGGGAAGACTGAAGGCAGAAGTCGACGGCGGAGAGGGCCTCTCGGACTCACAGTTTGGGTTCAGGGAGGGCAGATCCACCATCAATGCCATTCAAAAGATAGTGGACACTGCAAAGAAGGCGAAGAGCGGAACGAGACACACCAGAAGATATACGATCATAATAGCACTTGACGTAAAAAACGCTTTTAACACCGTGCGCTGGGGAGACGTAATAGGAGAGCTGAAGCGGAGGAAAGTAAGCCCCTATCTCCGAAGGCTGGTGGTCTCGTACTTCGCAAATCGCTGGATAAACGCAGGAGAAGATGGAAACAAAACAAGGTTCAAGATGACAGCCGGGGTACCACAAGGTTCGGTATTGGGGCCGGAGCTGTGGAACATTAGTTACGATGGTGTGCTGCGACTTCCAACCCCACCCGGAGTAGAGTTAACCGGCTTTGCTGATGATCTGACGGTGGAAGTAGTGGCGAGGACAGAAGAGGAGCTTATGGCCAACGCAGAGATAGCGATCCACGACATCTGCGTATGGATGAAGAGCAGGGGACTAGAAATAGTGCCCGAAAAGTCGGAGATGGTGCTGGTGTCTGGGAGGAGGAAACATGCTCCGATAAACATCGAGGTGGACGGAACAATTTTGAGCCCCACCGAAACTATAAAGGTGTTGGGGGTTTACGTAGATAGAAACCTCAGCTTCCGCGACCATCTGTGGAGGACTGCTGAAAAAGCCCTAAGGATGACGACGACTATTTCCAGGCTCCTCCCGAACATCGGCGGACCAGCCGAACCGAAAAGGCGTATCCTCGCATCGGTAGCAGAGTCCATCCTGCTGTACGGTGCACCTATCTGGGCAGACGATCTTCTCCAAAAGAGTACATATGCCGGCAAGTATAATGGTGTACAGAGAAGAATGGCGCTGAGGGTGGCGAGGGCGTATAGGACAACCTCTACCGAAGCTCTGGGAGTGATTGCCTCAATGGTGCCCATCGACCTGCTGGCTGAGGAGAGGAAACTCGTCTACTACAAATCTCCACTAACATCCAAAGAGAGACGCAGTGAAACCTTGCGTAAATGGCAGAGCAGATGGGACACCTGCGAGAAAGGCAGATGGACTTACTCACTGATCAAAGACATAGAACCATGGTACAACAGAAGCCACGGTGAGACCACGTACGAACTAACACAGCTGCTTTCGGGACACGGTTGCTTCGAGGATTACCTGCACCGGTTCAAAAAAGCGAGTACCAGTAGCTGTCCATACTGTGGCGAGAGAGATACGGCGCACCACACCATCTTTGTGTGCCGGCAGTGGAAAGACCAGCGTGAGCGGGCCGAAGGGCTGCTGGAGACCAAGCTGTCATCCAACTCCATTGTGGCGTCAATGCTAGCCGATGCAAACGGCTGGGCGGCGATCCAGGACCTAGCAAAAGATATTATAGCGGAAAAAGAAAAGGACCAACGCGCAAAGCAAGAACTAGAAGGCAACGCGCTATAGGAGCGAGTATAGAGATGGTGCGCGCGGAAGGAATGCGTAATGCGAATCCCGGCGTATCGATGGAGTGGGGTTTTAGTCAGTAGGAATCTGACACTCCCCCCCGCACATTGGGGGGGGCCTATGTAAGGTTTCCCCACTCCCAACGCACACAAAAAAAAAAAAAAAAAAAAAAAAGGTTAGGTTAGGTTAGGTTAGGTTAGGTTAGGTTAGGTTAGGTTAGGTTAGGTTAGGTTAGGTTAGGTTAGGTTAGGTTAGGTTAGGTTAGGTTAGGTTAGGTTAGGTTAGGTTAGGTTAGGTTAGGTTAGGTTAGGTTAGGTTAGGTTAGGTTAGGTTAGGTTAGGTTAGGTTAGGTTAGGTTAGGTTAGGTTAGGTTAGGTTAGGTTAGGTTAGGTTAGGTTAGGTTAGGTTAGGTTAGGTTAGGTTAGGTTAGGTTAGGTTAGGTTAGGTTAGGTTAGGTTAGGTTAGGTTAGGTTAGGTTAGGTTAGGTTAGGTTAGGTTAGGTTAGGTTAGGTTAGGTTAGGTTAGGTTAGGTTAGGTTAGGTTAGGTTAGGTTAGGTTAGGTTAGGTTAGGTTAGGTTAGGTTAGGTTAGGTTAGGTTAGGTTAGGTTAGGTTAGGTTAGGTTAGGTTAGGTTAGGTTAGGTTAGGTTGGGGACCAAAATCCTACTCGCACCTCCTCGCTGGTGGTCCCTGGTAACTTGCGGAGGACTCTCTGAGATCGGGTAACCAACCCCGGTGGACGAGGGAAGTCCGCAAGGCTGACGCGAGAGGTAACAGGGTAAGAGGCCCTGCCCAAAAATCTCGAAACGCTATGAAAATGGAACCCGAGAAAGAAACGAAGTTTACGGTGCAGGGGGCGGATCCCCCAGTACCGGTCGGTGAGGTGGGCGATGGAGTAGACCCCCCCCGACCGTTAGCAAGCGACTGCTCTACGCCCTCGGTAGGTGACCAGGCCGGGGCGTTCTCTACAGCGACTGGAAAAGGAAAAGGAAAAGAAAAAGAGACCGAACTACCTACGAAGGTCATAAACAAGGCAGACAACCCCACACCAGAAGAGAAAAGCACCGAATATGATGGCTGCACCCGCCTGATCTTGCTCTCAAACAAATGGCAGGGAAAATTTAGCGAGGTTAAATACAAGAACACGGCCGCAGAGGTGAAACAAGCGTTTACGGAGATGCGGAACATAGCGAAATTGTTAACCAAAGAAAAAGAAGAGGCAAAAGAAGCGAGACTACTTTGGAACAACAGTGAGAAACTTTTGAAAGACACCAACAACCAATTAACGGAAGAAAATATAATGCTGAAAAGGGCGTTAAATAACCTATCAGAAATGGTCAACTCCAACAATAAAAGCATGGAATCCCTCAAAAGAGAGGTAAGAGAAGTGAAAGAAAACGTCCCTGCATGGACAAGGACCATGAGAGAGGTCCAGGAAAGCGTAGAAGCACTGAGCAATAAAGAATTTCAAACATCCTTCACGCAGGCTGGCATTACAGACTTTCAAACTATAGCGGAAAACTTGGAAAAAATAAAAGACCAGGTAAACGTGATAGAGAGAAAGCTGACTACTCCTATAAAAAAGAAGGTGGAACGGGTAAACCAGGCAGCCCAGACCACAGCTAAACTGACAGTAGGCGTCCAGGAAACGGCTTACGAGGACACAGATGAGGAAGAGCTAGAGGACCATGCGAATCGACTTCGCAAGCTATTGGAGGTCCCATTTGAAACGATGGTGTACCATGGAAAAAAACAAACACCGAAAAAATCCCTGGCAGAAGTTGTGGTTGGAACGGATCTTCCAATAAAC
Source organism: Cantharis lateralis (assembly GCA_963170105.1). Taxonomy (NCBI): domain Eukaryota; kingdom Metazoa; phylum Arthropoda; class Insecta; order Coleoptera; family Cantharidae; genus Cantharis; species Cantharis lateralis. Next base: position 38,555,274 of record OY720629.1, read on the forward strand.
ACGCGACCAAGGGAAAAAAGAGAGGAGTATCCAAAACTCACCGAAAGGACCTCTAATACTAACAACGCAGGAAAAACCCTTCTCCCACCCGACGAGGTAGCTAAAATCGTGCGAGATCCCCCGGCAACTGAGACGGGCGCTACTCGAAGACCCACTTCCGCACTAAACACCAGACCTGCAGAAAACGAGAACGACGGCTATACAGTCGTAACCAGAAAAAGGAGGTCGAACAACCAAAAAGAAACAACAACCAAAAAGAAATGAAGAAAGAGAGCCCGAAAGATCCCCTGCAGTAGTATTAAAACTCGGGGACGGCCAAGACTACAAAGCGACTCTAAAAAAGCTGTCAGAACTAGTTGGACAGCAAAATGGAATAAAACGAGTTAGACAGACTAAAGGAGGAGACCTACTGGTGGAGGCGGAGACAGGGCAGGACAAAGAAAAACTGCTGAAAATAGTCCAAGACGGAGGTATGAAGGTCAACCCCCTGGCCCGGACGCAGACTATTCAGATCCGCGATATAGATCTGTTGGCCACGAAAGAAACCATACACCAGACCATCTTAAACATCACGGGACCCGCAGGACACATAACCCTGCGGGACCCATTACCGGCGTATGGAAACACACAAACGGTTCTGGTCACGGTCGATCCCGAAAGCGCAGACAAGCTTCTGTCAATGAAAAAAGTTAAAATCGGTATGGTTAGTGGGTGCCGGGTAAGGAGGACATACAGGTGTTTCCGCTGCTGGGCCTGCGACCATGACACCCAAGGATGCAGACGGAAAATCGACAGATCCAGCATGTGCTGGAACTGCGGAAAAGAGGGGCACATATCTAAAGTGTGCAAGGACGACCCCTACTGCGTCGAATGCCAGCGGCCCGGCCACAGATATGGCAACTGGGGGTGCCACGCAGGTGGGGGAAGAGGAAATAGTGCTATAAGCCAGCCGACACAAGGCAAGAGAGCAGAGACCCACAAAACCCAATTAATACGGAGCACGACACGGGAGGAGGACCCGTCCCTGTCAACCAATGGGACTTAAAATCATACAGGCCAACCTAAACAGGGCCGGAGAAGCCCACGATCTGAGGATCATCCAGACCAACTTAAACAGAACACGCACTGCTCAAGACCTGCTACTCCATAACGTCGGGAGTACAGGGTGCGGGGTGGCACTGGTGAGTGAGCCATACAACACCGAGGGGGATGGATGGTTTGTGGACAAGTATGGGACTGCAGCGATCTACACCCACAGAACAGCTACGATCTCCGACTGGGGAGAGGGACCGGGTTTCGTCTGGGTCGAGACTGGGGGGGTGACGCTTTTCAGCTGTTACTACTCACCAAATAGGTCCATACAACAGCTCGAGAGCGAACTCGTAGTGCTGGCAACAGCTATCAGATCGAGGGCCCCCAGGACCGTGGTTGCGGGCGATTTCAATGCCAAAGCAGCCGAGTGGGGCGAGACAAGGCAAGACCCAAGGGGACAGCTGGTATGTGAGCTTCTGTCCGAGCTCGACCTACAAATCTGCAACGTAGGGGATGAACCAACTTTTCGCCGCGGAGCGTCAAGCTCTATCATTGATATCACCGCGGCGTCAGCGGGTGTCGCACCCAGAATCACCAATTGGCGGGTATCAGCAGAAGAAACCCTGAGTGACCACGTCTACATTCAGTTCAATATAAGAACAACTAGCACTCTTCCAACACAAAGGGGTAGTACAGGATGGTCACAGAAAAAATTAGACAAAAACCTACTTTCTGGAGGAATACAACGTCACCTGAAAGGAAAAACCTTCGACACAGCGGAAGAATTAACAGAAATAGCCATTAAAATATGCGACACGTGTATGCCACGTCGAAGAAACTCAGAAACCAGAAGACCAGCGTACTGGTGGAACGAAGAAGTGGCAAGACTGCGAAGAGCCTGTCTCGACGCCCGCAGACGCTACCAACGTAAAGTGGCGAGAAGAGGAGCCGAAAACGCCACCAACGAAGAGCTAGAAAAAAGAGCCGCCCAGAAAGCTTTATCGCACGCAATAAAAAATAGTAAAAAAGCACAGTGGGATAAAATTGTGGCCGAAGTTGATCAAGATGTGTGGGGCATGGGCTACAAAATTGTTACGAGAAGGTTGGGGCGTCGAGCAATCCCAGGCATGACCCCACACAGAATAAATGAAATAGTGGAAACTTTGTTTCCCACTCATGACATAGAAGAAAGAGCCAGGAAGACTGTCCCTATGGGGGAGGTGCCATTGTTCTCACACACAGAGCTAAAAGAAGCTCTCCAAAAAATGCCTACGAATAAGGCACCGGGCCCCGATGCAATACCAGCAGTCATCGTGAAGAGCATGGCGGAGAGCTGCCCAGATGAGATGCTGCGGGTGTTCAACAACTACCTCCTGCAAGGAAGATACCCGAAGATCTGGAAAAGAGCGAGACTGGTTCTGTTGAGAAAAGGGGACAAACCCCTCCACCTACCAAACTCTTACAGACCAATTTGTCTTTTAGACGACATGGGAAAACTGTACGAGAGACTTCTAGTGAAAAGACTACAAGATGAGATAAACGAAACGGGAGGACTGGCACCTAACCAGTTTGGTTTCAGAAAAGGGTTCTCAACAACTAACGCCCTAGAAACCATGACCAAAACAATAAACCAAGCAAAAGAAGGCACATGGCGCACACGGAAATACGTCGCGGTTGTAACAGTAGACGTAAAAAACGCCTTCAACTCGGTGAAATGGGCAGATATCCTCCGAGCCCTCACAGCAAGAAATATCAAGGCCTACGTAGGAAACATTATTGCAGATTACCTCTCCGACAGAACACTGCAGATAGAAGAGAGAGAATTACAGACGATTAAAACTGTAACCAGCGGGGTGGCACAGGGATCGGTCCTCGGGCCAACTCTGTGGAACATTTTTTACGATGAAGTGCCAAGATTAGATATGCCGGAGGGGGTGTCCTTGATCGCATACGCGGACGACGTCACAGCGATAATCACCGCCAAGAGTGAGCGAGGCCTTACAGACAACACAAATGAAGCACTAGCAGTCTTGAACACGTGGATGAGGGGCCACGGTCTCCAGATTGTGCCAGAGAAAACCGAGGCTCTCCTTCCAATAGGAAGGAGAAAAATACCCATTACAAACTTCACAGTGGAGGGCAAGGCCGTCACCCCGAGGGATACGTTGACAAGCCTCGGTATCACACTAGACAAGAACATGGGCTTTAAACAACACCTGCTGAAAACAGCCCAGAAGGCGGGCAAAACCCAAACCGCCATACAGAAGCTTATGCCGAATATGGCGGGACCCGCGACGAGCAAGAGAAAACTATTAAGCTCGGTAATGCATTCTGTGATGCTGTACGGTGCCCCGGTGTGGCACGAAGCGATGCGTCACGAGTCGTACAGAAGGATCTTGTCCAAAATTCAAAGAAGAGCAGCCATCAGAACGGTGTGCGCTTACAGGACCATTTCCGAGGCCGCGGTACTGGTAATTTCGAGTAACATGCCGATAGACCTACAAGCCCTCGGCCGTTGGAAGATCTACAAAAAAGAGAACAAGTCACAAGTTTCGCAAGAGTTGAAGCAGCTGTGGCAGAACAGGTGGGACCGAGAAACAAAGGGAAGATGGACCTACAGCCTAATACCCAATTTGGAGGCATGGCTGGGTCGGAAACACGGAGAGGTCGACTTTCACACAACACAGATCCTCTCGGGGCACGGCTGCTTCAACAGCTACCTCAAGAGGATGGGCCTGCGTGGCTCCTCGGAGTGCCAGTACTGCGGGGCAGAGGACACCGCGCAACATACATTCTTTGAATGTGAAAAGTGGTCAGATCGGAGACAAACAACAGAAGACACACTGGGGAAGACAATGACGCAAGAGAACCTGATCGCGCATATGTTGGAAAACCAAGAACAGTGGTCCCTGATAACCAACTACATCAGGGACATTATGTCAAACAAGGAGAAGGACGAAAGAGCCGAAGAGAATACCCGAGTTCGCGATTGATCGAACAAGAGAAGAGAAAAGTCCCGAAAGGGCGGAAGAAACAACATAAACATCAAAACAGCGTAAAACCTGCAGAGCGGCGATGAAATGTCGGAAGACGGATACCACGCTCATGCAGTCAACTACACGGGAGGGGGTTTTAGTCGGTAAGAGTCCGACACTACCACCCCAGACCATCGGGGTGGTGTCCATGAGGATTTCCCCCTCCCCAACGCACGAAAAAAAAAAAAAAAAAAAAAAAAAAAAAAAAAGGTTAGGTTAGGTTAGGTTAGGTTAGGTTAGGTTAGGTTAGGTTAGGTTAGGTTAGGTTAGGTTAGGTTAGGTTAGGTTAGGTTAGGTTAGGTTAGGTTAGGTTAGGTTAGGTTAGGTTAGGTTAGGTTAGGTTAGGTTAGGTTAGGTTAGGTTAGGTTAGGTTAGGTTAGGTTAGGTTAGGTTAGGTTAGGTTAGGTTAGGTTAGGTTAGGTTAGGTTAGGTTAGGTTAGGTTAGGTTAGGTTAGGTTAGGTTAGGTTAGGTTAGGTTAGGTTAGGTTAGGTTAGGTTAGGTTAGGTTAGGTTAGGTTAGGTTAGGTTAGGTTAGGTTAGGTTAGGTTAGGTTAGGTTAGGTTAGGTTAGGTTAGGTTAGGTTAGGTTAGGTTAGGTTAGGTTAGGTTAGGTTAGGTTAGGTTAGGTTAGGTTAGGTTAGGTTAGGTTAGGTTAGGTTAGGTTAGGTTAGGTTAGGTTAGGTTAGGTTAGGTTAGGTTAGGTTAGGTTAGGTTAGGTTAGGTTAGGTTAGGTTAGGTTAGGTTAGGTTAGGTTAGGTTAGGTTAGGTTAGGTTAGGTTAGGTTAGGTTAGGTTAGGTTAGGTTAGGTTAGGTTAGGTTAGGTTAGGTTAGGTTAGGTTAGGTTAGGTTAGGTTAGGTTAGGTTAGGTTAGGTTAGGTTAGGTTAGGTTAGGTTAGGTTAGGTTAGGTTAGGTTAGGTTAGGTTAGGTTAGGTTAGGTTAGGTTAGGTTAGGTTAGGTTAGGTTAGGTTAGGTTAGGTTAGGTTAGGTTAGGTTAGGTTAGGTTAGGTTAGGTTAGGTTAGGTTAGGTTAGGTTAGGTTAGGTTAGGTTAGGTTAGGTTAGGTTAGGTTAGGTTAGGTTAGGTTAGGTTAGGTTAGGTTAGGTTAGGTTAGGTTAGGTTAGGTTAGGTTAGGTTAGGTTAGGTTAGGTTAGGTTAGGTTAGGTTAGGTTAGGTTAGGTTAGGTTAGGTTAGGTTAGGTTAGGTTAGGTTAGGTTAGGTTAGGTTAGGTTAGGTTAGGTTAGGTTAGGTTAGGTTAGGTTAGGTTAGGTTAGGTTAGGTTAGGTTAGGTTAGGTTAGGTTAGGTTAGGTTAGGTTAGGTTAGGTTAGGTTAGGTTAGGTTAGGTTAGGTTAGGTTAGGTTAGGTTAGGTTAGGTTAGGTTAGGTTAGGTTAGGTTAGGTTAGGTTAGGTTAGGTTAGGTTAGGTTAGGTTAGGTTAGGTTAGGTTAGGTTAGGTTAGGTTAGGTTAGGTTAGGTTAGGTTAGGTTAGGTTAGGTTAGGTTAGGTTAGGTTAGGTTAGGTTAGGTTAGGTTAGGTTAGGTTAGGTTAGGTTAGGTTAGGTTAGGTTAGGTTAGGTTAGGTTAGGTTAGGTTAGGTTAGGTTAGGTTAGGTTAGGTTAGGTTAGGTTAGGTTAGGTTAGGTTAGGTTAGGTTAGGTTAGGTTAGGTTAGGTTAGGTTAGGTTAGGTTAGGTTAGGTTAGGTTAGGTTAGGTTAGGTTAGGTTAGGTTAGGTTAGGTTAGGTTAGGTTAGGTTAGGTTAGGTTAGGTTAGGTTAGGTTAGGTTAGGTTAGGTTAGGTTAGGTTAGGTTAGGTTAGGTTAGGTTAGGTTAGGTTAGGTTAGGTTAGGTTAGGTTAGGTTAGGTTAGGTTAGGTTAGGTTAGGTTAGGTTAGGTTAGGTTAGGTTAGGTTAGGTTAGGTTAGGTTAGGTTAGGTTAGGTTAGGTTAGGTTAGGTTAGGTTAGGTTAGGTTAGGTTAGGTTAGGTTAGGTTAGGTTAGGTTAGGTTAGGTTAGGTTAGGTTAGGTTAGGTTAGGTTAGGTTAGGTTAGGTTAGGTTAGGTTAGGTTAGGTTAGGTTAGGTTAGGTTAGGTTAGGTTAGGTTAGGTTAGGTTAGGTTAGGTTAGGTTAGGTTAGGTTAGGTTAGGTTAGGTTAGGTTAGGTTAGGTTAGGTTAGGTTAGGTTAGGTTAGGTTAGGTTAGGTTAGGTTAGGTTAGGTTAGGTTAGGTTAGGTTAGGTTAGGTTAGGTTAGGTTAGGTTAGGTTAGGTTAGGTTAGGTTAGGTTAGGTTAGGTTAGGTTAGGTTAGGTTAGGTTAGGTTAGGTTAGGTTAGGTTAGGTTAGGTTAGGTTAGGTTAGGTTAGGTTAGGTTAGGTTAGGTTAGGTTAGGTTAGGTTAGGTTAGGTTAGGTTAGGTTAGGTTAGGTTAGGTTAGGTTAGGTTAGGTTAGGTTAGGTTAGGTTAGGTTAGGTTAGGTTAGGTTAGGTTAGGTTAGGTTAGGTTAGGTTAGGTTAGGTTAGGTTAGGTTAGGTTAGGTTAGGTTAGGTTAGGTTAGGTTAGGTTAGGTTAGGTTAGGTTAGGTTAGGTTAGGTTAGGTTAGGTTAGGTTAGGTTAGGTTAGGTTAGGTTAGGTTAGGTTAGGTTAGGTTAGGTTAGGTTAGGTTAGGTTAGGTTAGGTTAGGTTAGGTTAGGTTAGGTTAGGTTAGGTTAGGTTAGGTTAGGTTAGGTTAGGTTAGGTTAGGTTAGGTTAGGTTAGGTTAGGTTAGGTTAGGTTAGGTTAGGTTAGGTTAGGTTAGGTTAGGTTAGGTTAGGTTAGGTTAGGTTAGGTTAGGTTAGGTTAGGTTAGGTTAGGTTAGGTTAGGTTAGGTTAGGTTAGGTTAGGTTAGGTTAGGTTAGGTTAGGTTAGGTTAGGTTAGGTTAGGTTAGGTTAGGTTAGGTTAGGTTAGGTTAGGTTAGGTTAGGTTAGGTTAGGTTAGGTTAGGTTAGGTTAGGTTAGGTTAGGTTAGGTTAGGTTAGGTTAGGTTAGGTTAGGTTAGGTTAGGTTAGGTTAGGTTAGGTTAGGTTAGGTTAGGTTAGGTTAGGTTAGGTTAGGTTAGGTTAGGTTAGGTTAGGTTAGGTTAGGTTAGGTTAGGTTAGGTTAGGTTAGGTTAGGTTAGGTTAGGTTAGGTTAGGTTAGGTTAGGTTAGGTTAGGTTAGGTTAGGTTAGGTTAGGTTAGGTTAGGTTAGGTTAGGTTAGGTTAGGTTAGGTTAGGTTAGGTTAGGTTAGGTTAGGTTAGGTTAGGTTAGGTTAGGTTAGGTTAGGTTAGGTTAGGTTAGGTTAGGTTAGGTTAGGTTAGGTTAGGTTAGGTTAGGTTAGGTTAGGTTAGGTTAGGTTAGGTTAGGTTAGGTTAGGTTAGGTTAGGTTAGGTTAGGTTAGGTTAGGTTAGGTTAGGTTAGGTTAGGTTAGGTTAGGTTAGGTTAGGTTAGGTTAGGTTAGGTTAGGTTAGGTTAGGTTAGGTTAGGTTAGGTTAGGTTAGGTTAGGTTAGGTTAGGTTAGGTTAGGTTAGGTTAGGTTAGGTTAGGTTAGGTTAGGTTAGGTTAGGTTAGGTTAGGTTAGGTTAGGTTAGGTTAGGTTAGGTTAGGTTAGGTTAGGTTAGGTTAGGTTAGGTTAGGTTAGGTTAGGTTAGGTTAGGTTAGGTTAGGTTAGGTTAGGTTAGGTTAGGTTAGGTTAGGTTAGGTTAGGTTAGGTTAGGTTAGGTTAGGTTAGGTTAGGTTAGGTTAGGTTAGGTTAGGTTAGGTTAGGTTAGGTTAGGTTAGGTTAGGTTAGGTTAGGTTAGGTTAGGTTAGGTTAGGTTAGGTTAGGTTAGGTTAGGTTAGGTTAGGTTAGGTTAGGTTAGGTTAGGTTAGGTTAGGTTAGGTTAGGTTAGGTTAGGTTAGGTTAGGTTAGGTTAGGTTAGGTTAGGTTAGGTTAGGTTAGGTTAGGTTAGGTTAGGTTAGGTTAGGTTAGGTTAGGTTAGGTTAGGTTAGGTTAGGTTAGGTTAGGTTAGGTTAGGTTAGGTTAGGTTAGGTTAGGTTAGGTTAGGTTAGGTTAGGTTAGGTTAGGTTAGGTTAGGTTAGGTTAGGTTAGGTTAGGTTAGGTTAGGTTAGGTTAGGTTAGGTTAGGTTAGGTTAGGTTAGGTTAGGTTAGGTTAGGTTAGGTTAGGTTAGGTTAGGTTAGGTTAGGTTAGGTTAGGTTAGGTTAGGTTAGGTTAGGTTAGGTTAGGTTAGGTTAGGTTAGGTTAGGTTAGGTTAGGTTAGGTTAGGTTAGGTTAGGTTAGGTTAGGTTAGGTTAGGTTAGGTTAGGTTAGGTTAGGTTAGGTTAGGTTAGGTTAGGTTAGGTTAGGTTAGGTTAGGTTAGGTTAGGTTAGGTTAGGTTAGGTTAGGTTAGGTTAGGTTAGGTTAGGTTAGGTTAGGTTAGGTTAGGTTAGGTTAGGTTAGGTTAGGTTAGGTTAGGTTAGGTTAGGTTAGGTTAGGTTAGGTTAGGTTAGGTTAGGTTAGGTTAGGTTAGGTTAGGTTAGGTTAGGTTAGGTTAGGTTAGGTTAGGTTAGGTTAGGTTAGGTTAGGTTAGGTTAGGTTAGGTTAGGTTAGGTTAGGTTAGGTTAGGTTAGGTTAGGTTAGGTTAGGTTAGGTTAGGTTAGGTTAGGTTAGGTTAGGTTAGGTTAGGTTAGGTTAGGTTAGGTTAGGTTAGGTTAGGTTAGGTTAGGTTAGGTTAGGTTAGGTTAGGTTAGGTTAGGTTAGGTTAGGTTAGGTTAGGTTAGGTTAGGTTAGGTTAGGTTAGGTTAGGTTAGGTTAGGTTAGGTTAGGTTAGGTTAGGTTAGGTTAGGTTAGGTTAGGTTAGGTTAGGTTAGGTTAGGTTAGGTTAGGTTAGGTTAGGTTAGGTTAGGTTAGGTTAGGTTAGGTTAGGTTAGGTTAGGTTAGGTTAGGTTAGGTTAGGTTAGGTTAGGTTAGGTTAGGTTAGGTTAGGTTAGGTTAGGTTAGGTTAGGTTAGGTTAGGTTAGGTTAGGTTAGGTTAGGTTAGGTTAGGTTAGGTTAGGTTAGGTTAGGTTAGGTTAGGTTAGGTTAGGTTAGGTTAGGTTAGGTTAGGTTAGGTTAGGTTAGGTTAGGTTAGGTTAGGTTAGGTTAGGTTAGGTTAGGTTAGGTTAGGTTAGGTTAGGTTAGGTTAGGTTAGGTTAGGTTAGGTTAGGTTAGGTTAGGTTAGGTTAGGTTAGAGGTTAGGTTAGGTTAGGTTAGGTTAGGTTAGGTTAGGTTAGGTTAGGTTAGGTTAGG